>OY744519.1:147746253-147798753 GCA_963556195.1 Sepiola atlantica
ATATATATAAGATAGGATAGGATATAGGATGAAACGTATTTATCTGTAGATAATTAAATATTTATTATTAAATAATTATTTGTAGCCTTCATTTCTAGTGAGAAGTAATAATACTATCGCCAAATCATAGCTATAAATGCATGTTCCTCCTTGTTGAACACTGTTAAGACAACTGACTAACGTTGCCTGTTCGGCATAATAGGATTTATTTCTTACCTATTTATATAGTTGTTCAGAATTGCTTCATCAGTTAGCGCGTCGGGATTTGGAGTTAAAAGATGACTCTTGTTCCGAGGTTCGAATCGTGCGATTGGTTTGAATAATTATCTGTAGATAATTAAATGTTTATTATTAAATAATTTATAGTAAATGTTCCGAATTTCTTTAGAAAAACATTTTAATTCAAGCAATTGTTTCTGCCAATTTCAAAACATACATTTATTGATAACAAAATATTAAGGTATTTTAAAAAAAACATCATCAGTGAATTATTTTACCATCACAATCAAGAAGAAGAAACACACAACCGCCAACATTTTAAAATTGTTTATTTAGCTCATCTGTTCCTTTATGTTTCGTTTTTTTTCTACAGAGTTTCCTTTTATGAATGTTCTATATGTATCACGAGTAGTTTTGATTATTCGTCGAATAATCTTCAGGTGATAAAAACAATGAATTTTGTTCATTGTTTTTGTCACCTGAAGATAATTCGATGAAGAATCAAAAGTACTCGTGCTACATATAAAAAAATTCATTAATCCTTTTGATTCTGAAACTAAAAAGATTATTAGGAGAATCGAAAAAATAAAGTATTAGCCTTTAAAAAATAAAAATAAATGATTTTATTTATTTTAAAATTGCATCATTGTTTTGGTTTACAATTTCTAATATAAAATATGGATACACATGGATGATATTTCATAATATGTGTCCAATTTTTTTTATTCAAATATGCGCCAACCAAACACAACACATCCACGGTTTATTTTACTTTGAAACTGTCATCTTTAACACTTTAGCGTACATTTTTCTTTCCTCACAGGAGGTTCGTCCCTCCTAGGGTTAATACCAGCAATTAAAAAAAAAAAGTATTGCCTTGAAAATGATATTTTTATCAAAAGTCTAATGCTTTAAAATAAATAAATAAATAAATAAATAGTTGTTTTGGTTTTCAATTCCTAATATAAACTGTTTATACACATGGATGTGTAGCAGTCTGAAATAGGACCTATTTCTTATGCGTCCACTGTGGGCAAGTTGGTCTTAAACTAAACAATCGGCTCACAGGGTGTATTGATTTCAGCTAGTTTCTTGCGGACTATTTGCACCCCTGCTGAACGGTGGGACGGATCGTCAGAGAGACCCTGGCCGTCAACCTAGAAGGAACTCTTCTTCACCTCTCTCCTGCCCCCTCATCAATTGGATTCCCGAGCACCGCTCCCCGGGCAGTAAAAGAACTTCGTTTCCTTCCACCGGACACCAGTCCTACCTTTTTCTATGCTATACCCCAACGGTATAGGATACCCAATAAAGATTTGTTTAATGTTAAAAGAAGTGTTGAGTTTTTCCTCGTATGACTACCGTCTACCGTGCTTATACTTATAGTGAGGCTACGACTACTAGCCTTAGCTATTATAGATGATGCTTCATAAGATGTGACCAATTTCTTTATTAAACAAAGTATAATCAAGCAGATGAATTCTGTTGTGTTTAACAATGTTTGCTTAAATGAAATAATGCTACCTAAATACACAAACAATATATATATATATATATATATATATATATATATATATATATATATATATATATATATATATATATATATATATATATACTAGATGGTATTACCAGATCGCTATCACTTTGCAAAGTTCGCTACTTGAAATATTTAGAGCCAAAATTTTAAATAACAAACATTTTATTCATAAGTTTCCTGCAAACACAGGTTTAAAACTTTCACATTTATTCGTATAGAAGATAAACGTTAACATCTTTGTAATGTTGATACAAATGCATTTATCTTTTAAATAAGACTCTAATTAAATGAAAAGAAAGAAGAAATCAATTCGCCTGAGAAAAATACGGCGTCGTTAACGGAAGAGAGGAAGAAACAGTGTAAGACAGCAAGTCAGTCAGCCACCCGATCCGTTTCTTTTTTCGCCTTTGCCTGTAAGTAAGAATTCTAGTGGTCGATGTTAGAAGTAAGTTATCCGTTTTTTATTAAATCATTTTAATTAATTTGTGTTAATATCGACGAAACTATTGCATATATATAGACAAAATAGGACAATAAAATTACAAATGAATAACACCATTATGAACTATTTAGAAAGTAGCTATGCTAATTATTGATACAAATATTTGCCTTTGAAACGTTCGTCGGTAATATATATAGAGTATTTTAAAATTTTATATTGTATTATTTAAACAGTCACTCATTTTGATGGTAATATCAGAGTGATAAATCATAAAAACTTTCGCATTTATTCATTTATATACATGTGTGTGTGTGTGTGTGTGTGTGTGTGTGTGTGTGTGTGTGTGTGTGTGTGTGTCTGATTTAGGAGGAGCAAGCACAGAAGACCTAAATTACCACGCTTAGGCTAACTGACTGATGTTGGAGAAATGTGTGTAATTCCTAGGCTAACGTGGAAATTTGTAGATTAACACTCTGCCGAATCCCCCCTTCCAAAAAAATTTAGATTCTACTTTTTAGACGCTTATTTTGGTTTATTATTTTTATCATTTTAGAATTTAGAATTAGGGATCAGTTTCGTATATAAATTTAATGATCATTTCCAAGCAATTTTCATGTTTTATGGCCGTGAATAAAAAAATTACCACTAACCCTAGTCCGAGTGGCTGCCAGATAGCGTAAATGGTTATGGTTATGGTTGGGGTTAGGGTTAGGGTTGGGGTTAGGGTTAGGGTAAGGGTTAGCTTAGAAGACCGTAACGAAGGTTTTGAAAAATAATTTATTAGAGAAAGAATGGTTTGAAAAATAATTTATTAGAGAAAGAATGGTTTGAAAACTAATTTATTGCAATGTTCAACATCACAAAATCAAGCTTTGTGAAAAATACCAATTTCTTGCAAGAAAGTTATAGTTCCTTATTTGTCTCTCACATGGTCACTCATTCAATGATTACAATAAGTAAATAGGAATTACAAAAACAATATCGCCTACTAAAGAATTTAAAATATCAGAGAGAGACAGACAGACGGACATACACACAGACAGACAGAGAGAGAGAGAGAGAGAGAGAGAAAGAGAGACAGAGAGAGAGAGAGAGACAGACAGACAGACAGACAGATAGACAGACAGAGACACAGAGAGATATATAGAGAGAGATAGCTGCTGTCCAAATACCAAATAGACTGAAGCACTCATTCGATGGACAGTTGAAATTAATACACCCTGGAAGCTGATTGGTCAGTATGTAACCAAATCACCTAATATGGAATGTTCTCCGCGAGGAGAAATAAATGTTAGTATTCATGACTGCTCCATATTTAATGTAAATTGATCACCCAGCACATATTGTAGAACACAACAACAAACAGAATAAAAACGCGGATATTTGTAAAGAGATTAGAATTTTGTGTCCTGATGTGGTTTAATTTGATTCGACAATTTATTTTGTGTCCATTTCATACTATTGTTAATGGTTGAAAGAAATTCCCTTTTTTCGTTTTTCTGACTCAATCGACTAATTTTTTTATTTTTTGCCGATAAATCTTGGTTGGTAACCCCCAGAAATTGAATAGCTGCAATAGGTCTACGCCAAACAAATTATTGGTGTTTTTTAAAACGAATATTATTTACTTTTTTCGTATTTCTGTTTAAAGTAATGTCGGTAATTATTTCATCCTCGAAATTTATTTTTTCACCAGTCACTGTTCTGGCTATTTAGTTGGTTCTTAGCATGGTCAGTTTTCCCAATCTTCTCCATGTATGCATGTTGATAATTGACACGTCTGAACCAGAATCCAATTGCAATTTTATGTTTTTATTTAGGATTTTTACCTGGACATATTTTCTTATAATACTGCCGCCATGTTTGTGCGTTTCTGTGGATTTAACCTGCGTTTTATTTCCTCTATTCGTTCTACAATGTGAACTTTTGTGTCCGACTTTTTTACAAGTCAGGCAGGTTTTAAAACAAAATGGGCAATCTGTTACTCAATGAGGACTTCCACAGCGAAAACAAGGGATCGGCGGTAAGTTATCCTGTTTTATAGGGCTGGCTTGTTTGTGTAGAGGCATGAAAATCCCGTTTTTTATTTTGTTTTTGAGGAAGAGTTAAATTTTTATTTTTGACGTACTTTTCTAATATGTGCGATGCCTGACTCTTCGATGTCCTTCGAATTCTGTGTAACACTTATGAATCTCTGGCAGTCTTCAGCTAATTTCTGTAGTGTTAAGTTCGGTTCATTCTTTAATTTATTTAGAACCCTTCGTCTGATCCCAGTGTCTTTTCCTGATACCAATCATTGTAAAAAAATTAAGCACTTAAAATTGCCAGCACTAAGTTCGTCTAATTTGAAATCGTCACAGTGTTTATTGACGATTGGTGCGAACGTTGAATAATCTCCGTTGTCTTTTTTGACCAGCGTTTGTGAAACAAAGAAGTCTTGGGGCTAAATAATTCCGTTAAAAGATTAACAGCTTCAGCAAAAGTCAAATCGCCCGTTTTTCGGGGCAAAATGAAATCCACGAACTTAGTATGTTCGGTGGTATCTAATATTCCATAAGCGATGTTTCTGATAAAGGGGAAGAATTGCTGTTTTCTGGGTCGGAATCTATCCATCTAACACTTATCGTTGGTTAGTTTTTTTTCCCTTGAAGTAGTTTTTTATCCTCTTACATCAAGTGGCTTCATGCCTTGTCTGGAGCGACTTCTATATAAAAAAGAAGCTTTTGAAATCTTGCTTCAGTTTTCTGTTGCTGTTTCATTTGAAACTTTACCAGTTCTGTTAAAATCTTCCATATTTAAACTGTGTCTTTTTAGAATACGGCTCTGTAGAAATTATTTCTTCCAATATTACTCTGCTAAACGTAATCTTAGTTGTAAAAAAGAGTATAAAACCTTTTTTTCACGACCCCCCCCCCATTTCTTTTTAGTAGACTTCTCATGTAACCGTAGAATTTGCGGTCGGCACTTTAGTCAACAGAGAAAAATAAAAAAAATACGGTTTTCTTTTTTTTTCTTTTGGCAGTTAGATTTTTCTCTTTTGGAGAGAAAATAATTCTTGCTAAAAATTAACAATAGTGTCGTAACTGCAATAAAAAAAATCACTGACCTTTATTCAATGAGAGAAAAAAAAACTTGTTTTTTTACGTGTCTTTTCTCCACCGGAAAAAAAAAACAGTTTTTAGAACTAGGACGTTGTCAGATGAATTTGTCGTTGAATTCTAGACGTTTGTCTTTTTAAAGGTTCTCTAACAAAACCCTTAATATACTTTGTTGCTAGTTGTGGCGTCAATTTTACGGTTCTCCAGAATTTTTTACTTTAACCAGTCGTTGTGGTGGTGTAATTCGAAATCCCACATCGCCGGTTTTTATGGGGTCCTTCTTAAAGTTATCGAGAAAAATCCTTAATGTTGTTGTTGTTTCCCATGTTCGAATATCTCGTATCTAGTTTTTTCGGGAGTTTCTTGTGGGTTTCCGTGTAAGTTCGAATACCTAGTCGCCAGTTGTTGTGGCCCTGTAAAGGGGCCGGAATAAATACACGAACTCGGGGTTTAGGTAAAACAAGTATACTGGAGAAAATATAATACAACAGAGATACAAGAGTGGTGGTACGTCAGTCGTGACTGACAGTATAGACTGGGCTTGGCTCAAGGTATTTAATTCCCTCCCACCGCAGGAATATGTGACACAAGGTCGGGAAGGTGGGGTCAAGCCAGTGCTCCTAAAGAAGGAGCACTCTGGCCTAGCAAAAATAGCCTGGGCAACCCCGTCGGCATTCCCCGGTAAGGGCGCCTCAGGCAGCAAGCAATAAACTTACTCCTCCCGAAAGAGGTAAGGCGAGGCCTGGGAGGGTGCACCTCCTAGAACAACCCAGGGCCGAATACCTCAGCCCGGCAGATAAAAGGCCACCGAAATGGTCCAGTTCCTGTCGGACTGATTGTCGAGAACGGATTCTCAACTGGTATTACCTTACCCCATCCCGACGTCCTCAATCAACCGAAGTTAATGAGAGACTGATCGGGCTGGGGTTTAATCAACACTGAGAAGCAGATGCTTCCAGCATTTATTGTGAATGGAAGAGTCCAAAGTCCGTTATAGGTAAGGCACCATAACATATACGAGTGTATGTATATTTTTTTATTTAATTTTACGTCTTGTTTTTTAAACTTATTGTTCGAGTTTTTCTATTTTTGTGAACAAAACCATTTTCTTCACTATTCTGTTTTAATGAACAAATCAATTAATTTCCTTCAGAATAACCTGAGGCCAAACTAAAAAAAACAACATTTTCTTATTAAGCTTGGCAGAGGTATAAAACTGGAAAAGTAGGAAGAGACAAGGTTTGTTCCTCCCTTAGAAAAAAACGTTTTGTTTTTAATCCTGTCTTTCGAAGAAAGCCGACTTAAGATTTTAATAAAAATTAAAAAATATCGAGGATGGAAAATGTAGACGTGTAAATTGAAAAAAAGAACGCGCACACACGAAAAAAAAATCAAAAGTCTGACTCCTGCAGTGTATTAACAATTCTCCAAAACACGACAACGCCAATTTTCAAAGAATCCGACTCTAGAATTGTAATTAACAATTCTCCAAAACACGACAGTGACAACTCTAAAAAAAATTAGACTCTAGAATTGTAATTAAAAAGTCTCTAAAACACGAATCTCGCCAATCGAGTAACCATACACGGAAGGCCAATTCAATTTTCCCCCTTTTCTCTCTGAACACTCGATGTATCGTAATTTTATAACCACATCCCGGGGAAGAATTCAACGAGACTTCGCTAATGCGCAACAAGGCTCATTTGCATAAGTGGACTCTTCTCATATATCACATATCACAAGATTCTATCTTGTAATTAGAATGCTCTGGGTTCAATCCCCGATCAACGACACATGGCGCAACACACGGCACGACACACGGCGCGACACACGGCGCGACCTTGTGGACCCGCATTATCGATGCTACACTCCTCCTGATCTCTTAGTCACACATGATGTAGGGTTGTGGTGGTCTTTTGATTCGTTCGCTTCTTCGAAGCTATAATTCCATCATTTTGAAGCTTCTCTGAATCGTTACTCGTGTATATGTACAGGTCCAGATGTAGTGTATATGTACAGGTCCAGATGTAGTGTATATGGACAGGTCCAGATGTAGTGTATATGGACAGGTCCAGATGTAGTGTATATGGACAGGTCTAGATGTAGTGTATATGTACAAGTCCAGATGTAGTGTATATGGACAGGTCCAGATGTAGTGTATATGTACAGGTCCAGGTGTAGTGTATATGTACAGGTCCAGATGTAGTGTATATGTACAGATTCAGATGTAGTGTATATGGACAGGTCCAGATGTAGTGTATATGTACAGGTCCAGATGTAGTGTATATGGACAGGTCCAGATGTAGTGTATATGTACAGATTCAGATGTAGTGTATATGGACAGGTCCAGATGTAGTGTATATGTACAGGTCCAGATGTAGTGTATATGGACAGGTCCAGATGTAGTGTATATGTACAGGTCCAGATGTAGTGTATATGTACAGATTCAGATGTAGTGCATATGGACAGGTCCAGATGTAGTGTATATGTACAGGTCCAGATGTAGTGTATATGGACAGGTCCAGATGTAGTGTATATGGACAGGTCCAGATGTAGTGTATATGGACAGGTCCAGATGTAGTGTATATCGACAGATTCAGATGCTTCTTCACGGATTTTACCGACACCACATCCTCAATGATATATATGCAATCGATATACGTTGACCGCGTTGGCGGCGACGTTGCTCTCCTTTTCTTCTCACCTTTGGCCACCACAGCCTCGAGCACTACCCACATTAATAGAGGCGCTGCATTCAAGCCAACCCCTAAGCGGATTCGGCAATATCTTTATCCTTTAAATATCACTGTCTCGTAACATGGATCTGTAGGTATGCCTTTCTCAGGTCCAGAATTTATACATTCGTTCCTAGCTGTCTTCATTGTCGAATTTTCTCTGCGCAGATATCTGCATCGCCAGTGAATGCATCAACATAGTCAATTACAGGACGCGCCTTATTTTGATTTGCTTGCAGTACGACCATTAGTGGCATTAGTCTCCTCCTCATGATATGGCAGCAACCAACTGTTGTTTATCTAGGTCTACAACTCGCGTTTATAATCCTTCCTCAATTCAATAGACATCGGAAATTCGGAAATCCGAGTTTCCAGTTTCTCTGGTGCACGTCCCACTGACCATTTCCATGCTGTATCCCACACTCCTTTCTGCTCGTCAATTTTTGCAATAAAATCAGCTTTGTTAATACGAAGCGCTGCACAGATGGTTTGTATCTCCCCAAACTCAACACTTCCAGACTGCATGATGCGAACGTCGTCGAGTTCCTTAATGGCGTCGATACCAAGTAACATATGAAAGTCAAGAGATTTCCCTTCCATAACTAGTACGTTGATTGTGGCAACGTTGCCAGTCTCTGTACGAATTTTAATGGTGCTATTTTCGCAACAGACCTGCGTAGGGCCGTTCAATGTGGTTACTGTCATCTTCTGTTTTGATCAAGACTGACATAGCTTTGCACTCAAATGGAAGGTGGGCACCCAGTGTCGAGAAGAACCAAACAAGTACATCATCAACATAGACAGTAATGATAGGTAGCGCCGAGTTTACATTCTGACTGGGATATTGACTGGTGTTGAAGTGTTGTCCCCAACTTTGTTTTCCGCACAATCTTTGACCAGATGACCGGTCTTGTTGCACCGATAATAGCGTTGACGGGTGGTCTGCCTCCTCCGTATGCAGTCTCTCGCGAAATGATTAGAGCCATTGCATTTATAACACTTATAATCAAGTCGGTCATGCCCACAGATGGTTCAGTGATACGGGAAAGCTACGCCGCAACCACGACTGGTTTTCCCACTTCAACATTGTTTTTCGTCAACGCTCGAGCTCGAGCCAACAGCTCTTCTAAGGTCAGATCATCCACTCTGCAACAGCCCTTTCATGAAGCCATCGTACAAACACCATTTGGAGGTGTATATATATATATATATATATATATATATATATATATATATATATATATATATATATATATATATAGTGTATATATATATATATTCTTGTTATGAACAGACTACGACGTATTTTACAAAGAAACGCATTATCGCCGGACATGAACAAAATATTTTCTCGGATTCAAATGGGGATATATGAAAGAAAATAAAAAATGGTCCTCCATCCAAAACTCCGCTTTGGGTGTCCGAGAAGATACTAATAAACGAAATAAGCAACAGACAAGATTATGCTATGGAAAAGAGATAAAATTGGTTTGGGATAAATATAGTTTCTTAGGTATAACAAAGATGCAAAATATCAACATCTGGTTTTGAAAGGGGACAATGACTTTCTGCCTTAAATTTGGGTGTGTAAAGGTAGTAATTCAAATTCTTCATTTTTAACTTCTGAATTCAGAAATCTGTAAGACGGGTGTCGTCTTCTTCGATATTCGCTTTATTCTCGCTACTATCTCGCTACTTTCCATCGTCTGGGGAAGATATCTTATTTTCCTTCCATATTCCGTTCTTGGTGTGGTCCGAGATCTTCGGTTTCATCGGAACCTTGAGATGAGGTAAGACTTTCCGACTGACCAAATCGTTTGCAATTATCATGGAAGCACCTGGAAGCGACTTCTACCGGGCTGGTCACCAATTCTGGTTTTACGGATATTCGGTTAAGTGCGGTGGCCATGAATATCCCTCATTATCTTCGGTAAGATAACTGATCGGGGTGCACCGGTCTCTTAGGATTATAACCGTCCTTGTATTGATAGGATAACCGACTGGAGATACAAATGTAAGCCGATGATCTCACCCGTGGTCGCACTACGATAAAAACAACATAAGACAAATTGTTTGTATAACTCAATTGAGCTCTGGATGTGTGTGTGTGATAACGTCAGCGCGAAAAGAGGTTCCCCAAACGTTGTCCGTTGATAGCTGCCTCGTCGCTTTCTCGGTCCGATCCGCTCTCGATCAAGGTTGACTCAAAATTGATCATCTTCTCCCTGAGCCGCAAACTGCCGTAAAACTCGTCAACTGTAAAATTATCGCAAAATTGTCACGCTTAACATCTTAACATCCGGTCTTTTTGTCTTAGTCACCGACAAGCGGAAATAATTCGGCCATTCTTAAAACGTCTGATCAATAGAAACTGACTACTTCCGCGGCACTCCTTGTTAATTACCCACCCTATTTCCCGATCGCCTTCGTATGATTGATGAATCATTTCCCTAACATCGTTCGGGATCTCGGCTCTGGAGGGGAGCGTCCATAGTATGACACAAGCCCATCAGACATAAATGGTTCACAGTCGTTCGTTGTATCTTTATTGGTTACATTCATGAACAAAATTGCAAATCCTAAGTTTTTTTCGGGGTTTACACTTTTGGACTCATCGTTCTTCTCCGTCCAACAGTTTGACACGAGATGTTCTGCTTTCCTGCCATAAGGACAGGTCGAAAGTTTTCGTTCCGCCTCAGTAACTTGCAAATTGGCTCTACCCTGCGTTTGGGTATGTCTGGATTAATCGATTGACTTACGTTCGAGTTCGGACCAGCGGTAGGCACCATTTTTGGGACTGCGCAGCTTCCACTCTCGGATGGATCTTCGATGTGGGCCTTACCTCACTTATGCGTTAACGTATCTACTAACTGTTTTTCGCCGAAGAAAACTTTCAAGTCGTTATGGATACAACCCTAAAACTCGTCCATCAATATCATTTGTTTGAGGCTTTCATAATCAGACTCTGGCCCCTCTCCCTCGGGAAAAAGACCATCTGTTGAAATAAGTTTTACTTCTGAACGGATCTTGGGAGAACGCATATTCTCGGCCCGAGCCTCTAAATATTATGGACCGGCTATAACGTGGTACATGCGGAAATGTGTTATCGTCGGACATGAACAACATATTTCCCAGATTCAAATGGGAATTTTAAAAAAGGAAAAAGGAAATAAGTATCCATCCCGAACTCCGCTTCAGAAAAGATGTAAATAAACACAACACGCTGAAGGAACAACAGTGACACAAGGGAGTGTGTAAAACTATGCTGTTTATTAGATTTATTGAATGTTAACAAAATAAGCAAAATAAAAACAATAGGGAACAAATGATATCGTAGAAAAGAGATAAAATTAATTTGGGATAAATATAGTTTTTTGAGGATGGCAAAGATGCAAAATATCAACATCTGGGTTTGAAGGGGACAATGACATGATTTTAAGGGGAGAAGTGGTTTGGGGGATCAAAACAAGTTCATAAACATAATATGTGTATGAGGAATAAAAAATATCTTGCAATGGGTGAAACAAATGTTTTGGGGGGATTGAAACAACTCAAAAATTATGTTTCAGAATTTTTTAGATGACGGCTGATAATTTGTAGAATTTGGTATATTCTGACTACTGTTCTCATCTTGGGTGTTTTTATCACAACGTTTCGGCCGATGTAATCTCCGACCTTCTTCATGTGTACTTTGTCGAACTCGGGAATATTTCTGTCGAACTCGGGAATCCGTCCATATTCCCGAGTTCGACAGAAAGATTCCCGAGTTCGACAAAGTACACCTGAAGAGGTTACATCGGCCGAAACGTTGTGATAAAAACACCCAACAGTAGTCCGAATATACCAAATTCTGCAAACTCAAAGATTACTTAGCTTTAGGGAAAATATGTCGGTAGATGATTCGGAAATTGATGTTCCTTCGATCGAAGAGGAAGAGAAGGAGTTAAGTTGCGTCGACATGATGATCGCCGACAGAATTCAAAAGCTGAAGACCAATATTTTCTTTAGCAGGTGCGTCTGTCGAGAGAATGACGATCAAGAAATATTGTGGTGACGGTGTGGAGAGACTAGCATGCGCCCGATTCAAGAAACAGTGGCTGCGCGCAGGAGCGAACCTTGAACTCTCTGATTTCGAGGTGACGGTATTGATTATGCAAAATAGGCGCTTTTGGCAGTCCAAAAGAGCTGAATAAAAGGAGTGACATTTTTGCTCGAGGAAGAGATCACTTTTGGGGGTGCCACGCAGCTAACGTCTTTTGCGTGTGTCGTCAACAACATTATTCCATTTTGGGCTGCCACCTAGTTGAATTGGGGCGAGTACTGCTGCTGCTACTAAGAACGTCTTATCTTTTTGTTGGTGAAGAGAACGAAGAAGGAAATAATCCGGCACCAGAAAAAGGCGAATATACTGAGAGATGACATTCTGTGTGCTCTGACAACTCTAAATAATTTACGTGACTTAAATATATATTTCTCGGTTCTCGACTCCGGTCTAAGCTTGTTCAAGGGTGATGATATTTCGGCGAATCGGCAATATTTTGATGTCAACAAGAAAGGTCAGAATGTGCCCTTTTTAGGAATTGATTCACGCATACTTTGAAGTTGGAGACACCGCGTCGCCTACGATAGTCAATTCATTTGCGCATGGAAGTGTTTAGGTTTTATTTTTTCAGAAGCTGAAAGTCTTAAATGCAGGGGCCGAAGGAGAGGGCTTAGTATTCTGAGTGTTTGGAGTCGGCAAAGATTGTCAATCTTCTTTCTTTTGTAAATAGACGAGTTTCTGTAAAACAATTATCAAATTACCCATGAATATGGGTAATTTGATATTTTTTTGAAGAAAGAGAAATACATGTATCTATTTCCTAAATGAAAAATTTATTTGCAAGATTTAACCAAAGAAATCCCATTTCTATAAAAGTCACAGTATGTGACAATATTATATATATTTATTTATATGAAGATCGCACTTTCCCCGACATATACATACACAAACGAAGATATTCGTCTTCGAACTTCGAGCTCTGCCAATGGTCATCTAGAGTTGACTATTGGCAGAGCTCAAAGTTCGAAGACCAATATCTTCATATCAACATAACTGGGCTTTTCATCTTCTTCTTGATTGAAGTGATATCAATTTCTCTCTGGCGCCCACATTCCCCAAAGATCCGAGAGAATTGACTCAAACCACATCAAAATATTATCGCTTTTCTGATACATGTCATAACATTCTGAACTAGCTTTGTTCCCCAAACCCACATTTGCCCCAAAGCCAGAACGTTGTCTCCTTTTCAAGCCGACGTTTTGATATTTTAATTTACGTTGTTGCCAAGAAACCGTATTTCCTTGCCATTATCTTGTTTATTCTATTCTGTTTAGTTGTGCCTGTTTTATCAATATCCCCATTTTATAAAGCGTATATTTAAAACAATCCATTGTGTCACTGTTGTTTCTTCGGCGTGTTGTATTTATCTTATCTGAGATCCAAAACGGAGTTCGGGAATTGATTACCACTTTTTTATTTCTTTTTTCTTATTCCCATTTGAATCTGAGGGGAAATTATAGTTTATGCCTCGTGATTACGCTTTTCCTTGTGCGGCGTCTCATAGCCAGTCGGTAGAAATATATATATATATATAACATATATTAAATAACATAATATTAAAATAAAACTTAATTTAATTTATATTCCCTGTGAAACTGCTTTATTTGCTGCGGTCTATATCTGGCAGCCATTTTGTTTTGTATTATTCTCTACACAGTCGGAGAAGAATAAAATATTATTATTCTTCTGGCCTAATTATTTTTGACAAAGGGATGTCTTTTCCCGAAATATCAAATAGTGATTTTTAATCACCCGGACATCACACGAACAGCTAAAACCTCTTGCTGTTATGTAAGAAAAAAAAAAAGAAAAAAAAAGGAAAAATAAATAGTAAGTCTTATATCGTATTCGATTTATTGTTATTGTTTTTGTTCCTTTCCTTTCAACTTGCATCTTACCCGGAATTGCATTGCCCACAGCCTTTCAAAAACTTACTACTACTATACCCAGCAATGCTTCAAGCAAACTACCATTCTCTACTATATATATATATATATATATATATATATATATATATATATATATATATATATATATATATATCGTAAAATTGATCAGAGATGGTTGATACGATTACGATTTCCTTGAGTTGAGATACAATAATTAAAAAAAAATTTTTTTATCATAGTTCACCCCAAACAAAGCAGGCCGCCACTGTAGATGTAAGGGGCTACTGAGAAAAAAAAATGGGGTTCAACCTAAATTATGAGCTGCGTGTCAGTAACGTCAGGAAAGCAGGAAGCAGGGAGGGAGTTCCAGAGTCCAGCAGCACGAGGAAAGAACCTTTTGGAGTATAAAGCTCTTCGACATCTGGGGACCTCCACAGTGTATGGGTGGGATTTGGCAGCCTGTCGGGTTGGTCTAGTGAATTTACGTCGTAGGAGTACCAGAGCAGCAAGCTCATCAGAGCACATTCCATTGAAGTACTTGTAAAACAGGCACAAGGATGCAACATTGCGGCGATGGGACAGAGGCTGGAGCTTGGTGGATAGTGAAGGACCTATCAAGTTGGACCTTGTCTAAGAGGGAGAGACTAGCGGATGATGCACCAGCCCAGATGTGGCAACAATACTCCATGCATGGGCGGATGGTGGAGATATAGGATAATGTCAGGTGTGAGAAGTTTACTGGCACGGTAGAGGGAGCCCACCTTCTTTGCAGCAGTCCTGGCAATGTTTTCAATGTATTTATTCCAATTCATGTTATCTGTGAAAGTTAGGCCGAGTTGTTTGAATGATGAACTCTCAGGCAGGGTGCTATTTACCATGACAATCGATAGTTGAAGAGGTTTCTTGTAGTTATTCAAGGAAAGTAGATTTGTGTTTGCGGCATTAAAAGTTACGATCCATTTTTGACCCCATTCCACTACAGACTGGAGGTAATTTTCTAAGGGTTTAGCTATTGCCTCAGATGTGTGCGCGTCGGTTTTGCCCACATAACGAGAGTAGAGCGTGGTGTCGTCAGCAAATATTCCTATCTCAGTCGCAATGGCATCAGGGAGGTATTTGTTCCGGGTTTCGAGTTGTGCGACTGGTTTGAACGGTTATCTCTACACTGATGATTTCGCAAGGATGAAACGTATACGTATGTAGATAATAATTAAATATTTATTATACTATAATTATTTGTAAGCCGCTTTAGGCTGGGCGCTTAAATGAGGTATAATACAAGCCGTCATATCTAAGCTATAAATGCAAGTGCCTTTTTGTTGAACACTGTTATGACGGCTGACTATAGTTGTCCGCCTACTTGCCACATGAATAGGATTTATTTCTGATCTCGTCCGTTGCCGTTGGAAGTAGCCTCATTGTTTAAGCCGCTCAGAATTGAGATAAAGGTGACTCTTGTTCCAGCGTTCGAATCGTGCGACTGGTTTAGACGGTTATTTCGCAACCGATGATATCAAACGTAACGTATATATATATATATATATATATATATATATATATATATATATATATATATATATATATATATACATACATACTAGTATGACCCGTGCCCCGGCGTTGCCCAGGATAGATATAAATTACATTTTAAAAATGTAAGTATTAGAGTATTAGTTCGTCAAAAAGCATTCGAAAACAACCCTGTAATTTAAGTGATTAAAGTAGGATTTATTGATGTTTTGAATCAAACAAAATAGATTTTGTTAATGTTTTGGGTGATTGCTCCCTTTTTACGATTGTAAGTAGCGGTTTATTCAACCAAATAAAAACCACTGCCATCCCCCAAAGTAAATATGATCCAAGAATATGCGTGAAGGTTTCCAAGGTTAGGCAAGGAAAATACTTCCAGGTTGAGGCAATTATTATCCCAATCCGGAGTGCCCATTTTGGTGGGAGATTGAATTTACCAACATTGAAAATCGACCTTTTGTCTAACTCTGGCTTTGATTTAAATATATGGCGATTGATTTAATGAATTTGTTGTGGTTATTTTATTTTCGATTTATCAACTGTTAACTAACCTGCATTTTTACTATTGACTAGGTTGGTGCTATTTCGTTGCCTCTCCATGAGGGGAGAGTTATAAAATGGTGATGTTTAATGTTTTGAAAATCCATCTCCTGGGGGAAAATTGCTGCAGTCTAGAAGGATTTTTTCTAAAATTGACAAATAGTTAAATAGAGCCAAAGTAATAAAACAGAAATTGCCGCAGTCGATAAAAAGTTCTCCTTCACTGACCGAGAAGAGAAAAGACAAAGTAACGGATACTGCAATTTAAGTTGAAGTATATTTCGAAAAGTAGAAATTAATATTTTTTTGAATATCAGTAACAGTTTTAGCGTCGAAGAAATTATGTAAAAAGGTTATGAAATAAATTTGAATAATGTTCGGTATGAATTAATATCGAATAATGTTCGATGAATAGGAAAATGTAGATGAAAATAATGATTTTAAATGTTATGTCAGTCTGTGTACGAAATTGATTTCCAAGCCTTTCAACTGTCGTGAATTAAACAAAGGAAGGTTATTCGTAACTGAGGTATAATCATGATAATAAAAATTTACTTAAATAAATCGACGACTGCTTAATGTATATTGCCTCGAAAGTACTGTTCCATGCTGCGATTATCTAAGTCGGCGAAAAGCATTTTTTAGAAAGTGTTGCGAATGAATAGAGCGAGGAGGAGAGTGAGAGAGAGAATGGACAGTTATAATAGGTAAATGTAAATAAGAAAAGAAAAATCTTACATAAAATACCCCCTCAATAAAAAAAGAATATCTAACGTGAAATGAAAATACGAATGTATGGATGGCAATGAACTTGTTTTATCTGTTTATTTGTAGCGGGAGGTTCGTAGATAAACTGATATTACGTGCTTTCATGGAATTGTCATCAACAATTGAATTTTGTCGAAATAAACACTACAGTTCGTTTTACGCTGTGAGTATTTTGAAAAAGAGTTTTCAGCTTTAAAGGTGTTATGTATTAAATTGTGTAAGTGTTTAAGTTAAAAAAGGAAACGAGATTGCTAAGGGAAATGTCTAAAGTCGATTCGATTAAGAGATTGTAACCGCCATTTTGAATCAATGTACAGTATAAATGATTAAGTTCGTTAAAAGGTATTCCGTAAATTCCAGAATGAGATGAATTCTATACGTAATAGTTAGAAATAATGTAATCCGATATTCTCGAAAATCAGTGAAATATGACGGAGCGTCTATTAAATGTGTGCGCAATGTATCATATTATGTATTAAATTAATGGAAGCTCAATAGAAAATAATAACGGTTACGTTTTTCTAAAGTATTTGATGTTTATTAAGTAGAAAAAAATTAGAGGGAAAAGTTTTTGCTATCATCTCCATGTAGTATGTTTTGGGGAGAGTCTGTGATGGTGGTCTAAAATTAGTATTATTTGTTAGATAGAGAAAATAATGATAAATTTCTTCAAACACGCTTGAGTGAATAATCGAATAAAGTGATGAGTTTAGTAGCCTGTGATGCATGTGGTTATTTTCTTACTCTCGCCGAAGGTATAGGGAGGAAACGTCTTCACTTTATATATATATATATATATATATATATATATATATATATATATATATATATATATATATATATAAGCTATGAAAATATATTTATGCCAATTAAGTTACACAGAGGTCTCCGCGTTTCATCCCCGGGGGAATCGAGAATCTTCAGGCTAAAATGCCGGGGATGAAACGCGGGAGCTTCTGTGAAGCTTAATTGCCATAAATATATTTTCATAGCTTACTACCTAGCTCTACTTACGTATCGAGGACTGTTGAAGTAAATACTGAAAATTGATACATAAAAAATTATATTTCCATATAAAATTTTATGTGGATACATGAAATAGTAATATATATATATATATATATATATATATATATATATATATATATATATATATATATATATATATATATATATATATATATTACTAATACATAGATATCCGAATGTTCCATTAAAGTTTTCTTTACTTATCAAACTTTGAATTAGTAAAGAAGTTAAGAACATTAGTTTTCCTCTCCCCAATCAACCAGTTTACTAGAGTACATCTTTCTTGTGGTCTCTTGGTCGTACCAGATTCCAGGATAATAATTCATTTATTTTGGTGGAGTATCCGGCCAAGTGCTGTTACTTGAGGTAACGTCACTTGGAGAAGGTGCACCATTCCTCGTATGAACCAGTGTGTGTTAGCCGAGGGGATCTTATTTGGACTTCGAACACTATGTTATTTTTAATATTTAGTCAGGGTTTACTTGTATATATATATATATATATATATATATATATATATATATATATATATATATATATATATATATATATATATATATATATATATAAATGGTTGAGATGATAAAAATAAAATATTATCATTAAAAGTCAATGCTCAATATACGAGATAAAGCAATCATAAAATAAAATGAATGATGAAAATAAAAATTAGAAAAAGAACAATATTTTTGAATCATCAAATAGTTTAAACAAGGAATATATTAATAAACGTTTTGAAAATCCATGAGTTATAGAAAGGAAAAAAGTTTATTTATATATTCCTAGTTTAAACTACTTGATGATTCAATAAATATTGTTCTTTTTCTAATTTTCATTCTCATCATTCATTTATATATATATATATATATATATATATATATATATATATATATATATATATATATATATATATAAATAAATAAATATATATATGTGTGTGTGTGTATATATATATATATATATATGTGTGTGTGCGTGTGTGCGTGTGTGTGTGTGTGTGTGTGTGTGTGTGTGTGTGTGTGTGTGTGTGTGGGTGTGTGTGTGTAAAACGAAATGCATTTGGGTGAATTTTTATTAAATATAAAATACATATATATATATATATATATATATATATATATATATATATATACAATCTTCTGTGTCATTGTTCTTTCTGTAGACTTCGGGCTTAGATAACCATTTTTTTTTTCTTTTTTATAATAAAATTATTTTTTCAAAAAGGATTTTTTAAATTTCATTTTATTTTACATAATTACATTTTTAATTTCACTAAATATTCGATTAATAGTAAATAAAAAGTCATAATTCAAAGTTTAATACACACACACGTAGAGATGTCTCATAACATGAATTAGTTCTACACACGTGACAATATCTATGTCTATAATAGACATAGATATTGTCACGTGTGTAGAACTTTATATATAAGTGACTGGTGACATAATGTCTGAGACATCAAAGTAACGTCGCGGGTCGCATCTCAGGAATCGTACACAAAGGTGGAAATCATTTACAAAAGAAAAGAAATGAGGAAATTAAGAAACTTAATTCAAGACAGGATTTATCAGGAAAGTCGATAGCTTCATCCATAAATAGAATTGACCCCCACACACGAATCATTTGTTAGTTTCGCCGTCAAAGAGTAATCTAATCACTTCGCTGTACAGAGACAGTTTTGTATCTATTCTCAACTTCATCAACCCAGACGCGCTCAATGTCCAAACCCGGAATTGAAACTTTTGGGAAAGACTTTGTTAAAAATTATGTTTCTGAACTCCATCGGAATATCCTATTTTTACCCGAAAGAAAACATACGTACACTGGCTAACTAAGGAAATGAATGATGAGTATAAAAATTGGATAAAGTTCAAATCTGTGCTAAGCAGTAATATATAGTTTTACTGATGTCTTCTGATGAAACATATATTTTTGAAAGTCCATGGGTTAAGGAAAGAAAACGTGTATTTATATATTCTTTGTTTGAACTATTTGATGAGTTAATAAATATTGTACTTATTAATTAATTAATTAAAAAACCTATAAATACAATTGATGACTCGTCTGACTAAGGGCGAATTAAGAAAGGAAAAATGCGCTCATTTGCATATTCTTAAATAATAAAAACGCGCAGAGTTGAAAAAAAAAGGCACCGTAAAAAAACACCGGTCGCTATCGCCAAAAACAAAACCATAACAAATAATCTACGTATATATATATATTCTCTGAGGAGAAGAATTTTCTTTGAAAACTCATGAGTTAAGGACTTTAAGGTACTTTGCCTGAACATTGAATTCTAATAAAATTTGATTCGCACCTTATTTTATTATTTCACTTCATATTATGCTATATATATATATATATATATATATATATATATATATATATATATATATATATATATATATTATTCCACTTAAGAAAAGAAAAATGTTCATTTACATGATGTGAGGTGGGTGCCGACAAAGTTCGAAGTCTCAATCAATATCTTCATATATATATATATATATATATATATATATATATATATATATATATATATATATATATATATATGAAGATATTGATTGAATCTTCGAACTTTAAAGTTCGAAGTCTCAATCAATATCTTCATATATATATATATATATATATATATATGAAGATATTGATTGAGACTTCGAACTTTGTCGGCACCCACCTCACATCATGTAAATGAACATTTTTCCTTTTCTTAAGTGGAATAATATTGATTTCTTAGTTGTCAGCAGTATCTTTCGAATGAGTTTTTATTCCCAGAGACTTTCTTTATTCCAAGCTAGAACATCATTTCTCCTTTATGCCTACGTCTTGACATCTTGAATTTATTTAATTTCTAAAAACTTTATCTTCTCCAAACCAGAACATTATCTTGTTTTATGCGCCCTTGTTCTTTTTATCCCGTTTTATTAATATCCTTGTTAATACATTATATACAATCTTCTGTGTCATTGTTGTTCCTGCAGAGTTCGGGAACGGAAAATCAGTTTGAAAAAAATATTATTTCCGTTTAATCAGGAAAATTATTTTACGTATCTGACGATAACGTGTCTACCCCTGAATAAACTCCATAGTCAGCCTCTCTGCCGCTAGGCACTAGGACTATTTAAGATTACTGTTATTGTTGTTGCTCTCTGTCTCAGTACTATATATATATATATATATATATATATATATATATATATATATATATATATATATATATATATATATATGTGTGTGTGTGTGTGTGTGTGTATGTATGCGTGTGTGTGTTATTGTAAGAAAAAATAACAACAACAAATTAATTAAAGATCGCTGTAAAACTTTGTTTTGTTTATTAAATACACCCGTTTTATTTCTTTTACTTTTGTAGAAGTATTATATTGTGTTATATTCCGACTCTGTCGTCAAGTTCTATCTGAATGTCTTGATGTTTGGGCTCGCCGCTCTCAGCGTAAATATAACTTAATTTCTCCGTTATCACGTGACAACCGCTCATGGCTAAGGGGATTTGGTGACAGATTCATTTTTATATAACAATCACTATATTTATTTTTTATATAACAATCACTATATATATATATATATATATATATATATATATATATATATATATATATATACTATGAATATTTTATTTATTATAAAAGTGCTGTTCACCTACAGACGACGTCGTTTCGAGCTCTCTTACCCTCATCAGTGTAAGAGTGGTGGGTGCAAGCGATTGCATGAGCACGAACACCGTTCGTAGATTCAGGCTAGAATCACAAGACAAACACTCATGCAAGAAATCGACACAGACAGTAGTTGAAATTAAGTAATTGAAATTAATGAGAATATATATATATATATATATATATATATATATATATATATATATATATATATATGATATATAATATATATATGATATATGATATATAATATATAGTATGATATAATATATATATACATATATATATATTATATAATATGTATGTATGATATGTATGATATATATATATATATATATAAATGATAATTTATTTCATTTTGACTACAAAATTGATTTTGTTTCACGTAAGCAGTTTGTGGGGCTCACGCTCTTCAGGTCTTGAAATAACATCATGCCTGTTAAAATAAGTTCAACAATCACACAAGTTTTATGACAGAAAGTTAAAATAAAAATTGAAAACGAATAGAAATAAAACAAAACAAAAACAAAAACAAAAATACAATTAAAAAGAGAAAGAAAGAAAGAAAAAGAAAAGGAAATATTCAGAGCTACACGGGACATAAGAAGGAAATGGAAAGAGAAGAAGAGAAAGCGTATTTGATTTGATTTGGTGGTGGAGGGGGGTCGAAATATGAAAGCATATATCTATGCGTGTCAAAAATCTCTGCCTTGGTACAGCTTTCGCGCGCGCTGAGGACTGAACTTAACGATGATCTAATTTGGTAATTTGCATATGAAGAGGGAGGGGGAGTAATCCTATATGGAGAGCGGGTGCTAATAACAATAAAATTGAGAATAAAAAAGTTAAAGAATTGAAAATTAAAGATGTCTATATACGGGTAAAAATAAATGTGAAATTTTGTAATACAGTAAATATACTAATAATATAAAATTACAAGAAATACACACATATATATATATATATATATATATATATATATATATATATATATATATATATATATATATATATAAAAGATTATAAAATAAAATTACTAATAATATAAAATTATAAGAAAGGTAAAGGAAATGGTAAAGTCTACTATGTCGGCAATTGATGGAAGTCTCCTGTTTTCTGTTTAAATATTTATTTTTGTCCTTTAAACGGATAATTTCTAATTTTTCGTTTAAGCATAGATGGCATGGTGTGTTGAGTGACTTGCAAGTACTGTTTTTTTTTTTAAAGATTTTCCATTTAACTATAGGAGTTTCATTTTTTATTTTAAGTTTATGATAATGTAAGGATAGTCCGGTTTGGCCTGGGTGGTTAGGGTTGTTGAAAGAGAGGTTATGATTATAGAATAAACTTAAAATAAAAACAATCATACATGAAAATAAGATACGTCTAGACACTGGATGATTTCCCTGAATATTAAATTGGTTTTCCTTTCGGACCCTATCTGCTCTTTAGTTTCTCCTTCCTTTTTATACTACTATGTACATTTGAAATTGCAGGTGTATGTATACATACATATATATATATATATTTAATATATATATATATATATATATATATATATATATATATATATATATATATATATATATATATGTATAATTATATGCTGACATTTTGAATACTTATTTCTGACACTGTACATATGTGCATATATTTCCCTCCATTTAACCCCTACCACTATATATATTCCCCAATTACATGACCTTCCCGTCTGTTGTCATTTTTAGCAATTTTCCGTCCGCTCTTGAAAAAGCCCACATCACATCGGGCGAAACGTTGAGCTTATGGGTCTTCCACTGTTCCATTTTTAATTTCATCCCGTCGGATTGTTTATCCTTTCATCTACCCATATATATATATATATATATATATATATATATATATATATATATATATATATATATATATATATATATATATATATATATATATATATATTAGTTGCATCTACCCGGAGTGGCCTGGGAGTAAACGAAAACATGATTGTCTTGTTTCCAAATAAGAAATGTAAAGTAATGTCAGCAGGTAGATGTTGGCTTGGAAAGGATATAGACGACGGTGGCATCTTTGCAATCTACCGAGTACATCGCCTTCTTATAAAATTTATTGTTTTGATACGTAACATTTACATATGAAACAGATGTGCAAAAATTATACAATCTTTGCAAAGTTTTACATTACATTACCACATTGTGTGACGTCACTACATTTACATCATATTTGCGCATTTTGCTTTCTTATGCACACTTTCTTAATGGCGTCTTGCATACTTTTCTCTGGGGTAAGTTTTTACCTTTATTAAAGCAATAACTTTCGTATTCTTTTCGGCCGTTCGACTATGAAAAGTTGCTCATATATATATATATATATATATATATATATATATATATATATATATATATATATATATATATATATCGTTATTGTGTTGTTATAAATGGCTGTGTAGAGCTTCTGGTACTGTTTGCTTCCTAAGCATTTGAGAGTTTCCTCCCTTAGAGACGCAATACACATGTTTTAGGGACATGTATACACACATACACACACATATATATATATATATATATATATATATATATATATATATATATATATATATATATATATATGTGTGTGTGTGTGTGTGTGTGTGTGTGTGTGTGTGTGTGTGTGTGTGTGTGTGTGCGTGTGTGTGTTTTCGGTCCAGTATGTAGAGTTGTGTAGGCACCCAACAGGACTAAAAACAAAACCTGCAAAATGGCGGATCAGTTCTATTGAGCCAACGGACACCTACACACACACCTAACTATTGGCAAATAGCGTCGCCAAACCACAGTGCCTAGCGTGTCGACTATGGCACAATCCCCTGAATGACAGATACCAAAGTGGGAAGAAATATGTTTATTTATTTTTTATCGATAAAATAGTTATCCACGAACATGTGTTTCGCTGTTACTGTGGCTCATGAGCGTGGCTGACTATAACATATATATATATATATATATATCATGAGTTTTGGGGGAGTACACAATTTTATTATCGCAAGCATGAAGGGAAGACGAACTCTATCGTTCATGATTAAAAGTTAATCAAGAGAAAAAAAATGCCAGCCGACCGGTTTAGCCCTCTCTTAACAAAGGTTGTATCGAGGGATTAAAAAAAAACGAGAGATTAAAAAAAACGGGGTGAAAAGAGAGAGTACAGAAAAGAAAATAGCGTTATGTTATATGTACAATGGAGGAAGACTCTTAGAGACTGATCACATCTAGTCCCAACAGACATTCCCTTTGCTTGCAAAGAGAGGGACGTTTAAGACGAACGTGGATCGTCTCCAAGATTTTTAGATGGTATAATGAGTGAGCATGACTGAGAATGGTGAAGGAGTCCATGCTAAAATTCCTAGCGCACGGCGGGTTTTTAAGTAAATGGTCTGTAATGGAAGACCCGTATGTGTTATTTTGATCTTACTCGGAATGTGCTGTTGAACTCTACTATCCAATCTTAACGTCGTTGTACCCACGTAGTCAGCACTGCAACTACATTTAAAATGATAAATTACATTATTTTTATGGTGAGGGGGTAGAACGTCTTTACGAGAGGACGCCAATAAAGGTTTTGTAGAAAACACAACACGCACATTCGAAGAAAAATAAAAATTTTCAACTGCTGAGCTGATTTGCTTGGCGAATTTCTCATTTACTGTGCCTAATCAAGGTAAACGAATGTAAATTGGACATTTAGTCAACGTATTCGGTTTTATTTCGGAAAAAGTATTTATTTTCCTTTGGGTGACTGCTCTAATCACATCAAGGGGATAGCCGTTATTGGACAAAGTATTAGTTATAGTTTTAATTTCTTCGTCCAATTTTATATTTTTAACAAATCATAAGGGCTCTGTGTGTAAATGTCCAAATCAAGTTTACCTTTCGTTTTTTAGGACAAAATGAATCCCAGCGAATATATAATCCTGTAAACGTAGGTGTACGGTAATTGATGTAAGGTAACTCGATGGGTTTGTTGTTACCAATACATCGAGGAAAGCTAAAGGATCATAGGTATATTTTAATGCGGGATGCATTTTATTGAGTAAGGAGAAGAATGTATTTGCCTCCGTTTTATTATTAAAAAGGCAAAATGTATCGTCTACATATCGAAAGTAGACTAAAGGTTTAATGGGTCCAGATAATAAAGCCTTCTCAAAAAACCCCACAAAAATATTTGCCATAGTCGGTCCTAGAACTGAGCCCATAGATACGCCGTCTATTTGCCTATACATTACATCGTTAAAACTAAATTCAACGGGTGTAGTGGCAAATTTCATCAACTGCACGACTATGCTTTCAGGAATGGAAGGAGACGATAAATGGCTACGATATAAAAAAAATCGGCACAGATATCGATAGTTTCCAAAATAGGGACACAGGTAAATAGGTTACTAATATCATAGGAACACATAAATTTACTAGCAGCCTTAGAATCTTTAATGTACTTTGCAAAATGAAATGAATCTTTCAGACAGTATTTACTATAGTACTTCAATACTGGCTGTAAAATATTGAAGATCCACTTTGCAACCTTCTGCTGTGATGACCCTAATAGAATGGGCCTAACTGGGATATCCGCTTTGTGAGTTTTGGGTAATCCATATAAACGTGGGCGGATAGAGCCCGAGGGTCTGATCTCACTAGCTACATCGGAAGGGAGTACATCGCTTTTCACCCATTTTATCAGTTGTTTCTGGAATTTAGTTTCTAAGGAAGTTGTTGCATCATGAGTGCCGACAGGGCCCAATTTGACAAATGTCTCCGTGTCGTTTAATATCAACATCATTTTGTCAACGTAGTCTTGATGGTTTAGTACAACAACTCCTGAACCTTTATCCGGTCTGGTTATTACCAAGGACTTATTTTGTCGTAGAGTTTTAATGACGGCAAAATGTTCTTTGCGCCATTTAAACTGTGAATGGGATACTGGTGTACTCGCATAGCAGGGTGCAAGGTAATTCTATTTAGCCTTCAGGTCCCTTACTTTGGTCTCAGAAACTGGTGGAAGTCTCACTGCTTGAGAATTGAGAATTTCAAATTCTGAAAATACCTATATATATATATATATATATATATATATATATATATATATATATATATATACTATGAATATTTTAATTCCTATATACCTTGTTCCGTTGCATAATTATTACATGAACATTTTTTACTATTCACTTCGTGTCTTTTTCCTTTCTAATAAACCAAACACTCAGAATTAAAAAAAACAAAAAAACATTTTTGTACGATTTGTATTATTCGGAATACTTTTCTCGTTTCGGCCGATGTAACTTCCGACCATCTTCAGGTACATCCAAAATTAGAATAGTAGTCCGAATAATCTAAATAATACAAATAGCCTATTAAAGTTTCTTTAATCTACTTTCGATCTTCCTGGATTTTAATTATCATCATTTTTTTGCGAGTAAGAAAATAGGAAAACGAATTAAATGAAAATTATTTTTTTAAAAGAACGTAATCAATATTAAAGGATTTTTTAAATTTTTTAATTTTATTTAGCGATTAACTGAATACCGTTAGCACGAAATTAGTACGCACCGGC
The DNA here is from genome assembly GCA_963556195.1 of Sepiola atlantica. NCBI lineage: Eukaryota > Metazoa > Mollusca > Cephalopoda > Sepiida > Sepiolidae > Sepiola > Sepiola atlantica. The sequence goes on from OY744519.1 coordinate 147,773,403, forward strand.
CGAGGTTCGAACCTACAGTCCCTCTCTTCAAGTGTTTCGTTGTTAACCTAAATACCACCGTGCCTATTTAATGAATCTCTATTCGATCTAACCCTGATCTCTGCTGTCCACGTGTTTCTTTTTTCTCGTTTTTTCTAGGTCGAACAATTTGGGGGTGTAGGGGGAAAAATAGTTGAAAATGGGTACTGGTACAGATGCCGAAGCGCTTAGCTAATCAGAAGGCTCGAGAAGCCGACGGCAACTCTGAGTCTTTGGGGGATATGACCATGGCCACTGAGAGTTGACAAGGCCAAGCAACTAACTTCCTGCCCCCCTCTGACGTCACTGCATTGCGTGTCAAAACAAGGACCGTAGTAATAACAATAAGAAGGCATTTCGACTTCTCCATTCACTAAATAATCCATCAAAATTCAGGAAATCAACCAATTTTAATGAAATTTTCAGTATTTATTAATTAATGATCACGGAATATAATAAATCCATTACTTTATTATAAAGCTTGATGCAAATGTATTATTTCTTGTAAACAAAAAACCTTTACTAAAGTTATTCAAAATATCAAAACATGTTGACCATACGATATTGTAAATATTTAAAAATTGCATGTAAAAAAAGAAAAGAAAAGAACACATTCGATTCATCTTGAAACTGATCTTTATTCAATATAAATTTAAAGAAAATAATAATTCATGATCAAATACTGTAAAAAACTGAATTATGAATTACCATTATTTAAACTTCTAACCCAATCAACCGTAAGTAATTCAGACTTTGAAATTTGTTTAAAAATTATACAAAAAAAAGTTCAATGTTAACTGTTTGTTTAATAATGGAATCAAAATTCAGGAAATCAACCAATTTTAAAATAATTTCGCGCTTTTTAAAATTTCATTTCATAATTCACAAAGTTAAAATGCCTACTGCATATGTTTGGATTTCCAAAAGAGAAATAATTACTGCAAATATGGATACACGTAATAATGTTTACACCGACTAAATATAGTGTAGTAAGTTTAAATTTTTTTTAATTATATAAAAAATCAAGTCTGAATTACTTATTCATTATTTGATAAAAAAGTAGTGTTCTATTTTTTTTATATTACTTTTTTTCGATGTCTTAAGTGTAGTATAGTTTATCTTTTCTCTGTACTTTTGTAGATTAAATAAAATGAAATAATAACATCATATTTAATCAAAATTTTCACAAAAAATATTAATTAAACAATGCTTTATTCAATGATAATATCGTTAATTCTTCGAGTTATACTGATTTTAGTAACAAGAGTGTAGGGGCATTTTCCGTAATATATACTAAATAGTTTTTTTTTTAAATACAGATCTTATTTTCATTAAAAAAAAATCATGGATTTTTTTTATATATATATAAATATACGTTTAGTAAAGGTGTATTTTGTTTTTAAAAAAATAATACATTTTCACTAAGATTTAAAAAAATGTTTCACTATATCTCCTGTGCTTGTTTATTAATAAATATTGAAAATTTCATTAAAATTGGTTGATTTCCTGAATTTTGGTGAATTTTTAAGTGAAGGGAGGGTCAAAATGTTTTTACATTTTGGGGATCGGCCTTTGATTTTGCACGTACCTATCTCTTAATAGCAAGATAGGAGTTGGTGATTCCATTATTAAACAAACAGTTAACATTGGACTTTTTTTTGTATAATTTTTAAACAAATTTCAAAGTCTGAATTACTTACGGTTGATTGGGTTAGAAGTTTAAATAATGGTAATTCATAATTCAGTTTTTTGCAGTATTTGATCGTGAATTATTATTTTCTTTACATTTATAATGAATAATGATCAGTTTTAGGATAAATCGAATCGTGTTCCTTTCTTTTCTTTTTTACATGCCTTTTTTAAAGTTTTCTAATGCTTTGTTTTAAATATTTACAATATCGTATGGTCAACATGTTTTGATATTTTGGATAACTTTAGTAAAGGTGTTTTTGTTTACATTTGCACCAAGCTTTATAATAAAGTAATGGATTTATTATATTCCGTGATCATTAATTAATAAATACTGAAAATTTCATTAAAATTGGTTGATTTCCTGAATTTTGATGGATTATTTAGTGAATAGAGAAGTCGAAATGCCTTCTTATTGTCATTACGACGGCCATTGTTTTGACACGCAAGGCAGTGACGTCATTTTCTAGCCAACCGGCCTGTAGTAACTCTCGGTGGCCACGATATGACCCCGCAGAAAAAAGGGTTCCCTGGTGACAGTACCCAACAGCAATCCCGAAACCCTTCTTCCCACGTCTGCGTTAACTTTAAAAAAAACCTGCAAAACTTTTGAAAATGACTAAAAATAATTCTCGCAAAAAAAGAAAAAAACTTGTAGAGCTTTCGAACCGGACAAAAACCGAAATGTTTTTATTTTTAACCCTAACATCGTCGGTTTTTGTCCGGTTCAAAAGCTGTACTAGTACTAAAAAAGAAAATTTTTTAAAACCAAAAAAAAACGTAAAAATAGTTTCTTCCTTGATTATGTTTTTTACAATCTTTAGTTTATTCATAAAATAAAACAATTTATCGCAATTTTTTTTTTAACTTTACCGTGATAAAAAATATATTTTTATTGATTTTCTTCGTCAAAAAATAAATGAACTGTAAAAGTAAACATACGGTGACTTTTTTATTTTCATTATTTATTTCTGTTAAAAATCCGCCTCATTTTGATTTTGATGCCGGTTCGTTTTCATTCGGCTTTTTCCGGCTGTTTACGTATTTCTGCGTCGGCAAATGTCGATTTGTCTGGTCCCAAAGCTGTACCAGTACCGAAAATTGTATGGAGGTTACTAGTTGTAAAAAAATAAATAAAGATGTGGTTCGCAAGTTTCGATTGTCTCTAATTTATGAATGAATTCTATGAAGTAATCGATATTTAGTGAAAGAATGGTCGAGTATTACACCATAGAGCTTCCGTGGCGTTAGAAGTTGATGAACAGAAATCATCCTACGGAAAGCGTTTTTAGGTGATTATTTATGATTGTCTCCATATTCACAGTCGTCCAGGCCGTGTAAAGGCATCTCCATGTTAATTGAAAGACAACTCAATACGACGTAGTGGGTTTTACGTGTGACCGTTTAAGCATCCTTTATTGAACTACCGGGGGAGGGGGGTACACTTTATTCGTCCTTCCTCAAACGGAGAGTTCCACCAAGGGGACGTTATTATCAATCACATCACATCCCCCTTTTCCTTTTAGATCACCCTCACTAATTGTTCATTCCCTAAATCGTTGAGGTGGCCTGACAGTGCGGTCAGATCGAGATGTGTGATTAGGAGTAGTGTTATCCTCTTGATTTGTGTCAGGTGCTGTGGCTGTGTGTGGGATGTGGTTGTCATGTTGTTTGTGTGTGTTTTTGTGTGTTTGATCGTCTGGTTGGAAGACTTCCTGTGGGGTCTGTTTCCACTCTGGGTGTGAGGCTTCCAAGGGAACCCTGTGGGGTGTCAGGAGGGTAACCCTGGAGTCTCATGGAGGCCCGAGATGAGTCTTCCCTCAAATGTAGTCTATTCCTGTGGATTACTTTTCCTGGTGGGGTCTGCACCATGTATGACCTGGGTTCTAGGCATGCTTGTGTGACAACTGCGGGAGACCATGTGCCCGCGTCCTTCTCCAGTATTCGGACATGCTGTCCCACCTGCAGATTGGGAAGATCTCTAGTGTGCTGGTCGTAGTATCTCTTTTGTTCTGCTTGCCATTGGTATAGGCGAGTTATGACTGCCTCTCTTTGTGGAATGTGGTTGGCACATCTGACGGGGAGGTTCCCTACCAACTTTTTATTGTACATTAGTTCACCAGGTCACGGGACTGTATGATCCAGAGGAGTTGTTCGAAGGCATAATAATACCATGTCCAGGTCACGCCCACTTGAGGTGGCTTTCTTCATCGCCAATTTGATTGCCTGTACACACCGCTCGGCCAAGCCGTTCGATTGCGGGTATCTGGACAATGATGTGTGATGCTCAAAACCCTATTCCTTAGCGAACTGCTTGAAGAGGACGGAGCTGAAATGTAGGCCATTGTCACTGATGATCCTCTCTGGGATCTCTTGTTCCCCAAAGATTTATTTGGTTAGGCCTATGACCTCCTGGCTAGAGAAACTGCTTAACTTCCGAATAAATGGATATTTGGAGTAGTAGTCCACCACTACCATGAAATCAGACCCGTTGAAATGGAACAGGTCTGTGGCTACTATCTGCCATGGTCTCACAGGGATCTCGTGTGGCATCAGTGTTTCCGCACTCTGTGATTTCTGGTTTTCCTAGCATATATCACATAGTTGAACTGCTCTGTCTATGTCCTTATTGATGTTATGCCAGAATACGCAGCTTTTAGCCCTCAGTTTGCACTTCTCGATCCCTTGATGTCCATAGTGGATCTTGTGAAGTACCTCTGCTTGCATGGACTGGGGTATGATAATACGATTGCCATTGGTTAAGATTCCATTCTCGATGGCTAGCTCATCCCGGTAGGGCCAGTATGGTCGCATTCTTGTTCCAATCTCTCTGCTCGTATCAGGTCAGCCTCACAGAATCAAGTCCCTCAGCTCACATAGGGTGACATCAGCATTTGTTGCCTGATGTATTTGTGTCAATTTCTCTGCTGAGAATTGTACGAAGTCACCCCTGAGGTCGAGGTCGATTGTTTCCTTTGCTTTCTTGTTGGGTAATCTTGAGAGTCCGTCGGCTAGGACCATCTTCCGGCCGGGGCGATATACAATGGTTAGGTCATAACCCTGAATACGCAGTAGCATCCATTGGAGACGAGGTGGAGCTGCAGTCAGGTTCTTCAGATTGATCATCTCCAGTGGTTTGTGATCGCTTTCGACCTGGAATGAGCATCCGTAGAGGTATGTCCTGAAGCGCTCACATCCAAACACAACTGCTAATAGCTCACGTTCGATGTTAGCATACCATTGTCCAGTGTCTGTTAGCGATTTTGACGCAAAAGCTATCGGTCTTCCTTCCTGTAGAAGAGCCGCGCCTTTGTTTGATGCATCCACCTGGAGTACAGTCTGTTTAGTGGGGTCAAAGTATGTTAAAAGCATCTCTTTGCATATGATGTCTTTAATTTGCTGAAGCGATATCTGATGATTTTGAGTCCACTTGTATTCAGCATCATTCTTTAGTAGACCTCTCAGGGATGCTGTGAGATCTGACAGGTGCGGGATGAACGGTGCCATGTAGGTGATGATGCCCAACACCTTTTGTAGGTCGGTGACATTCATTGGGCTGGGTAACTCCTTGATTTCATCCACCTTGTGTGGGTCAGGGTTTATTCCATTTTGGTCGTACATCACTCCGAAGAAATGTATTTGCTTCTGGTCGACTGCACATTTTTCACTATTAAAAACGAGTCCTTCAGCTCGTGCTACTTTCATCAAGTTGTGCAAGCTCTCATTGTGGGAGTTTTGTGGTGACATCGCATAATGGCTCTGTTTAGATCTTTTGGATCCAGGTAGAGGCGCAGTTTTCCATTGCCTTTGCGAACATACACCAGGCTGTTGACCCATTCTGTCGGTTCATTTATCTTCCTGATGATGCCTTGTTTCGCCATCTCCTCTAGCTCGGCTTGGATTTCGTCTCTCATGTAGATAGGACATTTGCGGGGTGAATGGATTACGGGGTAGCTGTCTTGCTTTAGCACAATATGGTATTCGCCCTCAAAGTTGCCTACCCGATCAAACTGTTCAGGATACATTTTCACTAGCTCCTTTGCTGAGCTTATCCGTGTTGGAGTCTTTTGAATGACACAGTGCAGAGTTACCAAGCCCAAGTCTCTGAGAGAAGGCAGTCCTATGATAATAGGTCCCTCTGAGGTCACCACAAAGAATTTTAGGGTTTTCCATGTCCCCTTGTAGGCACACTGTATCTGTACGGATCCATGCTGAGTGATGCCGGAGCCGTTGTACACAGTCAGTACAGTTGGCTCACTGCGAGTTGCACCGGGGAGTGGTTGCCCCACTGAGTCGACTTGCTCTGGGAACATCTTCCGGAACGTACGTAAGGGGAGGGTGTTGCCCTCTGCTCTGGTGTCCACCTTGGCTTTTAGTTTATGGGTGCCTTCTCGGTTGGGAAGCCTTATACGAAAGTCCGCAAAAGCCTCAGTCCGAGTGTCCCTCTGTTGCTGAATCATATCGAATGACAGTTCCTCGAAGTTCCTCGGGCGGTATTTACCGCATGGACTCGGTTACTGCGGTTTTTGTCCTGGTAACTGCGCTGGTACTTACCCTGGGCTCCCGGATGTCCGGTATTATCTCGAGAATATTTTGACGTTGTGTAGGTTTGTGTGGAGTACCTGTCCGTGCTTCCCTTTCTGTTGGTGCACACTTTTTTTAAGCATCCTTTATTGAACTACCGGGGGAGGGGGGTACACTTTATTCGTCCTTCCTCAAACGGAGAGTTCCACCAAGGGGACGTTATTATCAATAACATCACAGGCCGTGCTATATAATTCTTTAAATAAATTGATGTAAAAGACGCTAGTATATTGCCAATAACATAGTATAACAATAACAAATGAAAGTTGGCTAGTCAGAATCAAAGTTTGATTTGTCAGTTTAAATGCCTTTTAGGTCCAACTTTTAAAATCCAGCCGACATGATTTATATGTTAGATACAGGCATAACGGAAGTAAACAGACACTCCACAAAAAATAATTCATGCATGTTTCTGACTGCTTCCTTCGTCGATCAGCTACCACCCGGAGCCAAACAAAGCAGCTGTAAAAGTTAGAAACATCGATATTTTATACTAATTGACATTTTTTGGATTTTCAGATATGAATATATTCTTCATGTCTCACCATTTAAGTATGGCACTAACCAAATAAGAGTCAGAGTTTCAGAGGAGTCGTGGCATCGGTTAATCTGAAGGTGGAGTAATCAGCAACAAATCGCTGCAACCCTCTTTCCGCTGTTTACCGCAAAACCCTCTCACAGCAGTTTCATTATTAATGATAAAAAGAGTGTTTATTTACTTCTATATATTATCAAATCAGCCAGGAACAATTGTACCAGTATTTAACGGGTGTTGTCCACGTGGAGACATAATGCTGGCTTAGAGAAAAAATAATTTAAAATTGTCACGTTTACAATTTTTTAAAAGAGGATTCGTTTCCTTATTTTATCTTTAATTTCAATCAATATTCGAAATGAATGAATGCAATCCTTTTCTTCATTTATCTTATATTATCATCAAAACAGGTTACTGTTATTCAAATCAATAATACAACATAGAACTTTGAAATAATGTATATATATATATATATATATATATATATATATATATATATATATATATATATATATGTGTGTGTGTGTGTGTGTGTGTGTGTGTTAGAGATAAAAAAAAACCCAAACACAGCTCTTTGCATGCCTAATTTTAAACAGTTTATAATAAATTAATGTTTGATGTTATTCGTTTGTAATTTTAGTGTCTTATTTTTCCTATCTATATGCAATAGTTTCGTCGATGTTAACAGTAAGTAATTAACAGTAAGTAATTAAAAAGGAGATAAATTAATAAATCTGTATAAAATGACCAAAATGTTTATGTTTATCTATTTATATGAATAAAATCGAAAGTTTTTGTCTCGTGTTTACAACAAAGTTATGATATGTTTCTTATTAAATAGTTTGCTTTCAAGTATTTTAAGTAGCGAATTTTGCTAAGTGAGCCAGCAAAGCCAACTATTAGTAAGTAAAAATAACAATTCAATGTGTAATTATAATAGTTATGTATAGAACCACAAACACGCAAAATATTGTCTGATAGTTAAAACTACAAATAACATTTTAAAATGGCTGAACTGTGTTTACTCTCGTAACAGTTTCATATAGCAAAAACATTTTTTCATATAACAAAAATATTTTTTCATATAACAAAAATATTTTTTCATATAACAAAAACATTTTTTCATATAACAAAAACATTTTTTCCTTCTTGAAAAAAAAAATCTAATATTTTTTTCTTTCTGTATTTGAAACGAATTTTAAAGTCTTTACATAAAAAGTAATTCCTGACTTGAATTAAAAGTCAAAAGTTAAGTATCGTGGCTACTTTGGATTAAAGGACTTTAAATCAATCCTGGAGGAATTTTAATAAAGGTATCATTGTGGCGGTCTAAGTTCAGTAACTCTGTAGGGGTTTGAAACCGTCTAATTGGATCTGTTTGGGAGATGTGGGAAATTAGTATTATGACCAAGAAATGGTGGGGACTCATGGGAGTAATAATAATGTTGTGAAATGGGAGTGTTACCCTCTTAATGACTGGAGAAATATTTTGAAATTATTGCTCTTGAAAAGTAGTGTGGATATGGGTTGATTAAGGTGTTTGTTCGTATTTTTTAATTTTATTTATATTTGTGAGGGGTGATAGTTCAAGAGCAATAATTTCAAAATATTTCTCCAGTCATTAAGAGAGTAACACTCCCATTTCACAACTTTATTATTACTCCCATAAGTCCCCACCATTTCTCGGTCATAATACTAATCTCCCACATCTCCCAAACAGATCCAATTAGACGGTTTCAAACCATTTCAAACCCCTACAGAGTTACTGCCCCTAGACCGCCCGGATGATACCTTTATTTAAATTAATTTCGTGTTTAAAAACACGAAATTAATTAATGTTGTCCCTTTTAAACACCTTTAATCCTTAAACCCATATTCCCTCTCCCTAATTCCTTTAGAACACACATCTTCAACCCCCAAAACAGTAACGGCCAAATATACGAAACTCATAATATTAAATCACGGGAATTATATAGAAATATTTTTTTATTTTTTATTTTTATTTATTTTTTTTTTTTTTGCTTTTTTATATTTTTTTATATCTCTTTTTTAATCTCCTCCGGTTTAAATCTCAACTGTCACTTTCCCCCCCCCCCCTCCTTTTTTCAAACCTTATTAAACCTTTCTTACACTAAATTTAAACAAACATACACAACACTCTAAGCAAATAACGCGTCCAAACGAGAGTGACACGTGACTTCACATTTCCGAAACAGATGACAACAGAAGCTGAAGAGAGCCGGATGGCTAAGTCCTTCCGTGTTTGAACCCGATTTTATTTACCTACAGACGACGTTGTTGCGAGCTAATTGTTCTCTTCCGTGTAGAAAGTGATAATTTCAGACGGTCATGAGGCGATATATATATATATATAGAAAAGGAGAGAGTGGTCCAAAAGTAGGTCAGCAGTATGTGGAGTAGATTTATGTATCAGTTATAATATTACAATTGTGTTCATAATAACTATGTTATCTGTGCTATTATTGACAATTTTATAACTACACTTATTTAAATTGAATCTGTCTTTTCAGATAATTTACAAGATTAATAATGGCAAATACTTTTAATACAGATGAAAGAAAATGGATGTTTAAAGAGTATTGGAAATCTCAAAATGCTGAAACCATTAGAACAAAATGGGTTGAACCATTTGGTACTTAAGCCCCAAATAGCCAACCCATTGATTGCATTCGTTACAAATTCGATAGCACAGGCTCAAACGATTAATGCTCTTAAAACTGATCGACCCAAAACGGTCTGTACAGTTGATAATAAGCAACTTGTTGCCGAAACATTTGTTTATAGTCTAAAAAATTTAACCTCTTTGGAATTGAATTTCCCTTGAACCTAGGCTTTTCAAAATAAATCCTATTCTCATCAGAGAGGTAAGATATCCTGTGATTTAATAAAAGGATTGTTCAAATTTTAAATAGATTGAAAAGATTTTTTTTTAAACCGCTAGAAGGATTTTTGAAGAGTTATTTTTCATATAAAAAAGCTTAAGTTTTAAATTTTAGACATTTTCGCGAATCGAAATCATGTAATAAAGTTTGATCAAAGTTGGAATAAGGATTGTAGACATAAAGTTTAGTAACATTATATGTTAATTTTAATCTCCGTCAGGGGACATAAAAGTAGTGCAAAATTGTTCTATTCGGGAAATGAATTTTACTCGTCCTGGGACGGGTATTGTTATCAAACTAAATAAATGCAAGAGTTGTTAGGCCCATTTTCTTGCACTAAATAAATGCAAGAGTTGTTAGGCCCATTTCTTGCACTAAATAAATGCAAGAGTTGTTAGGCCCATTTCTTGCACTAAATAAATGCAAGAGTTGTTAGGCCCATTTCTTGCACTAAATAAATGCAAGAGTTGTTAGGCCCATTTCTTGCACTAAATAAATGCAAGAGTTGTTAGGCCCATTTCTTGCACTAAATAAATGCAAGAGTTGTTAGGCCCATTTCTTGCACTAAATAAATGCAAGAGTTGTTAGGCCCATTTCTTGCACTAAATAAATGCAAGAGTTGTTAGGCCCATTTCTTGCACTAAATAAATGCAAGAGTTGTTAGGCCCATTTCTTGCACTAAATAAATGCAAGAGTTGTTAGGCCCATTTTCTTGCACTAAATAAATGCAAGAGTTGTTAGGCCCATTTCTTGCACTAAATAAATGCAAGAGTTGTTAGGCCCATTTCTTGCACTAAATAAATGCAAGAGTTGTTAGGCCCATTTTCTTGCACTAAATAAATGCAAGAGTTGTTAGGCCCATTTCTTGCACTAAATAAATGCAAGAGTTGTTAGGCCCATTTCTTGCACTAAATAAATGCAAGAGTTGTTAGGCCCATTTCTTGCACTAAATAAATGCAAGAGTTGTTAGGCCCATTTCTTGCACTAAATAAATGCAAGAGTTGTTAGGCCCATTTCTTGCACTAAATAAATGCAAGAGTTGTTAGGCCCATTTCTTGCACTAAATAAATGCAAGAGTTGTTAGGCCCATTTCTTGCACTAAATAAATGCAAGAGTTGTTAGGCCCATTTCTTGCACTAAATAAATGCAAGAGTTGTTAGGCCCATTTCTTGCACTAAATAAATGCAAGAGTTGTTAGGCCCATTTCTTGCACTAAATAAATGCAAGAGTTGTTAGGCCCATTTCTTGCACTAAATAAATGCAAGAGTTGTTAGGCCCATTTCTTGCACTAAATAAATGCAAGAGTTGTTAGGCCCATTTCTTGCACTAAATAAATGCAAGAGTTGTTAGGCCCATTTCTTGCACTAAATAAATGCAAGAGTTGTTAGGCCCATTTCTTGCACTAAATAAATGCAAGAGTTGTTAGGCCCATTTCTTGCACTAAATAAATGCAAGAGTTGTTAGGCCCATTTCTTGCACTAAATAAATGCAAGAGTTGTTAGGCCCATTTCTTGCACTAACAGTAAAGTCAAAAATTCAACTTTACACAATAGATGCGCCATCTTTTTTATATACGTCGATATCAGTCGCATCGTTTGCATAGTAGTTTTGAAAAAGAACATTTTATTAATTAACTTTTATTTGCTATTGTTTTTTAATTCAATTATTGTTTGGATTTTAATATAACAAATAGTTCTGTTTTGCAATATTATTTTACTTCCTCGACAATTGTGTTCAAATGTTCCTTTCTTTAGCGGGAATTACTTTATTTTAAACAAGTTGCGATCTATTTCTAAATTGCAAGTGAAAAGACAAATTTCTTTTCTTTCTTCTTTTTATTCATTTCTTTCCGGTTAGATTGTTAAAATATATTTTTTTTAATAAATAAATTAGAAATCGTTTTACAAAAATGGACACTGGATGTATTCCAGACTAATTAATTAAGATGTTTTGTTGTGGAAAGGTGCACTTCAGTCGGCTTCCTCGTGCGTTTTACTGGTGCAAGTGCAACAGGTGTTTAGGACAACGAAAAAATGTGCAATTTTTCATTTACACGAATTAAACGGATTGTTTTACCGTCTTGTCTGGCAACGGGTGGCGGCAGTTGGGGAGGGAGGTGCGAAACAATACGCAAGTTGCCAAAAATCACTTCCCACATGAACAGCATATTCGAGACCAGCCGGGGGTCAACTGACCTTACGCAGGGGTTAGGGTTTTTCATACCAAGTCGAGGATACGTACTCGACAATCAGTCTGGACCTTATGGCTAGGGGGCCTTTTCTCTGTCGGTCCGAGGTATGGTTCTGTGCATCAGGCTAAGGGATGGTTCTGTGCAGTTCTAACCTTCCAGGCTTTACTTTTTCGCCCTTTGAGAAGCGGTTAGTTAATTTCTAATCACATGGGCGCCCGTATCGGGGAATATCGACGGGGCACTGGCTTTTCAATCCCCATCTTCCGACCTTGTGTCACATCTTCCCGCGTGCCAGGGAGATAAATACTCACATATACGAAGTTGGTCTAAAAGTAATGGGATTTGCTCTGAGTGTGCTGTGTGAACTATGGGCAAAAGAGGGAGAAGCGGATTATGCTATCATCTAATATATTGGCAGTCATCATCATCATCATCATCATATTCGGTTTAGCTGCTGTTTTTACATGCTGGCATGTGTTGGACGGCTTTTTGAAATCGACTTCCAAACTAACCTATCCCTGATCAGGTCTTAACTCATCCTTAACATTTCCTCTAATATTTTCCTTGACTTTTCCCTGCCAACTGACCCTGTTACTTCAACTGTTCTGCATCTACTAAACCAAGAACTCTTATCCATTTTTTCAATTTGACCAAACCAACAAAGACATGTGTTCTGCACACATCAACAGAGTTATTCCTAAATCGAAGAATTTAGAAAGTATTTGTTGTCTGAAAAAAAACTCTTAAGAAATCATTCTAACGGTTTTTAAAAAAAATTTCAATCTATTTAAAATGTTTCCAAAAATATTTGATGAACCCTTTTATTAAATCACAGGATGTCTTATCCCTCTGATGAGAAAAGCCTAGGTTAAGAGAAATTTCATTCTTAGTTGAACATTTTAAGAAAATAAACAAATATGTTCAGTCTGAAATAATATTTTTGGTTTTGGTTCTTATATACTCCCTCTTTTCTCTCTCTCTCTCTCTCTCTCTCTCTCTCTCTCTCTAAAACACATTATATATATATATATATATATATATATATATATATATATATATATATATATATATATATATATATATAAAGGAATTAAACTAAACACACATAAAGGTTGTCCGCATTATAAATTATTTGACCTAGGAATTGCTAATTAGCTAAAGAAATTGCTAAACAGCATGAATTATGCCAAGTATTTCGTTGAAATATCAGACGAACAAGTCAACATAATCTTGGCTTGTCGTAGATCCATTCTAGTGAACTTTTTCTCTTCTCTCTCACAAGCGACCAATTATTAACGAGAATTTATTCTTCTTTTTCCTCCATTTTTTTTCTATTTTAAAACGGTGTGTAACGTTTTTTCTCATCATTCAGTTCCGAAATGTGGCTGTTACGCGTCTGATGAGACCCATCTAGGTCGAAATAATTTATAATTCGAACAGCTCTAATGTGTGTTTATTTTATTTCCTTTAAATTTATTCCTGCTCTGTTAACAAGTACATTGAGCTCTCTTACTCGGATTCCCATCAAAACCATTTAACTCTGCACACTATATATATATATATATATATATATATATATATATATATATATATATATATATATATATATATATATTAATTTAGAAAATAAAATAAAGTATTTCCAAAATGTTTTGGAAACGATCGTACGCCATACTAGACTTGATGTTCTAATTCTTGGAACAATTGTAATGTTTTAATTCATTGAATCTTTAAATATATATATATATATATATATATATATATATATATATATATATATATATATATATATATATATATATATATATACAGACATGACAGAGATGAATAGACACCCTTATTATAATTAATAAAAAATAAGACTGGTGTCATAGGGTCCTGATCGACCTAGGCGAGATCAATGAGTCATGAAACACAGTAAAGAGACATTTTCATTTCCTCGAAATAAAAACACATTTATGTTTCAAAATTTTTTAGATGAAGATTGATAATTTGTATTATTTGAATTATTCAAACTACTGTTCTCATCTTGAGTGTTACTCTCACAATGTTTCAGCCAATGTAACCTCACAAGGACCCGTGTTGCAATGGATAAAAGTGCTAAGTAATAATCAAATCTAAGTAATAATCAAATCTAAGTAATAATCAAATCTAAGTAATAATCAAATCTAAGTAATACTCTTGTAGAGGTTGATGGTCGAATCTTCAGTACGGCCAATACTCAAACTACAATAACAAATAGAAATGTAACAACATTTTCATCTATTAAATATGCTCGTAATATTATCGTCGTATCCAATACAGAATATTCCCGATTAAATTGTCTTTTTTGGGACGGTTCCAGAGAAATTCCTGTAGATGACTATGGAAGTTTTCTGAGCTAGTCCCTCGCATTGCCCGGAATTTGTCGAATGCTGGAATTATTTATTTGCAAATTTCCTGCATGACTGATTTCCAAGTGTTCAAACTAGTGAAATTTTAAAAAGCCGTCGAAGCGGACGAAAATGATGAGGGACTGTTTTCTGATAAACATTGCTTGTCTATTTCCGAATTCAAACCCGAAAGTCGTCATCAAGTAGATTGTTTCTCTTTTACTAAAAACTCCAACCAAGTCATGCTAAATTTGTATTTCTTGTCTTACAAGTTTAGATAACTGCTTGCATGCTGGAGTCCAGCAATTCTGGCTCTTTTTGGGCACGCAAACTATCTTCCTTCGCATTTGCTGTCAGGTCGATGTCAACCAAACGTTAGGAATCTAGAAAAGGAGCAATAGTTACTTTCAAACGGCTTCGTTGAGATGTAGTCAACGCTTATCAAAGATAGTTGGTAAGGGGAAGGCGGCAATGGAGTAGACTGGCTGCCAGCGACTGTTGTCGAGGGCTTCTCTCACTAAGCAGTCAACCGATGTACTGCTGGTAATAGCAAATAGGCGAAAAGAGGGCAGAGGCCAGTGTGCTTGGGGTTATATAGGCTGGCTAACATGACTCCTGGCAAATCATTTAGGAAAAAGAGAGACACCCACTAACTTATCAATGAGTGTGTTATAAATTCCAAAACATTTGTTTGTATCTCCTCTTTTTCAGGTCGTTCAGCTTTGGGCACTGCGGAAAAAGTGTTCGTAACGAGACCAATGTTGTGACTAATACGTTATAACAGTATCTGTTATATACATGGAAGTTTCATTCTTAGAACTGCAGAAGAATAACCTACAAAGTTGGTATTTTCTTGATCAGCATTGCCTGAAATGAATAATATATACATTTCTTTTTAAAAATACCCATTCTTTTGCCCCTAAACTGCCACCACTTTCGTCAGGAGGGGGGGGGGGGTTCTTGTCATTTTCATGTACCAACTAAAGGGAAGTAACTCTGACTCGAGTAATCTATAAAACGTGTATTTCCAGAAAGAGGAATAACTGGGCGGAGAACAAAAAGGGTGTGGAGAGAGAGGGACGGGGAACCGAGAAAAAGAGAGATAGAAGTTTTAATAGAAATATGTGACACTTTTTCCCCAGGCAATACCGGGTAGTCGTGCTAGTTAATTATAATGGGTGGGTCGGATGAACAATAAGGCGATTGGAATCTGTGGAAAAGTGGGGCAAAAATAAGCAATTATGAAATTGTGTCAAGCCATAAATTAAAAATATCGTTTCATGAATCAAAGACAAAAGATCTGACATAAACGAATGTTATCTGTACTTGGAAAAAACGACAAAATATTTCGGTAAAATGGAAACAGTCTACTTGATGACGGCTTCCGGTTTTAAAATCGTAAATTGACAAGCAGTGTTTATAAAAAAACAGTCCCTCATCACTTTCGACCGCTTCAATTTTGGTGGAATTTTTTAAAAATTCCAATTATAAAAAAATAGTAAATAAACTACTTAAAATATTTTCAAAATAAACTATTTAAAGAGTATTTTCAAAATAAACTACTTAAAGAGTATTTCTCCCTCCCCCCCTCCCCCCCAAAAAAATCCAAATATAAAAAAGTTTGATTTGATTATTTGTAAAAAAAAATCCAATTATAAAAACCAGTTTGTATTTCTTAAGTATTAATAATTACAAAAATAGTGAAAGCCAATTATTAATTGCCCTCCCCCCCCCCCCCCCCCGAAAAAAAACATCCTACAGTTTTTTGATAAACACCGTTTGTCAATTTCCAATTTCAAAACCGAAGCCATCACCGAGTAGACTATTTCTCTTTTACCAATATAGATTATATTAGAGAAAGATAGACAAGAATCCCGGTATGGGACGACATAGGAGAGTGGCAATTTACGCATCAGACTCGGAACAATTTATCTCACAGACATTGACAACACATACAAGCAATTAAGTCGAAAACGGATTGTTTTAAAGGACATTGTATCAAATGTGAAATGAACAAAAGAATACAAAGAACATGTAATCCATATAGCATGAGGACAGTATTCAGAAGCGACTCAACTCGCGAAAACATCTTATGCGAGTCAAACCCCCTACAGAAAAAAAACAACAAGAACAATGTGTATGTCATTCCATATAAGTGTAGAAAATATATACAAAGATAAGACATGTCGTCCACTAAAAGTAAGGTCAGAAGAAATGTGGAGATATTGAAAAGTCGGGTATGGCTGACCACATAGAGAGGGAAAAGGGAAACCATCTACCCTTATGGGACGAAGTAAAAATTATAGACAGAGAAGAACGAGGAGAGTTTACATTAGAATACCATTAATATATATATGTGTGTGTGTGTGTGTGTGTGTGTGTGTGTACTAATATATAGTGATAAGTAGTAATATACAGTGATAAGTAGTAAGACTACACGTCTCAAACAAGAATAGGCTTAAGACTCCTAAAATTCATACTAGAATCGCTCGCAAGGACACGTGACATAAGGGATATAAGGGCTAAGTGATAGTCTTCTGGAGGTTGAAGGTTCAATCCTCAGTGTGAGGGATACTAAGTCTATAATTACGAATTATTTAATATTTCTACCGGGTCATGGGTGACAGAATGAGAGCAAGCTACCCCCGTAGATTAAATAAAAGGTTCCATTCGAAATTCTCTATAGATTTCTGAGTTCGACAAGATGCACATGGAGAAAATCGGACGTTACATCGGCTAAAACGTTGTGAGAATAGCATCCAAAAAAGAATAGTCCGAATAATTCAAATAATATTAGACATTTTTTGTCAACCTTACATGTCCGTTATTTATTAAGAGATGATGAAAGAATTGATGAAAGGGAAACAAATGAAAGTATAAATCGGGTTGTCTACCTTACATGCTATTGCTTTTATTATTCAGGAGAATTAAGACATCATCCCATAGTGCTGTAGCCTGATGATCGCCTCTGTAAAAACACCAGACAAGTTGTAGGTATAACTCAGTTGTTCTAGGTGGTGGTGGTGTGTGATATCGTTGTGGCTAGGGACCCAAACAGTGTCTGTTGATCGTTGTCCAGTCGTGTCTGCCCCAGTAACAATCTTCTTTTTCAGATGCCGAGCTGTTGACTCTCAAACTTTCTCGGCGATCTCCCTGAATCGAACTCTGACTGACCCTTCATCTGCTAAATATATTTACTCTTTACTGGAAATCCTAAATGTACTGAAAACATCCGGGGTTTTTTTCAGCTGATCGCTATCCGGCCATTCAGAAACTAACAACAAATTGTCAGGGCACCATCTCGTCTGGGGAGTTCAATAGCTTCTCCAGCTTCCCTATCACTGTCTACTTATTTCACTTCCTCATCATTTCTCGGCATGGAGGAAAGGGGAAATCCATAGTATGACATATTATGACAGTGCTACAGTCGACCATTTTAATCTTTTTGTAATCGCCTAAAAAAGTAGAATATCATTTTCGGGGGAGGGGATTTAGCTGACAAACCTCAGTTACAAATTTACCTGAAATTCTTCAGAATTCTGTTTATCATGTGTAGATATTGAATGCAGTTGTGGTCATCTATTTTAACGTCACATTTAGAGGCTTTTATGTGTTGCTATGCGTCCCATTTTTGATATGTTGTTCACTGAAATGCTATAAAATAATTTCTTGCATTTTTACTTTATTCAACTTGTGAACAATGTTAATATATTAAAAAATTCTTAATCTGACATTTGACCTCTTATTTCATCCAAAAGTTATTCCAATATCCCAAAAAACATCTAGATGCGAATTTGTCAAAAACCCTTGAAAACCCCATAAGATGCTATTACATGATTCTCTATACTATCAACTTCGAAAGTTTATGATTAGTCAATATCTGTTGTCTCCGGAACAAAAAAGGAAAAACAGTGAACATCCACTGTTCTGTCCCCTCTAGGATCTTCCGATCACTCAGTTGTCTTCAAATTTGAATCTAAGCTCAGGAAGACCTCTGATGTCTTTTCCATCGCAGAGTGTACCGTTACTTAAGGGTCGATTGTAATAGTTTTAGAATTTTTATTCGGAAATCCCTCTCCATTCTATTTTTAAAAAGAATTTGTCCTGTATCATCTCCTATATATCCAATTGGCTAACAGTTGGTATTGAGAGTTTTATACCCTCTAAAAGATTCCAACCCAAAATTCCAATAGAGACCAAACAGCCAGACATGATGAGTGTGTTGCTGCGATTGCTCATAGAAATCACTTTTGTAATCTTTATCAACTGAATAGATGCCACAAAAATCAAAGCCGCTTTTAAAACTGCCTACAATCACTGCTAATGGGTTATGGTGAATGTGAAAGAGTTTATAGAGTTTGGGGTGAGGTGGTGAGGTGGTGAGGTGGTGAGATGCTGGTCAGAGATTGGAGCCATTTTTAGTAGCATCTGTATTCATCTGACTGGGCTTCTTGATAAGTTCAATAGACAAACATCTTTTTTACAACATATGAATGCAAAAATATAAGACAGGTTGGTTCGGCAGGCATGTATTAGAGAAATTAAACTGAGTCCAGTCTTTTTGTCTCGCCTCTCATCCAACTCATGATGAGAGGTGAGTCATGAAATATACGTGTTGTGAACTTAGCATTTCAACT
This sequence comes from Sepiola atlantica, assembly GCA_963556195.1. Lineage (NCBI taxonomy): Eukaryota > Metazoa > Mollusca > Cephalopoda > Sepiida > Sepiolidae > Sepiola > Sepiola atlantica. The sequence continues at coordinate 147,792,332 of OY744519.1, forward strand.
CGAACTGTTCATACTAGGCGCAAAATCAGGCCTGTGTAGAAATTCACGCGAGTCTGAACATGCCTGTGTTATCTGAGCTAACCACATACTAATCACTACGCAGGTGATTACATGTTAATAGCAAAGAAAGTACATCTCAATCATGTAACTGCTACAAGTATGAATACTGTACACCGAAGAAGAAAAACCTTGAAAGCATATGTTAAACCCCAAGTGATTTTGTGCTGTCGTAATTTATTAAGGAAGAGATAAAGAAACATGTAAATCTGCAGTATGCTACATGTTTTAGTGATACATGCAAATGGCAGACGTTGCAGGTGTTAGATGCTCAGTCAAAGGAAAGTGTGTGTGTGGGGGGGGGGGGCACAGAGGAATTTGACAATATATCTGATTTTGTATTTTGGGACACATAGAATCTTTGATATGAAATAAGTGCTTCCTAAAGAAGGAAATCATGCTGAGACCAAAAAATAATGTTCGGCATTGACTCCATGATAAACCCCTTGAGTAGACTATCTGTCAGTTATCTCTAATGGATATCTCCAGCGGTCAGCCTCTGGACGATAGAATGGTGGCCAGTGAGAAAGACTGGAATCTAAGATTTATGGTCAGGAGAAAAGGATTCCAGGAGATGGGAAGCGGAGGGAGGGGACCTGGCCCTCTGGGCATGATGGGAGAGTTGGTCTTTCTGAGAGCTGGCAGTCAATTAGAGTTGGACGTTCGAGGTGGCAGTTGGTTTTTGGTGGTCCTCGGGAATAGAGGGTCTGTTGTGTTGATGGGACTTAGATTTTATGTTGCAGGAATAAGAGATATCATTTTGTAAGTCTGTTGTTCCACTTAAGAACACGAATATCTTTTGTAGACTCCAACAAAGAAACCTATTACTTGTTTATAAACTGGATTCATGGTTTTACTTGGGATGATAATTCTTTGTTGCAGCACTGACTAAATCGAACAACAACTTTGGACCGGCACAACGAGTGGGGACGATCGTAGCCATACAGGTTAACAAACATAGACCTCATTATCCAGTGAACAACAATTTACAATTTTAGTTGTAGAGTGTCTTTTGTTTTTGATCGAAATCGTTCCAGAGAAGGCATGAAGCCACTTGATGTAATGAGCTAAAAAATACTACTTCAAGGTCAAAACGTAACCAATGATAAGTGTTAGATGGATAGATTCTGATCCAGAAAACAGCAATTCTTGTCAAAAACATAGCACATGGAACAAAATAAGGGAAGCGAGAGTTACGAAGCTGCCGAAAGTAAACCCAAGGTCTACTTTCTACTCTCATTGGTGTGATGAGATGCTTGTCAGAGACTGGAGATCACCATTTTGTTGAGTCGGCTGTGTCTGTATTCATCTGACCGAGCTGGCTTGAAATGAAGAAGAAAAGGATCACTACAGTTCCATATAAAAATACCAGCATCTTCTCTACAATTAAATCAACTTTATTTAAAAGTTTCATTAACACAGGAACACAAAGATATAAGACAGGTTTGGTTCATCAACCGGGCTTTAGAAGGAGAATTGAGTTCAGGAGTTCCATCTCGTCCTGCTGCTTCATGGCAAGGAACGAGAAGATGCTTTTAGCGTCTGATCTCCACAGCATCTGTTTTTATTTTTAGCACAAAACTCAGGCTGGGCAGATATTAAGAAAGCTGAGTATATGCAGAAGTCTTTGAATTGCTGAACATACCTGTGTTAACCAAGCAGACCACATACCAATCACTACACGGGTGATTACGTGTTAGTACAAAAGAAAGTAAGTCTTACTCATTTAACGGCTACAAGTCTGATGCCAATTCTGTTCCAGCCACAACTGTTGAGCAAGAGGCTTGGTTCCCGGGAGTTTTGGAAAATAACAAACAGGGTACTGACAGTTTTTCAACAATCATTAGCAGTCCTGAGGTGTTTTCATCTAATAAAGTCAAACTTTTTGAAAATAACTTTGTTACACATTCTACCCTGTGCAATCAGGGCCACCAATTTCTGGAAGTTCCCTCTATGACTGCGAATACTCTTAGTGAGATACATATATCAGTCTGAGACGTTACCAAACTTATTAGGGACCTCAATTCCAATCATTGCACTTAAGAAGCTGCTAGCAGAACTTACTCCTATTCTAACAAAAGTGTACAATCATTACTTAAAGGAGAAATGCTTTTCAGCACCTCATTGTGTTGTCTAGTATTTAAAAATACTGGTGATCAGTGCTCGGCATCTCCGTACAGACCTATCAGTCTCCTATGCATCATGAGTAAGTTGCTTGAATAGTAAATCATAAAATTGTCAATCACCTGAGCAAAAATAATCTACTTAGTGACAAGCAATACGGATTTCGTCTTGCAAGGTCAATTTCTGATGTATTAACTGTAATGTTGCATATGCTCAGTGAATATCTTGACTGCAGCTTTGTTTCCAGAGCAATTGCTTTGTTTCCAGAGCAATTGCTCTCAATATATCAAAGACCTTTGACATGGTCTGGCACAAAGGTTTGCTTCACAAACTTGCTTGCTATGGAATATCTGCCAATGCTCGTGCAACCATTGAATCCACTCTAGAAAAGTAGCTGTTGATAGGCCACAGTCAGAAGCACATAGTATCAATGCCAGTGTGCATCAACGATTTATCTTCATTAACGCTCTTCGTAGTCACATTCTGAGATCATTTGTTGATATCTCTGCAGGCAAGATAACTGTCTATGGCAGCACCCTGAAGAGCACTGGTGATCAAGCTCTCAGATTCCCTCTCTTCTGATCTAGAGCAAGTAGTACAATGGGGGAAAAGTCGCCGCTCGTTACTTTTAAAACTTCTAAAACAAAGCTTCTCTCCTTCCATCATCGATGCCTGGATCCCTGTTTTCCCCCAGTCGAAATGAACAGCTCTCACCTTGAGGAAGCCCTTTACTGTGATAAAACTGACTTTCACTCCAGACCTAAAAAGGAAGGCTTACATCCAATCTATTGTTAAGATCGCTGGAAAAATGATTGGATCATTCTACCGCTCCAGGAAGTACATCCCTCCTAATCCTGATGCAATCCCCTACCTATATAAGAGAGATACATCCCAAGATGGAGTACTGCTCCCACATCTGGGGAGGTGCCTTTAGAGCCTTCGAAATCTAGTCGGGGATGATCTCTTCCATTCCTGACAGCTACTTTCACACAGAAAAGACGTTGCTAGTCTCTCTCTACTCTATCGTTATTTCCATGGAAGGTACTTGACTCAGCTCCAATCTCTGGTTTCTCCATGTGAGACATTCACAACAAGAACACGCTTTGCTACCACATCGTGAATTTATACAAACAGAGGTTCTTTGGAACACATTGCCGTGGGACAGCTTCCTCATAGATTACAACTTAGTCGTCTTCAAAGCCAATGTCAACAGATTTCTATCTAGAATCGTCCCTACAAATATTCGAACTTGGTCCTGACAATCATTCCATATCATTAACCCTTACATGTGGCCTTTAGAAGTGGTGGCATTTAGTAAAAACAAATAAAGAGAAAGAAAGCTGTGCGTTTACCTTGTTATAGTACGCACCTATTTTCGGCACTGAAAATATTGGCTTCTCTGATTGGCTGAAAGAAACTCCTGATTGGAAATTTCCCCCAATAGAGAGTCAATCCATAAACACCTCATTCACTGCGCTGCTACTCCCAATACTATCAACTTCAAAAGTTGAAGATTAGTCAATATTAAATATGGCAGAAGCCATCATCTTAAATTTTGACCATTTTGGATGCTTGTATGTTTATGTACCTTCTCTCCAGAGGAGGTTAGATACAAGGTCAAAGTATTTTTATTTACCTCCTCTTCAGGTGTGGAAAGCCAGCACACCCGGATTAGCGCGCTCTGGTCTACAAAAATGCCTGAGCAGCCCCATCGGCATTCTCCGGTATGGGCGCCTCAGGCGATTAGCAATAAACTAACCCCTTCTCAAAGAGAAAGTAAAGTCTGAGAGGGTGGAACTCTTGAGACTGAACAGAACAATACCTCAGTCCGACAACAACAAAGTCAGTGTCGGACTCATGTCGAGGACGTATCGCCGACTTGTAAGAACCCTAACCCTACTCAGCCTCGGATGCCTCACATGTTGGCCTATTTTTTTTAATGTTTGCATGAATATTCATCTGCTGTTAAAACTTGTTTTAAAAAAACATTTTATTCGTGTTGAAAAAGTTTTATTATCGAAAAGGTTTTATTCATCTGTTCTGAAGAAAGAATTTAATTTATTTCAGATCACATTTCAAACGATCGTGGCATGCAGGGACAAAAACTGAAAGCAGGAAATATTTGCATTTAAACATGAAAGAAAATCTTTAAAAATCACAGCAATATCTGGCGCCAAGATGGCTTTCACATTCGTATTTGTGCTAAGAGAAAGAAAAACAAATCACCTTAATATACAAGTTTCTTTTAAACCGTAGAAAATGAGAAATTTATTTTTATGGCAGTAAAAAAAAAGTTGAAATCTATATAAAAAGTTGAAATGAAGTTGTTTTATTCAAGAATGGCTTGAATCGATTTTCTCCATTGTAGGATTGTTATATACATCCATTCATAAGTCAGAATTGTTCATTTTCTTTTCGGGCGCCATTATGAATGTGAAGATGAAAGTTAATCTTGTTTTATGCTGTTATGCAAATGGCAATTCGTCTAGTGTGTCCATAAAACAATTGAGAAGCTGCTAAAGAATCCTTTCCTGCTGTTTTCTGACATTGTTTTCGCGGTTGATTTAATGCTGAGACTCCCAAGGAAAGAACTTTGAGAATATCTTTGTTTTTTTGTTGTTTGTGTTTAATCCATGCATTTTTGAAAACCTCTTGAATTGTACGTTCGATTATACTTAAAGATTATATTATATGAACAGGTAACACGAATTGGAACAAATACTTCGAAAACTTCTCACACCTGCCAGTAGCCTCAATCTCAACCATTAGCCCTAGCACGTTGATACCTGTGATTGTTTTACTTCAATGGAATGAGCTCGGACGCACTTGCTATACTTGTTCCCCCCTCAACGTAAATACTCACGACCAACCCGACAATCATCAAATTCCTTAACTGTAGAGGTCTCTAGATGTCGGAAAGCTTTATACTCTAATAGCTTCTATCCTGGCTGTCCCTATAAATATGGCTCTTAATTCACATTAGCCTTTACGTTTGAGTGACCATGTGCCTTGTTTAGGGTGAATTAAAGTTTTTTTTTAAAAAGGAAAAGATGGCCGATCGACAACATAAAAACAAAATCACCAACTTTAACCGGGGCAGTAGTAACAATGCTATCTTGCGCAATGATAAGACATGAAATATTTCACTCATGCAATAGTTCACTCATGCAATAGTTCACTCATGCAATAGTTCACTCATGCAATAGTTAACTCATGAAATAGTTCACTCATGAAATAGTTCACTCATGCAATAGTTGACTCATGCAATAGTTAACTCATGAAATAGTTAACTCATGCAATAGTTCACTCATGCAATAGTTCACTCATGCAATAGTTAACTCATGAAATAGTTAACTCATGCAATAGTTCACTCATGCAATAGTTCACTCATGCAATAGTTCACTCATGAAATAGTTGACTCATGCAATAGTTAACTTATGAAATAGTTCACTCAAGCAATAGTTCACTCATGCAATATTCACTCATGAAATAGTTCATTCGTGCTCAGACCCCAAAACTTCCAACATTATACTCTACTTATATTATTTGAATTATTCAAACTACTGTTCTCATCTTGAATGTTATTCTCACAACGTTTCAGCCGATGTGACCTCTGACCTTCTTCAAGTATATTTTGTCGACCTCCAGAATCTGTAAGGAATCTCCAACCGAACCCTTTATTTAATACATGGGGGTAGATTATTCTTGTTCCGACAGCCATGATCCGCTCAAATTTTAAGTAATTCGTAATCATATCCTTAGTATGGCCTGCATTGAGGATGGTTACTTCACATTCCAGAAGACTGTGCCTTAGAATATATATATATATATATATATATATATATATATATATATATATATATATATATATATATATATTACAAATATATATATATTTACAAGTATTTATATATATATATATATATATATATATTTATATATATATATATGTATAAAAATATACAAATATATATATATACAAATATATATATACAAATATATATATATACAAATATATATATATATACAAATATATATACACAAATATATATATATATATATATATATATATATATATATATATACAAAAACAATATATATATACAAATATATATATATATGTGCAAAAATACAAATATATATATATACATATATGTATACAAATATATATATATAAATATATACATATACCTATACATATACATATATACATCTATATATATATACATATATATACATAT
>OY744519.1:147803753-147806253 GCA_963556195.1 Sepiola atlantica
TAGTTGACTATCAATGAGCCTTATTCCGATAGAATATTCCTACCTTATCACCCCCAACCTAAGTTCCGAGCCTCCGCTAATAATCGAATCAAGTCATATCTTAGCATAAGTACGTGTTACTAACTCTTAGCCTCTATATTATACACTAATTATTGCCTCTGGAAGGGCCCATCCTGCCTATCTCTGCTGTAAGTTTATACTTCCCCCAATTCCCCTCCTATCCATGTTTTAGGCTTGATAACAGGTAACGGTTTCTATGCAGACAGCATTGTAGTATTTCCTGCCTAACGTTCAGTAAATTATCTCTAAATGTCATGATGTGGTACGACTAATGCACATAGGTTGCATCTCTTCCTTTTGTTCGGTTTATATTTGCTAGCGGTTTATATTTGCTACATATATATATATATATATACACATATCTATATATATACAAATATATATACATACAAATGTGTATATATACAAACTATATATATACAAATATCTATATACATACATATATATATATACAAATATACATATGTGTACAAATATACATATAAGTACAAAAAAATATATAAATATTTACAAATATATATATATATAAAAATATATATATGTTACATAACCACCCAAGGGGGTGGCAACAAAAAGGGGGAACTTAATTATCACCAATAAAGTCACTAATCCTGCCCAACTGGGGCAGTTCTCCGAGACCACTCAAACAGTTCGAATTACATCCTCTCCAGGTCGAAAACAATGCGAAAAGTCTATGAGAGGAATTAATAGTGGTTACAATCTTTTTCTTAATACTTTTGTAAAACATTTTTAAACAAACATTTTAAACACATTTTTAAGAGAGTCATTTTAACACATCTTTAAGAGTCACTTTTAAACACAGTTTCATTAGGACGATTTTAATGGTACTTTTAAGTCTTTAAACTGTCGGTTCATTTTCAAACATAGCATTTCTAATATAACAATTTAAACATAGTCTTTTAAGTCTCTTTTGACAATGAACTAAGAAAATTACTTGACATGTTCGTCGCTGTTGGTCACGGACTCTGCCGGCACACTCACTTCGTTATTGGCTCGTGATCGTCGTGGGGTATCTGTTTTATGTGGCAGATTCGGTTTTCAAGCACGAAGACAAGGACATTCGGAGACGATTTTTCAGAGAGAGATTTCATCATTTTATTTCACACATCATTCCAGTGGAGAGTTCTCATTCGTCGGTTCTTCATTCAGATCTTATCTTCATTCATACTGTGGGACGCTGGACGCAGTTAGCTAATTTCTTAGCCCATGTCTGGCGAAGTCACCCGCCTCTGTATATTGCAGAGCTCAGTATATCGACGTATGTTCATGACCGCTTCCATGGTTAACTCTTAACCCAACTTTCACACAAAGTTACATGGCTGAGTTTCTCGATCCTGTCGCTTCGAAGATCGGAAACTAACTGAAATCGCAAACTAAATCTTCACACAAAGATGAATCACGTCACCTGATGTACACGTGTTAACGTCATGCGAAAAACATTCGTTCACTCATGTTGTCTAAACTGTTTGACCCTAGCATTTCCTCTCGGGCGGCATACAGCAAAATTTGTTATGACTTTACAAAATGAGTCACTATGATACATAGTGGTTTGTCCCAAAATCACACATGCCCCTAAATTGTACTTGATCCTATTTCCTTCACGAATTCATACTAGTGGATCTACACACTTTAAAATACAGGGCCAGTCATAATCCAACACTCCATTCTTCCTCATTCTTCAAAATTTGTTCCCTGAAGAAATTTTCTCCTAAATATCCACATCCATTACCAAAAACACTTTTTTTTCTCAAATAAACACACACACCTCTCATTCTTCGCATCATCGGTACACGACCGATTGCTAATTGGGCGTATTACCACGATCTAGGGGCACAAAAACAGAAACCCCTTTCTTTAACCTGTAAACTTAAATGGTCAGCATCCGAAAATTATAAGAGGCACTGTTTCCCTACCACTTGCTAATCAAATTCATTAACATCCTTTTCTAAAATCGATCCCCTTCATGGTTCTATCCGCCCCCGACGCGCGCATCCGAGTGCCCCCTATCACCTGCCAATTAACTCCCAACCCCTTTGATGTGGCACACACATCAATATTCTTCGCACCCTTCCCGTGATTACAACTATGCGGTGGGAGGGTGGGGGGGGGTCAATTCCGCGCACCCGTCGGCAAACATTCAAAATCCAAAGATGGGACCACATCTCAAAACCTAAGATCCAACACCACTCACAACATATGAATCAATGTAGTCGCGGCCAAAATCTGGGTAACAAAAATTCGATCTCCGTAACTGACCACTGTCTTTTCGTGGTACTCGCAGAATGACTATCCCCCCCCCGTTCGCAATTCTAACGCATGTGGCTCGAACTTTGTTCAAATCTGCCAAGTCGACACCCGCGACCGTCCTAATCAATATATATATAAATATATATATATATATATATATATACATATATAC
>OY744519.1:147808753-147811253 GCA_963556195.1 Sepiola atlantica
TCATTAAAAAATGTAGGAGATCAGTTTTAATCAATAACGAGGACCAGTGGATTAAAACAAATATGACAAACTCCTTTGATTTGGGCATGACTCTGCGGAGGCATCAGATCTTGTGGGGTTATTCATTTTATATACACTCACAAATATATTTGATAATACAGATATCGGCCTTTATAGAGATGATGGATTAGCGATAAGAGATTCCAACAAAGTCAAGGGAGAAAACTTCAAGAAAATTATGCATATGGAAATGAAAAACTAGGCCTAAAAGTAGAAGTACTGGCTAACATAAAAACAACTAACTTTCTAGACGTTACGTTAAACTTAAATAAAAATACTTACGAACCATACCTAAAAGATAACGCCAATCCAATATACGTAAACCCAAAGTCTAATCACCCCCCATCAATCATAAAACATATCCCGAATTCTATCGAACGTAGGCTTATCAACAATTCTAGCAACGAAAGCGTTTTTAAAAAATCAATCAACATTTACAATATAGCTCTAAACAATAGTGGTTACCATAATAACGAAATTAAATATTTAAAAACAGGACACTAATAATTACAACAAAATTAAAAATAAAGGAAAAGAAATATAATATACTATACCCCGCCCTATAACCAGATGTTAAAAACTAAACTGGGCAAAACCCTAGAAATGATAATTAAGGCACACAATAACAAAATACTAAATAAGAACAACAGAGAGGAAGAAAAAAATAACAAATTACATAAAAAAGTGAAAAATATAGAAAAAATAACACTAAGAAAAACAAAAATATAAACAATACAAATAGAAATAAACAAAACACTAATAGTAACCACCCAAATAGAAATGAAAAAGTTAGCAATGAAGAGAAAAGTTGTAACTGCATGAATCATACACTTTGTCCACTACAAAATAAATGCCTAACCAAAAGTATTATATACCAAGCCACAATATTTGCCAAAGAAAGACCTAATAACAAGAAATACTACGTGAGTATGACCTCACTAGATTTAAAAACCAGATATTATGACCACAAAAGCACATTTAAAAACAGAGAACGTCGAATTAAAACAGCACTAGCAAACCATTATTGGGAGCTCAAAGAAAATGGACGCTCACCAATAATTGAATGGAAAATAATACGACAGGCCAGTACATGTAGAAATTTAGACGACCCGTGTAGATTATGGCTGAATGAAAAATTTGAAATCCTAAATTTTAAAGACCCTCAAAATCTATTAAACTGTAGAATACTAAAAGAGAACAACAGAGAGGAAAAAATAAAAAATTACATAAAAAAGTGGAAAATATAAGTGTTATACTAAGAACAACAAAAATATAAACAATACAAACAGAAATAAACAAAACACTAATAGTAACCACCCAAATAGAAATGAAAAAGTTAGCAATGAAGAGAAAAGATGTAACTGCATGAATCGTACACTTGGCCCACTACAAAATAAATGCCTAACCAAAAGTATTGTATACCAAGCAACAATATTTGTCAAGGAAAGACCAAATAACAAGAAATATTACGTGGTTATAACCTCCCTAGATTTAAAAACCAGATATTATGACCACAAAAGCACATTTAAAAACAGAGAACGTCGAATTGAAATAGAACTAGCAAACTACTATTGGGAGCTCAAAGAAAATGAAGGCTCACCAATAATTGAATGGAAAATAATACGACAGGTAGAAATTTAGACGACCCGTGGCTTAATGAAAAATTTGAAATCCTAAACTTTAAAGATCCTCGAAATCTATTAAACTGTAGAAGTGAGATAGAAAACAGCTGCTTACAAAGAAATAAATTTACCTTAGGCTAACGATAAATAAATAAATAAACAAATAAGTAAAAAAAAAACATAACAAAACTAAACAAAAACTAAACAATTAAAAAATCAAAACCTAAAAAAGATATACAAGGAACCAAGTGTTAAAATAAATTCACCCATTATATTTACACAACAAAGGAAACAGGATATAGGCCAATCTATAGAAAACAGAACAATAGAACAGGATATAGGAAATCACACCAACAAGATATTTGTTCGCGGAAAGCCTAACGATTAACTGAGACAACAACAATGAATCTGATTGGTTAACAAGCTAGCCGTGTATATAAAAACACCCAGAAAAAATAACTCCATGCATTTTAGCCTGAAGATTCCTCCCGGAGATGAAACGCGGGAGCCACTGTATAGCTTAATTGCCATGAATATATTTTCATAGCTTACTACCTAGATCTACTTACGTATCGAGACCTGTTGAAGTAAATACTGAAGATTGATACATAAATAATTATATCTCCTTATAAAATTTTATGTGGATACATGAAATACTATATATATATATATATATATATATATATATATATATATATATATATATATATATATATATATATATAAATATATATATATTTGTATATATATATAAATATATATATATATGTATATATATATAAATATATATATATTTGAAAATTTCTTATAGAAACCAG
>OY744519.1:147816253-147821253 GCA_963556195.1 Sepiola atlantica
TTCAACTGGTTGCTGAATTCCAGGGAGAATGAAGTCAAGCAAAAAAGAAGAGGAGAAAGAAATAAAAGTCATGTGACCGATTTTAAAATATTATTGCCGTTAGAAATTACTATTTTCTTATTTTTATCTTTTATATATTTTATATATATATATCCAACGCTGAGCTGGGGTAGAAAGGGGGGGGGCGAGGAAAAGAAAAAGAAAAGAGAAGGGGAAAGAGATACAATTGCTGTTAGAAAAGTTTAATTTACAGCTATTTATATTTTTATTTTGTATTTTTATCCAACGCTTAGTTAATAATAGGATCACAACGAATAATAAAATTTATTTATCTATACCACTGAAATTAATCGATATATAAATTCCATTAAAAATAAAAGCAATTACCAGTATGTTTTATTAATCCATCACTAACTATTATTTATAATCGAAATACATTTATTCATACTCCAAAATAATTAAAACTAAATATAATAGTATAATCCATCAATATATATATTTGTATATGGGAAGAGAAGGATGAAGGTAATCCGACGTGATGGTAAAATGAAAAAGGAAAACCAAAAACTGGATGTTTTTTATGTGTGCATCAACGTTTCGTCTTTATTTATAAGACTTCATCAGGATGATGATATAGGGAAAAGATATCATGCAAGCACAGATACATGTAGGGTAGACATGTTGGGAAGAAAAATAAAATAAAATCCATCCCCATTTTCCCTGCATACACCCCCCACACACAAACATTCCAACTCACTCTTCCCCTTCAATCTCGACCACAGCCATCTGGTCAACCCCCCCCCCTCCCCCTCTTCCTCCAATCTCTCTCTACCATCCATTTTACCCCTGCTCATCCCCCACCTCTTTCTCTCATCGCCAGCCACAGTAGTCCTTGCTCCCTCCACCCTTCCCCTTTTTCTCCCACTCATTTTCATTCTCTAACAAGTACGGACGTCCAGCAAGACGCTGCCATTATTTTTCATTTTATTTTATTTTTCTTCCCAACATGTCTACCCTACATGTATCTGTGCTTGCATGATATCTTTTCCCTATATCATCATCCTGATGAAGTCTTATAAATAAAGACGAAACGTTGATGTACACATAAAAAACATCCAGTTTTTGGTTTTCCTTTTTCATTTTACCATATTTGTATATATATATATATATATATATATATATATATATATATATATATATATATATATATATATACTTTAATTCCTATATAATTTTATTGCTAACTACCATATTGCAGAATGGTTCTTGGATGTAGTGTTTAGATAGTATTATTATTTTTTATTTTTTATTATTGTTATAATTAATGTTATTTGATATGCAAATTACTATATCATACGGTAGTCTTAAGGGTAATATATTATTATTATTATTATTTTATCATTATCATTATTTTTTTATGTATATATTAGTGATATTTTAAGCTGAATTATTTCGACACTTGATTATTGGGGAAATGGTCGTATAATCAGTACCATTGGAGAGCCATGAATATTATAACTGTCCTGTTTTTAAATCTCCGAAACAGTTACATGGTAAACAGCTGATGATCCCCGTGTTAATATTAGATGCTTAAGGTCTCCTGTTTTTGTTTCACTCTTAGATAATTAACCTTTTTTTTTTTCTTTTTTTTTTTTTACTTATATTTTTTTATTTATTAATTTTCCAACGAATGTTCAGTCTGCAATATCTTGGATTTAGTTAGTTTGTCTGGGAATTTAAACTGCATTTTACATTTTTCTTTTTTCTTTTTTTAATGACTCAAAGCTTCTTTAGACTATATATATAGAGAGAGAGAGAGATATTTCAGGGAGAACCTCTGAATTGCTGTCGTAATGGAAAAGTTTCACTTGAGCCCCACCAAGAATATCCAGTCATTCTAAGGGAATTTTTTGAAGGAAATGACAGGGATTCAAACAACTTTAGAAACAACATCAGGAATCATAACTCCTCCTTTGCCTTTGCTTCCTTCGGTGTTGCAGTGAAGCCACGTGGTCCATATTGTTTTCGATTGCACAGACAAATATATCATTATGCAACAAATTTACATCCAAATGAAAATGAAGAAAGAAAATATGGACAGCTCTATATAATTGAAACAAATGAAGCATTAAATCTGAGGTTAAATGCTAATCAAAATTCCAATTGCTGATATTCAGTTTTCGAAAAAATATCTGAAGCAATGGTCGATAATCTTTATGTAGCGACATATAAACACATGAGAACTGTCGAACTTGAAGAGCAACAGAAGGCTACATTACAAAATGTTCATCCCAGAAAAATAACCATGCCATTTATTGTCGGCCCTGATGCGAGGAGATATAATAATCCAACAAATGATGAAATTGCAGCAATATTTGTCGGTGATGATGGAGCACCCCCTGTCCATCGTGACATTATAGTGTACCCTGAAGGACAACAGAGAAAGAGGATATCCTACCTCTCTTGCCATCTTGATGCAATGATTTACCCTCTTCTCTTTCCTCATGGTGAATTCGGATGGCATATAAACATTCCTCATGTAGCAAATAGGCAAACTAGAGTTCGTAACAAGGTGACTATGCAGGAATTTTATACATATCGTCTATCTATAAGAGGTGGCTTCAGTCCAATACACAGTAGTGGAAAACTATTACAGCAATATATAGTTGATGCTTATGTTAAAGTAGAAGGTTGTCGTTCGAAATTCATTGCAGAAAATCAAGCAAAACTAAGAGTTGCAATGTATTCAGGTTTGATGGATCACCTTGCAAGAAATAATGAAAATGAACATCCTGAAGTACCTGTCATTTTGCCATCATCCTTCACAGGGAGCCCACGAAATATACAACAATGCTACCAAGATGCAATGGCAATAGTTTGCAAGTATGGAAGGCCTGATTTATAACATATACTTGCAATCCAAAATGTCGAGAAGTAACTGAAAACTTATAGCCTCATGAAACAGCACAGAACAGACCACATTTATTGGCACGAGTTTTCAAACAACATCTCAATGATTTAATGATTGACATAAAGGACAGACATGTACTTAGGGTACCTATTGCTGCGATACATGTAATTGAATTTCAGAAAAGATGTCTCCCGCATTGTCACATGCTAATCATGCTACATGAAGAATATAAAATCAGAACTAGGGAACAAATTGATAATATTGTTTCAGCTGAATTACCATCAGAACATGATCCAGAATTAAGAGAATTAGTGAAAACACTCATGATTCATGGACCCTGTGGTACATTTAATCCCAATTCAATCTGTATGGTAGAGGGAGAGTATCAGAAGAAATTTTCTATGCCGTATCAGGAGGAGACTATTACAAATGTTTCTGGATATCCTCTTTACAGATGCAGAAATAATGGAGATTCTGTTAGAGTGGGTGTCCATGAGGTTGACTGCAGTTTTGTAGTACCATATAATAAGTATTTACTCAGAAAATATGGTGCTCACATTAATGTAGAGGTGTGTATCTCAGTAAAAAGTGTGAAATATCTTTTCAAATATGTCTATAAAAGACATGATTGCGCAATGATGGAAATGAATATGAATAACAATGAAACTAATGCAAATGAATGTAATGAAATTAAGCAATATATTTCGTGTAGATACGTATCTCCGCCTGACGCATTTTGGCGTTTGTCAGAATACAAAATGCATGGACAGTCACACATAGTTTACCGACTCGCCCTCCATTTACCTGACCAGCAACAAGTTTATTATAGGCCGGGTGAACAAGGACAAGCTGCTGCCCGCGCAGAAGGACGAGACACGCAATTAACTGCATGGTTCAAACTTAACCAAAGTGATGTGGATGCAAGAGCCCACCTTTATATTGATATTCCTGAATATTATGTATTTAATAAGCAAAGCAACACTTGGACCAGAAGACAACGTCACCGCCAGATTGTAACGAGAATGTACTCTGCCAGTCCTAGAAATGCTGAGAAATTTCATTTAAGGATGCTTCTTCTTCATATACCAGGTACTTCTTTTAATAACCTGAAAACTGTAGGAGGTGAACAATTGCCGACCTTTAAGGATGCCTGTATTCGATTGCAACTGCTTGAAGATGACAACGAACTAGAAATGGCTTTGAGTGAGGCAGCTATATATCAAATGCCACGACAGCTTCTTAACATGTTTGCAATGATTTGTTTATTCAATACACCACAAAATGCCTTACAATTATGGAATGATAACAAACACCTTATGATAGAGGACCTTTTACGCCAATATGATGATAATGTTGCAGAGAGTATCGCTCTGCATCACATAAACATGATTTTGAATGAAACCGACATGAATTGTGCGATGCTTGGTCTACCAGAACCAATCAGTGAGCCTCCTGCCATTCAACATATGGAAGAAATTCAAGAAGTTAATCCTGAAATACTAAATACTGAGCAAAGAGGTGTATTTAATAGTGTCATTAACGCTGTTAGTGAACTAGATAGAGGATTGGAGACTAACCATCGACTGTTTTACTTGGATGCACCTGGTGGTTCTGGCAAAACTTTTCTATTCAACATGATTCATGATTACCTGGTGGCTCAAAATGTGGCTGTTAGTACTTCTGCTTGGACAGGTATTGCAGCAACACTATTGAAAAATGGAAAAACACTTCACAGTATCTTCAAACTTCCTGTTCCTTTCACTGAGACAATTACCTGCAATATTCCGCCTAATTCTGACCAAGCAAATATTCTCAGGCAGGTGAAGCTCTTCATTATTGATGAGGTGTCGATGATCCCTCGATATGCATTAAATGTCATTGATAATTGTTTACAAGATATTATGAATAATAATAGCATATTTGGTGGTAAAGTCTTCATATTAGGAGGAGACTTCAGGCAAGTTCTGCCTGTGGTTCCTAGAGCTCCACCTGCTGCAGTATTGGATGTATGTCTAAAGAAGTTTCCAATGTGGCACAGTTTTCATCAACTTAAACTCTCTCAGAATATGAGGACTAATGAAAACGAACA
>OY744519.1:147823753-147828753 GCA_963556195.1 Sepiola atlantica
CATATACTAAAAAACAAGATACTAGTACACAACACTGTTTTCAAGAACTGATTAAAATATTTCTTAATGGCTGGGCTCGATTTTTCCTCCCGGGAAACCATCATTTTATTCTTATTTAAAGGTGATAGCCTTGTTGTTTCTATTTTTAGAGGTGATTCATACGCTCTCGAATTATACTTATGTCGGTGCAAATAATCCTAGTTGCGGATAAAACATCCTGAAGAAATCGTATATATACCATAAATAAAATATTACTACAGAATAGCGCTTTCAAAAATCTAGTTTCCATTTTTAAAAAACAATTTTTAATGGTCGGGGCTGTTTTTAACACTTTTGAGAAAATATCGTTCTAACCTGTTAAATGACGGGAGACTTTGTTATTATTATTTCCATGGTCGAACCCTTCCATTTCACAATAGACATACATCGAGGCCAAAAGATCCTAGCTCTGCTGAAGACATTTTGAGAAATCAAATATATACTAAAAAACTAGACGGCTTTTAACATACTTGGGGAATATTATTTCATTAAATTACGAATGATTCCATTATAGTGCAGATCAATGATGATAAAGACAATACCATCACACCCACACACAGGGAAAGGGAGGATTAGTAAATCTTTGCCATACCCCATGTCTTCACATAACTAGATCTCCCCCAGTGCCATGGTAGGAAGCTATGCCATGCGGGAACAGGAAAACAAACCAAACACCAAACAAACCCAAAATATGCAATCATACCCCCTAGCCCTACTTAGGACACCCTGATAATAAAACAAGGTTCATTTATTATTCTGGTTCCCTATATTATTCAGGTTCCATATATGTATATATATATATCTTTATTTAATTTTAATTATTTAATTATTAATACTAATTCCATCCCCCCTAGTGCAATCTATGTTGGTTTATTATCTCCAGTATCGTTATTTCAGAAGTTTTTAGCTACATTTACTGGAATTTCTTGTCCCCCTTCCCTACCCTATTTCCCCCCCCCCCCCCGTTGTAGAGCTGTACATAGCTATTTTTTCTATTGAGGAATTATCGGAATGGTTGAAAGATCATGTTTAAGGGATTCCTGGAAATAGGTATATGACTCTTCCATCCATCCCTCTGGTTATTTAGAGTTGCAAGCTTCATTTTAATGCCATACATAAATTACCGGAGATTCCCATTGCTTTTCGTATAATATACCTATTTCCATGAATAATTGTGATTTATTATTTACTATTCAATTATCTATTTATATGTTTCCAAATTCCCCCACCCTACTCTGTTGAAGAAGTATTTACTAGTGTTAACTTCCAATGGGACAGCTTACGATAGAATATTCCCACCTTATCCCCCACCCCACCCTATGTCCTGAGCTTCTGTTGACAATCGAATCAAGTCATAGCTAAGCCTAAGTACACATTGCTAACTCATAGCCCCTATATTATACGCTAAGTATTGCCCCAAATTACCTCACGAAGGACTCATACTGAACATCTCGGTTGCAAGTTTGTACCGCCCCCATTCCCTTCCATCCTCCTATCCAGGTTTTAGGCTTGATAACAGGTAACGGTTTCTATGCAGACAGCATTGTAGTATTTCCTGCCTAGCGTTCAGTAAACTATCTCTAGATGTCATGATGTGGTACGACTCTAATGCACATAGGTTGCACCTCTTTCTTTTGTTCGGTCTATATCTGTTAGCCCTCCCCAAAACGGACCATTTCAGATCGAAAAGGGTCTTGTCTAGCAATGAGATTTCTCACAAAACGGCCCAGAGAAGTGTTAGGCCTATCTATGTTTTCCCTGTGACCACTTCTGAATGAACTCATGTGATTTCTGAACCTATCTTTCAACTCTCCCCCCCCCCCGGTGGATCCGATATATGACCTCCTACTACTTTCTGTTATTACATCGCATTTGTAGACAATGCTTGAGACTCTACAGTCCCCCCCCCCCCCCCAGTGGACAGATGTTGGACGTTCTGCAGTTACAGTTGTGTGCTGAGTCGTTGCTGGAAGGCCTGCTATTATGCATATTTACAATGGTGGTTCTCCCTGAACTGGTGTTGCTGGGATCAACATTAGAAGTGAATGCGTCATTCCTTGATTTAGCTATTTTAGAGTTATTATATCCTATGATGGATGCGGCTATATTTCTGCAGGTTTAAAAAGACAGTTTGACAGTATTTTTGTTAATGATTCCACCCAATCTGCTTTCCCTTGGAAAGTTTTTTCACTATGCTATAAAAAATCTTTGGGATATTGGTCTTAATATGCTGGCTATAGTGTAGTGGTCCTTCTTCTATTTTTCTTCCTGCCCTCCCCCCTGATTTGGGGACCATACGTGGTCAATTCGTTACTTCCATCTTCACGAATATCATTATCGTCTGGTTCCCTCCCTACCTTGTTTACATTACCGTTGGATACACTAGGTCTCCTATATCCACCCTTGCCCATTGCCCTATTATATGAAACCATAGATCGAAAAGCTATCGTGCTCCTGTTTAACCCCCTATTCCCAACCGAAGCAGGCTCAACGTAATTAATTTCTTCCTTATATCGTGATCTGCTTAAAGCTTCATTGTAGAATTGTTTGCTGTTGTCGAATAGGTGTTGATTTTTGGACAGCTTAGATATCCTACCCGAGATTGCAGGAATAATGGCTCTCTTCACCATCGGTGGGTGATTTGATTTAGCGTCGATATAGTAGAGTGTATGGTTGGGCTTGTGATAAGGTTCATATGTGTTGTTGCATAGATCTAGTGTAACAT
This sequence comes from Sepiola atlantica, assembly GCA_963556195.1. Lineage (NCBI taxonomy): Eukaryota > Metazoa > Mollusca > Cephalopoda > Sepiida > Sepiolidae > Sepiola > Sepiola atlantica. The sequence continues at coordinate 147,826,518 of OY744519.1, forward strand.
CCAAAAAATTGACCCTCCGGAAGTTTATATCTATAGTTATGCTAAATTCTAGTGTGCTGAAGAATTTATTGAGGTTTTTCTTTTTAGTTTCAAGATTCCTGACACTTGTGTTGACAAAGAATAAAGCGTCGTCCCTATATAGACCGCCCGGTAGTTCAGGCAGTTTCTTGTGGATTTTTTTGAGGATATAAATCCCTACCAAGTCATGTGTCCCCCATGGTAATATCGAAATTGTTTTCCCTATCCTTTCTAGTCCATAATTTATCATTGTATGATATTAGTGTCCTTCTTGCTAGTCTAATTATATCCATCTCTAAGTTGGTAATGTTGGATTCGTTTTTAGCCATGGTTAGAGCCTTTTCTAGTAAAGAAGAGGATATGGAGGGATAGTATGAATCTATATCAAACATAATGATTTTACTTTGATTAGTAAGGTGTAATTCCTTATACCAACTTAGCACTTCTTCTGATGAGTTCTGTGTTTAATTCTTGGCAATATTCTGTCTAGCATTTTCTTGCTGATTGTACCCATGTCTGAAATACAAGGTGAGATCAGTCTAATAGACAGGTTATTACTGAAATCTGGCTTATGATCCTTAAGAGTGAAATGGGGGCACTTAGGGGTATAGATCTCAACATTACCCTCTATACCCATTTCTGAGCAGATCTTAAGAGCGGCCGAGTTAATGCCCTGTAGCACCCTATGGCCTGCGATCCTGTAGTTTTTATGCAGTTCTTTCAGAATTAGGTTGTTGTATGTTTCCATTTTCATGGAGTATGTGTTTAGTGTTTTATCTGCCGGAACAGTAATGTTAGAATTATCCCTTATCCGCTATTGTGTCCTATGGATATGTTCAACGGTAGGATTCCAGTATTGTGATCTGTTTTTGGTTTTGTTGTTTTTAACCATATTATGCATATCCGCCTCAAATCTTTCCAATGCAGGGATGTGAGGTGGGTTCTTGTGAGTTCCTATTTTATAGAATTTTCTGTATGAGGATGCTGATGTAACAACTTCAGTGTCAGATGCATACTTAGGGGGTTCGGTGATGAATGGAGGTGGATCCACGTTGCTCAATTCTCTAGTAGATCCCAGGTTATGGTGAAGGACTCGCCATCGGACTCTTTTCAATAATGCATGCACCACTTAGTCCCAATGCAGTCCAAAAGAAACAAGAACGATGAAGGCATCCCCCCCCAAACAAAAATAAAATGGTCAAACCACAATCCTTCATAGTTGTGCCACCTGATAAGGTGTATTCTCGCACATTGTTCCTGTTTCTTTTGGACTGCATTGGGACTAATTCCTTGTTGGTTTACATAGTAGCAACCATAATGCAAAAATCTTATGAGACACTTTTTTAAGAGGTTTTTTCTCTTTTCCTTTTTTCCTTCTGTTCTCTTCTTAAATGACCTCAATTAGGGCAACACCACATTGGGTATTGTCAGTTGTTGAAATTCTTGTTCCAGGTACATAATTCCCCTGATGATCTGCCAAGCAAGGACCTGCTTTGTAGAGAAACGTGTGGGGAAAAAACTCTTTAATTTTGATAAATCTGATAAATAAATCAATAAACTTTGAAAGGAAAAAAGTCTTTTGTGGTGTTGAATGATTTTGTGAACGAAATGGTTTGGTAAACTTTCAAAAACACACACACGTATATATATATATATGTATGTATTTGTATATTGATGCCGTTCTCCTTTGCCTTTTCCCAAACAAAATAAAGTATACCCCCCCCCCTACCTCCGCTTCGTTTAACCGGACAAATCCCGCAAGATGAGTTTCACTCACAGCAGAAATTGATACATTGTGCTTTTTAAGGGAAAGAGCGACGAATGTTGTTTTGCGCTCGAGCACCGTACTTCTTTCTTAAAGCGTGCGGCCATTCCAAGCGCCAAGATTGAAATTTTGTTTCTTTTTTTCTTTCTTTAGACTGCGCTTATTGATAACCAGACAGCTGCAGCAGGCGGCCAGGCATGTTTTATGAGCAAGCAGTGTTTAGGGATACTTTTCTCGCCCCCTTTCCGGATTGGGGAAAGCAGTGCCGAATCTAAAGAGACCTGTTTTGCCCCCACTGGACATTGCTCATTGGTTTGTGAATGAACGGCTATAACCCAGTTATCACCTCTGTGTAGAGCTCCAGCTAGAGACTGCTAGTAATACCCTTTACCTGTCCCCGTCACTTTCGCTCTCTTGCCAGAGGTCTTGTTGCAAATGTGTGTGGGACTGATC
>OY744519.1:147833753-147881253 GCA_963556195.1 Sepiola atlantica
TTGACATCACTTATGCAAGAATCTGAATTTCAATTTCTTAGACATTTTTCAGAATCAAAATCATGTAATGGATTTTTATCAAAATTAAAGTAAAGATTCTAGTATCATTACTTGATTATAATCTTCACTAGGAACATAAAAGTGGTGCAAAACTGTTCTGCTTGGTGTATTAATAGGTATTCTATTATATATATATTCGATCTCGGATCAAAGTACTTGCCACACTGGTCAGCAAAAACACACACAAAAAAAATATCAAATTAAATAGGAAACATTTTTCTGAAATTAAACTTTATTTTTCGTTATTTGTTTTAATATTTTACAATCTTTAAAAACAACAAAAAATAACAACAAAAAAAAACAAAGGTTTCAGTGTGGTGGGTGAGAGTTTTCTAAAAAAGTAGATTTGTAATATGAGGTGGGATAAAAGGGGAAAAAAAGTTTTTTTTTTAAAAGCAGCATGCCGTAACCCCCCCCCCACCCCTTTTTTGTTACTTTAAAGAAACCCCCATTTCAAAAGTCAGAAACATATGGCATGCACACATAGATATTCTTGATATATATGTGTGTTCGGTACAACAAATACATACATTTAATATATATATATATAATTATATATATATATATAAATAATCAAGTTCATTTAAGTTGATTAAATGAACTCAAAACCAATATTTTTTTCAAAAGTGCTCAATACAAAGTAGAGCTTCATAAATAAAATTTATATAAACATTAAATAAGAACTCTCTGGGGATATTGTTGGGGCAGCCAGCCCTGAATAATGTTTGGTTGGTACAGAAACACAAATTAGTGTAGGCTGATTTAATGTTTATATATGATACACATGCATTTAAAATAGCAGACATATATAAATATAGAAAGGAAAAGTTTTGGTAAAATCTGACAGAATGTGGAGATGAATGGAAAGCAATACTAAAACAATACAATCAAATTAACTAATTCTCCAGTATCAAGATACAGGATTTATATTATCATTATAGCTACTCACTTTTCGCTTTTATTTTAAAAAAAACTTCCACAGAAGAGTCAAAAAGATGTTATTTTTCAAATACAAAGAAAACTTGAAAACATCATTTTTTGTAAACATTTCCAAATAACATCTGCACTTATTTCTAAAGAAGTCTTTTGATGACAAAGACGAAAATAAAATAGCTATTATAATCATACTGTATATTGATACCATTTACCCCTACTTTTTTTAAATTGTTCTTTTTGTGAATATTTTATCTTCTATACTTCAAAAATCTTTTTAACAATTTACTCTAGCCTATTGTATTCAAATCGAAATATATTAGTGGATATTTTAAATTTTACGACAATTCGCACATGGCAAGGCCAGATGGCCTGGGACTAGCATGGAGGACTGATTGCAGCTACGGGATGTCATTTGACAGTTTTAATAATAATAAAATTTTAAATAAGTTTAGTTTGTTAAGTTATTTGGCTCTGAACAGACCATTAGCTCAAAAACCTTGACAATAAAGATGGAAACCGCATGCGATATTATTATGGCTACCAGGAAAAACATTTTTTAGTTTTGGGATTGAGTAATGTTTGAAAAAAAAATTAACTGTAATCACCAGTGATCAATCTCTTAGCTTCTATCAGTTTCACTGTTGGTTGGTTGACCTCTTGACCTCCGGCTCTCATTCTACATGCTATCTCTCATCGAGTACTAATTTTATATTTGGATATTCACCGGTAAAAAAGGAAATCTTTATTTGTCTTTGTCACTTTCTTGCTCTCCTTTCTTTTGTTGTTTGGCCGACGGGGAAGGGAAGACAGAAAGAATAACTTTCTTCCTCTCATTCCTTTTGGTGCATTTGACTGAAAAGGGAAAAAATAAGACAGAAAGGAAGCAGCTCTTCTGGTTTTAAGCAACATTCGGCTGTGAGATACAAGACTGATTCGGTGGCTCAAACGGTTAGCATGCTGTACTTAAAAACAGAGGTTATGAGTTCACACCTCACGAGGGGGTATAAGTATTTTTATTGATAATATGAACATAAACATCTCAAACTAAAATAAGCAGATTGTTTAGTTCTACTTTTATGGGCTTTTTTTGTAATCTATGTGCTTTACTAAGATTGGTCCGCTGGTTCCGCATGTAAATTTGATATTCGCTGTAAACTTTCTCCTTTGGAGGAAGCTGACATAGCCCGACCAGAGCTAATACCATACCAGGTATTACCGGTTCATTATGGATTAAATAGTATTAATACTTGTGGTGATATTCCTTATTGTTTATAATGAACCGTTCTACACTTGTGTTTTACCGCTAGTTTTGTTACCTTTGATTGACAGAAAGGAAGAAAGTGATAGATACTGTATAAACTAAAGGGGGGGGGGGCAAACAACACCAAATGAGAGAGGGTGAAAGTAATAGACAGGTACTTAGTAAGAGATGGATAAATCGGTAATTGTATTGTAAATTACGGCTAATTAGAACAATTAAAATGATTTTTTTTTTCAAACACGACTCAATCCTAAAACTAAGGAATATTTTAACATGTATTTTTGTCATTAAAATATATAGGAAAATAAACGTCAATTAACTCAGCTTCAGTGATAAATTAAGACGACTTTTTTTTAAAGAATAAAAAGTAAGGATGCATGAAAAAAGGGCTGTTTTCTTTCGTTTAAGAACACAGATACTTGACTTTTGACAAAAATTACTTCACTTTTTGTTTGTCAGTTTTAAAAATCATTTTGGATGAGGCAAGAAGAGTAGAAAGTGGACCATATGTTTACTTTCGGCAGTCGTATCTCTCGCTTCCCTTATTTTGTCCTTTAGTCCTCACATTCCATGGGCGATGTTTATGACAAAGGGGTGAGAATTGCTGTTTTCTGACTCCAAATCTATCCATTTAACACTTATTGTTGGCTAGTTTTTGATCTTGAAGTGGTATTTTTTAATCTCCTTACATCAAGTGGCTTCATGCTTTGTCTGAAGCGATTTCCATTAAAAAAAAAAGAAAAGGAAAAAGAAAAAAAGTCACCTAGGAATATTTTTTTCAAATTAAAATAATAAGCACATTGTTAAGTTTGACATTTTTTAAAAATTTTATGTAAAGGAAATTAGGACCCTGAAGGACGCTGGGTAGCTCTACTAGTTTGTATAATTTATAATTAAAATTCTATTTCAATCTCACTTTGAGGAAGTCCTTTGATAAATAAAGATGAATTATGAGTGTGATTTGTTTGTATTTTGTGCCGTTTTCAATTTTTACTCATTTTGTTGGATTTCATCCACATTTTTTCTCTCTTTTCTCTTTATATATAACTAGCAGGGCTACCTGGTGTTGCCCGGGGTAAAAGTGTATCATATTTATATTAAAACTTCTATACATTTACCTCACTCTATCTTACTCTCTTCCCTCTCCTTCTCCACCCCCTTCTTTCTCTGCCTAACCCATTCCTCTGTCTAGTCATACACACACAACTTCTTTTTATAGATTTCACAAGTAATGAGTCAGCATAAGGGAAGTAACTCCTTGATTATAAAATCAGATTTACTTCCCTTTAGTACATGCAAATAGATGAAAAAACGACTTCCCTTGATGAAATATGTGCCAATTTAGGGTCCAAGAATGAATATTTTTTTTCTAAATTTTAGATATTATTCATTCTGGGAAACATCTATCAAGAATATACCAACTTTGTGGGGCTTTATTTTGTAGTTTGAGTTTTAGCTGGACACACACAACTGCCCTTTATATAATAGATAAGTAATTAATTTGGCTTATCTTAACACTTAACTGCAGTTTCACAGAACTTTATTAAACTTCTGATAATTGGATGTCCCATGAAACTGCAGTAAGTGTTCAGATGAGCCCAAATTTATTACTTATTGTTATATAGTGTTGTTAAAATCTATCCGAAAGCTCTTTGGGTGTGCAAGGTCTGCTGTTTTGAATAGTTTTTTTTTTTATTTTGAGGTTATATATATATATATATATATAGATATGATGTCCCAAATAATAGGAAAAGTTTCTTTGAAAGTAGAATGCTGCCTTCAACTATCTTTATGCACGATGACAAACCTCATTACGCAAAGTTAATATGTTCGCATTTCTAGAAGCAGCATTTAGAGAAGAGAAGATGCAGGAGAAGTTGGGTTAGGGTCTAACACCCTGCCCTCACACCGGTCAACTCTTGGTTTGGTGGCATGTGGAAAGCCCAAGAGGTTCACTATGAATAACAGAAAACTTGAAGTTCAAAGTTGCATTAAAGAAAAACGCACAAGTTTCACCCGTGAGGAACGAGACATCACGGTGGATCCGTTTTCACTGCGTGTTGACTTGATGCTGAATGTCAAATGAAATTAATTTCAGAACGTGTCGTAAAACTTGAAATTTTTGAAAATCTCTTTAATACAAACGCTTTTTGGGTACACTCAGAACCCACACCTGACCTTGTGTCTAACTCCTGGAGAAGAGGTAAATAAAATACTTCGATTTTCCAAGTATATTAAAGAAAACTGGAAGCTAAGCATTAAAAACGTTTTTTCCTTCGTTTTGGGACATCCGGTTTATGCATGTGTATAAATAATAAATTGTACTTAGCTTAACAATTTATTGCATTACCACTCATTAGAAGTGTACCTTACTGGTCTCTAACATATGTATACAATGGCAGACATTAGAGACTAGTTAAGTGCACTTCTGTTGATTGGTAATGCCGTGAAACTGTAGTAAAGTATGAAGTTAAATATTATAATTTGATATTGATATCACTATATAATACAATATCAAGCCTTGTGTCAAAGATCTTCTGCCTTAATTCGATTCTGTTCAGATTTTGAAAAGTTGGTTTCCTTGTTCATATATATATGATGATAATTATGGAAATAATTATCCAAATTTAATGGAAAATGAAAAACTGAAAACTGCCTAAATATTCACAAACGTTTCGTCTTTATTTCAAGACTTTCTCAAGATGACTGATTTGAAGAAAACGAACAAAACAGGTGTTAGAATTCAAAATATGTTTTGCGTTTATGAAGTGGAATGAAAGTGTGTGTTCTTTGTTATTAATATCGATGTTATGCACATAGTAATAAAATGAAAATTTAAAAAAAAAACATTTAATCCACTTCAAAAGCGCACAACATATTTGAAATTCTAATGTCTGTTGTGTTCAAAAAAAGAACAAAGACATTTCTTTTCTCATCATAAACGCACCACGTATTTTTAAATATTGATTTCTATGTTTTTCTTTAAATCAGTCATCTCGAGAAAGTTTTGAAATAAAGACAAAACATTAACGAATATATAAACAATCTTGGTTTTCCTTTTTTTAATTTTCCATATATATATATATATATATATATATATATCGTAAGTTATGAAACTATATTTATGGCAATTAAGCTACACTGATGCTTCCGCGTTTCATCCCCATAGGGAATCGTCAGGCAAAAATGCCTTTTAAAATGCATTTTAGCCTGACGATTCTCTATGGGGATGAAACGCGGAAGCATCAGTGTAGCTTAATTGCCATAAATATAGTTTCATAACTTACTAACTAGCTCTACTCGCGTATTGAGCACTGTTGAAGTAAATACTGAAAATTGATACATAAAAGATTATATCTGCTTATAACATTTTATGTGGATACATGAAATAATATTATATATATATATATATATATATATATGTTGAAAAAATAAGTAACTGCACAAGATAAAAGCAAATCAAACCTGTCACTCTGTTCATTTTGAAAAAATCTTTTTATTAATGAAGGACAAAATATCAGTCATGCACATAATTTTGATCTGATTTGCTTTTGTGCATTTACTAACTTTTAACACTTATTTTCTCAACTTTTGTCAGATTTAATACAAATTGTCTTCTCCATATGTATATATACATACATGCACACACATATATAGGGCTGGTTATAAATGTTGCCAAAGATAATTAACTACATATAAAATATAGGAAATTTATAAGAATAGTTAACAGAAAAAACAGGTGAACAAAACAAATAAATAACAAATAAATGTTACCAGAGGCAATAAAAGTTACTTTTCTACCTACCTGGATAAGTTTGTTTTTGTTTTAAAGTATTTTAATGTGTTTATTTTTTGCATTTTAATAATCCGATAAAAGTATGATGGATTTTACCTTATTTTTCAAAATGGCCAACAACACTTTCCAGAATTTGCCAAAAGGCCCTTTTTTTCTGTTAACTTGATTTTTAAGAAATAGTCAACAAATAGAGACGCCTTAACATCTACTTTTCTATTTATTTGAAAACAGGAAAGTACAAAAAAAAAATATCAAACTTTGGACACAGTCTGTCAGCCATTTTTTTTTTTCATTCATAACATTTGACTGAACTTTTAGATTGAATTAAAAAAACTCATTAAAATACTTTAAAACACAAAAAAACTTACCCAGGTAGGTAAAAAAGTCATTTTTCTTGCCTTTGGTAACATTTGCTGCTTATTTGTTTTTTCACACTTTTTTTTCATTAACTATTCTTGTAAATCGGCGAAATATAGCATCACTAAGTAAACTTGTTTTTTAAACGATAAAGATTTATGTTCCGTCATCTTCCTCTACGATCAATACCACACATTTGGTTAGATTCCGTACAGCCTTGGATAATTCATCGATTGTAATGAGATAAATTTCTTCAGTGCAAGTTTGTAGATCTGATTCATTGTTGAACTTGTTGTGTTGATAAACATGATGATCCTTTAACGGACCCCAGACCAATAGTCATCCATTTTTTTTACTGTACTAACAAGTCACTGCTTATCAAAGCCCAAAGGCCACTCGAGGATACGGGTTAATGAGTTTGTTAAGACAGTGAAACAACAACCTGAGGATTGGTAACAATGGTTGAGACTGGCCAGAAATGAGATTATTTCAGAGGACAGCTCAGCTAGAATTTGTTAATATTGAACTTGAAAACAACCATGCTGTAGTCAGCTGAGAAGCAGCCCCATGGTATTGTGCTTTATAGACAGATAGTTCTTGGAAATAAACTCTTTTGATCAAAGTTTTGTTTAGTTTTAGGTACACAGAGGGAGAAAAGAAAATTATCTACAGTGGTTGTAACTAGATGAGTTTTTGTTGTAAATGTTTTACAGGGGGAAACATAAATTGGAGCTCAGTCGAGCACCTACCATAGAAATAGCGATAGACTAGTAACCTCTCTTCTGTGAGAAAGAAGCTGCAGGTAAGAGAAGAGGACATCCGCAACTAGATTTCAAAGTCGGTTTTGTACTCTGTCAAGGCAGGAAAGGTGGCTTTGAGTGGCCCCTCCTCAGATGTGGCAATAGTACACCATCTTAGTCTCCATTGTTTGTTACTATATCTTCTTATAGCAATGTCGCTTTTCCCTTATTTATTTGACTTAAATAGCTTTGCTAACAAACGGTACATACTTAAATCTGTTTACTTAGTCCGTTTGGGCAAATATTGGTCCATGCTGTTTAAAACAAAATTTTAATTTTCAATCACTATTTATTTATTCTGTAATAAGTAAGAGGCGTGACCTATGTACTCCTACTTTCCTCATGTACACCAGGAAAAAAATTAAGACACATCTTTAAAAATTCATTGGTGAAAAAGAGCGAGGGAAAGTCTGGATTTGTCCTTCTCACTTTCTTTCTCTTTTTTTCTTCCATTGCCTTTGGAAAGAAAGAGAAGGTAAAGAGAGAGAGAGGGAAAAAAGATAAAAAGAATGCCAACATTCGACTGTGAGAGAGAGAACTGATTTGGTGGCTCAATCGATAAACACACTGTACTTAGAGGTTATGAGTTCAAACCTCACTAGAGGCAGAAGTATTTTGACCGATTTTGTCCTCAAACGAAATTAAACATTTAAAATTACAATATTACGTTTTATTTTTTTCTACATACTTTATGAAAATTAAGACCTCAGGTGATGCCGGGTAACCCTGCCAGTCATCAATAAAAGTTTGCTTATTCATTTTTTATTTTTATATGTAGTTAAGTAATTATCTTTGGCAAGACTTATGGACAGCCCCATATATATGTGTATATATATGTATGTATGAAATGAGGTTTATATTGAAAAATGAAATGATCTGCTGATGATAAGAGAGAGGGACCATTAAGTATTGATGCTTCCTGTGATATCAATAAGTTCATCGTCGTCATCTGCGTCATTATTGTTGTTAGCCCGTTCACTGTTGCTCGTATGTTGTTGTTGCTGCCACATGGTAAAATAATGAGAGTTCTTTTCCAGTAATTCTTCATGTCTGTAAAAAAAAAAAGGAGACAAAAAAAAGATACAAGTAATGTAATGATGTAACAGGGAGATTCCCCTAAATCAACGTTTAATCAATTCAATATATTGGCAAAAGATTAGCACAGAGGTAGATCCATATAAAAGCGAGTTATGAAAGGTTATGTACAGGGGTAATAAGCCAAAGATCAACGACCATGATGCATCCATCAGCACCTTGAAATGTTTGGACGTCTGCATGCACAGCTCAGCATCCCTAACTAAAAACGAAGCCTTCCGACCATTCAGCTAAAATCAGGTACAACTCTGTAAGTTTCTATGAAGCCCAAAGTCACACGACGTATTATAGTTGCTGCACGTTGTGTTAAAGGCAAGCATCAGATCACCACACAACTGCCTATGCTCCAACAAGTACAAGTTGAGAGCCTCTAGTCATTGTTTGTAGGATTTTGTGCAGACCATTGACGTCTGCAGTCCCTGAACTCGCTTCAGGTGCTAGATATCCTGAATGAGATAGGAGGATGAAGCATGTATGACATATTCACGAATGGGGTGCACCAAAGATACGTTTAGAGGGAGGAAAATGTTGACTGTCATGTTAGCAAAGGAGCGGTAGATGAAAAAGAGCACACCGCGTGCCTTATTTACAAAAGCACACTGCACGCCTTATTTGCAAAGAAGTGGTAGATGAGAAAGTGCATACTTTGTGCCTTATTTGCAAAGAAGTGGTAGATGAGAAAGAGCATACTGCGTGCCTTATTCACAAAGGTGCAGTAGATGAGAAAGAGCACACTGTGTGCCTTATTTGCAAAGGTGCAGTAGATGAAAAAGAGCACACTGCATGCCTTATTTGCAAAGGAGCGGTAAATGAGAAAGAGCACACTGCATGCTTTATTTGCAAGCATGAATTCGATTTGTCCACTTGAAAAAAAATAATCTTACTACAGATACGAGGTTCCCTGCTGTGGGTTATGCCTCACTCGAGGTTTTCCAAAAATAATAACTGGCTAGATACGGGGGCCCTCTAGACAGTAGGTTTTTTATGTTCATTGATTGGCAGTTGATTATCTCAAGTTGTCTCTTCTTGTGTGGTCCCAGAATATCTTTATATATTCTAGCAGATGGTTTTCTGGCCACCTAACAGTCAATTGGTTTTCGGTGACCCTCGGACACAGATGGTCTGTTTATTTGGTTGGACTTGTTTTGATTTGGTCGGATTAAGAATTCTAATTTACAAGTCCGTTGTTCAGTGAAAGAAAACGAGTATCATTGTGATCTTCAAAATAATAAAACTTTGTTACTTGTTTTAAACGAGAGTTGTGATTTTATTTGGGGAGAGAATTCTTCTGTTGCAGACTCAAATTTTTCAGATTCTGATTTTTCTGATTCCAGATTCTGATTAATCGTCCCAACACTAATTACTTCCTACACCTCATGCTGTAGGTTTCCAACATAAACTATTGACAAGGATTAATGTGTTTCCCAGACGATGCCTAAATACAAGACATTCTTGTTCGGCCAGATGGAATTTACAATTAATAAAAAGAGAGTTGGCAGAAAAGGTATATCTGCCCGATTCCTCTCAAATTCATTAATCTATTCAGGGATGATATTACCCCCCCCCCTCCTCAAAAAAAGTATTACTTTATCATGCAGGATTATTGAAGTCAAAATCCTATCGAATCTGAAATTTCCCTTTTTAAAACAAAACTGACATTGGCTGAGGAAAATAAAAGGAAGCCATGTGATTCTTGATGAATAATTTCATTGCGACTTTATTCATCATCTGAAAAAATGTTTAATTTTTCCCGAGGCAGACCAAAACAAATACTACTAGTTGTAAATAAAACAGCATTCACCTCACCCCCACGGGGTGGGTTGAGCCCGTTCCATATATCCTCACCACTGTGCCCCTCAGAAAGGCCAACCAAAACTGACGATTTGAAATCAATGATTGGGTGATCTCTAGCATATCACTGTTCCAATGGTGAAGGCCGTAGATACGGGGATCGCAGGTTGAGTTCCAGGAAAGGGAGGCACCTCATCTCGAATAGGAAAGGGAGGCACCTCATCTCGAATAGGAAAGGGAGGCACCTCATCTCGAATAGGAAAGGGAGGCACCTCATCTCGAATAGGAAAGGGAGGCACCTCATCTCGAATAGGAAAGGGAGGCACCTCATCTCGAATAGGAAAGGGAGGCACCTCATCTCGAATAAGAAAAGGGAGGCACCTCATCTCGAATAAGAAAAGGGAGGCAACTCACCTCGAATAAGAAAAGGGAGGCCCCTCACCTCGAATAAGAAAAGGGAGGCCCCTCACCTCGAATAGGAAAGGGAGGCACCTCACCTCGAATACGAAAGAAAGAGAGGCACCTCACTTCGAATACGAAAGAAAGAGAGGCACCTCACTTCGAATACGAAAGAAAGAGAGGCACCTCACTTCGAATACGAAAGAAAGAGAGGCACCTCACTTCGAATACGAAAGAAAGAGAGGCACCTCACTTCGAATACGAAAGAAAGAGAGGCACCTCACTTCGAATACGAAAGAGAGGCACCTCATCTCGAATAGGAAAGAGAGGCACCTCATCTCAGAATAGGAAAGAGAGGCACCTCATCTCGAATAGGAAAGAGAGGCACCTCATCTCGAATAGGAAAGAGAGGCACCTCATCTCGAATAGGAAAGAGAGGCACCTCATCTCGAATAGGAAAGAGAGGCACCTCATCTCGAATAGGAAAGAGAGGCACCTCATCTCGAATAGGAAAGAGAGGCACCTCATCTCGAATAGGAAAGAGAGGCACCTCATCTCGAATAGGAAAGGGAGGCACATGGGAAAGGAAGGCAACGGTTACCACAGTTCTATCAACAGCTACAGATATTTGCAGGGTACTCAACACACATCATTGTCGTCACCATCCCAACCACATAATATTCGGAGGCTACCTACATCAACCAAGGTTTGTCAGATTTATCCACTCCATAGATAGCTTGGACGGCAATTGGTGAAGTTGAATAAGTAATGTAATTATCTTTATCCAGTATCAGGAGAGAGATGTTGTTGGCAGGGGAAGGCTAAGGCAAACATGGGAGGAAGTGATATGGATGAACTTGAGAAAGAAAGATAAATGAACATCGGGTTAGAGACAGGTTAGTTTGGAAATCAATTTCTAAAAGCCGGCTAATGCATGTTTTACAACAGACATTAAACCGATGATTATGATGATGATGATTAAGTGGTGGCTGTCGAATTCCTCTCATTATCTTGTTGTGTACATTACTTTAAAAAATCCATAGAAATTAGAAATTAAAATTTACAATTGTAAATTCAAGTAAACTTTGATAAACAATAGACGTATTTGATGGGTATCCACAAAAACGTAAAGAAAAAGAAAAACATTCAAAGGAAAAAACCTGTTAGAGAATTAATTGCAACTACAACTTTTATAATTAAATAATTGTCGGCTTGTTTAAATTGCAAACAATACTAATTGTTTGAGTCAGCTGTTGCTGATGCTTGTTTAACTGGCCAGGAAGTGGGTGCTCATTTTATGTAACATTTATATAGGAAAGTAACTCCCTACAAGCAAACGTTTGTTTTTTCTAAATTCCTTTTTGGTGGTATTTTTATGGAAGGCATTGCGAATGCAGACCCTACGATAATGTTGGACAAATTGATCAAAATTAAATATACTTAAAATACTCAAAATTAAATATACTTATCCAAGTACACTGAGTAATATATATATATATATATATATATATATATATATATATATATGTATGTTTTTATAGAAAATACATATTTAGGTATACACTCCTTATAATCTCCAAACTTGTTTCAAATTGCAAGCTCAATGAGGTTGTGTTACAAGCTTCAGAGCATATATACTTTTTAAATACTGAAGTGACGGTTTGAAAATAATTTAAAGTTTCGAGTGCAAGGCCTTTTGGGGGGAATTCGAGCTATATGTGAACTTTTGATGTGAATCTTTTCATAACTTGCCGTTATTTTTCATCAAATCATAAGCTTTTCTCATTTTCTTTTCTTCTGTTTTGGATTAATATGTTTTTCTATTACTATTAAATGAACAACTTCTCTGATGATCAGCGATGTTAAACTAAAGACTATATATTTTTTTCTTAACTGAGCTGTGAAATGCGTATAAGAAATGAAAAAATATATACATTTTGATTGTAAGACGGAGGAAAAAATACAGGTATTCAATGTAACTAAAAAAGGTATATATATATATATTAGTAATATTAGTGTCTTTTATATATATATATATATATATATAATTAGTACTTCATGTATCCACATAAAATATTATAAGGAGATATAATTTTTTATGTGTCAGTTTTCAGTATTTACTTCAAAAGTGCTCGATACGTAGGTAGAGCTAGGTAGCAAGCAATGAAAATATATATGGCAATCAAGCTACACAGAGGCTCCCGTGTTTCATCCCCGGGGGGAATCGTCAGGCTAAATGCATGGAGTTATTTTTGTCAGGTGTTTTTATATACATGGCTTGCTAGTTAACCAATCAGATTCTTTGTTGCTCCCTCAGCCAATCGTTGGGCTTCCCTCGAACAAAGGCATTGTTGGTGACGCTCCTATTTTTGTTAACAATGGATTTTCTTATATCCTGTTTCCTTTGTTTTGTCAATACAGTGGGCGAATTTATTTTAACACGTGGTTTCTCGTATTTCTATTTTAGGTTTTAAATTTTAACTAATTCAGTTTTTTATTTATTTATTTTTATTTATTTATTTATTTTTATTTATTATATATCATCCTAAGGTAAATTTATTTCTGTGTAAACAGCTGTTTGCTATTTCACTTCTAGAGTTTAATAGGTTTCGGGGATCTTTAAAATTTAGGATTTCGTAGTTTTCATTCAGGCATAATCTACATGGGTCGTCTAAGTTTCTACATGTACTGGCCTGTCTTACTATTTTCCATTCAATTATTGGTGGTCCATTTTCTTTGAGCTCCCAATAATGGTTAGCTAGTGCTGTTTTAGTTCGACGTTCTTTGTTTTTAAATGTGCTTTTATGGTCATAGTATCTGGTCTTAAAGTCTAGGGATGTCATACCCACGTAGTATTTCTTGTTATTTGGTCTTTCGTTGGCAAATATCGTTGCTTGGTATACAACACTTTTAGTTAGGCATTTATTTTGTAGTGGACAAAGTTTACGATTTATGCACTTACATCTTTTCTCTTCATTGCTAACTTTTTCGTTTCTATTTGGGTGGTTATTATTAGTGTTTTGTTTATTTCTATTAGTATTGTTTATATTTTTGTTCTTCGTAGTGTTATTTTTGTTATATTTTCCACTTTGTTAATTTTTTTCTTCTCTATTGTTGTCTTTTAGTATTTTGTTATTGTGTGCCTTAATTATCATTTCTAGGTTTTCACAGCAGCTGTAGGATAGTTTTAGATTATTTTTATTGAATATTTTATGTAGAGGGTTGGTTACGGGGAAGTGTTTTTCAATCAGATTTAGGAATTTTTTGCTTAGTTTAGTTTTTAGCATCTGGTTATAGGGAGGGGTATAGTAGATTATATTTCTTTTTCTTTTGTTTTTATTTTTAATTTTGTAATTATTGGTGTCCTGTTTTTATATTTAATTTCGGTATTGTGGTAACCACTATTTTTTAGAGCTGTATTGTAAATGTTGATTGATTTTTTAAAAACGCTTTCGTTGCTAGAATTGTTGATAAGCCTACTTTCGATCGAATTCGAAATATGTTTTATGATTGATGGGGGGTGATTAGACTTTGGGTGTACGTATATTGGGTTGGCGTTATCTTTTAGGTATGGTTCGTAGGTGTTTTTACTTAAGTTTAATGTGACGTCTAGAAAGTTCGTTGTTTTAATGTTAGCCATTACTTCTACCTTTAGGCCTAGTTTTTTCATTTCCATATGTATAATTTTCTTGAAGTTTTCTCCCTTGACTTTGTTAGAGTCTCTTATTATCGCTAATCCATCATCTCTATAAAGGCCGATATCCGTATTATCGAATATATTTGTGAGTGTATATAAAATGAATAACCCCACAGGATCAGATGCCTCCGCAGAGTTAGCAATGAAGAGAAAAGAGAAAATTTTAAAGATCCCCGAAACCTATTAAACTCTAGAAGTGAAATAGCAAACAGCTGTTTACACAGAAATAAATTTACCTTAGGATGATATATAATAAATAAAATAAATAAATAAATAAAAATAAATAAATAAATAAATAAATAAATAAAAAACTGAATTAGTTAAAATTTAAAACCTAAAATAGAAATACGAGAAACCACGTGTTAAAATAAATTCGCCCACTGTATTGACAAAACAAAGGAAACAGGATATAAGAAAATCCATTGTTAACAAAAATAGGAGCGTCACAAACAATGCCTTTGTTCGAGGGAAGCCCAACGATTGGCTGAGGGAGCAACAAAGAATCTGATTAACTAGCAAGCCATGTATATAAAAACATCTGACAAAAATAACTCCATGCATTTAGCCTGACGATTCCCCCCGGGGATGAAACACGGGAGCCTCTGTGTTGCCATATATATTTTCATTGCTTACTATATATATATATATATATATATATATAATGAAGAAGAATGGAAAAGAAATTAGAGAAGCAAAAGCCAAATCATAATTCAATTCAATTGCTCAGAGCAAGGTATATTCCGCAAAAAAGGAAATTTATTCAAGTTAAATTTTCCTTAAGCCAGACACCGGACTTTTTAGCAATCGGACATTTGCTTGCATTCGGGCAGAATTTTGCCTTGTGTTTCTTCCCCCTACAACTTTTATTTTATTTTTTAAAATTTTAAATCTTGGCCTTTGCCAACTTATCTATCCCAGCGACTTCCTCTGATGAGATTTTGATCTTTGAAAAGCCTGGCTTAAGGAAAATTTAACTTGAATAAATTGCCTTTTTTGCGGAATATACCTTGCTTTGAGCAATTGAATTAAATTATGATTTGGCTTTTGCTTTTGCTTCTCTAATTCCTTTCCATTCTTCTTCATTCTACCTGCTCTATCCTGGATATTGAGCTGTATACTCTTCACAATAGGTTTTACTTTTCCTAAAAGTTCGCTTTTAGTACACCACTTTATATATATATATATATATATATATATTAGTAATATTAGTGTCTTTTATATATAGATATATATTAGTAATATTAGTGTCTTTTATATATTAGATATATATTACTAATATTAGTGTCTTTTATATATAGATATATATTACTAATATTAGTTTCTTTTATATATAGATATATATTACTAATATTAGTGTCTTTTATATATAGATATATATTACTAATATTAGTGTCTTTTATATATAGATATATATTACTAATATTAGTGTCTTTTATATATAGATATATATTACTAATATTAGTGTCTTTTATATATAGATATATATTACTAATATTAGTTTCTTTTATATATAGATATATATTACTAATATTAGTGTCTTTTATATATAGATATATATTACTAATATTAGTGTCTTTTATATATAGATATATATTACTAATATTAGTGTCTTTTATATATAGATATATATTACTAATATTAGTGTCTTTTATATATAGATATATATTACTAATATTAGTTTCTTTATATATATATATAAATTACTAATATTAGTTTCTTTTTATATATATATATATATATTAGTAATATTAGTTTCTTTTTATATATATATATATATTAGTAATATTAGTTTCTTTTTATATATATATATATATTAGTAATATTAGTTTCTTTTTATATATATATATATATTAGTAATATTAGTTTCTTTTTATATATATATATATATTAGTAATATTAGTTTCTTTTTATATATATATATATATATATTAGTAATATTAGTTTCTTTTTATATATATATATATATATATTAGTAATATTAGTTTCTTTTTATATATATATATATATATATTAGTAATATTAGTTTCTTTTTATATATATATATATATATATTAGTAATATTAGTTTCTTTTTATATATATATATATTAGTAATATTAGTTTCTTTTTATATATATATATATATATATTAGTAATATTAGTTTCTTTTTATATATATATATATATATATTAGTAATATTAGTTTCTTTTTATATATATATATATATATATATATATTTTTATTTTTAAATACAGATTTTAATCAGACATGGACCAGTGGTTTCTGACAAGAAACGGGTTGAATTCCCGATTCACGTCGTCTTCAGCATAGTCTGAAATAGTAAATGATGGAATTTCTTCAAAAAACATCCAACTGTTATGAAACGCTATGTACACCGAATTTTGAAATGGAGAGCCGACGAGGAACGCTTAGGACAGAAAAGCCGTTAAAAGATTCTATATTTAGAAGTAAAGCAAGAAAGAAAGAAAGAAAGAAAGAAAGGGGTGGGAAAGTAAAAAAATTAAATTTATAATAATAAAATATTACTTTTATATTTATATATATTATCTTCATATATATATATGTAGAAAATAATTAATTAAGGTACGCAACTCTAATTAATTAAATAATCTAAAAAAAGGGGAGGTAACTATTTATCATTATATAAAATGTATATATATGTTTTTATGAATTACGATCATTTCAATTAATAATTCTCAATTCAAAGTAAAAACATAAACATAGATAAATATATAAATAAAAAATATAAATATAGATAAATATATAAATACATAAATAAAAAATCAATATATACATAAAAAATCAATCAATATATAATTAAACAATATATAAATAAATCAATATATAGATAACAAATATAAATAAAAAATCTATATAAATAATAAAATATATATAAATAATAAAATATAAATAAAAAAATCAGTATATAAATAAAAAATATCTATATAAAAAATATATAAAAAAATATATAAAAAATAAAAAAATCAATATATAAATAAAAAATTCAATATATAAATATAATCATAATATGTAAATAAAGAATCAAAAGTCAAAATGTAAATAAAAATATAAATAAAAATATAAATATATAAAAATATAAAGATATAAAAATATAAATAAAAAAATATAAATATAAATATATAATAAAAAAATATAAATATAAATATATAATATATATAAAAATAATATATAAAAATAAATATAGAATTGAATATAGAGCAAATATTTTAACTAAAAATAAGGCTTTCATTACTCTTAAGGATCATAAAGATAGTTTTAATATTAGGCCCTCTTGCAGACTCATAAACCCAGCAAAAAGTGATATTAGTCTAGTTAGTAAAAGTATTGTTAAAAGCATAGTTAGCAAAATTAAACTTAATTCAACACTCAGTCTGTGGGAAAACACTAATTCTGTATTAAAATGGTTTAGGAATATTAAAGATAAACATTTATGTAAATTCACACAATTTGACATAGTAGACTATAACCCTTCAATTACAAAAGATATCCTCGATAAAGCTCTTAACTACGCACTAGATTACACAGATATAAGTCAGTTAGAACGAGATACCATCCTAAATGCCAGACAAACCCTTCTTTTCTTCGAGGGAAGGGCCTGGGTAAAGAAATCAGATCCTGAGGACCCCTTTGACGTTGCAATGGGCGCCCACGATAGTGCGGATATATGCGACCTGGTAGGACTTTATATCTTACACACACTCAAAATTAAGTTTCCCGACCACTTCATCGGATTATACCGAGATGACGGGGTCTGCCTTTCACACAATAAAAACGGACAAATACTAGATAAATTTAGGAAAGACCTCATTCAAACCTTCAAAAGTTTAGGCTTTAAAATCACTATCACTACTAATTTAAACCAAATAGATTTCCTCGATTCTACTCTTAACCTCGAAAATAACACTCACAAACCCTACCATAAACCGAATGAATCACTCCAATATATCCATAAAAGCTCATGCCATCCACCATCAATCCTCAAAAACCTTACTAAAAATATAAGCCATAGAATTTCAAACCTCTCCTCCAATTATGAAGTTTTCACACAGGCCGCTCCATATTATAATAAAGCCCTCCGCGACAGCGGATTCCACGATGGAATCTCATACATCCCAAACCAGAATATTCCACAGAACAACAACCGCAAAAGGAGGAGATCGATTATCTGGTTTTCGCCACCCTTCTCCAGCAGAACAAAATCAAGAGTAGGTCATATTTTTCTCTCATTATTAAACAAACATTTCCCTCCAACAAACAGTTTACATAAGTTTTTCAATAAAAACACCATCAAGGTCAGCTACTCAACCATGCGGCCTATAAGGAGTTACATCACCAGAGAACAAAGCACGGCAGTCGACACCGGATGCTCATGCCAAAATAAAAATTCTTGCCCCCTCGAGGGAAATTGTAAAGTTGACTCAGTTGTATACAAAGCTGCGGTTACGAGTCAAACTGATAACAGTACAGATGTATACTACGGCATGACACAAGGTTCCTTTAAACAAAGGTATTATTCACACCTATATTCCTTTAGATACAAAGATCGCGCAAACACATCTTTGGCTAAACGAATTTGGGAACTAAAAGAAGAAGGAACTCCCTTTTCTATAAATTGGAAAATCATAGAGAGAAAACCCATTTATTCACCTATATCTAATGTTTGCCATTTGTGTAATGCTGAGAAGTTCCATATTTTTAAGGCCATCATGAACCCAAACACCAGATGTTTAAATGTACGCGATGAGGTTTTTAAGGGCTGTATACATCGTAAACAAGCACTCCTTATCTATTGGATAGATCGAGTGACTTAAGCCTTCCTAGAACCCTACATACATTTTTCAGACACTTACACACTTCCACTGCAGACTTCTCGTTCTACGAACCTGATCACAACCCTTTTTCCTTTCTCCATTTTTCCCCTCTTTCTTATTTAAATTTTTAAATTTTTTATATTTTTTTATATTTTTACATTTTTTTAATATATTTTTTTTATATCTTTATATTTTTTTATATATTATTTTTATATATTTTTTAATATATTTTTAAATTTTTAATTTTTAAATTTTATTTCTCAAATCTTTATTTTTTTATTTATTTATTATTTATTATTTATATATGAATTTTATATATTGATTTTTATTTATATATTGATTTTTTAATTTTTTATTTATATTTATATATTGATAATTTTTTATTTACAAATGCATGTGTTTGTGTGTGTGTGAGTGTGTATATAATGTATATATATATATATATATATATATGTATATGTATGCATATATGTATGTGAGTGTGTGCGTATGCATGTGTGTAAGTGTACATGTGTATGTGTATATTTATTTATTTTTGATTTTTTATTTATATATTTATTTATATATTGATTGATTATTTATGGTTATATGTTTATTTTTTATTTATATATTGATTTTTTATTTTTTATTTATGTATATGTATATATATTTTTTTATCTATATATATATACATTTTTTTATCTATATATGAATTTTGAATTCTTATTTACATATGAATTTTTTTATATATTGATTTTTTTATATATTGATTTTTTATTTATATTTTAATTTTTGAATTTTTATATGATTTTTATTTATTTATATATTGATTTATTTATATTTCGATTTTTATATTTACATTTATTTTTATTTTTATTTATTTATTATTATTATATATTATTTTTATATATATTATATATTTATATTTATATTTTTTTATTTATATTTTTATATCTTTATATTTTTATATTTATATTTTTATATCTTTATATTTTTATATATTTATATTTTTATTTATATTTTTATTTACATTTTGACTTTTGATTCTTTATTTACATATTATGATTATATTTATATATTGATTTTTTTATTTTTTATATATTTTTTTTATATATTTTTTATATAGAGATTTTTTATTTATATACTGATTTTTTTATTTATATATATTTTATTATTTATATATATTTTATTATTTATATAGATTTTTTATTTATATTTGTTATCTATATATTGATTTATTTATATATTGTTTAATTATATATTGATTGATTTTTTATGTATATATTGATTTTTTATTTATGTATTTATATATTTATCTATATTTATATTTTTTATTTATATATTTATCTATGTTTATGTTTTTACTTTGAATTGAGAATTATTAATTGAAATGATCGTAATTCATAAAAACATATATATACATTTTATATAATGATAAATAGTTACCTCCCCTTTTTTTAGATTATTTAATTAATTAGACTTGCGTACCTTAATTAATTATTTTCTACATATATATATATGAAGATAATATATATAAATATAAAAGTAATATTTTATTATTATAAATTTAATTTTTTTACTTTCCCACTCCTTTCTTTCTTTCTTTCTTGCTTTACTTCTAAATATAGAATCTTTTAACGGCTTTTCTGTCCTAAGCGTTCCTCGTCGGCTCTCCATTTCAAAATTCGGTGTACATAGCGTTTCATAACAGTTGGATGTTTTTTGAAGAAATTCCATCATTTACTATTTCAGACTATGCTGAAGACGACGTGAATCGGGAATTCAACCCGTTTCTTGTCAGAAACCACTGGTCAATGTCTGATTAAAATCTGTATTTAAAAATAAAAATAAAAATATTACGCTCTTAATTTAATTTAATTGAGCACTCTACTGGTATTTCCCTTTTATTCTTTATTGAGTATATCTTTATTGAGTATTCCTTTATACTTTATATATATATATATATATATATATATTAGTAATATTAGTTTCTTTTTATATATATATATATATATATTAGTAATATTAGTTTCTTTTTATTTATATATATATATATATATATTTATATATATATTAGTAAAAAATATTTTTTAACTAAAAAATATTTCTTTGGGTGGGGGAGGGGGGGGTCGAAATTTTTTTTTTTAACTAAAATATTTCTTTGGATGGGGGGGGGGGTCGAAACTGATAGCTGCTTATGTGTACCATTGGTGGGTTTGAGAGCTAGAGACCATATACAATGAGAAAACAGTGATTTGTGAAGAGAGCGACTTGCATCATCATGATAATTTGCATTAGATTAAAAAATTTCGAAATCTTAGCTGCAGCTCAGCGCTCCCTAATACCATGAAGGCGATGAGATGTGAGCTGGAGAATTGCGACGGAGATGTGGAACTAGTGGCTAGTAGGAAGGATGATAGCAGATTTTCTGAATATCTGCATAACGAAATTTGTCGAGAAGCAGTAAAGAAAAAGGTGTGGCAAGATCCAGGCCGGGCAATGCGGACCTTGGTGAGAGCGATGAGCATCGGAGTGGCAACCATGAAGAAATCGCTGGATCTTTGCTACTCCTCATACAAGAATAACAAGGTCACGTCATGCCACTCCACATCTTGAAAGCCATCAATTCAGATGGCTATATTGAGTTGCTGCCCACTGTTATCAAGCGCTAGGTAGAGAGGGTGGCTAAGCAAAGGTCATATATGTGGCAGCAGGACTCAGCACCACGTCACACCTCCGATAAAACCCAGAAGTAGCTGTTTGAGAACTTCCATGAATTCACCAGGCCAAACATATGCCCCCCCCCCCAACTCACCTGATTGCAAACGCATGAACGATTATGTGTGGAGCACAGTTGAGAAAAACACCAACTGTGCAGCCTGCAACACCAAGGATGAGCTGATTGCCAGGAGCTAACTTGTGTTCAGGCATCTCTTGAAAGACATTCTGAAAGCCACATGCTCCAGGTTCGATTCCTGCCTAGAGGTCATGGTGAATTCTGTAAGTGACTTGTATTGGGCAAAAGATCCAAGAAATGTACTTTGAATTTTAAGAATACATCAATTATTGGTCAAGATATGACGTTGTTTCCATTCCAAAAAGTGTCAAATTTATCTCGAACACCCTATATGAGATATTTTTTGTTTCATGAATTAGACACAATAATGAAAGCACATTTTTAAATATCTTTACAACCTTATTTATTTTTTAGGTGTTTCAGTTTATCCTTTGTGCTGCTCAATGTTTTACTTAAATTTCTTTTTAGCAATCGGAAAAAGGTAATTAAAATTCATTAAAATGACATCTACCAAACTTTCGTTGTATTCGGTTTAACGTCAATTTTATATGCTGGCATATGTTGGACAGCTTTTAGCAAGGTCTTTATTTATCCCTCTTACTCTAAAGTCCATCCTTATCACTTCCTCACATGTTTTCTTTGGCCTTTCAACTTACCCTGCTACCTCAACTATTGTATATCTACTAATCCAAGAACTCTCATCCATTCTTTGAATTTTTGGTTTAGTTGTTTTGTTTTACAACATATCAACACTTTTCAAGTTATTTAATGCCGAATCTGGTCATTTTGGTAAAAGTTTTTATGCTTCAAATTCTTTATATCTTCAAATATTTATTAATGGTGCTTTGTTTGGTTTGGTTGTTTTGAAGAGGAAAATTGTTGTTTTTGGCTTTGCAGAACATGATTGAGTTTTGCAAAGAGAAATGAAAAAAACAATAACATCAATGTTTGGTGCATTTTTGGTCAGGATGCCAGTATCTTCAGACAGCCTGATCTGGTAGCATCACCATTCTTTCAATGTGGTCATGCCATCGAAGTCTACTCTTCTGCACACATCTCCCATTACTATCCAGATTTAATCTTCTTTTGATGTAATCAGATTTAAACCTGCCTTTAACACTCACATTACACATACATCATATCATTCTCATAATTTCTCTCCATGCAACGCATGTCCTCAACCCTTAATTGCCAGTTTTCATTTCCATACATCATCACACTGTGTACACATGCCTAAGAGACTCTTTCCTTTGCTGACAATGGTAATGCTCTGCTGGTTAGTAATGACAGAAGTTCTCTAAACTTACTCGATCCACTCCTAACTCTTGCAATCATGCTAGCACCTACTCCTCCCTGTACTCCAATTGTATCACCAAGGTTACAAAACTTCTGAACAACCTCATTAGCTTCGCCATCCAAATATACTTTCTCCACATCTGAGTTCTCCATTGTAAATAAATTGGTTATCCTCTCAACCTACCAGTAATTCCACTGCACCTCTTGTGTACCCAATGCTTACAGGTACCACAAAAAATGGTATTGCACCCGACTCCCTTTCCACAAACTCAGCAGGGAAACTTTCCTCTTTCTGGGGGCTTTCCAACGCTACAACCACTGATCATCACTTTGGTCTTGGTAACGTTCAATCTCAGACCATTACTTTCCATAGCATTCCCATAAGTCTTAAACTTAACAAGTAGACCTTCCAGTGTTTCACAGGCAAGTACTAAACTACAAAAGCTTTCTCCAGATCCACAAGAGCAAAATACAGGTTCTTTTTATTACCAAGATAATTCTCTTGCATTTATCTCAGGATAAATATAACACCAGTGATACTTTCGCATAGCATATAACCAAACTGCATTTCATCTACTTATCTGACTTTGTATTTGTTACTCAATTATTCTCTCGATCACTTTCAAAATGTGATCCATCAACTTTAAGCTTCTGTAATTACTCCTATCTACAGCTTTACTCTTGTAACAATGCACACTTCCTCTACTAAGTTCCCAATTCTGCAACAATGTATGAGGCTCCTCCAGCCTTACTCTTCTTTATCTTACAGCTTCCTGTACAATTTCTTTCTCAATTCTTAGAATTGGAATAGATCCTGAAACTTCTACATGAAAACTCATTCAACAATCTCTAATCATAGCATTTCCAAGCATCCCTCTTTGCCTGCTCATTTGTTGCTAACACTCCATTGTCATTTCGAATGCTCTTCAAAGTCATCCAATGGTTACAGAACTGTTTCCAGTGGTAAGTAATAAAACTAATCTCATAGTTGCGGA
Organism: Sepiola atlantica; assembly: GCA_963556195.1. Classification (NCBI taxonomy): domain Eukaryota; kingdom Metazoa; phylum Mollusca; class Cephalopoda; order Sepiida; family Sepiolidae; genus Sepiola; species Sepiola atlantica. Next base: position 147,857,845 of record OY744519.1, read on the forward strand.
ACTGTTTCTGGGGGGTGGGTAATAAAAGTCATCCTATGGTCGCAGAACTGTTTCTGGCGGTGGGTAATAAAAGTCATCCTATGGTCGCAGAACTGTTTCTGGCGGTGGGTAATAAAAGTCATACAATGGTTGTGGAACTGTTTCCAGGGAGTGGGTAATAAAAGCCATCCTATGGTCGCAGAACTATTTCCTGGGGTGAATAATAAAAGTGATCCTATGGTTGCAGAACTGTTTTAGGCGGTTTGTAATAAAAGTAATCTTATGGTTGCGGAACTGTTTCCGCCGGTGGATAATGCAATCTTTCAGGATGATTATGTACTAATTCACACAGCTAAAATTGTTATTAAAATGGCACGAAGAGAAACATCATAGCAAAGTTGAACATCTTATCTAGCCACTGCAGTCCCCAGATCTCAAGATTATTGAACATTTATGGTAGATTTTAGCAAAACAAGCAAACTCCACTATCATCACTGCAAGAACTGGAGATTGCTTTGGCAGAAGAACAGAGAAAATTCCTAGAGTCCATGCGAATTCAAGCAGTAATTACTACCTAAGAGGTTTCTATATTTTTTTTTAATCAAAATATAAAACCAATGTACTGAGATTATAAATCGGGAGGTAGAGAAAGTGATAATAATATATTAATATATATGATGATACTAATAGGATAATTTGTCATAGTTATTATGATGATGATGAGATGGTGTTATGAAAGTGTGCTATTCAAATATATGTTAGATTTGACTGCAGTCTCGGTCGCTTTTGGGATTCAAGGCAGAGTCTATTTTGACAGGTTGTGATTTATAAAAATTGGTAGTTGAAGTTGTATTTTACAACTTCAACTACCAATTTTCATAAATCACATTGGGTTTTATTGGTTAGATAGAAATGTGCAAAAAAACAAAAAAAAGCAAATGTCAACCGATCAGAAAAGCGAGTAGAGAAATGATTGGCATCGAGTAGCAAAGACATCCTGTGCTTCGTTCCTCCACAGTGGGGCACCGATAGGGAGGTCACTGCATATAATGACATGATTGTGGGAGTAAAACCATCAGATTCATGAGCGTGGGAGTAAAATAATGTCGACATACATCAGCAATAAAAGTAAGCAGCGTAAAATCATGAAACATGAAATCTTTTTTGCTTTGAGTCAACATTTGTGATTAAACCTACGGAAGAGGGTCAAAGAAGCATAACTCATTTTGATATTAACATAGTTAGGAAAGGTGGAAAAAACTTTCGCATTTATTCATTTAGAATATAAACATGCAGAACACACAACCACTAAGAAAATAAAATTGATGCAATTTAATTACGAAAAATGCAGAATACAAACAATTATTTGTTCTTTTGTTTTGTTAAAAAAAATGTTTAAATGATGATTGAACTTTCACATTTTTAATGTTTGAATTATAAAATAGAAATATTTATTCACTAAACAACAAATAATAGTTAATAAAATGCCATTTTTCAAAACCAATATGCAAATAAAGTTTTATCGAATGTCCTGCTGGTTTGGCAGGCCAAGAGAAGGCTCAAGGCATTTCCACTAATAGTGGCGATGGAGAGGCGCTCGTAAAGTCTAGTTAATTTACAACGTGGCGCGTCATTAACTAAACAAGACTATTGAGAAAGTCGCGCATGGCGGGGTCTATCGCTCCACTTGTCTTCACGGCGATCGGTTGGAACACAAATCCGTCAAGAAGACCGGCATATTTTGATTGTTTACGGTCCTCTGCTGATGCTGCTGCATGTCCAGGGTTTGTTGCCGATTCTGTCACTGATGAGAGAGCAAAAGTGTTGACACAAGTCATATCCCATATAAGTGACTTGCACTTTGCAAAGGGAAACACTATCAGGCCATATGCTATCCCTTCTGTATAAGCCAACTGGTTCAAGGACCGATGGGAAGCCAGCGATGTCCAGGACCCATCGGACAATATCATTGAAAGCGCTGTGTCGAAGGAATTTGCCAGTGCTCGTTTTACATGAAAGGGTGTAGAATCCATATACATCAACCAGCTGATCACAACAGCACCCATGGGTGCTGCTGCACACTCTCAACCCTGTGAGCAGGGCGATGGTAAATCTAAGGCAATCATCATCGTCTAGGTTAAATTGTAATTGAATAATATTTGTTTGCATGTTGTCATTTTATTTTTAACATACAGGCTAATTGCTTAAGGTAGAGAGCATGACAGCTTTGATATGTCGAAGTATAAACATTAGATTTTATGACTGAACTAACAGGGTAAATGAAAAGATCTACGCATGGTTTAAAAATATTAAAATTAAACTGAAAATATAAACTAAAAAACTAAAAGAAAATTAATTTGGTTTTTTCATTTGATCGTACAGTAGATATCGGTGTGAGCAAAGGGACATCATATTGAGAGGATATTTTTATATATATTTTTGTCTATTCTTTTGTTATAAGGATTTGCAATGATTGGAGAGTGTCATCAGATATCACTATGGAAAAAGGGCCCAGAGCAGCACTCATGAATTAATAATTTTCTCAAAATGTGTGATGAGACTAAAAAGAGCTGGAATTGAGATGTTTTCATCAAAATGGGGCGACAAAAAATGCCTAGACCATGATTTTTTTTATTTGACGTGTTATGCACAGAGGATTTGCTGTTTATTTTTAGAAATTGTGTTGTAGTCTACCAAGGATGATCAAACAAGAGACGTGATGCACGTCAATATATGCAGTATTGTGTCGTACTTGTATCTGTGATTTACATGGTTTTTGCATAAGTGATTGTTTCTGCCAGTTTTCTAGAGATTCAATTGAATTTAGATTACGGATTTTGCTTCTCTTATCTCACTGTTTTGTGAGTAAACACTTTTGGAAATAGATCCAGTGTAAATTAGATTTTCCAGAGGCTAAGGGAGAGCGAAAATAGGGATAAGTTGGGGGTAAGGAAAATCCCTGCATATAGCTTTAGAAGTTTAGCAAAGATATTGGAGGGAGGGGTAGGGTAAGCTCCTGATAGAAGATTGAGAGGTGATCACTTGGTAATTTCATAGTAGATTTGCAGTGGTCATTGGTCACCTATACTTTGGATTAATGATGAAATAAGGAGACATAGTGCTAGTGTTTAATGGTAACCATTTTCTGTTCTTTACTGTTGGCTCATGTTCAGAATAGTAAAATTTTATTCGCTTTAATTCCTTTCAGAAAAATACTTTATCCAACTTGGAATATTTTTCAGATGGATGCCATCGTACAATAAATGCCTTCCTTATACTTAGCAGCAAATGAAACTATTAATAGTAAATTCTAATAATACATTATCGCATTTATTATTAGTAAACTAGCAGAAAGACCTGATGTTGCTCAGGATACTTTTTGTTAATTTATTTGCCATGAATTTTGATTTTTCAGTAAAAGACGATTCTAACGAGATTACTCGTGAAGTGGTAAAGAAACTAATGATAATAATGTGATGATGATAGCTGGCTTTGTTATGAAAGTAGCCTATACAAATATAGTTAAAAGATGGGAATGCAGTTTTTGGTCATTTTTGAAATTCAGAGCGAGGTCTATTTTGACAGGTTATTAATTGTATGGTCTGGATTATTTGGATTACTGTTCTCATCTCTGATGTTATTCTCACAATGTTTCAACCGATGTAACCTCTGACCTTCTTCAAGTTTATCTTGTCAAACTCGGGAACGTTTCTGTCAAACTCTAGAATCTGTACAGAATTTTGAACGGAACCTTTTATTTAATCCACAGGGTAGCTTGCTCTTACTCCGTCAGTCATGGCTGGGTAGGGTTAGGGTAAAAGTCTTAAGTAATTTGTAATTGTATTCTTAATATCGCCTACACTGAGGATTGAACCTTCAACCTCCAGAAGACTGTCACTTAGAACTGATTATTTCTTTAGCACTTTATCCGTTATGCCATGGGTCATTGAGAGTTGAAAGATACACCTGAATAAGGGCTGGAGGTTACATCGGTCTAACATTGTGAGAATGACATCCAAGATAAGAACAGTAGTTTGAATAATCCAAATTATACAAATTATCAATCCTCATCTAAATAAAATTCTGAAACATAGGTTGTGATTTATCAAAAGAAAACATAAAATCCTTTATGTTTACGGAAGAAAACATTTTTACGTAACGTGGCATTCTCAACAAAGATAATGGCTGCATTACACATAACCAGAAGAAGCAACAACACACACAATCATTTGATGAACATCAGAGTTTTCGTATGTGATGCCCATAAAAATCATATGGGGCATAATGTTGCATCAAGATCTACTTGTATATTTTTGTGTAGATATTTTATTTAAATTCATTTTCCTTTCTTATTTGGAGCATAAGTTAAATTACAATTTTAAAAAATTAGCATAAATACTTACGTCCCATGTTCGATAATTTCTCCCTCTTTTAGGACCAAGATCTGATGCGCATGAATTATCGTAGAGAGTCTGTGTGCCACAATGATGGTTGTACGGTTCTCGCAGACCTTGGCTAAAGAGGCCTGAATATTCCGTTCTGTTTTCGTGTCAAGAGCTGATGTTGCCTCGTCCAGTAATACGATGGCTGGGGCTTTGAGCAAAGTCCGCGCAATCGCCACTCTCTGCTTCTCTCCCCCGCTCAACTTCAGACCCCGTTCACCGACCAGAGTGTCGTAGGCATTTGGAAATGATAAAATCCGTTCATGAATATCAGCAGCAGTTGCAGCGTTGCGAATCTCGAACTCTTCCGATTCATAACGGCCATAGCGGATGTTATATCTAAAAGAAAAAAGAAAACATTTCAAATATTAGAACATGATAGAAAGTGATATGAACTTAAAAATATCTAAGAACTTATAGCAGGTACTGTAAAATGGTAAAAAGGATGAAACTGGTACCATTTGAAAGCTCCATTTGGGTTTGGGTTATTTTTATTATTATTTATTTATTTGTTATGCTGTAGAGGTACAATCATCGGTCGTGAAACAATAAAAACACAAACACCAGTATTTGTAAAAATTGTGACTGGTTAAGTTTAGAGGTGGTGTGTGTGTGTGAGACGGATGTGATGAGCCTGAACCTGGATTGAGCAGTAGAAGTACCCTGATTTACCTCATCCCCACCAATAAAAATTGTCAAAATCATAGGTTACTAAGGAGAAACAGAATGACTCGTTATTGAACTGCAATAAGTAAATCCACCTTAATAAGAGAAAGGTGAGCCAACGAATTATCTGTATTCCCATTGGTTTAAAATTATCTGCATTCCCATTGGTTAAAAAGAATTAACTGATATTATTTAATGCCTAAAATCTGCTGACTCGGAATGGAGGCGAAAAATATAATTAAAAATCTCTCTCTGTAAAGAAACATTTGCCTGGATTTTGTGAGTTGTTTTATTTAAAAACGTTTCTTCTTTCCATGGAATATATCTTAATCCATTTTTTTTCTACTAGCTTTTATTTCTTTTTAACAAAAAACAGTAAGACGAGCACATAATTGTCTCTAATCTCTAAGTTAAAAAATCGAAAAATTAATCACATTTTTGAAGATTGAATTGACCCCCCCCCCCTTCCAATTGACTTGGTCTGCTGTGTAAAAACCAGTACTTATAAGAAATGTCTTTCTACAAAGAAACATGTGTAGAACTCATGAGTAAGAATTTTAACACGTTTCTTCTACTTTCCCTGGAATTTAATTATTAAGGAGGAAACTATCTTCAATTTTTTACTTTATTTAAGTAGATACTTAATAGGTGTGTTTTTTAACCCAAGCTGGGCGTAGAAATATCTTGCACAGTACCCAGACACGGGATTACTCCTATCGGTGAGATGGACCTGTAGATCTAGTCAGATCATCCATCTAGAAAGAAAACTGATGTAAAAACCTGTCTACTGATTTCAAACATCTTGGCACCAAACCACTTGGGGAGGAAGGCCTCCTTAGTCCTGGTCGACAAACTGCCTAGAGCTAAAGACTACAATTGCTTAAGGAGTACATAGACGAGAAGGAGTGGAGAGCCTATTAGTCAGGCACAGAGGTAATCTACAGGACACTCAAAGACAGCCAGTGCTTGGCCTTATTTCCTGACTTGGACAATGAATGTCATTCCATTCATCTCGATTTCTCTTGGGGACAAATTTCTTGTCACTTAGTTTTACATGACTAGTGTGGGACGCTCTTGTTCTGACAGGTTGAGGGTACAGGTTTGACAGCTTGTCTGGCTGCTGTTTCCGATTGTTAGTACAGGAGCCCTAACTCTTAAGTAGCGCTAAGAGCAGCTACTCTATAAACAGTTGTATAATATTGGCATAACTCTAATGTCACGTCACCTATGGAAATGAACCCTGCACTTATCTCCAGTGAGCTTTCATAAAGCCAGAATCCCATAGATGAAGACTCAGCTAATAGTCTACTTGTCTGAGCTTATTGGCATCAAACAAACACCCACTTCCCCCAACCCACTATCTAAAAAGAAAAAAATGTTATTACAAACAAAAAGAAATAAGCTCAAACCATTCGCCTCCTCCCTTCAACTCGCGTTCAGAAATATCTGAGAGCTTAGAACTAACCTCGATAATGTAGAATCATTTCTCCTGGTAAACTAACCTACACTTCTTGATCTCCTCTAATCGCTTTAACAGGACTGGATACCTCCTACTCTGTCGTAAGGACTCAGACATATGCACAGACTTAGAATCTATATTCGTAATACCCTCCCCCTAGATGAGAGAACATAGTCTAGACACAGATGAGCAGGCCTAGATGTGCTTTAGATTAACCTTACAACACATTAGTTAATTATATTTCTTCTCTCGTTCTCCTTCGACCCAGGACTGTACTTTGCTTGACTATGCCTCTGATAGATGCAACATTCTTTAGATCTGAGCACTCAAATACATGTATACAGGGATTTTAATGTACACCACGGTATTTAGCTTTGTTTCTTGAGCTATACAGATGCAGCTGGTAACAGTACGCATAGTTTCTCTATATCACATTCCCTTTCACAGACTGTCACTTTCTTGACTTGCCTCCCACATCGTAAGGATCAGCAAGATCTATTTTTGACTACACTGCCCATGGCTTGTGTGACGGATGTATATAACCCACTCAGGAATGCTGATCATCTTGTGATAATGGCTAATATCACCATAAACTTCCAATCCCAAGCTGAAAATCCGTTACTCAAAATGACAAGATACTACAATCGGGCTTCACATCAGACACACTATGGAGAAAAACCTTTTCTCTCTCTACTGAACAGTGCATGAATGAGGTAACTGAATGGATCAAAGTAGGCATAGAAACATGTCCCCACACAGAAATTCTATAGCAAGTCCCACTCTCCCCAATGGTTCACTTCCACCTGTGCAGCTGCTATTACACATAGACAGCAAGCATTCCACTGATTACACTGCCATAAGTCAAATACAAATAGACAAAAATTTCTATCATCAAGAAATCATGGTAAGAGTGTAATAGCCGCAGCTAAGAGTAACTATACCGAGATGACCAGAAAATACATGAGTCGCAGAAATTAGGAATTCAAGATTTCTAGAAAAATGTATAATAGTGTGGTGAACATCCAACCACCATGTCACTTGCACGGCAACTGTTTACCCACCAGTTCGCCTTGAACTCCACAAACCACTCCCTCCCAAATTTCCCACTGCAGACAGAAGCTGCACTCGATGATCTGATCATCATCCCTACCATACGTGGGCTATCATAAAAACCTTGACACATCCAAAGCATGTGGGCTTGATCTTATCCCTGTAATATTGATAAATAAATGCTCTCTAAACTCTACAACAATTACCTTACCGAATATTGCTTCTCTGATAGCTGGAAAATTGCTGGTCATCAGACTGTTCACTTTTTGAGTTCCCATCGTCGATAACTCTTTTCACACCCAATACTAAAAACCTTTTCACACATCCAGTTCAAAATCGTTTTCCTCTAAAGTTTTTCATACCTGCAGGACATAGCAATTTTGGCAGCTGATCGTGACAGGCAAGTTTAAGGTTTGTTCTTTTTTTATCCATAGGTAATTCGTATGGAACCGTATGGATTTTCAGTAAACATGAAGATTAGATGACGGTTAAGATTTTTCGAAAAGGCCATTTTCTACGTCACGTCAGCTTGACGCGAATAGTGGAATCCGAATAGTAAATTAATTTTATTTATTACTAAAATTCTTTGATAATTTTCTGTAATTTTTGGTGTATACTAATATTTTCAATTGATAAGTAAGTATATACTTATATATATATATAAGTTTTCCTGTTATTTTATTTTGAACTGCCATATTTCGCATGTATCTCAATATAAATAATCACTTCATAAATGATTATAACAAGCCGCGCATGTGTGGTCCCCCTCTGTATGTGACTCGATGTGGCGAGTGTAAAATGCAATAAATTTGAGCAATTTGGGTCATTTTTGACCCCCATTGTACCCCCTGGGGGCGCGAACCAGAATTTTTCTGAGGTCAAGGATGCTCATTTTATATCCAGAACAATTGTCTCTACATTTTGGTCAAGTTTCAGAAAAATTGAATGGATGGATCAAACGTTATGGGAGAAAAGGGTCATTTTTTGCCATTTTGGGGACTTTTGACCCCCTGGGGGTGCGAACCAGATTTTTAACAAGGTCAGCGATACTTATTTTCTATTAGGAACAATTGCCGCCATATTTTGGTCAAGTTTCAGAGAAATTGAATGGATGGATGAAAAGTTATGGGGCAAAAAATGTCATTTTTTGCCATTTTGGAGCCTTTTGACCCCCTACGGGGGCTAACCAGATTTTTTTTTTTAAATCGGAGAATGTCACTTTCTAACCTGACATAAGTTACAACTTCATGCAAAATTTCAGAGAAATTCAATGGATGGTTGTGGAGAAAAATCCGGACGGACGGAAATGCCTCAAAACATAGGTCTCCCGATTTTATAAATCTGGGGGATCAATTAAACTAGTAATTTTATTCTATTAGTTAATTTATTTGTGAAGAGTTATCATTTTTATGGGTTTTTTTATTTGTTTATATTTCTAAATCCTAAATTCATATGTTTTGTAATTAGCTAATTTTAGTTTGGAGGATATTAATTTTGCATTCTTATTTACAGCTAATTCTGTTTCATCGCTTGTTAATAGAATTTTGTGACTTTGTTGTTTATTAGTTTGTTATACATATTAGTATCAAGTTTGAAGATCTTCCCAGATTTACCTGCCCGTACCAATATTTTTGAAGAGTTGTTTATCATTTTTATGGCTTTTTAAAAAATTTGTTTTGGAAAGGGTTATTTATTTTTCTAAATCCTAAAATCATATTTCGTAATGCTTGTCCACGAATACTTCTGTCGTAAAATTTTATTATAGGAAATAAATAACAAAAACAAGTCAATGACAGATTGCTGCAACTCATTATTATTAAATAACCCAAATTTGATTGGACTTCTTTTTTTTAGAAGTATGGTAATATATATATTGTTAAATATATAATTTTGTAACATATATTAAACATAAAACGATGGAGACCAATTTTTTTTAAAATGCAACGTCATTCTTGCAAGTATTTTTAGAATAACAGCATTTCTCTACTGATTTTCATAATTTCATATTTGGTTGAAAAAGGCGACAGGAGTTGCCAAAAAGTTTCAATTCCGCAATGAGAAAAGAATATGAAAATAAAACTATATATTTAACAATATATATATATATATACCATATTTCTAAAAAAAAGTCCAATCAAATCGGAGGGGTTAAACAAAACTATGCATGGCAGCGATCTGTAATATATATGTCGAGGTTTCCTTTCTCTCATCTGAATGCCTACCTGGTAACTAATGTATTTAAGTTTTTTTACATGTGTTTATGCATCATTATTACTTTATGACTATATCATTTGATATGCCTACTATCAAATCACAAGCGAAGTCTGGGCAGCACTCAAGCTCAAAGAGTTCCGCTAGAGCTAACCTCCCTAGGAGGGAGGTTGAATAATGCTCATCAGTGTGATGCCGTTATTACTAGGAATATAGAAATAGGAACTCTTTCTTCAAAATAGCAAATAGGAAAATATTGACCAACAATTTTATGTATTACACCATTATGCAAAATCTGTTTTGATTATAGTTAAGGAGCATGGGTTTTATGTTACCAACAAAAAATATCCGTTATTAATCGTTCAGAAGATTTATCATGCAAGTCATAAAACAATTATTATTTGTTGTCCTGTCTTTAAAAAATGTTCTTCCTCTGCATGGCAAATTCATATCCATAGAACCGCTGCTGCATGTGACTGAGCATTTTAGGTTTAGTTTGGTTTGGTGTGCGACATTTATGGGTTATTTAATGCCGAATAAAGTTGTCAAATATAATTCTATACGTAGAGTAATTATTTATATTCTTAGAATACACTGCTCTTGGAAAACAGTGCTCCTTAGCATTGGTAATCTTCTTTGTTCTCAACACAATTGACCCGCAGCCACCGCCTTCTAGTATATATTTGGGGAGAAAACAAAAAGGAGAAATAAGGTTTCGATTTTTTTGAAGAATCAGATTGAATAATACGGTTGGGGATGAACTTATAGATACTATAGATACTAGGGCATGACCAGCCGATTGATCAGATCGGGCATCTCCAACCTTCCATCTAGCCATCAAGTAAGTGCATAAGTGAAAGAATAAGGCATCACGGATTTCCATCCACAGCCTACAGGTGACCCCATTTACAGGGGGGGTATCCCTCTCCATGGGGTTGCAGTCGTCGAATTTGTGGAAGCGACTATTATAATAATTGCGGTTATGTTCATGAAGTTATGAGCAGAGTGATTCAGCAGAATGAAGATATGATTACAAAAGTAATCCATGTTGTGGATCCATTAATAATTTTAGTAAAGAAAGATAATGCACAAGATTATGATGAGAATATTCGTAGCAGTTTTTCGTCCCATTCGGATGCCCTCTTCTCTCCCCCTGCAGTCTCTTTCTCACAGAAGAGATGTTGCTAGTCATTCTCTACTCTATCGTTATTTTCATGGTAGGTGCTCGACTGAGCACTAATCTCTGCCTCCTCCCCTAGTAAAACATTCACAGCAAAAAACATGTCTAGTTACAACCACTGTAAATAATTTTCCATTCTTCCTCTGTACCTAAAACTAAACAGAACTTCCATGAGCAGAGGTTTTTTTCCAAGAACTGTCCATCTGTGGAACACAATGTGATGGGGCTGCTTCCGAGTTGACTACAGCATGATCATTTTCAAGTCCAATGTTACTCAATTCTTGTTGCGCTGTCCCATTAAGTAATCAATTTCAGCCAGATTCAACCATTGTCTGAAATCCTCAAGGTGTTTATCTCACCATTCACCTGACAGAAACCATTAACCCTTTCCTCGAGTAGCATTTGGGCCTTGATGAGCGGTGACTCGTTAGTAAAAAAAAAATCTTGCACTGGTAGAAATAATAGCGAATCTTCTATTTAGTGTGAGTGTTGATGGGGTAAGGATATGTTTAGATAATATTCGAACGTCTTTTGATTATATTAGCAAAATTGTAAATCAAACAAAGAAGGTCCTTAAATGTTATGCATCTACAATTGTGTGGTCATCTGACTCATCATCAGCATGTTCAGTCTTGTGAAACAATGAATACCCCCTGTAAGGGTAGCTGCATGTGTAATTGTGAAACAAGGGATACCCCCTGTAAGGGTAGCTGCATGTGTAATTGTGAAACAAGGGATACCCCCTGTAAAGGTAGCTGCATGTGTAATTGTGAAACAAGGGATACCCCCTGTAAGGGTAGCTGCATGTGTAATTGTGAAACAAGGGATACCCCCTGTAAGGGTAGCTGCATGTGTAATTGTGAAACAAGGGATACCCCCTGTAAGGGTAGCTGCATGTGTAATTGTGAAACAAGGGATACCCCCTGTAAGGGTAGCTGCATGTGTAATTGTGAAACAAGGGATACCCCCTGTAAGGGTAGCTGCATGTGTAATTGTGAAACAAGGGATACCCCCTGTAAGGGTAGCTGCATGTGTAATTGTGAAACAATGAATACCCCTGTAAGGGTAGCTGCATGTGTAATTGTGAAACAAGGGATACCCCCTGTAAGGGTAGCTGCATGTGTAATTGTGAAACAAGGGATACCCCCTGTAAGGGTAGCTGCATGTGTAATTGTGAAACAATTAATACCCCCTGTAAGGGTAGCTGCATGTGTAATTGTGAAACAAGGGATACCCCCTGTAAGGGTAGCTGCATGTGTAATTGTGAAACAAGGGATACCCCCTGTAAGGGTAGCTGCATGTGTAATTGTGAAACAAGGGATACCCCCTGTAAGGGTAGCTGCATGTGTAATTGTGAAACAATGAATACCCCCTGTAAGGGTAGCTGCATGTGTAATTGTGAAACAAGGGATACCCCCTGTAAGGGTAGCTGCATGTGTAATTGTGAAACAAGGGATACCCCCTGTAAGGGTAGCTGCATGTGTAATTGTGAAACAAGGGATACCCCCTGTAAGGGTAGCTGCATGTGTAATTGTGAAACAAGGGATACCCCCTGTAAGGGTAGCTGCATGTGTAATTGTGAAACAATGAATACCCCCTGTAAGGGTAGCTGCATGTGTAATTGTGAAACAATGAATACCCCCTGTAAGGGTAGCTGCATGTGTAATTGTGAAACAATGAATACCCCCTGTAAGGGTAGCTGCATGTGTAATTGTGAAACAATGAATACCCCCTGTAAGGGTAGCTGCATGTGTAATTGTGAAACAATGAATACCCCCTGTAAGGGTAGCTGCATGTGTAATTGTGAAACAATGAATACCACCTGTAAGCTGCATGTGTAATTGTGAAACAAGGGATACCCCCTGTAAGGGTAGCTGCATGTGTAATTGTGAAACAATGAATACCCCCTGTAAGCTGCATGTGTAATTGTGAAACAATAAATACCACCTGTAAGCTGCATGTGTAATTGTGAAACAATGAATACCCCCTGTAAGGATAGCTGCATGTGTAATTGTGAAACAAGAGATGCACAATCACAAACCACAACCCTCCTGAGTTGGCACTGCTTGATTGCAGTGGCAAGGAGAAGTCCAGGAGGACTGGAAACAATGCCAAGTGGAGAGCACATACAACACCTGGAATTCCCAAATGGTCACCCATTTTTGTACTGGCCAGGCTCAACGTCACTTAACTTTGGTGATCTAGCGGGAACCGGTGTGTCAACGTGAGACTCATTATATAAGATGACAGAATATCATCAATAGTATTAATATATATTAGATCTCATAAATACTAAATTATATAAACCACCGATAACTACAAATAAATGTATTCACTGAAATGGATGTGTAGAAGTGAAAGCTAAAAAAAACAAAAAAAAACGCGCACAAACCAGAAAAGGAAAAAAAAAAAAAAAAAAAAAAAAAAAATCAAAAGTCCAACTCCAATTCTCCAAAACATGACAATGCAACTATCAAAGAATCTAACTATAGAATTGTAATTTACAATTCTCCAAAACACGACGACACTAACTAAAAGAAAAAATCCGACTCTAGAACTTTAATTAATAATTCTTCAAAATACGACTCGTCAATCGAGTAACCCGACACAAAACGGTAATTCAATTTCTTTCTCCTGTTCTCGCTTAACACTCGACATATCATAATTTTTTTGTCACACACCGGGAGGAAAGTTTCTACTTTTTATTTATTTAGAATTCGCCTATGCAAAACAATGGTCATTTGCATAAGTGAACTCTTGTCCTTGCACAGAAATAAAAAGATTCTATCTGGTAATCAGAACGTTCTGGGTTCAATCCTCGATGAACAACACACAACGCAACTTTTACCACGTGAACCTGCATGATGGCCGCTACAGTATGCATGATTGATTATAAAAATAAAGGGTTCTACAATCTTCAGGAATAGGGAGACTATATAAAACCGCTGGAAAAATGGTTGGATCATTCTACCGCTCTGGAAAGTATCAAACGCCCGACACCATCCTCTACAAGAGTCAAATACGTCCTAAGATAGAGTACTGCTGCCACATATGGGGAGATGCCACTCAGAGCACCTATCTTGCCTTGACAGAGTCCAAAACCGACTTCGAAATCTAATGGAGGGGGATGCCCTCTTCTCTTCCCTACAGTCACTCACTCACAGAAGAGATGTTGCTAGTCTTTCTTTGCTCTACCGTTATTTTCATGGAAGGTGCTCAACTGAGCTGAAATCTATGGTGCCCCCTTGTAAAACATTCACAAATAGAACCCGCCTAGCTACTACCACTGCCAATGATTTCTCTTCTCCGTGCCCAAGACGAAATGAAACTTCCATGGGCAGAGTTTCTTTCCTAGAACTGCCTGTCTGTGAAACACAGTGCCACAAGCCTGTTATCCAGACGACTACAATATGGCCGTCTTCAAGTTGAATGTAAACAGATTCTTGTTGAACCGTCTCAGTAAATAATCAATTTCTGCCCTGCTACAATCACTGTGCCGGTAATCATGATGTTGTCTCACCGTAAACCAGTTAAACTCTTTAACCCTTATCCTTGAGTGGCCTTTGGGCCTTAATAAGCTGTGACTTTTATTGTAAAAAAAAACAAAAAAAAAACGATGCTCTGGAATAAATTACTATTAGAAGATAATATTCCATTGGTAATGTACAGATTAGAATCAACAATTCGAAATAAAATATTTAATTATAAAGAAACTGCAGAGTCCATAAGAGTGAGTACTGTAGATTACATCTATATCCTAGAGTGTGATTGTCTAAACTGACAACTCTGCGATGAGGATCTCGGGCATATATTAATGGCTAACTTGAATATTACAGAAAATAGTAAATTAAGAAAACTTTTATAATAAAAAAGCGAGATGGGGGAGGGGGGTACAGCAAAATCGAAGAATTATAATTATGTTAAGTGTGTTAAAGCTATCACAAAACTAAGGGGTGTAGCATCCATCGGAAAAGATACTACACACATTGATCTCAGCCAAAAGGCTAAGAAAGGAGATTTATTCTTTCTATGATAAACAAATATAAGATGGATGAATGCATATCTATAAGAAATTCTTAAATGTGTAAACAAAGAAAGATTCAACATTTGCAACGTTTTAAAAATCCTAAAAAGACGAGTTTGCTTCTTAGAAATCATTTAGTACTGGAGAGTTTTAGCGAACAACAACTGCTGCAGAGTAAATTTCTGATTGCGCCAATTGACAAGGCTGCTAATAATGAAGCTTTTATATGCAAAAGCTACTACATAGAGGGGCTATTGTCTGAAGTTGGTTTGGTTTGTGGCGTATCAACTATCTATCGGTTATTTAATGCTGAATAAAGTTGTTGAATATAATTCTGAATGTCCGATAATTATGTTATATTCCTCGAATATATTGCTTCTTGAAAGAACACACAGAATGTCAGCTCTCAGTATATTCGCTTTTTTCTGGTGCCAGATTATTTTCTTCTTCCTTCTCTTCATCAACAAAAAGAGAAGACGTTCGTTCTTAGTAGCAGCAGCAGTACTTGCCCCAATTCAACTAGGTGGCAGCCCAAAACGGAATAATGCTGTCGACGACACATGTGAACGTTAGCTGTGTGGCGTCCAAAAAAGATCTTTCCCTCGAGCAAAAATGTCATTCCTTTTGGGCTACCAAAAACGCCTATTTTGCATAGTCACGACCGTCGCCTCAAAATGAGAGAATTCCGGGTTCATTCCTGTGCACAACCACTGCTTCCTTGCTGTGGGCGCATGCTAGTCGTGGCCGCTTATCCCTTGGTCTCTCCGCACCGTGTCCACACTTCTAGTAGCATTATCTACCACGTATAAAACATCGACTCGTGATCTTAATAAAATTATTTTCAATAACATTTGAGAAATTAGGATTAAATGTGGCGGACAAAATGAAAAAAATCCTAAAATACGGCATAATCACTTTGGCACACCGGTTTTTGTTAGATCACCAAAGTTAAGCGACGTTGAGCCTGGCCAGTACCAGATGGGTAACCATTTGGGAATATCAGGTGCTGCATAGGTATACAGGTGTGGCGATCCGTATACATATCCAGCCATTAGAAAAAACATAACATGAAAAAGTCACAGCACAACGTCTGCAGCTCGGAATTTGTCAAAGTTTCATCACCACCTACTGGCATAAGATGACTCAAATATCAAAAATACGTAAGAAACTGATTGGTATTCACTTTCTACTAGTGGCCTCGAAGGGCTGTAGTACTAAACCAGTCCTGGTTTCTAGAACGTTTCAAATGATTTACGATCAAGTGAATAAATTTAACTTAAACAGTTAGTTTTAACCGTTTCGGAGTAATAAATAATTCCTTGCATGTGTCGGAAAATCTGGAAATTATAAATACATGCAAGAAAACGAAATCTATTCAGATTTACGACTTCAATACGTATATCAAAATTCTGCAATGTGGCGATATAGAAGGGCCGCATATTGTCCCACACATTGGGATGGTCCACCTAAAGTAGAGGAGACAAGAAAAACGTTTAATAAGAAGAATGGGCTAGGGGATAGGTTGGACACACCGCTGAGAAAACGCTGAAGGTAACCCGAATTCAAATTCATAAAAAAAATTAAAATATTGGATCTGTGGGCAGAGGTTAGGGTTAGGGTTTTAAGTCTAATTGTCACCATAGAAGATGTTGTTAATGTGACAGGATGGGTCGCATAAAAAAGATTTGCAGATAACAAGTTAGGAGATATCCAGGTAGAGTTAACACCCCAGAGTGACTATATCGGGTGAGGAGGGCCCTGACACGTAGACATGAACATTAAGAAGATTACTTATTTCCAGTTATCTAAGAAAACAAAGGATATAAGGAGAAAGAGTGAGCAAAGAGTAAATAGAAATGGCCAAGATTTGCCAATTTTGACTGAAGGAAAAGAATCAACTTGACATGTATTGATAGGGAAAACATCAGTTATATAGAGATAAACATTCTAACTTTTTAGGGCAGCTTACAAAAGAAATTTTTTACTATGGGAAAAAATTTTTGTAGTCTTCAGATTAGGACCCGAGCTAACCCTGACCGTCAAGTCGATTTTAGATCGGGTCCTAATCTGGAGAAGCACCACAAATTCTGTACATTCTATTTTTTTTTTGGGGGGGGGGGGGGATTTTCATACTGAAAAGTTAATAAAAACACTACCACTAACCCTAGGTAGGAGTGGTAAGCCCCTCCCCCTCCTAAAAAACCTTCCCTTAACCCTACCATCAACCCTAAGTCTGAATGGCAAGCCTATCTCTACAACTAATCCTAAGTTCGATTGCCCCCCCCCCCTACAAAAAGTCCCTTTACCCTATTACTACCCCTAAGTCCAAGGAGAAAGCCCCCAAACAAAAAAATTCATAAAACTATACCTAGTTGCTTAAAAAGTAGACCCCCCACCCTCTTTAAAAACAAATGCACAAAATCTCATATAGCAAAAAAAAAAAAAAAAAAAAAAAAATTGTTAATGCCCATAAACGTTAGAATAGCCGGGAAATGGGTGATAATTTTGTGTTAAATTCATATGCAGGAACTGGTCCCCCACTTTAAATTCTAAAAGTTTTTTTGTTTTTTTTATTTTATTCTTTCTTCCCACTAAGTTTTTCAATAAATCGCCCCCAAAAAGTACAATCTCATTTTTTATGGGCAGGATTCAATGAAAAGTTAATCTACAATATCTTTTTTTTTCATACTGAAAGTATCGACTGATATGTTTAACTGCATTTTTGCTGTTAAATTCTATTAAAATTAGTTTTTGTGTAAAAAGAATATTCAAAGTTTTTGTTTTTTTTGTGTAATAAAAGTTTAAAACAATGTTTGGTTTAAAAAATAAACAAGAATAAAAAACATGGTCGTTAGCAAGAGAAAGACCCCAATTATGTATGTGGGGGAAGTTAATGTCCATTGTGTTGGAGGTATGGAGGGATTCGCTATGGCATATGTCGATGATATTTTAGTGTTCCCTAGAACACCTGAAGAGCATTTTCAACACCTGCAGAAGGTGTTCGACAGATTAAGAAAACACTGACTGAAATCAAGTTGTCAAAATGTCAGTTTCTAAAGAAGAAGCTTAGAGTTTGTGATTAATAAAGAAGGGATCAAGCCGAACACGGTCGAAATAATTCGAGCAACGCTTGCACCAATAGCTGCAACGCAACTTAGAGGTTTCTTAGGCAGGATTGGATTTTATTTATCCCCCACCCACGGTGGGAAGATGTGACACAAGGTCAGGGAAAATGGGATTTGAAAAGCCAGCGCCCTAGAAGAATAGCACTCTGGCTGACCCCCAAAAAAAGTCTGGGCAGCCTTGTCGGTATTCCCGGGTAGGGATGTCTCAGGCGATTAGCAATAAACTAACCCCTTTTTCAAAGGTAAGGTAACGCCTGGGAGCATGGACCTCCTAAAACTGCACAGAACCATATCTCAGGCCGACAGAGAACAGGATCACACCAGCATGCCCAAGACTGTCGGTTTGATTTTGGTAAAATAGCCGCCCCGGAGAGTGGCTGATTCTAATGAAGATTTATTCCAGCATTCTCCCGGTTGGCCAAACCTATGATAGCTCTAACAAAGAAATACACACGATTTACGTGGATGGAAGAACGTCAAAACAATCTGAAAGTTGAAAGGAGAAATTAACTGCAATACCGATGCTGACATATTTTTTCAATAACATTTGAGAAATTAGGATTAAATGTGGCGGACAAAATAAAAAAATCCTAAAATACGGCATAATCACTTTGGCACACCGGTTTTTGTTAGATCACCAAAGTTAAGCGACGTTGAGCCTGGCCAGTACCAGATGGGTAACCATTTGGGAATATCAGGTGCTGCATAGGTATACAGGTGTGGCGATCCGTATACATATCCAGCCATTAAAAAAAACATAACATGAAAAAGTCACAGCACAACGTCTGCAGCTCGGAATTTGTCAAAGTTTCATCACCACCTACTGGCATAAGATGACTCAAATATCAAAAATACGTAAGAAACTGATTGGTATTCACTTTCTACTAGTGGCCTCGAAGGGCTGTAGTACTAAACCAGTCCTGGTTTCTAGAACGTTTCAAATGATTTACGATCAGTGACCGGTTAAAATCCAAGATCTATCGCGCAGTTATTCGACCAGTCACAATTTATGGTGCCGAATGTTGGCTAGCCACAAAGGAGCTGAAGAACCGTCTCAGTGGCATGGAGATGAAGATGCGGCGTTGGATATCAGGCATTACCCTGCTTGACCACATCGCCAATGACAGCATTCATTGGCGATATGGAATAGCACCAATCGCCGACAAGCTCCATGAATTTTGACTGAGATGGTATGGTCATGTTCTGCAAGCTAACGACAGCCTTGCCAAGGTGGCATACAAGCTGATGACAGTTAAGAGCCAGTGGCCAAGAGGACGTCCAAAACAGCTTTGGCTTGACAGCTTCACGAGGACTTGAAAATCGCCGGTATACGTCCTAATCAGGCACACAACTGAAGAAAATAGAAGGGGGACAAAATAACATCTGCGAACCCTGCAATATGATGTGAGACCATGCAAGGAAAACGATTACGCATATGTAGGGATTGATGGCAAAAATTAGTAATTCTATTATTACTATTGTTGGTAACAGTGAAGACGTGGAATAAGCACAGTAAGAACACAAGATTCACAAAGTCCAGCGAGGTAATCATAACCAGATCGAAGTTAGGGTTAATTAAGTTGGTGATAGATTTAAAACTGTACAGTATGTTGTTAAAATTTGAAGATATAAGTTGAGTAAAGGCTGGACGGGTTTGTAGACGAGTATTTTCAATTCATAACGATTATTAACTGTGTACAGCAGACTAGTGAGTCTTTAATAAGTCGGCTGAAGCATGTAAGAGCACAATTAGACATTTATTCCCAAGTATAGTGACACCAGGTCATCCAAGAGAATTATTGTTCGGCATACATGCCCTACTGAAGAATTATGCAACTATGCGTCTACATTGGTCTTGTCACAATCTGCGTTCGTTACTAAAGGTATTGTAACGTTTTGGTCCATACAATGGTGCCGTCAGTCTAGACAACGATGTGTTGTTGGCTAGGTGAGTTGTCTGTCAGGTGGGAACTAATAAAAAACACGAAACAACGCACAGTGAAGGAGACGCAAACAAAGATGCATAAAACCTAAGAAAGTTTTATTCCATGAAAGGGTCCACTATGAGTTGATGAGAGGAGACATGTTATAGAGAAGTGAGAGGACATGATGTGTCATGAAAAGGAAAGTTCTTTGACGAATATGTGTAGAGAGAGAGAAAGAGAGAGAGAGAGAGAGAGATAACAGAGGTGCCTTTACTTATCTTGGGGATAATCTGATATCAATATTGAGAAACTGCTGGTACAAGTATTAGTATCCGTGGTACTACTACCACAGAGAGAGAGAATTTTGTCTTCAATTCCGACTGATAAGTAGGTCCGAACTTCTCGTATCTCTTTTGAGGCAAACACTTCAAAATCTTTTCTTCACCTGCTGTTTTATTACATCTTTTAAAATGCCGCACATTTTGGTTTGGCCAGTGATTTAAGATATTCTATCAGATCGGCACTTGTATTTTTCTCTTTCAGTATCCATTTTCAGGGCCACACCTTTTGATTCAAGTGGGGAAAGAAACGAAATCTACATTCAGTATCTGCTGTCTCTCATCTAAAGGGAGGGGGAAAGAAAAGAAAGAGAGGAGTGAAGGAAAGAGAGAAGCATGCCGTAGTCTGTTCATCCGTGTACACCTTGCTCTTCTCTTTGTACTCGTGGCAAGAGAAAGAATACACAATAGGGATTTCTCTCGATCATAACAGGTTGCACCACTTTATTGGAAGATGATCAATTATTATAAGTGTTATCTGTCCTGTTATTTGACAGAGCTAACACTTTGATACTTTCTTAGATTAGGATCCACGCTAAAATCGACTTGGCATCGGTACTTTCCGGATGTTTACGTAAACCACCGGAAAGTATGAAGTATCCAATTGCGAGAAAATAAGTAAACGGCATGTCAACATTTCAACTGATTGAAACGCGAAAGTACTGCAAAGAATTTTCACGAGCTGTTGCGTTTTCTGAAGGAGTGATTAACTTTTGTCAGGAAGAAAAGCTGATCAAAGAAAAAAAATGTTATGGGATTAAAAAAAAAAAAGGTACTGCTATCGATCCTGAACCAATTTTTGTAAACTTCGTGTCGGCAGCATTCAGGCATGCTACTTAAACATTCGAGAGATGATGAGGCGTATCGTGGCAGAGATATGCCGAGCGATTAGCCAATCAGCTGTCAGTAACCAGATGACAATTTTTTTTAATGAGTATTGAAATTGATTAAAGACAGAAGCAACTGATCAAAGCCAGTGCATATTTATTAAACGTAAAAAATTAAAAAATAAATGATGAAGAGCTGTGTAGCAGAGTTTAATCTTGCAAAAGAGTCATTTCTTTCTGTCAGGAAAAAAAGCTGTTGGCAAAAAGAAAAAAAATGTCCAAAATGCTATTACATGTGCCGCTTGATAGAAAGAAAAGGTATTATTATTTATTAACAGTTGTTTGGCATTGTTTTGTTACAAAAATAAAAACAAAAAAGTTATTTGGTAACAGTAATTTCGCTATGTTTTGTTTGCTTTTTTTTGGGGGGAGGGGGGGGGGGATGCCATCTTTCTTAAAAATGAAGCTGAAAAAATATGACGCAGCAACGTATCGAAGGTATCGGCTTGTCATCTCTCGGATGTTTACGTAGCATGCCCGAAAGCTACCTACGCAAAGTTCAAGGAAACTGGTTCAGGATCGATAGCGGTACCAAAAAAAACAAACTAATACCTAACCCCTAACAAAACCAAAAATAATTTTCAGTAAAAAAAAAATTTAAAAAAAAAAATCGATAGCGGTACCAAAAAAAACAAACTAATATCTAACCCCTAACAAAACCAAAAATAATTTTCAGTAAAAAAAAAGAACTTAAAAAATATAATTTATCACTTGTTTATTTTTATTATTTTGTTTAAAAAAATAAATATTTATATCATACTATTTGACTAAATGTATTTTATTTTTTGGGCTTTAATTTTTAGCTTTAAATGTTGGTTCATGTTTGTTTTTTTACCCACCAGCCTCGTTTTTGATTTTTGGGACGCAGGTAGGTTAACCGACTTGGCGTCGGTACTTTCCGGCGGTTTATATAAATATCCAGAAAGTACTGACGCCAAGTCGATTTTAGCGTGGGTCCTAATCTAAGAAAGCACCAACACTGGAAATATTTTAGGTTATAAACTTGCCCATCCCATACCTCCCCAGATAGGGCAAAAATTAAAAGCAGTTGCTTGATATAAGATCGAAACTTAATTTCTTGCTTTAGAATTGGCGACAACGAAATTCATTTTATTGACAAATGAAGAGGCGAAAAAGTGTAAAAAATGATATGTTGGAGATGTGTACATCTGTAACTCCAATATATGTTCTTTTTTATGGAAATCGCTTCAGACAAGGCATGAAGCCACTTTATGTAAGGAACTAAAAAAAAAATACTACTTCAAGGTCCAAAACTAGCTAATGGTAAGTGTTATATGGATAGAAAACAGCAATTCTTCCCCCTTTTTCAGAAACATCGCTCATTGAATGTGACGACTACAGGACAAAATAAGGGAAGCGAGAGTTACGAGGCTGCCAAAAGTAAACCCAAGGTCCATTTTCTACTCTCATGTTACTGGAAATTACTAGTTGTGGTTAGGGGTTAATTGTTCAAAGTAAACAAGAGTGGAATTAAAAAGAATTGTCAGGTAGAAATACTAATGAACACAGTAAGTGTAAAAAACTAATGGTATTCATCCCCGGGGGTGAGGGTTGAGAGCCAGCTTTAAATGAATTAACCGCATCTCGCATCAATACTGTCCACCCCCGCTGATCAGCAGCCGAGTCCTTGGCATACTTCAGCCATTCCCGGTTCCAGCATATAATACCAAAAACGTGGGACCTAGCTACCAGCTCCATATCTGTCCTCACTGTTCCTATCAAAGTCTTCAGTTGTCTGCTTCTACGCTTCTTCCAGCCAGCGGGTGCAATTGGGGCTACCAACTTGCAGATAAATTTTTCCTCAGAACGTCAAAGAAAAGTCTCTGTGATGCTGGTGGTGTTGTAGCTTGCACAGATGGTGCAGTTTCGGATTTGGTCGGAAAGATGGATGCATAAGATGCACTGAAGGAAGTACATGTCAAAAACCTTAAGTGCATGAAGATGATCTTTGTGCAGGGGCCAGGTCTCACAACTATACAGTAGTATTGTGCATATCAGTGCTTGGAATATCTTCAATTTTGTTGAGAGTTTTATCTCTTGTCAAGACCACAATCAGAAGGCTGCGCGAGCACGATTGATACGGATTGCAATCTCATCTTTAC
>OY744519.1:147893753-148093753 GCA_963556195.1 Sepiola atlantica
CCCACTCTAAATTCTAAATGATTTTTTGTTTTGTTTTTTCTTTTTTTCGCCAAGACTTTAAGGATGTTCACACGTAATCGCCTAAAAAAGTAGAATCTTAATTTTTTTTTTAAATTGGCGACTAGAAAGTCATTACTACTAGAAGTTCGAAAGTTGAGTGAAAACCAGTATTTTTTAAAGTATTTTTTATAAAAGAACCAAATAGGATTAACTTTTTTAAGCACAAGAATTTTTGTCTTATTTTTACAAAGCTTTACAAGACTTAGCTGCTGCTGATTGATTGTTATCAGCAATACTAGCAGCCATTGTTGACTTTCACTCAAAAAAAGGACAATATTTTTTTGGATAAGGTAATTTAAAATTACTACTATGGAAAGACAAAACAACATACAATTATAATTTTAATGCATAAAAAAAGATAAAAGATTAATTTATTTACTAGTTGGGTACGAAAAATGTAACATTTTCTATATTCATATTTTCAAATTTTTAAAATTCGTTCTAGAATGAAAGTAAACAAAAATCGCCTCGTGTTTATAGCTGCTATTACTGCTGCTGCTACTACTACTACTACAGTCAGTTTTTCAAACTATAAATAGAAAACGCTTTTTTTTTTTTTTGGATAGGGTAATGAAATATTATCACTACCAAAAGAGAACACACATATACAATTATAATTTTAATGCATAAAAAAGTAAAAAGATTGATTTACTTACTAATTGGGCGACGGAAATGTATTTTTCAAAAATGTTCAACCGACGCCGTGTTGAAGGTTTATTTTTTAAATTTCAAAAAAAATGAGTGAGCCGAATTACTTTGTACACCGACAAACATTAAAAGTGATGCTTTCCCTGATTAGTTTCCAAATTTCAGGACGAACTTCCACACAGAGCAATGGTACGAGACTTTTAAATTAAAGGGGGATTAAATAAAAAAGTGACGTAAATTGCCGAAAATAGCGTTAACATTTTTTTGCCTTTATTTGCTTAAAACTCTTAAAAATATATAATGTATATTATTATTCATGAATGCACCTGAAAGGATATTCATTTCCTAACAAAATGATGGTATTTTGAGCACTTAAAGTGCTTTAGTTTTTAAGATATGACTATTTTAATAGAACTACCCTGAAATTTGTGATTATCCAAACAGTTTTCTGGTCGATGTGTATTGCTAATAAATTAAGTAATTGTGAATCTGAAAGTATCATTTTTAACAACACCGTTAATTGTGAAAAATTAAGACTGAAATTGGAAGGGAAAAAAAAAGAACTTCCATGTATGTATTGGATACCAAAAATGCATAAGTAACCAGTTGGAGCCCATTTTGTTGTTGCCTCCAAGATGTGTATCACAAAACCTGAAGTAAATCTATATCTATTATATAAAGGGTGGTTGTCTGTGTGTATGTATGTTTGTATGTATGTCTGGTTAAATATTAAAAATTGTGCGACAGATCAACACAAAGTTGACATTTTCGAAATCATTCATCTTTCAGACGTATAATATGCAAAAAATTAAAAAAAACAATGTCCGTTCCTTCATTTAGAACGGACACAAAATCTGCTGTGGAGGGGGGGGGGGTTGAATTGCTTCGTTTTTTCGTCGCCTGTACGTTTTGCGCATGTGTGACGTGCAAAAAAAAACACGGATTCTAAAAGAGTTCAAGTGACCTATTTTTCGTCGGATCTTATACTGTCTCTTCGGCGCAACAGTTAACGATAGAGAATGAAGACCGAGAGGTTGATGGTCTGATCCCCACCGACTCCTAAGAATTTTATTTTAAACGATGATTTAGATATACATCGTAGAGGTGGGTGAGGAGGACGACCGGACAAGACAGAGATAGTACTTTTAATAGAAATATGTTACACTTTTGCCCCGAGCAACGGGGAGAGGGGTGAAAAGGGGTGGGGATAAGGGGGGCGACCAGGGAGAGGGGGACGGTGGTGAGGGGGGGCGATCAGAGAGAGAGAGATTTTTACACCTTTTCCCCGGGCAACGCCGGGTAACCACTGCTAGTTATTAATAAGAAATTATATATCTAGAGCTTATAGTTATCATGGTTGCAGGCGATTTATTGATGACCTTGTCTGTATTAATGATAAAGAGGAGTTTGGAAATACAAAACATTTAGGATTAAACTGGGAACACACAGAAAGACATACATTTCTTAATTTGGATATAAGAATTGAGAATGGAATATTTATCTATAAAACGTTTGATAAAAGAAATTGTTTCCCTTCTCATATCGTTTGTATGCAGCATAAAAATAGTACCTGCTTTATGAATATTTTTACGGGAGCATTATGTCCTAATTCCTGAGAATAGCTCACGTTACCTTAAGATTAATAGATTTCATACCCCAGCTGCTGCTTTAGTGATAAGAATGATTAAACAAGGTGAGGGATTGGAATAAAATATTTAGACAGTTAAATAAGGCAATAATGTTCCATTCTGGCATTTTAGTTTTATCAAATCAATCAAAGTACATGAATAGAACAAATCCAAAACTATACAAGAAAATTTACTATAAAATGTATAGGGTATGTAAACAGTACATATAGTGCAATATATATATAAAATATTTAAATGATAAAATATTTTGAAATAAAACTAAAACAAGTATAAAAATAAATATTAATATAACTAAATAAAAATAACCAAGTATAAATGGACTCGTCCAAATGCTATAAAATAAAGTAGTTTTGTAAATAATTAATACATTTTTTTGAGCAAGGACAAACAACACAAGTAAAGAAAATATTTTTAATAGAAAAACTGTTAGGAAAAAAATCAAGCTAAAGCAAACAAACTAGGTTTCATATCCGGACCGTTGACGTTTTTAAATGAAGTGGTGTCTGATAAGCACTGCTGGGGAGCCACAAAAAAAATGAGTGTTTTATTTTTAAATCCATGAAACAGTTTTTCATGGTAAACAACTGATGATCCTTACAAAAATATTATTATAGTTGTGTGAAGACTCGCATAAATTCTTTGGAGTAAACTAATACACTAATTACAAGAGATTAATTGACTTATAGGACAAAGAAATTGATCAATGAAGGCTTGGGACTAAAAGTTGTTTTATTTTCTTTTATATAGTTTTAAAGGTTGAAAACTTCGAAGAATATCTATTCTATAAAGGGCAGTTGTCTGTTTGTGTGTATGTCTGCAAAAGGCTCCCGAGATACTCGACAGAATCCATAAAGTTGATGTTACCCTTTTTAGGATCGAAATTTTGATAGAATTTCAACTTTCTATTTTTTCAAATTTAATGTAGGCATCTGATGCTCTTTGAAAAGAGTAATCACTATTGCAAAATTTCAGTCTGACCAGATAAATTGTTTTTGAGTTATCAACATTACCATGGCATAATTTTGGGAATACTCCATACAATATGGAGAAGTAGCACACAGATAAGACTTTTGCCAATCTTTACATTGTCAGGTGGATGTATGTAATCTCACAACTGACCTATGTCCTTGTTCATTTATATAAAACAGAGTTTATTATAGTACATATTGGAGTAGAGTTGTTCTAACTCTACCAGCTGTTTATGAATCTTGTTAGTATCTGTCTATCCTCATTCGGATCAAAATCAGCTGAACAGTGAACATCTGAAGAAAACATCACCAATATTCTGTGACCAATCATCCAGGTGTGACCAGCAAGCGGGTTTGCATCCCAGTCTCATTTACGGCCAACAACACTTTGCGATGTTTACGTGTTAATGTTATTAATATAAGGCTCAATTTTCGTTCCATCACTCGATGGCACTTATTCCCAAAAGCAGAACGTTTGGACAAAATAAAACCGAGCAACAACGTAAGATGGTTTATGAAGAGGGGTTCGTCATGGTCCGGTTCCATATAACCATTTCTATTTAACTGTTCTTTTCAATTTTCATATCTTTTTGTTGGGATGCTAGACATTCACCCGCTATTTCAGAGACTCCAACCGAGAGATCTTTTTAAAATTCTAGCCCTCCTGTTAAGCGCAATTTTTATATCTCTCTTGCGCTTGGTTCACCGGGTATATTAGCCAAGTAGTATTTGTAATTTTTTTTAGCCCAGTTGCTCCTATAATTACTGGAATGATGGAGATCTTCCTAAAATTCTAGTTTCTTTTCATGCTGTACATATTCTCCCTCTCAGCTCGGTTTAAGCCAGCATCATTAGGAACAACGACTAGGGTTGCTATTTTCTCCCTTTTGTCGCATATCACTATGTCATGTTTAATAGTTCCGTTTTCTAGGTATGTAGCTGTAAGAATTGCATACTTATCTTCTATATAAAAGAAGCGTTGTCTGTTTGTGTATTTGTTTTTATGTCTGCAAAAGACTCCAGAGATACGCGACAGTAAAGTTGACATTTTCTGAATCGTCCACCTTCCGGCCTCATAATAACAAAAAATTGGAAAAAAACACCTATTTCTTCATATAGAATGGGCCCTAAACGTGTGACGAGGGCCCTAAATTTGTTTGCCATTTGATCGATTGTTCGCTTTGCGCATGTGCATAAAACAGCCCAGATTCACACTGTGTTTAACTAATCTATTTTTCATCAGTTTTATACACGCTTTGTGTGGCCCAGTCGGTAACAACGAAGAACTCAGACCTACCTAGAGTGTAATGGTTCGATCCCCACCGCTTCCACAGTTGTTTTTTTTTTTTTTAACGGTCACCTGAATATACATCAGAGGTGTGGGTGTTGTAAATGAAAAAACAAAATTATTTATATATTCATCAACGTTTCGTTTTGTCTTTATTTCAAGACTTTCTCAAGATGATTTATTTGAAGAAATAATATGCAAGTACAATATTTGAAAATATGTAGTGCGTTTGTGACATGAAAATAATTTTTTGTTTGCTTTTGTTTTCAAACGTAACATAAGACTATGTTACGTTTGAAAACAAAAGCAGAAAAAAAAACTTTTTTTCCTCATGTCACAAACGCAGTACATATTTTCAAATATTGTACTTGCATGTTATTTCTTCAAATCAATAATTTTGAGAAACTCTTGAAATAAAGACAAAATAAACGTTGATTAATATATAAATAATTGGGCCATATAAGGAATAAGGACCCCGAAAAAGAGACGAAATTCGGTCTACACCGGTTGACCTTGATAATAAAGCTGTGTTCAATGGTTTTCCTCAAAAGCTCACAAGACATATTTATTTTTAATCCTATGCGTTTTTTAAGGAAGATTCATTTTAAGAAGTATTTATTTTTAATCCGATGCGTTTTTTAAGGAAGATTCATTTTAAGAAATATTTATTTTTAATCCTATGCGTTTTTTAAGGAAGATTCATTTTAAGAAATATTTATTTTTAATCCGATGCGTTTTTTAAGGAAGATTCATTTTAAGAAATATTTATTTTTAATCCTATGCGTTTTTTAAGGAAGATTCATTTTAAGAAGTATTTATTTTTAATCCGATGCGTTTTTTAAGGAAGATTCATTTTAAGAAATATTTATTTTTAATCCTATGTGTTTTTTAAGGAAGATTCATTTTAAGAAGTATTTATTTTTAATCCGATGCGTTTTTTAAGGAAGATTCATTTTAAGAAATATTTATTTTTAATCCTATGCGTTTTTTAAGGAAGATTCATTTTAAGAAGTATTTATTTTTAATCCGATGCGTTTTTTAAGGAAGATTCATTTTAAGAAATATTTATTTTTAATCCTATGCGTTTTTTAAGGAAGATTCATTTTAAGAAATATTTATTTTTAATCCGATGCGTTTTTTAAGGAAGATTCATTTTAAGAAATATTTATTTTTAATCCTATGCGTTTTTTAAGGAAGATTCATTTTAAGAAATATTTATTTTTAATCCTATGCGTTTTTTAAGGAAGATTCATTTTAAGAAATATTTATTTTTAATCCTATGCGTTTTTTAAGGAAGATTCATTTTAAGAAATATTTATTTTTAATCCTATGCGTTTTTTAAGGAAGATTCATTTTAAGAAATATTTATTTTTAATCCTATGCGTTTTTTAAGGAAGATTCATTTTAAGAAGTATTTATTTTTAATCCTATGCGTTTTTTAAGGAAGATTCATTTTAAGAAATATTTATTTTTAATCCTATGCGTTTTTTAAGGAAGATTCATTTTAAGAAATATTTATTTTTAATCCTATGCGTTTTTTAAGGAAGATTCATTTTAAGAAATATTTATTTTTAATCCTATGCGTTTTTTAAGGAAGATTCATTTTAAGAAATATTTATTTTTAATGTAAGATTCGTTTTTTATTTACCAAACTTTTTCATCACTAAACGAAACATTGCAGAATACTTGTTCTAAAATGTTTTTGTGTCACTATTTACTTGCCTCCCCATGAGGGGCAGAATGCATAATAAAATAAAATCTTATATGGTGCGTTTTTTTATTTTACAATACGTTTTAATAAACACAGAAGATTCTATTTTTCGTGTTGTGCATTTTATGAAAAGGTGGGAGGATATATTAAATATTTATTTTTTCATGTAGAGTGCGTTTTTTTTTTTACAAAACTTTTTAATAAATAAACGAAATATTTTTTTTTTAAATCGGCAGACTTGAGTAATCTTCGATTTTTCCTCCCTATATTAAAAAGCAAGATTTTGAGGAAAACCAACGAACACAACTTTATTATCAAGGTCAACCGGTGTAGACCGAATTTCGTCTCTTTCGTCTTTCAATTTCCGGGGTCCTTATTCCAAATAATTTTGTTTTTTCCTTTTTCATCATGTTGGAATATTATTTCCATAATTTTCATTGTATATATCTAATTTTTTTTTTTTGCAAATAATAATATGTTTAATGGTAAAATAGAAGATGGCTGCCCTATCTCACATCAGAAATTGCAAACCGGTGTTAATCAAAAGAAAAATCATACATGAGGACGTCATTTCTCTTGGGGGTGGATAGGGGGGGGGGGAGGAATAAAATGCTAACACATTTCTAGACCGGAACTGATTCTGCATTTTCATTTCAAAATCGATAGACACTGATTCTAGATTTCATTTATCGTTTCTTCACGTTCTATTCGGAAGTAATGGATGTGGCTAGAAAGTCGGAAAGGATGTTTTTAGTAGTGTTCTAGAGGTCTCCTTAAGTTCAAAAACGATATGCGACACGCGTACGTTATTTGAGGACATACTTTAATCTCTAATATATAAGTTCAGTAGTGCTCTGAATGTCTCCTAGATTTTACTTGGGTGGTTTCAGTGCCTCCCTGCAGGCCTCTTAAGTTTCGTTTTTTACTCCTCACTTAAAAGATAGATGGTGGGGGAAGAAACTTTTCTTTTGGTAGTGCCCTGGAGTTATCCTTAATTCTAAAAGTGCTCAATATCCCAGATAGAGAAAGTGTGTTTAAACGCAATGTTTCCCAGGATAAAGAACTTCTGTCCTTTTTTAAATATTGTCGTATACTCTTGCAGCCATAATTCAAAGTGCTCATTATCAAGGATATGGAACGTAGTAATCCAAAAGTGTTAATTATCGTGCTCAATATTTTAGATAGAGCAGGTGTGTTTAAATGCAGTGTTGCCCAGTTTAAAGATCTGTCTTTTTTAAAAAGTTGTTTCACGAGAGCCATAATACAAAGTCCTCAATATCCTGGATAGAGCAGGTGTGTTTAAACGCTTGAAAAATGACATCATTGTTTTTTGTTATACTATTTTATAAGAGTCATAATAGTAACATAATAGTTCATATGGGAAATGGTATATAGTAATCAAAAAGTGCTCAATATCCTAGATAGAGCAGATTTATAGTAAATCTCTTTGAACTATTGAATTCATCAACATCATGTATATTCTTAATATGTTATAATGGAGGGGGGGGGGGGGGTCGTGACCATTTGTTCTTCTCGGCGTTGTCCGGGATCAATAATTGTAAAATTTTAGTATTATTTTTGTTAACTGGTGTATATTAACTCTCTTCGGACTATTGACTTCATCAACATAACGTATCTTGTTTATATGTTGAAATGGAGAAGGGGGAGAAATTAGGAACGGGACTATTTGTTCTACTCGGTGTTGTCTGAGATCAATAATCATTATCTCTTCATACTTTGATTTTAACGGTACTTTTGGCAGTTCTGTGAAGGCCTCCTTACTAAAATTACAGTATTAAAAGAGAAAGGGAGAAAGATAAAGTTTTAATATAAAGATGTTACACATGCCATTTAACTTCTGTTTTCCAGACATTTGATGTTTTACCTAAAGGGAAGCAACTGATTATTTTTCAATGAGTTATTTCCATTACATCAACTCATTCCTCGAGTAGTAATCTATAAAAATGTGTATGTGTGTATATGTCCAGAGAGAGGTTGGGTGGAGAAGAAAGCGGGGAGGGGTAATGAGGTAGGTGGAAAGAGAGAGAGAGAGAGAGAGAGATTGGAGTTTTAATAGAAATATGATACACTTTTGCCCCGGGCAACACCGGATAGCCTTGCTAGTTTAAAATTATGCTGCATTGTGTGAGTACTCATGCTTTTATCCATTGTATCCAAACTTTTGGCGATGTCTTTCAAAATAACCTTGCAACACAGCTTTTAGTGAAAATTGGGATTTTCTTTTGCACCACTCCAAATTTTGTTGTGCCAAACTGTAAAGTAGATGTGAAATAGTGCTGTAATTATTTCCAGACTTGTCGAAGCTAATAATTGTCTGTCTTAAGTCAGCACTAAGCTCCTTTGTCTTGATGTTCTCTGCTAGAAGCATCACAAATATTCTATTGAATAATCTAGAAGTTTTCACCAATAAAATAATTATGTAAATTTCTTATATCAATTTAAAACGATATTTTCGTCTATTTTACATAATGTGCCTGTCAAATTTGTTGTAGTTAACCTAGTCTTCTCCAAACAGAGTCTCAGATTCCTTTTGTAGTGCTTTTTAACATTAAAAAATCTGGAATCATACTGATATTAAATATTGAGAAATGGACAAAACTATTCAAAATTGATGACTATAATTATGTTATTGACCGCATGTATGCATATATACACATATACAGACATAATATACCTATACACATACATGTTCATTGCTCCATCTTCACAAATGATTACCATCCTGCCCATCAACATCTATCGATTCTTCTCCCTCGGTCCTTCTCTTAAAGCCAGTTAATTTACATGGCTTGAAGCAAAGATGACATATGAAGTGTCTGCACCGGGTTGACCGGGTTTCTTTGTAGAATATTGTCTTTATGTACAGCCATATGCTTCTTCAGGCTAGCAGTTGACCTGCATTTTTTTTGTTGCATATCACATAAATCGTGTTATCCGATCAAGGAGATAAAAGTGTATAAAGACACCTTTCGTGTGACTTCAAGTGGTTTATGTATCCAGCTTTAAGCAATAGAAAATGACCGCAACTCTCACATTTCAAACTAGCTTTACTAGCATTTAAATTCTTAACAACCCCTTTATGCAAATTTCCTTTCAGTTCTGCATGTTCCTAATTTTTTACCTACAGGCTGGTGATGGGACGATTTCAAAATTTTTCCACAATAAAATTACTGATCCTGTTCGAAATCCCTGATTCCGATATTAGCGATATAATTACCGATTCAGATTCTTTTAAAATTCCTAAATATTAAATTTGAGATTTGTTGCTTTTTAAATATTTTAAAATTATTGTAAAACTTGTGTAATGTCCGCATATATTTTTGCAAACTTACAAAAATACACGGGGGGGGGGGGGGGGGGGGGGGGGGGATGGCGGTCGTATATTACACGAGTAGATCTTTCTAAATATTTTTTAGCAACTGTTTTCCTTGTAATTGATTTAAAATTATAAGGCAACTAAAGATTTATTTCTCTTTTAAAACAATGTCGATTAGCAGTAGTTTGTCATTAATGCTATTTCAATTTTTTCATAAACAATTGAAAATAGTCGACGATTGATATGCAAAATAAATCACTGTAGAAACAGAAAAGTTAACAAAGCCCCCTCCTCATGTTAATGAGTTTCTAAATAATAATGTTACTATGTAGAAAACCATTCTTAACATGGGGAGGGCTTCGTTAACTATTCTGTGCCTTCTCCCCATCAAAGAATGTTCATATTTTTATCTATGAGGATTTCATCAGTTATTAGTTTGGTTTGTTTTACTGTAAAAAGAAAAACAAGATACAGATGATAATGATGATGATACTACTAATATAACGGAAAATGTAATGAGAACCGTCTCGGCGCAGGAATCCTTCCTGACTGTGAACACCTTTTCTTTGGCTTGTGATGTCGTCTGTGGTGGCGTTGAATCTCCTCCGGGTCTGCTGAATGACGATTTCGTGATTCTGTGAAGGCAAGATTACTTAGCAGGACAACTCGACGATAGAATAACTCGACAAACGGCTAGGTCTTTTCGTAACAATAATTATTTAATAAAAATGAACGGTGGGTTTTTAACTTTAACCCAAAGTCTATTTTTCGATAATGGCTTCTTTACTAACTATCGTATCTCTCTGCGTGCGTGTGTGAATCTCTACGATTTCCCAGTGTTAAACAGCTGGACTTAATCTATGTCTGGAGAACCGTGTGTGTGTGAAACTCCCTTTACGATTGTTGGTATTAATTGAGACATTAATCTCTGTTGGAAAACGATGGTGGGGCCCGGGGCAACGGCTCCCTCGGGATCCGAGGGAATCACGACCAGCTCGTCCGGGATCTCGGTTCTAACTCCCTTGTGCTGCCTTCTCGCCTCAACAACAAAGACGAAAAGTGTACAACTCATACTCTCTCTCTCCCTCTCTCTCTCTCGTTGGGTTGTTTTCTTTCCTGTCACCGTAAAGGACCCGTTCTCCCTCTCTCTCTACCATGGGGGAGGGGGGAGTGACCAAAAGACTTATTCCCTTTCTTTCCCGGGGGGGGGGGGGGGGGGGGGGGGGCTCGCGCGACCACCCACGGGTTAACATCCATCGTATCTAAAAGACCCATGACCAAATTGTTCAGCTGGTCAAACTCATCCATTGTATCTGGATAATTGCCACAGACAACCTACACGCTCTCTCCCGCCAGGCTGGCGCCGTTCTCCCTCTTCGCCAAAACAACCGATTTGGGCCGAACATATACTAGTGGTAACTCTACCTCATTTCTACGTAGGATCCAGCATCCTCGCTGAGATGCACACTGGTGCACCCTAAAAAGACAGATTGCGCCGGCTGAAATCACTGTTTCACATCCGCCCAATCCTTATTTCGTGTCAATTGGTTGAAATTGACATCTCCCAGACCGTTACCTTTCCCTACGTGGGGGCTGATCTCTCTGATGCATATTGGTGCGCCATAAAGGGGGCAGATACGTCGGATGAAATCACTGTTTCACACTAATACTAGTAATACTACTACTACTACTACTAATAATAATAATAATAATACTACTACTAATACTAATAATACTAATACTAATACTAATAATAATAAGACTCACAAGCGATGAAGCCAATGAAAACAGCTGGGCATGGCTAAGAAAAGGACACCTGAACAGAGAAACGGAATCTCTGCTGACGGCCGCACAGAACAATGCGATTAGGACAAACTTTATTAAAGCAAAGATAGATAAAACCCAGGAAAACAGCAAATGCCGATTGTGTGGACAAAGAGACGAAATGATAAATCATATAATAAGTGAATACAGCAAGCTAGCACAAAGGGAATACAAGAACAGACATGACAGCATGGGGAAAGAAGTACACCGGGAAATGTGCAAACAACTGAATTTCGAATATGCAAAAAAACGGTACAAACACAAACCAGAAACTGTACTAGAAAACAAAAAACACAAAATCATATGGGATATGAATGTACAAACAGACAAACCCATAACAGCAAGGAGACCAGATATGATAATAATCAACAAGAAAGAAAAATCCTGCAAAATCGTGGACTTTGCCGTTCCAGCAGACCACAGAGTGAAGATCAAAGAGACGGAAAAAAGAAGCAAATATACTTAACTTGCCAGAGAATTGAAAGGAATATGGAACATGAAGAAAGTCAGTATAACACCAATAATCATAGGAGCACTAGGAACAGTCCCCAAAAACATGGAGAAAAGACTAGGAGAAATAGGAATCAAAGGGATAACTGAGACCATACAAAGGACAGTAATGATCAAAACAGTTACAATCCTGAGAAATGTCCTCGAATGCGGAAACCAACCCACATAAGCAACGAATGGAGAACAAACACATGGAAGCACAAAACAACAGAACCGGGGAAAATACAACCGCACGAGAGAGGCGCAAGCATAGGCTGACGCCACGAAAATTATGGACAGAGGGTCGAGGAGGGAAAGCGCAAACCAGACCTCCACTGGAAGAGCGCGGACAGCTCTGGGACCTTGGGAAGGCTTGTTGCCACTCAGGCCCCAGAGGGGACCAATGGCCCTTATCAGCGGGAAATCGTTGGTAGGTGGCTGTTGCGATTACCGCAAGGTCATCAGCGGTGATGAACGAAAAGAGGTGGAGCATACTGGAAGTCTGAGGAGACTTGTTGTCACTCAGACTCCAGGGAATACCACAGGTTGTCGGCAGTGGGCGATCACTGACAATGACCAGTGTGATAACTCCTAGTGAGTAAATAATAATAATAATAATAATGGCAAATTCTCCCTCCCGATGAGATTTTACTTTTTCTTAGGTGATCACGTGTAAACACTTTGAAAAACTTGGCGGAAAGAAAAAAACAAAACAAATACTTTAGAATTTTTAGTGGGAGATCAGTTTCGTATATAAATTTAACATAAAATGGTCATCATTTCCGGACTATTCTAACTTTTTAGGGATATTCACTAATTCTTTTTTACCACGAAGCCGAAGTCTGACTGGCAAGGTTATAAAACAATGCATAATCGCTTTAAAAGTATACACACACGCACACACACAAAAAAAAAAAAAATTACAAATAAGTACAGAATTTATCTCCCAGAGAAAAAGAAAAATCTTTGGTTAATTACTCTATAACATCTTGGAAATAGCTCATTTTACGTTAAATTTATGTGTGATAGTGATCACCCACTTCCAATTCTGAAATAATTGTAGGTTATTTTCACGGTGTTCACAAAAACAAATAGAATCATCTTTTGGTGCACAGAAAATTAGGCAATTTTGCCATGGTAGGAAAATTAGGCAACTATGGAATAAATATCGATTGAAAATAGATTTTATGACCATTCTTGAAGGGGATATAGTTTTAAAAAGGAGCTAAGCCCCACCCACCTAAAAAAATATTTAAAAATATATATATTTTAAAATATTTACTGTTATTATAAAGCAAATAGAATCGATTTTCTAAGTGTTCGCTTTAAGAACACGGTTCTTGTATTCTTTTTCCAATTATTATATTAATAAAAATGTAATAAATTAAAATCCTATTATGAGATTAAATCATAATGCATCTTTTTTTTTTGGAGGGGGGGGGGGTAGCTACTATTTTAAACTATATTTCCCTCAAGAACAGTCCTAAAATCTATTTTCAGTCAATATTTATTCCATAGTTGCCTAATTTTCTTATCTTGTCAAAATTGCCTAATTTTCCATTGCCTAATTTGCCTAAATTCCATTTTGAGGTAGCAATAACTAGACAAAAGCTCACCAAAATAATTCAAATACGGAGAAAAGCCCACCAACAGAAAAATAAATTAATTTAAAAAATAAAAAATAAACCGATTTATATCTATTTTTTTATAATTATCAATAAATGTTAATCAGTTTTTATTTCATTTTTAAACATTTTTCCGGTACTTTGTAATTTATCAGTGCTTGTTTTCTTTTTCTTTTTGTTTTTTTTCGCCAATTCACAATTATAACTTTTTGTTGTGAAAGAAAATAAGGTATTATTTAAGCTCTGCACCCTACGCTAATTGACCCAAAAAGAAAAATGCGATTCTCCATTTTTTTTTTTAGTCGATTACATGTAAACAACCTGAAAAGATTAGTGGCAAAAAAGAAGATAAAACAACTAAAAATCAGTTTCGCATATAAATTTAACATAATATGATGACGTTTGCTTAAAAAAAGTACCCCACCCCCAAATAAAACGCACAGATTTTATCTTGCATAGCAAATGTTTGCTTAACTGCCCTAAAACGCTAGAATAGCCCAAAAATGGGGCTCATTTAAGTTAGATTTGCATGTGAAACTGGTTCTCAACTCTAAATTCTAAAATAATCTAATTTTTTTTTATTTAAAACTCTAAAAAAAAATTTTTTTAGGGTGTTCACACGTAATTCAAAAAAAATGTAGAATCTCATTTTTTGTTGGGGGTATTGGGTAGTTTAGCTCAGGGTGTTTATCTGCAATAATACCATGATAATAATAATAATACTTTTTAAGTCCTTATATAGTAAAAGAATCTACTTCACTTCTCCAAAGAAAACAATTCAAACTTTCACATTACATTAATAAGTTTAAATATAAATAATTAGACATCCACTTGCTATTTCAGAAGCTCCAACAGAGATATTTATAGGATTCTAACTGTCCGGTTAAGCGCAATTGTGCATATCTCTCGTCCACCGGATATAGTAGTGTACTTATGTCTTGTCAATGGAAGGAAAATGTAACAACTGAACTGCCAAACAGAAATATTAAGAAGAATCATTTTTATTATTAGTCTTTGATTTTATTGCTTTCCAATCAACCATTTTATATCTTTAGAAATTGTTTTACAGCTAGTTCATACATGGAAATTAAAAATCAAAGAAGAACTGACACCAGAGCCATGAAAATTTTTAACTTCACTAATTCATTTATACCTAATTCAACTCTACACCAATCCTTTGAAAATGTTAAAATTTTTATTTTACACTTTTTGGCCACCTTCCCCAGGATTTACTGATTCTGAGGGACCGGACAAAAGCCTACCAAATGGAAGCCCACCATACAAAAAAATTAAAAAACATTTTTTTATATTTTACTTTTAATTTAATTATCAATATTTGTCAGTATTTTTCTTGACAAAAATGTTTTATTTAATTTTTAAACATTTTTCGGAGCCCTTTTAATCAACTGCATTCTTTTAAAGGTTACCTGGTGAATTTATTGCAAAGTTTCATTGTTGCTCCCCCAATTCTTCTCCCATAGCTACATAGGTGGCTCTTCAAACCAGCAGCTGATTTACATGGCTTGAAGCAAAGGTGACATATGAAGTCAAGTGTCTGCACCGGGGTGATTGGGGTGTTTTGTGTGTAACCATTTTTTTGTTGCATATCACATAAGTCGTGTCATCGGATGGAGGAGGTAATGGTATAAAAGACATCTCCGTGTGACTTTATGCAGATTTCCTTTCAGTTCTGCATGTTCCTAATTCTTCACTTCTGACACCATAAGACATATATATATATTTATTGGGTTGGCCAAAAAGTCTGTTCGTGTTTTGAATGTCATCTTTCCGGATTATTAAAGATAATTTTATATTCCTATTCTTCAAATCCTGTATTTGGTGTAGCAAGTATGTTGACTTCAGTGCGTAATAAGTCTTGAGCAGAGAAGTTCTTACATTGTATTTCAGGCCTTGAAATGCAAGATCAAGCAGAACACTATTGACATCTGATGTTTTTTTACTACAGAAAAGGAAAAAAAGCTACTAAAACCTGTATAAAGATATGCCATGTGTATGAAGAGAATGCTGTTACAGAACAGGTGTGCTAGAAATGGTTTGCTTGATTCCGAAAAGGAAATTTTTCAGTAAGAGATGCTCCTCACTAAAGATGATCGACAGTGAAAGCCGTAGTTGAACAAGATTGCCATTTGACAACCAGACAAATCACAGACATTCTCAAGATTTCTAAATCAAGTGTGGAAAATGAATTGCATAAACTCTGTTTTAATATCCACTTTAAAAAAACGAACAAACTTTTTGGCCCACCCAATACATTCACCTCTGATACCGTACGACCATCCGAAACAACTCGTCATCACTTTTCTATTTTCAAGATCTATTTTTAGCTCCTTTAGATTGTTTTTTTAACGCAATCCTTGAACTTTTGCTTTGCTTTGTGTTGTGAGCGCTTACCAGCTGTTAGCTTGCCATAGAATAGCTGCTTTGGTAATCGTGTCCAGTTCAGTGCAACTAATTGTTGCCATTTTATGTTTAGGATTCTCCTAAAGCATCTCTGATGGAATTTTTCAAGACATTTCAGGTGGTGGCGATAAATCATATTGGCTGCCGACGAGTACAATAGGATGGTTAATATGCATGTTCGATACACTTACTTCGATTTGAAAAGTAACACCTCTGTCACACTATAACTACTTCTCTAACTTGCCAAAGGCTTCCTGGATGCAAGCATTTATCTCAGCATCAAGTGAACCATCCCTTGACACGCTGCTCCTGAGGTATATAAATGTATCAACAACACCATTAACACTGGCACCATTAATCTAAATGTAGAACACATGGTGGAGGAGGAAACATCACCTTGTTTTGTTTTTTTTCAAGCTTAAAGTGAGATCAAAAGTGGATAACGATGCAGACTGACGACCTGAGTGTGCCAAGTTCGAATCCAGTCAGTTCCATAGAATTACTATTACTTAGCAACCATTATGTGGTCCCTCCTGCAAAAATGCTGATAACAGAATCAAGCCGGCAGTCAACAAAATCGCACCATGTTGATTCATACCGGTTGATTTTAAAATGTGTATTCAGACGGATTGACTTTAAAATGTGGATTCAGACGGATTGACTTTAAAATGTGGATTCAGACGGATTGACTTTAAAATGTGGATTCAGACGGATTGACTTTAAAATGTGGATTCAGACGGATTGACTTTAAAATGTGGATTCAGACGGATTGACTTTAAAATGTGGATTCAGACGGATTGACTTTAAAATGTGGATTCAGACGGATTGACTTTAAAATGTGGATTCAGACGGATTGACTTTAAAATGTGGATTCAGACGGATTGACTTTAAAATGTGGATTCAGACGGATTGACTTTAAAATGTGGATTCAGACGGATTGACTTTAAAATGTGGATTCAGACGGATTGACTTTAAAATGTGGATTCAGACGGATTGACTTTAAAATGTGGATTCAGACGGATTGACTTTAAAATGTGGATTCAGACGGATTGACTTTAAAATGTGGATTCAGACGGATTGACTTTAAAATGTGGATTCAGACGGATTGACTTTAAAATGTGGATTCAGACGGATTGACTTTAAAATGTGGATTCAGACGGATTGACTTTAAAATGTGGATTCAGACGGATTGACTTTAAAATGTTGATTCAGACGGATTGACTTTAAAATGTTGATTCAGACGGATTGACTTTAAAATGCTGATTCAGACGGATTGACTTTAAAATGTTGATTCAGACGGATTGACTTTAAAATGCTGATTCAGACGGATTGACTTTAAAATGTTGATTCAGACGGATTGACTTTAAAATGTTGATTCAGACGGATTGACTTTAAAATGCTGATTCAGACGGATTGACTTTAAAATGTTGATTCATACGAATTGACTTTAAAATCCAAAGCTGCTGATCATTTCTCCACAAGCAGTTGCATCTCTACTTTGTAACGTGTAGAGATCTCTTTGTGGTGCGGGGGATCAGAACATCAATCCCTTTGAATCTGGTATGAATGCAGTAAATTAGCAGGCGCTAACAAGGCGGACACATCATTTCTGGCGGTAACATACGAATACACAGCCTCCATAACAGGGCAGCGCTTTCATGCAAGAATCTGTTTTTACTATCCAATGATACTTTTCTAAGATACCATTTCCAGGTGGCCTGTATGTGCAGCAGCATCATAATCGAACTGCATATTCATTCATGAACCATCTGCATTGTTGACTGCATAAGGCGGAGTCATTATTGACTCCCAGCTCGGTTGGAGGTGGTGGGGGCCACGTTTGAAAAACACTGACTCACTGCAATGTCTTGTCGAAATAGCTTGTAAGAAACGAAAATGTATATAAATCTCCTACAGCCATAAAAAGGTCAAAATTATGGTCCAAACTTGGGAAAGAACTCATGCTCATACAACACTTTAACAAGACTGACATAATTACCAAAACAGACGCTCACTCTCTCAGCTGCCAAAATCATTCAGCCAGTCTGCGTTTATTTTGTTTCTTTTAATGTTGGTTGGTGTCTATGCATGCAAATTAGTTGCATACGCAATTCCAACTATAAAACCCACAATTCTAAGGACAAGCTTTCTCCCTCTAGCAAACGGCCGCATGACATGCAAAACATCTGACACGCTTTGAAGTCACTAAGTTTTCATCTCTAGTGCTACAATTAGAATTTTTAATTTGATGGTGATGCTCTGAAGATGCATCTATTAAATCTATGCATTAAGCGTTTCAAACTTAAGCATGACCGACCAACAAAAATGTTATTTCAAACTAAACATTTTTGTTGGTTTGTCATGCTTATTTCAAACTTAAGCGTGACAGACCAACGAAAATGCTATTTCAAACTTAAGCGTGACAGACCAACGAAAATGCTATTTCAAACTTAAGCGTGACAGACCAACGAAAATGCTATTTCAAACTTAAGCGTGACAGACCAACGAAAATGCTATTTCAAACTTAAGCGTGACAGACCAACGAAAATGCTATTTCAAACTTAAGCGTGACAGACCAACGAAAATGCTATTTCAAACTTAAGCGTGACAGACCAATGAACATATTTCAAACTTAAGCAATTTATTATTTTAGTAAAGTATTGTATCGAAGTAAAAAAGTTTATTTGGGATGCTGATAACTCCCTCGTAGCGTTTTTTCCATAATAAAATTAAAATGCTGTTTTTATTTTTTTTTCGTCTTAATTATAAATTTGCGTTTAAATTACACAAAATGCCAATTCGAAATTCC
Organism: Sepiola atlantica; assembly: GCA_963556195.1. Lineage (NCBI taxonomy): Eukaryota > Metazoa > Mollusca > Cephalopoda > Sepiida > Sepiolidae > Sepiola > Sepiola atlantica. Next base: position 147,912,583 of record OY744519.1, read on the forward strand.
ACTGTCAGGATTTAGCATTTCATCTTTGAATAAACCTAATATAAATTGAATTTTTTTGTTTTTCCAGGTATACAAAAAAAAGAGTATGTAAAAACTTACCGTTTGCTGATACATAGTTGCGTATCTTTACTTGCATAAAGACCATACTAGGTTTTTTTTAAATACACATAATAATTATTCAACAATAGTAAAAAATAAAGAAATCAATGTAATTATGTCAAGTAGCATTCTCATAAAACTTTCCTTTTGTTTGATTGTCGGTTTAGTTCGGTTCATATTGTGTAGAAGCATCAGAACTTTATTCGGCTTTCTCCAGAAAATCACAACTGTTTACATCACAACTGCAAATGTCTTGATACCTATTCCTAAAAAACACCCCCAAAAACTACTCTCCCCCTCATCCACACACATTCCCCGGGCAATGCCAGGACATGGGTCCTGCTAGTATTAAATAAAATCCTATTTTTAATGAGTGATAGTAAGAGTAGTTCCTTGTGTGAAAATGAGGCTGACTCCCTTTCTCTATAATTATATCAATTTAAAATAAAATATTGATAACATTAAACATAAAAATCGATAGAAAATTTTAAAAATTCTTTTAAGAACATACTCTGATGAAACCCTATGTTTATATCAAAACAGAATTAAGTATCTATTGTGTTTTAAAACATCTATTAACATCAAAGGAACAGTGAATAGGCTGACTCTGCTTAATCTGAAAGATGAAAACATACAATAATAATGTCAGTCAACAATAAAGATACGAGTGTTAGCTGTAGTATATATTTATTCCTCTTATATTTGTAATAATATTTCGGGGGTAACATCCCTTTTTCAAACTGAATTATTCCCTTACTTTTTTTTGTTACATAATGTGAAGAACGATTACATCAGCTAGTATGAATTTAGTGTCTAGGTGGACCAGTGCAAGTTATCCTGACATGAAAATCTGAAAAACAAGTTTGCTCTCGAATTAAAAGAATAAACAAGCCTGAACTCCGGTTTGGAGTTCAAGGATAGGTCAAACAAGTGCATTGTGACAAATTCAGTGTCCCCCTTGAAGAGTGACGTCACAATATCATGTGAATGAAAAGAAAGACGTTTTTAGTCAATCTGTTTTCTGGAAGCGTGGCAAGCAGATGTGAAATTCGAGATGTAATTCAAAAAAGGAAAATGGTAATTTAATTCCTAAAAGAGTTGATAGCGACCGGTCTGCCCCTCTCTTCCTTTCACCATAACAGAGTAGAATTGAGTTAAGAACAATTTGGCCTCTCTCAATTTAATGAATGTGTGACAATTAATCGTATAATGAAAAAATCTCTCCAAAATAAAGACTCATTCACTCTCAGTCGCGTTCTGCCTATTCCTCTCTCTGCACGAAAACTTTTGATTACAGACACTAGACGATGATGGCGGTGATGATGACGGCGAAGTGTAGTGCACTAGATGATGACGGTGGTGACGAAATGCAACACACTAAGACGATGATGACAGTGCCGGTCGTCAGTATACAGAAGTAACGATTGATTTAAAAAGAACTGATTTTAAGAAACAAGTACGCACCACAAGTAATTCTATTATTATTGGTTTCTCTCCTCCTCCCCTTTCGATTATTCTATTTCAGCATGAACCATGTCATGTACCTCTTTCCTTTTTAACCACAGAGGAGATAGTAAAAAAAATATCCGTGTGCATGTTCACTTATATTTGAGGGACGAAAAAAAATGAAATAAATAAAAATCATGAGTGCCGTTTTTCTTACCTGATATCATTATTAAAAAGCACTGTATCTTGAGGGACAACACCTATACTTTGACGTAATGAACTTTGGGTCACCTGGAAACAAAGAAAAAGGTGACTATTCTTAGGGGGGTTCATATTAAGCACTTGAATAATGAAATTAAGCATCGGTCACTCTAGTTGGATCTTGAATGAAAATTAGAATAGAAGAAAGACCAAGAGAGAGAGAGAGCGAGTAAGAGAGAGCGAGTAAGAGAGAAAGCGAGAGAGCGAGTAAGAGAGAAAGCGAGAGAGCGAGTAAGAGAGAAAGCGAGAGAGCGAGTAAGAGAGAGCGAGTAAGCGAGAGAGCGAGTAAGAGAGAGCGAGTAAGAGAGAAAGCGAGAGAGCGAGTAAGAGAGAAAGCGAGAGAGCGAGTAAGAGAGAGCGAGTAAGAGAGAAAGCGAGAGAGCGAGTAAGAGAAAGCGAGAAAGCGAGTAAGAGAGAGCGAGTAAGAGAGAAAGCGAGAGAGCTAGTAAGAGAGAGCGAGAGCGAGAGAGCGAGAGAGAGCGAGAGAGAGAGAGAGAGCGAGAGAGAGAGCGAGAGAGAGAGAGAGAGAGAGAGAGCGAGAGAGAGCGAGAGACCAAGACAGAGAGAGAGAGAAAGAGATAGAGGGGCACAGAGAGAGACAGACACACATACAGAGAAAATGATAGACACACATAAAAAGAAACGGTTGCAGGGGGAAGTTAAATTTCAGCATTAATTTCTCTTTTTTGTTCATTAAAAATGGAGTTTGAAAAAAAGAAAATCAATGCAGCAATGCAAAGTGAAAATTGCTGAAAACGAATTTGCTTACCAGCGAGATGTCCTGGTTGTCTATTTTTATTGTGCCACTCTGCACATCATAAAACCGAAAAAGCAGCCGTACAATCGTACTTTTCCCGCTTCCAGAATGGCCAACCTGTTGGTAAAGGAAACGAAAACTTTTAAAATGCGCTGAAAACCAAAAAATCCTTTTACACAGTTAAAATGATCACGGGTTTATTTTATTTTAAAAATATTCCAATGATAAAAACCGACGTAATGTATTGAGTGTTAATACATTTTGACCTGGGATCAATCTATCATTTGAACTGTTGTTTGCCGGACAATAAAGCTGCATCCAAATTCATCTTTCTGTATTCATCTACCAATACAATGAATTTTTTTTTTCTCTCGTGCATGAATTGAACTTTTTTCGAGGACAAAAAGCTACATATTTTGGAAAAATTGGGATCAACTATTTTACCGGAGGTGGTTTAGATAACTACTTTATGAGAGGTGATTTAATTAAAAATTTTTAAATAAGTTATGGTATTTCTAACTATGGACATTTTTTTTAAATATTAAAAAAAAATATTTTTTTATTGATCAACTTTGAAAAAAAAAAAAGAAGATATATATATTTTTAATGACATCAGTAAAAGATTGTGGATTTACACTTTAAATAGGAACATCATTTATTTGATTACCCTCGCCGACTTTCAAACAAAAACATACAATTTTTTAAATATCAGAAATGTGCAGGTGAAGCGCTCTTTAGCCTTGGTGGATAATACCTAGAGGTGGTGATAAAACACTAGACCCCATCACCTCACTGGGTTGGCATCAAGGAGGGCATCCTTGCCTTAGTTAATGAAATGACTTTCAAAGAAACCTGACCAGAGATTAGTTTTGAAGTCAATTCCTAAAAGCCGTCCAGCATGTAAAACGGACGTTAAACCGATGATGATGATGATGATGATGATGATCGGAAAGTCATTGTGAAAACAGATTTGTAGGATCGCGGACCTTAGCTTAGTAAGATATTGTGTCTTAGAGAATATGCTAAGATCCACGCTTACATTTAAGTTGTTAAAGACTCCATTTTGTAGAGACGCGCGGACCACGCGTTGAGAATTAAATTGTGTTATATATTTGTGAAATGCTTAAACAGTGAAAAACAGAGAAAAACGTAAAATAATTGAATAAAAGATAAAGCATGCATATTGTTGAAGAAAGAATAAAACGTAGTTTAACAGTAACACAAAATATTTATATATGTACAAAATCTTACATGGTGGTAAATTGTTCGTTTGAAATGTTCGTTAAAAGTCAATTCTGAGAATAGTAGTAAGCACGTGTGTGCGACCATGTTTGTATGTAGTTGTAGTGTGTGTAGTTGTACGAATGTGTGCATGTGCACATGAGTTGTAATTCGTGTAGGCATTTGTGTGTAGTTGTGCGACAGTGTGTGGTTGCGTCAAAGAATGATAGGAGTGTAGGCCTTTGTGTATGTGTGTATGCGTTTAGTAGTTAGCTAAGGCAACCCTTGCCCAAAGGCAAGGAGTGACCTGACGTGTCCTCTCTGTTATGCATCGGAGAGGCAAAGTAACCCATATGATCAACATTTTTGGCTTTTTTGCACCTTTTTGTTAGATTGGTCGCTGGCTTTTATGGCCCCAGTTTTTGTTGTTGAAGTGAATTTGGGAGTTATTTATGCCGTTATGATAAAATATTAGGATGTCAATCCTATATATTTTAAAACTAGATCGATAAACCAATTGATTTTCTTTTCATTCAGGGAGTCATCTCTTAGTAAAAGTGGTCACAGAGTTTCAACTATGAATTTTCAAAGATGAAAGACGTCTTATTATAGACGTCTTTCATCTTTGAAATGAAGGGAGATAAAATAATTTAAGTGACCCAAAAACAAACCTATAATCTCTTTTGCTCATTTATCTTATTTGCTGATCATTTTATATTGGCAATTATGTCTTAGCTAACATTTTCCGACTCTAAAGGGAGAGAAAGTCCATACAATCAGTCAAAAGAAATGAAAGAAAAGAGAAAGAAAGCGAAAACAACAAAAACTTCCTATCTCTCTTTTTTATCTGTGACTTTCTTTGATAGAAATTATTTGTTACTAAATCAGTGCTTTGGGTAGCAGTATTAGGACTTATGACTGAGAGTAAGAACTCCTCTGCCTTCCTTTATGACTAAGAAAAAATTAAATATTAAAAAAAAATAAATAAATAAAATAAATAAATAATAATAAACATTAACTCATAATATTGAGCCATCTTTGGCCACGCTTCAAAGCTATCAAATCATCATCATATTCAGTTTTAACATCTGTTTTACATGCTGGCATGTGTTGGACAGCTTTCCAATTAACCTATCCCTGGCCAGGTCTTTAATTATCTATCTTTCCCTCAGATCCATTTTCATCACTACCTCTCATGTTTTCCTTGGCCTTTCCCTGTAGACTAAACCTGCTACCTCAACTGTTCTACATCTACTAACCGAAGGAAAAACATAACAGCTAATAAAAATATACAGATCGGTTAAAAATTCAATATTCGACCAATTGGTGACAGTTATTGGATGTATTTTTGTTTAGTTTTTGATTTTTGAGTTGTAAAACATGATACATTGAACTTACACACCTGAAGTTATGGGCTTAGGAAAAAAGTTAACTTGTGTAAAAGTAAAACTTTTATCGGAGTGTCTTAAAATGAGAGAAATTTGCTAACATTTTGAGAATCTCCAGAATTTTGTATCTGAATTATTAAAATCTCAATGAAAATCAGCTTAGACATTTTTAGTGTGCGTGTGTAGTCGTATCAATCTTGCACAACACTGCAGTGACTAACTAACACCGGCTAGTAAATGAGAAATCCAGACTTGGGATTTTCCTTCTATATCACGGGCCTTAATCCTTTTGTGGAGAAGGATTTTCTTCTACATGCTACCTGAGGATCCAATTTGAAAATTAAACAAAATTGGACCCCTAAATACTAAAAAAAGTTTACACGACTTAAGTTATGGGCTTAGAAAAAAGTGCTCAATCAGCTCACTTTAAGAGAGAAAGGGGGGGGGTCTTAAAAGTATTAAAATTTACTGTGATAAGTATCCGCCAGCCCCACGAGAGTCAGGAAGACTGATAGTGCACTAGTATGCATTTAGTGAAAATGCTATACTGAGAGAGAATTCTACGAAATGGAGCGAGGGAATGAAACTAGTGTGAATTTTGCTTAAAAATGGAATTATCAGTGCAGAAGAGCAGGGTGCCTAGAAGTCTGCGAAAATCATGTAAACAGTCACAATTAATTATTGAGGAGAGCCCAAAGAGATTGACCAGCTCTACTCAGAACAACAAAGGAATCTTTGCCGTTTTTATTTTTAGTTTGCTATCATTTTTCGATGATAAGTCTAAAAACAAACCCTCTCTGATAAACAGGGTTAGAAAGACTTAATTAGTTGTGACCAGACAAAGAGGAATAAAATTATCTTAATGCGTCGTGGGCGAGCTAGGGTGAGGGAGAGAAAGGAGGTGATGGGAGAGAGAGATACCGGCCAGGAGATTTTCATTAAAACAGAATGGGACTTTAATCACCCACACACATGCGTACCAAGAAATGATCAAATCTAGAACCTTCTACAAAGTTGTCTATAAAAGCACCAGTTTGGAAAGATAACAAATTGGTTCAATTCAATATGTTTACACTGCCACACGAAGCTCCAATGGAACGTTCACGACAAAAAAAAAAGCCCAATTCATAACCACACTTTACTTCTATGCACCAAAAAGATGTACTGCCAACTTCGTAAACAACCAGTTTTGTTCACTCCTTTTTGTATAGCAATAACAACAATGCCAACTCTAGGGCATAACTTCACCAATCATCATCATCATCAACAAGGGAACAACAAATTAGCAGCATCACCATGACTCCAGAACTGCTACGTTACTTGACTTTTATTCCCATGTATATAACATTCAACATTACTCTTACTAAAGTGGATTATTCCCCTTTCATTGAACTTTCATTGTAAATACAAACCACTCCACACACACAACTATTTTTATATGACCCGATGGATTCTTCCTTTTTTCAGGCAAAGTTCTTTTCACTATTTCACAAGCCCTTTTATATTATTATGCCTGAAGTGTAGCATTACCTACCCTTTCCACCCACTAATATACACATACAACCACCAGAGAGAGCTCAGACCTAATAATCTGTTAATAAGCGTGTGGTAGCAAGAAAAAAAGAGGCAAAATAGAATGAAAATCAAACAAATCGTATCGTTCAAAATACAGTGATACTAAAACAAAGTCATGTAGAGTTGTTATTGCTATTCTGCCGTGTCTAGCCATAGTCGATCGACCAGCTTGTGTGAGGTAAATTGTAGGTCAATTATTGTCGACACAAAAGCGATTAGTTGTATCTGCTGATGTTGTTGTTGGGACGAGTTCTTTCTGTGGTAGTTGTTGTTATTATTGCGGTGGGTTGTATCTGTGATATAGTCAGGATAGTGATGTCGTTTGTAGCACGAGTGGGATGGGTTGGTTGAGCGAACGGTCAATACCGACGTGACTGTCCACTGACTGGTGTGACTGCTTAAGAGCAGCGTGTGGACGGAGTTATAGAAACCCGGCTCCCAAAGGATAGGGACAAAAATTGGACCTTGACTTTAGAAAACTGTGTTTTATTTAATTTCTATTTTTGCCACAGCAAGCACGGCACATGAGTAATCAGCACACAACTTTGTGATATTAGTATGTGCTCCAACTCCGGTGCAACCATGGCGACTAGAGAACAGATCTCAGTGGACCTTTTAAGCAGTTGGGAACCACAGAAATAAGACACACTTGGACGGCGGTCGCCATGATGACAACATGCGAGAGGGCAGGACGCGCATCACTGAACAAAATGAGATCTAAAAGTCGTAACATCTCCCTTTTCGCCATGTTACGGAAGGGGGGGGAGGGCTAAGATTGGGATGATAAAAGCTGAAACGCAGGTTTTCTCTTTTTTCCCTTCCTTGTCTTTAATTGATCTGTCATTGTAAATACAAACTACTCCGTACACACCTGCAAACACAACATTTCCCAACATTTTCTTTCTCAAAAATAAATATTGTTTATTACGTTTGTCTCTTTTCTTCACTTTACATGCATTAAACCATTTTTACAAGGCCCATGGCAGACAGAATGAAAGATTGACAGAATGAATAAATAGAAATAATTACCAATGCAAGCGTTTGGCCTGGTGGAACTGTGAAGGAGATTTTTTTTAAAATAGGTTTTCTGAAAAGAGAGAAGAAAAAAAAAGCTGATTTATACATTTTTATTTTTTTTAATAGTTGTTTTGTTTTTTCCTAACAGACGAATGGGTGTAATTTTTTATCACCGTGTTTCTAATCCGCCAAAAAGTAAAATAAGTAAAATTAGGTTAAATCCTATTTCAATCACCCAAACTATTTCGAGTGAAATGGATTTCAGCATAACTCAAACAATTTATTTTTAAACCATGTTTTAGTATAAAGCAAACATTAAAACACTAAGTTTTACCAAGTTTCATCGTAGATGTGAAATATTGAAATTTAATCTTGCACGGAAAAATACAGTCGCCGAGTAGAAGGTTTAATTTCTGTTATTCTTAGTAAAGATTGAACCCTCAACCCCCAGAAGATGGTCACTTAGAACTAATTTTTAACCAATATCTTTACCTGGTGTGTTTTGTTTTACAGCATATCAACCTCTTATGGGTCATTTAATGCCGAAACGTTAGTTTTTAATGTTTTTGTATTTTAATATAATTTTTGGTGTTTGGTTTGGTTGTTTCGTTGCATATCAACGCTTTTTGGGTTACTTAATGCCGAATCTGGTCATTTTGGTAAAAGTTTTAATGCTTAAAGTTCATTATACGTTTAAGTAATAATTTATGGTGTTTGGTTTGGTTGTTTTGTAGAAGAAAATTGTTGTTTTGTTTTTGGCTTTGCAGAACATGATTGAGTTTTGCAAAACGAATGGGGGGAAAAAACAATAACATCAATGTTTGGTGCATCCTTGGTCAGGAAGCCAGTACCATTTATATTGGTAAAAGGATTTTATGCTTGAGGTTCATAATATTTTTTAAATGTTTAACAGATTTGGATGAATTATTTTATATGTGCATATTTCTTGAGTGTTTAGTCTGCAATGGATGAATTTTTTCCGATGGAGGTTTGGTTTATTGAACTTATAGATATTAAATTTTTGGGTATAAACCTACCATTTTCAGAAAGGACATTATGATTTCTACTCTGATGTCTTTAAATAGTTCCTTCATAGTACCAACATTGTAGTGTTTTTGTCGCATGGGAGCAAAATCAACACATTCTAACAAAGTGTTTCATTGTGTATGGTACTTGACAAGTCGCACAACATGGTGGCTCCTTCTGCTCTTCAGGAATGAATGTGTAGCTTTTGTGGCCAATACGGAGTCGACAGAGGATGACTTCCTCCCTTTCTGACTTTCTACAGCCCTGCCTCCATTCTCCTAGATCAGGTTATATTGTCAACAATTTATTGAATGTATTACTGCTCCATCGAGACTGCCATTTCCTATGGATGTTTGTCTTGACATCTGTGTATGCAAATTTAAATTGTTTGTTGAGGGGCTCTTTTACCGCGGTTTTGGCTGCTGTGTCAGCCTTATTATTTCCTTGGATTCCTATGTGATTTGGGATCCAACAAAATATAATCACTTCGCTGTTCAGCAATGTTATTCTACATAATAGTTTGATCATCAGTGGGTTATCCAGTTTTCTATTTTCAATGTTGTTAATACTGATAAGGAATCGGAAAGAATAATTAAGTTTTTCTTTTTACTCTGAGAGATAATATCGATTGCTAAATCTATGGCATTGGATTCTGCACTGAAAATAGATGCTTCTTTAGGAAGATGTTGGCGGATAGTTTGGTTCCCATGTACAGCTGCACATCCCGTTGTGTTCTTGTCATTAGATCCGTCTGTAAATATAGCGGTATATTTGGGATAACAATCTAGGATTTTATTAAGTTTTTTTGAAAAATGAGAGGATGTGTGGTAGTTTTATTGAGTTTATTCATTTCCAAGTTTACTTTTAGTTGTGTTATTTTCCATAGTGGTATTGTTGGTTGGATGGTATCATGTATCTTTTTGAAGGGGATGTTGGTTTCTTTGATTATTTCTTTTATTTGGAGGCCAACAGGTTTTATTGCATTTTCTTTCCTTTAGTATAGTTCTTTGTAATTTGGTTTGAATATGGTATTGTATTCTGGGTTTAGTGGGCATGATTTTAGCTTTATATAGCATTGCAAGGACAGTTTCTGTTTTCTTAAGGTTAGAGGAGTTTCATGTGCTTCTATGTACAAACTCTCAACAGGAGATATTTGGAAGGCTCCCAGCGCCAGTCGCAGTCCTTGGTGATGAACAGTTTCTAATGTTTTTAGATTAGATTTTTGGGCTAATCCATAGATGAAGCAGCCGTAGTCCAGTTTGGATTGCACAAGTGTTTGGTATAATTTTAATAATGTGTACCTGCCTGCACCCCAGTCATTGTGTGCCAGAACTTTGATTGATTGAATTGCCTTGTGGCATTTTGTTTTTAGATATTTTATGTGGGGTATACAGGTCAATTTTCTATCAAATATGATGCCCAAGTACTTGTGTTGATCAACAACTGGGATATTATTGTGGTCCAGTTTCAATATGAGGTCATGATGGAACCTTCAGTGTTTGCAGAAATGTATACATTTAGTTTTGTCTTTTGAAAATTTAAATCCATTTTCTATGGCCCATTTGTTTATTTTATTTAGACAGAGTTGGTAGTGGTAAGATATTGCTTAATAGCACGTCAACCCATGGCATGCATGTAGAAGGAAATATTCTTCATTTGAGTCTTAAGTCAGTGGGTCATTTATAGTTAGTTAAGAGCTTTGGTATTTTGAATTGTTGTCATTTTGGTGAAGGTTTTTATGCTTCAAGTTCTTTATATCTTAAAATGTTTAATCATGGTTTTTGGTTTGGTTGTTTTTGTTTCACAGCATATCGACCCTTTTCAGGTCATTTAATTCTGAATCCGGTCATTTTGGTGAAGGTTTTTATGCTTCAAGTTCTTTATATCTTTAAGTATTTATTCATGGTCTTTGGTTTAGTGAAGGGGGGGGGGGGGAGAGGGAAGAAGAGGGAAGGGATGGAAATTGTTTTTTGTTTTGGATTTTGCAGAACATGATTGAGTTTTGCAAAGGAAAAAAACAATAAAACATCAATGTTTGGTGCAGGAAGTCAATAACTTCAGACAGCCCGATTTGGTAGCACCAGTAGGTTCTATTTGACCCATAGATGGGGCCCTTACAGGTACTACTACTCTAGGCCAGATTGGACCTGGGAGCAATGGCAACTAAGGGGCAACTCCACATTCCCCACAGCTCCCAAATGTAGGCCTCACAACTGGATGTCTTTTAAGGTCATACCCAGGACCGGACAGAGTTGGAGTTTACGTTCAGCCGTGGGGATGTATTTTGATCGATAGCATGTAAGTAAATTATCTATGTATAGAGCGCAGTCGATCCAAGTATTCATGTTTTTAATGTTATTTATTTTTATATTGAAAAGGGTGACGGACAGGGTACACCCATTTATTGTTCTTTTGAGACTGAAAGTATGTTGCCCATCCGCACTTGAAAGTGTCTATCATTTAAGAAGTTGCAGATGAACTCTGGCATTCTGCCTTTAAGTCCAAGGTCTTTTTTAATGCCATATTTCCAGGTAGTGTTGTAAGCCTTTTCAATATTAAAACTAGATTGCTATCAGGTGCTTCTTCTTGATGAATGTTTCCCTTGTGAGTGTTTCAAATCTAATTAGGTAGTCAAGCCTGACTGATATTCTGTAATCAGGTTTTTGGTTTCCAAATACCATGATAGTCTCTCATTAACCATTCTTTCGAAGGTCTTACACAGGCAACTAGTGAGGGTAACGGGTCGATAATTTATTGGATCTGTATGGACTCATTTTGGTTTGGGTATTGGGATCACAATTTGTAGAAGAAAAATGGGCGATTGTGCAATATAGTTAACAAGAACAATAGGGGTGAAATAAACAAATAGACAATAACTGTTACCAAATGCAAGAAAATTTACTTTTCTACTTAATTTCCATGCGTGTTTACCGATTGTAAAAAATCATTATCTTTGCATTTGTTAGCATCACATTTAATTAGACAAGTCAGCATGCTTTTCAAGATGCATACCATTTAACCGGGACTTGGTCATGAATTCCAGGCTTACAAGATAGTAATTTTTTTTTTAAAGGGAGTTAGTGAAACTGTAAGCCTAAGTCCAAGGGTGGCTGCCAGTCGGATTAGGGTAATCTTATTTCATATTTATATTTTAAGCTTTAAATTCTCAACTAAGTCAGTCCCGGCAAAATTGTCATCCATCTTGAAAAACATGCTGGCTTGACTAAGTAAAAGTGATGCTAACAAATGCATAGATAATAAATCTTATCAGTGAACACACGTGAAAATGATATAGATAAGTAGAAAAATATTAAATTTTCTTGTGTTTGGTAAGAGTTATTTGTTTTGTTTTTCACCCCCTTTTTTGTTAACTATAGTTAACAAAAAAGGGGGTGAAAAACAATCGCTGAAAAATAAAAAAAAAGTTAAATCAATATTTTACTTTTATTTTTACTCTAAAATGAAGCTATCATCTAAAATTCTTTTACAAGTGCAACTGATGATCTGCCACTTTTTAATTCAGACAAAATCATGAGAGAGAACTTGACAATCTTTCCACTGCACCTGCTGGTGGTAGTCTCTTTTCATTTTCAGAATGTCTTTTTTAAAAAATCTAACCCTAGTTCACCGGTAAATTCAAGTGACAACATTCTCAAAGCAAAAGTTGACCTGTTGAAATAAACTTGACGGTGGTGTTTCAGTGTAATGATCATAAGTTGGTTCGCAGTGTGTGGATTGTTTTTACTTAAGCACCTGTATTTTATAGTTTTTAGATCTTTTAATTTTTTTATTTAAATAGAGAAGGTTCAGCTAATATAAAAAAACAACTAAAAAGCAATTAGGAAAAAAAAATGTTTTTTTAAATAGAATCTTAAAACATTTAATTATAATTTGGATCAACTTACGCTGGATTATAATGGAATTCCACATTTTTAAATTCAATTTTTCCTTCTTTTAACTCGAGTGCCTTTGCGCCAGGAATGTCTTTAATCTGAAAACAAAAAAAAATTATTATTGGTCTATCGCCTAACAATGGCGTCAAAGAATGACGAAAGATAAACGGAATAATGTAAGAAAATATCAAATAATCATAGATATTCATGTTGGGACAATTAATCAGAATCAGAACCGGGAATTGATATCGGAAAAAATTCTTATTCAAAAAACGATTCTTTTCATTTTTCTTTTTTTTTTTTGTTTAAAACTTAATTTTCCATTACTCGATAAAATGATCAATATTTATGGTTGTAAAACCACCAGTAAAACTAAAATTTATAGATCATAACGAATTTAGGTAAAAATGACACTGAAAAAATTGCTAAAAATATCTCAATAATGACATATATAGAAAGAGCTTGATGATCTAAGAAAAAATCTTTTCAAATTTTAAAAATCTGACTAAAAATAAGGAAGTTATGACTATTTTTGTGCCTCGCACAATTGGATATTTTCCCCTCTTTAAAACCATATGCATTTCATCACATTTATTTACACTAATTTTTCAGTAAAAATGTTATATTTTTGTTAAAGCACAAGATTAAGCAATGAAATTTGCCATATAAGTGTATTTGTATTCCAGGAATCAGAATATGCCACTGAAAATCTCCAGAAATTAATGGTTTCCAAATAATCTGCAGTAAATGCGCATAAATATGCTGCAATACCTTAAAAAATACCATGTATCCATTAAAAAACAAGAAGTTAGAGAACTTAAAGTTTAATTGTAATACATTTCATGTACAAGAAACTAAAATCTAATACTAGGACTGTTTAAAAATGAATATATTGCAAGATTTCTTTAATATTATTGTAGATTAACACCTTCCGCTAAATCGTCCCATTGCCTCCCCAAAATATGAGATTCTACCTTTTTTAGGCAATTACGTGCGAACATCCTGAAAACTTAGCAGAAAGAAAAAAACAACAATTATTTCAAAATTTAGAGTGGGGAATTAGTTTCACATATAAATTTTATGTGAAAGAATAAACCATTTCCGGGCCATTCTAGCGTTTTAGGGCATTAATCAACTTATTTTCTATGCGAAATAAATCCTGTGCGTTTTTCTTTATGGGGGTCTGCTTTTTTTAATTTTTATTTAGACGATTATGTGTGGTTTTAATGGGCTTTTTGTACGATGGGAGCTTGCCACTCGGACTTAGGGTTAGTGATAAGGTTAAGGAAGGAGTTTTGTTTTGGATGGAGGTTGCCATTCAGACTTAGTATTAGGGTTAAGGGAGTTCTTTTTTAGGTTAATGGTACAACACGTTCAAGAGAAGTCATTTTTTAGAAGGTGGGCTTGTCACTCGAACCTAGAGTTAGTGGTAGAGTAATTATTTATTTTATATCAAGTTTTCAGCTTGAAAAAATATTTTTTAAATTGCACTAAAAGGCAAGAATGGCCGGGAAATGGGAGATCATTTTACGTTAAACTTATATGCGAAACTGATACCCCTACTCTAAATTCTAAATTATTTTTTGTTGTCTTTTTTTCCCCCTGCTAAGACTTTTAGGGTGTTCACACATAATCACATAAAACAAGTAATTCTAGTAATAATGACTTTCTAGTTGCCAATTAAAAAAATAAATAAGATTCTACTTATCCATTCTTTCAACGTGGCTATACTATCAAAGTCTACTCTTCTGCACACATCTCCCTCTACTGTCCAGATTTAATCTTCCTCTGAGGGCATCAGAACTAAGCCCGCCTTAACACTCACATTACACATCCATCGTATCATTCTTATTTCATTTTTCTCCATACAACGCATGTCCTCAACTCTCTGTGGCCAGGTTTCACTTCCATACATCATCACACTGCGTACATATGCCTGATAGACTCTTCCCTTAGTGGATAGTGATAACGCTCTGCTGGTTAATAATGGCAGAAGTTCTCTGAACTTACACCATCCACTCTTAATTCTTGCTATCACACTAGCCCCTGATCCCCCCTGTGCTCCAATGGTATCACCAAGGTAACTGTTACATCTGATGGTTACACGTTATTAGTTTAATAACAACTCAAAAACGAAGAAAGGACGAAGTAGAACCTTTAACAAATTTATTTAACAAAAACACGGATTAAATGAAATGTAGAAACCACTGGATGCGAGATGTTTAAGTCTGATCTATAGGTCGTTGTGTTTACTTTTCAACTGTCATGGCAGACAACTCTTTTATCCAAGAGCGATAACTCTTTCCTTTGGTCCAAGGGAAATAACTCTATTCTGTTTTGTTAGGTTGCCCTAACAGTAACAAAACTTCTCGACAACCTGAATAACTTTGTCATAGATATACTTTCTCTAGATCTGAGTTCTCATCAATTGCTATTGTCTGACACTTCTTGCAAACAAATTGGTTATCCTCTCAACCCACCAGTAATTCCACTGCACTTCTTGTGTATCCAATGCTTACAGGTATCAAAAAATTGAATTACACCCGACTCCCTTTCCACAAACCAAACAGGAGAACTTTCCTCTCTTTGAGAACTTTCCAAGACTACAACCAATGATCATCACTTTGGTCTTGGTAACATTTACTCTCAAACCTATACTTTCCATAGCATTCCTCCAAGTCTTTAACTTAACAAGTAGGTGATCCATTGTTTCACAGGCAAGTACTAAATCATCGGCATGCACGTCCACTAACAAAAAGGACACAAATGTGAAAAATGTAAGTCTTTGTCTCATGCATTGCACATCCCTTTTCTTTTTGTCTTTTTAAAGGAATAGCTTGTGAATTTTTCTGTCGTATGGGAACAATGTAATGTGTATGCTTAATCTGATGTCGAATATGACGACTCATTTACTGTTATAGACAAACTATTAATAAATGAAATCTTTTGTTCATCGCTTTTTAACGGTCTTTTTACACATGTCTGTATTACTAATGGTAATATATGGCAAATCTTAGCATACCTCTTATGTGCATCAAGAATCAATTTATTTTCTCTACCCACGCGTTGCTAAACTTGAAATAGAATATCAAATATTTTAATTCGTCAAGGTTTTTGATTGCATGACTTAAATATCGTTTTATTCTGTTTCTATCACTTAATGAATATTTATTGTCACAAAAAACATTGTAATAAATATTTCTTTAAATATGTTCTTCGTTGATTTATTTTGTAAAAAAGACAATCATCATATTTTAATTTTAATTAAGTTTTATTTTAAAGAAAGAACTTTAAAAGATAATATAAAACATTACCAATCTTATATAAATAGAGATTTTGCGGCAGTCACAATTTTTTTTAAACATAATAAGTACATTGCGGAATTCGTCTCATTTTGAAATATCAGAGATCTTAACTACTTTTAGAAATGAAGAATATTGCATTAATAGTAAATAATAAATTTCCAACAAATAAAACGTATCCCATGACTAGAAATCGAAACCAAAATCTTGAGATCTTCAGTCCTATTTGGACTTTCTTATAAATAGAGATTAAAACATTACCATAACAAAATAATTATAACTTTGGCATGACGTCATATATTTATAATTTACATCATGTTTCAAAACCTGAATTCAAACATAAACGACAATAAAAAACAAATAAAAGAATGGGTAACCATTATCAATAGTGTTGGAAATTATTTTAATAGTTCCAAACAATTTATTTTGCTTTAACTACATATTGTACACAGTTCTTTCATAATTATATAATCCTCCAAGCCTAGCACAAAAATAATCAAAATTAACGCCCGCGATGAAAAAACGAAATCACACATTGTTTGGTTTTCTTATATTTGCAGAACAAGGTGCAAACAAATAGATTTATTACCGTGTTAACCACTAGTAAAATGTAACATAAAAATGACGCAGGAATCACAGGGTCTTCATGAACAATAAAATGAACATCATCTTTAAAAGCTATTGTATTTCTTTACCAATCCACCTCGAGTGAAGCTGGGTAGGCATTCTAGTTTTAAAATTTTTTTTTCGCTACCCTTGATTGTAATATGATGAATACTTCATAAATGAAATTAAGAAATATCTTTTAAATTCTTTTTAATTCAAAAAATATTTAGTTTAGATTATTTATGACAATAAATGTTAGGGGCAGATTTTATTTTCTAATTGAAAATACATTGTACATGTGTGAAACCTCGCTAATTTCCCTTAAATTGAAAACAGATAGTAACTTTTTTCTAACTCTTTGAAAATACTTTTTAAATATCTATTTACTTGCACATTCAGACAAAAGCATTTAATGTATACATTAATATACAATTTATCAACGTTACACTAGCAAATATATGCAGCCGGAGGGAGCATATTTTTGCTAAGCTGAGAGGATGATATCATGATTAACGAACTACATACACTGACCCTAAAGGAGGGGGTAATGTCTGGGAGGATGATATCATGACAACAGAATAGATAGTACATTACCATTCTCCCAGGATTGCCCTTTTTTTTTGTGTGTGTGTGGGGGGGGGGGCACACACACACACAAAAAAAGGGCAATCCTGGGAGAATGGTATCGTGAGGAACAAATGTATACTATACTCCCCCCACCCACCGAAGATGAGGTAAATGCTTGGGAGAAACGTATCATGACGAATGAAAATATACTATAGAGAATGAAATAAGCATAAACCGTTTTAATATTAATATAGTTAGGATAGGTGGAAAAAACTTCAGATAACATTAAAAACAATGGCAAGTTTCATTGTCCACGTGAAATGCCCAAATGAAAATTGGACGAGAAAATATAGTCGCTATCTTTATAAACAAAGATAAATATGCCAGGTAAGGAACTTCTTTCATAATTTTCTAGTCTTTTTTGACATGTTTATTATAAACTTGAATTATCGTTCTTCCTTAGTTAGTATTATCTACTAAACTGACCCCCTGACTACTTCCCTCCACTCAAAAAGGAGGACATTTCTGAGAGGATGGTCTTATGAGAACAGAACCGATACTAACCCCTACCTTAAAAGATATACCGATTAAATCGAGTTTTTTATTGGGGGGGGGGGGGGGGGGTCATTGAGGAAGGATTCCCCCCAAAACGGAGAAGGTAATTCCAGGGAGTGCAGTCTTATGACAACAGAACCGATATTACACTACACCACCCATTAAAAAATATTCCAATTAAATCAATTTTTTTTTAAATTTAAAAATGCCTAGTCACAAAAAAATTATTTATGGTTCCTTGACCTTTAAGCTTAGTGTAGAATCTGTTCTCGACATCTTAGCAATATTTAACGTTTTACTATAGCCGGAAGTAAATTATCTCCCTTGAAAATTAAATTCTAAAAAAAGATTTTAAAACGCTATAATTTTTTTTATAAAATCTTTATTAAATTTATAATTATAATAATAGCACTATCGATAAAACGATTGCATATGTAGAAGAAAATTTGACAATACAAATTAGAAAGATATATACAGAATATTAATTTATTAGAATATTAAAAATAAATAAATATGCAAATGAACAATATCGAGATTTGTTTGAGGGAGTTGGAGATGCCTATATATACAGTATTTCGAAATAATTTTGTCTAGAATTAAATAACCATAACCGGTTTTGATGTTAATATAGTTAGGATAGATGGAAAAAACTTTCGCATTTATTCATTATATATATATATATATATATATATATATATATACATACATATTTATTATGTATTTAGGCAGAATTTTTCATTTAAGCAAACATTGTTAAAAATAACAATTCTCTGCTTAATTATACTTTTTTATTTTTTCAATTTTCCTAATGATTATTTTTTGTTAAAATCCCAAAAAAATAATGTACGTTCCATACGTATCACAAACGTTTCCGATTCTTCATCGAATCATCTCAGGTGACAAAAGCAAAGGAACAAAAAAGCTGGAGAAAAGAGACTTTCAGAAAGTAGCCGAGAAAGGTGCACGTGAAGTCAGTTAGACGCCAAAAGAACGGTCTCACATTGTTCCAGGTAAGACATTGACAATTTAAATTCTGCAACAACAGAATTAGCGCCACAGGATAAAATTGTATTATGTTAAGCATTTTAAAATGTTCTTACTGGTTTCATACATTGTTCTGTCTAGTCTAGAATAAGTCCCTTAGATTTATCTCCCTTTCCCGGCCCCCCATTTGTTAGGGACTTTTTTATCCCCGACACCGGCCGGCAAGCAGCTTGCCGGTGCTGTTTCTGGATTCTCACTGCTGCTATGTCACGGGCGAAACTGCATGGTGGAATTGCAATCTCCTTACAGATTCCGACATTTTAGCCATCTTCGGTAAGAGACATTATCCCTTCTCCTTCCTCAAACAAAATTGAATATCGTGCCAGTTATTTCCTTTGAACATTTCTCTAATTTAAATAAACTTTATTCTCCCTTCTCATCCCATGTGCATATCTCCTTGTCGATCGCTCGTGACGTGTGTACCTCATACTACGTAGTATCCTTCACCCCCAAAAATACCTACTATTCTGCTTAACAGTTTTTTTAGATTTTAGTAGACTCCTCATTTCCTGTTTCGTCGTCATTTATTGTATTCACATTTCTGAGACAATGTTTTTATTTCTTTTCAGTTTTTTACCTTTTCGAGGGACAATAAAACCTGACATTAAAATATGCTATGGCTCAGAGTCTTGTTTTTCGAATGGAGTTATTGCTAGCTGTTTAAGGCAGCACAGTAAAAAACGAAGATGCCTCCCAATGGTCGGACTCGGGCATGATAGAAACGGAGGGCCTCCTAATGACTGGAATACACCGTCAGAAATGCGGTCATTCCACGAAGACAACCAAAAAAAAGAATCCCTCTGAACTACGGACACTACTTCAACAACAGTAGTGCCCATACAGTTTGTCCTTTTCCAGCTACCTTTTCAGCTTCGGTCTCACAACCAGTCACCCCTATTTTTATCCTTTCGACGATGAATCAAAACGTATCTAACCGTCTTGACGGTTAAACCCGGCCCTAAGGCAGCATATACGTAATGTTATAATAGGTTGCTCGGTTTTAATAAAGATAGCTTCAAGTATTTTTAATATTTTTAATTGGTTTTAGAATGTATTTTTATGTTATTATGTGTCTTAAATCAGGGTGGGGGGAAGTAGTTATGTTTTTGTAGATGTTGGTAAATTGAGCTAGATTTTTAAGATGCATGGTGAGGCGGCAGGATAGGATAGCGGTTGTAAAGTCAATGTAGCTATTAGCATTATTATTATTATTATGAGAGTTACATTCTCCCAAAGGGCATTTTAACTTATAAATAACATTGGTTCTTTCTAATGTTTTACGGGTTGGCGAAGAGTTTTTTTTTTTACTACAAGATTTTGGGTCTTTAACTTTCTTATAGTAAATAATGAGTCTAATTTTATAATTATTGTCAATTGGGGATATGTATCTGTACAATATTTTTTATGGATTTTTCTTCTAATCTGAACTTTAGTTATATTTGATTACAATAGTATACATTAATATAGTTTGAGTTGTGATGTGGGATATTATTATTATTATTTGTAGTGGTACTTTTAAGTTTCAAATCATTAATTTTATTTGTTTAGCGATGATTAGGGAATTCGTTATTAATAAGGACTTGTTTTATAGTTTTTAATTCAAAGAAGATTAGTTTTTTATGGTTTAGTAGGTTTTTAACAATGGCTATTTTGTAGCGATGGGGTCATTTGCTCTTGAAATTTAAACGATTAGAATTTAAGCTGGTTGTTTTTTTATAAGTAGAAGTGTTAAATGTATTATTAGAGGTGTCAATAAGAACATCAAAGAATGGGATTTCATTATTTACGTTTAGTTCTACGGTGAATTTAAGAGTTTTTTTTATGGAAAGGTCCTGAAGTTTGTGTATTTGGTAATTATTATCAACTAGAATAAGAATATCATCGACATAGTGTACATAAATAGAGGGTTTTATGTTATTAAATGTTTGTTTTTTTAGGTTTGCAATATAAAACTCGCTAAAGGTTGGGGCGAGAACCGAACCTATTGATACTCCGTCAATTTGAGTGTAAAGATTTCCCTTGAAGTCATTGGTGCAGATCAATAGTAACTTTTTAAAGTTTTTTTTTACTGATTTTAAGTGGAGGGGGAGACGGGTTATTGTATGATTTATTGACGATTATATCAATTGTTTCTTTTACAGGTATATTTGTGAATAAGCTTTCTACGTCAAGAGAAGCAATGATTTTATTGTCCGGTTGTTTTATCTGTAGGATTTGTAATAGTTTTTATGTGGACTTAACACTACATTTACTAGGTAGATATAGGCTGATATATTCATTTAGGGTTTTTGTTAAGGAATATATTGGAGTAATAATTTGGGATATGATAGGTCGGAGAGGGGAATTAGGTTTATGTATTTTAACTGTTCCATATAAATATCCAGGTTTGTAATAACCTGTTATTTTGGAAGTTGGTATTTATCAATGTGTGCGTTATTGGCAGTAATAAGTCTTAATGTAATAAAATTTTATCATGTGGCGTCGCAGAATTTAAATTGTCAATGTCTTTCCTGAAACAATGCAAGACCGTTCTTTTGGCATCTAACTGATTTCATGTGTGCGTTTCTTTGCTATCTTTTGACATTCTCTCATTTTCTCCAGCTTTTTGGTTCATATGAAGATGATTTGACGAAGAATCGAAAACAATATATATGGAGTGTACATATTAATATTAAAACCAAAGAGATAACATCTTGAAGGTGCCAATGAAATAATAACAAAAAAAAATTAAGGCTGCTCTCTATAGAAAATGATACTTAAAAATCCATTTTTCAGTTAAAAAAACAAATTGTTTTCACTTTCATGTCCATGCTTCGATGCATCACATTTCATGAATCTTCACTGAAATCAAAATGGAATAAATCGCAATAGTAGTTGTGACCCAATAAGTAGTCACAGGTAGTCGAGTTCATTAACTAAAGCGGAGTTAATCAATGTTTGTTTCCTGAATGAACACAATAAAATACATGTTAAAATATTTCTTCGCTTTTCGATTAAAGTATGTTTAAAAAAAAAAAAAAGTGTTAGCTATAATTTGAAATTAACTCACCAAGTAATCCATGTTTTACTAAATATCTGTCTATCACTTTAACCCTAACCTCTCATTGCCCCCCCCCACCCTGCTATTATTTAAACACTGTCTATCACTTTAACCCTAACCTCTCATTGCCCCCCCCCCCACACCCTGCTATTATTTAAACACTGTCTATCACTATCTTCTATCAATTTCGGTTTATGAATAGCAATAAATTTTTCTCCCTTGCCACTTTCTTTTTAGAGGGAAAGAGATAGATATAGTGAGCAGAAAAGACTAATTTTCAATTTTTTTATTTTCTTTTAACTGGCTTTGCAAACACTTTTTCCTCATTCGAACAATCTCAGCCAAGCTCAATGGGTGACCCAAAGGGGTCACAGTTTTTGTAGTTTTCTTTATTAATAACATTTGTTTTAGAGATTTTTCCTCAATGAAAGTGTTGGGTAATTGAAATTTGTAAGTTTTAGAAGCCAAAACAATGCATATATATTTTTTTTTTTTTTTTTTTTTTTCGACGGTATAACGTCTTCAGGACTAGAAGCATTTTTTTTCCCTTCCTCATAGATATCAATGAATAATTTGTAGTAAGAAAGAATAAGGCTACAATCCAAATATTAATAAATGGTTTCTTACGATACTAAGCTTCAAATAGTTTTTAAAGTCTGATGGGTATTTTTTCACCTCATTTTTCTTAGCAAAGGATCAGAAATTTAATTCAATAAAATATACTTATTAATTAGTTTATTTTTTACCTACATGACATCGATTATCAAGGCTAAAAGTCACATGAAGATAACAATGAGATGGATAGATTGACAGTGGAATGATGATGATATTATGAGAGGATTGAAAATAACTGGAATAAATAAAATTTAATTTAATCCATTATCTTTGGAGAGGACCATGTTGCAGCCCTTGAGGAAGCAATCTTGTGACAACGTTTTCCACAAATGGGAAGTTCTGGGAAAGAAACTGTTCACGGAGGAAGAAAGGAAAGTTCTTTGCAGTTGTGGTAATAAGACGAGTTCTTGCTGTGAATGTCTTACAAGGAGGAACAAGAAATTGAAGCTCAGTCGAGCACTTTCCATGAAAATAAACTAGCAGCATCATTTCTGTGAGAAAAGGGAAGTACAGAAGAGATCATCCCCCACTAGATTGGCAAGTTGATTTTGAACTCTGTCAAGTTAAATAAAGAGTGCTCTCAATAGCACCTCCCCAGATGTGGCAGCAGTACTCCATCTTAGAACATATCTGACTCGTAGAGGTGGAGGTTTGCACCAGGAGTGAAGTACTTTCTGGAGTGGTAGAATCATCCAACAGATTGGATAGAAGTCTTTCATTTTATGTCTGGAGTTCTAGGAGTTTATCAAAACAAGGGGGTTTCTTAAAGAGAGAGCCATTCATTTCAATTGAGGCAGTACTGGGTGTTAGTGGTGAAAGGAGAGAAGCTTGGTTTTAGAGGTGGTAAAAGTAACGCGTTACTTTTACCCGATTGCACCACATGCTTCAAATCGGAAGAGAGAAACAGAATCAGTAAGATCTTAACCACCAAGGCGCTTTGAAGAGCTGCCACAGAGTTGTGTCATCTGCATAGATGTCAACAAATGATCTCAAGTGATAAGGATAGTGAGCCTTTTATAGGAGTTGCATTTCCCCACATTTGAAGGCCTTGTGCCTGGCTTTCTATTGCTTTTGCAGGGAGACACGTAAAATCGAAAAAGTGTTATTATAGCATTAAGCAGGGCGAATGCAATTAAGGATTGTTATGACTTTGTGGGTCGCTGAGTGCTATCGAGATGACAACTTAAATATCAACAATTGAAACAGCCGGCTGCTGGATTTAAGGTTAAATCAATTGTTACCAGGGACATGTTGAACTGAGAGCATCAGTAACTTTCCCTTTCTTTTTGTGATGTATGTTGTGTCTCTTTCCCTCTCTTTCAGACCTTTCATTCTCTTTCTCTCTTGTTTTTTATCATCGCAAGAGAAGATTTTTCAGTTAGGAATCTCAACTTCATGCACGTCGGGCATGCGTAAACCAACTCCAGCCGACTTTTGAATTTTAATTATGTTTCTTCGGTAAAAATAAATATATTTTTTTATATATAAAAATGTGTTGTTCGCTCACTCCTATTATACAGCATTCAATTGCGGCAAAGCGGCCTCTCAGCCAGATAATTCATTCTCTGGAGAGAATTAATGATGCCTAAATCTAGACCAAAGAACCATCAAGACTACGGATGGGATTAACCCAACCGGGTATAACCTCCTTATACATCCCTTTGAGTGTGCCTATCATTTGCCACTCCGGGAGCTGGGTTACCATGCCAGGACGAAAAGCGCCCTTCCAGAAAATTCCTCAAGGCACAGATCACCAAGTTACACACGATGATTTAAAAGATCATTAATAGTGAATATTTGATATGCAAACATTATTTTAGTTATCATATGTAGGGAATATATCATTAACTTAACATACGGAAACCATTGTTCGTGTCAGAAGAGAAAAAGATAATAGAGAAACAATTGGATGACAATAACATTTAATTTATTCTTTTTTTCATGGATGAACGCAAAAGGAGGTTAGAAAAACATGTAATAAATAAAAAGTACAGACGGCCATAACTAAAAAATGAGACCTAAACAAGAGTACAATTGCTCCCATTATAATAAGAAAACACACATGTTGGAAAGGTATTGAGAATACGTGCATAAAAACAACTGACACCAACAAAACTTACTTTTCTCCCACTGCCAAACACGTTCTTCCTCATATTGTGCCCAAAGTTCTAAATCCAGGTGTTTGAATTGAATTTGCGCAAATCGCATCACTCTCAACATAATGTTTTGTAATTGTGTGCATCCATGCTAGTCAACCCCAGCTGGTTAATTCATGGCTCAGGTTCTAATTGCACTGGAAACTTCTGTACGAGGAAATATTAGCAAATTCTTCTTGCAGTGGGTAACAGATGTCTTCTCACATCAAGGCTCTGCATGACAAACAAAAACGGACTTGTCATAAATACAGAAAATTACTCTCACCATCTCTGTTGATAGACTCCAGTTCACCACTTTTACCAAGTGTGATAGCACGGAATATCTAAATTTACTTATAGCGCATCATTGAAAATAATCCAGGACAATATTATCTGCTTCTTTGACCAAGGTCTGAGAGTTGGCAGACTCCATCCATCAAGAAGATAACCTTGGTGACTTTGTCCGTTAGGTTTTTTAAAAGCCATGCTCAGGTGGAGAACTGGTCAGAGACATCTGACAGCTTTGGAAGTTTAGCCAAAAAGAGGCAGAGTGTCATTTAAATTTCCCACCGCAACGATTTTACCAATTCCCATACCAGAAATGCCCTCTTGAGTTAAAACCGAAAATACATCTTCAACAGAGATAACTCTGGCTAAACAGCCTCCTTCTTACAAACAAGCAAATGATAAAAAATTTAATGCTTAAAGATAATGTGAATAGCTCTGTGGGGGAGAGGCTATCGTTCAATGCAGAACAAAAGGAAAAGAACAATGTTCAACAACTCGGTCCGGGTTTGTTTTTTTTGTATAAAAGAGTAATTATTAATAAAATAAAAGAATTGATTTTACATTGGTGCTCGTAAATGTCTTTGCAAGGGTTGTTTTTTTTTGCTAAGTTATTTCGCTAGTTCTCTGTGTGTGCGAATTCGTTACACAAGTGGTTGTCTAAGTTACAACTTAACGGGCAAAGGCAGTGGCTAGAATTTTCGTCCGGTTTGGTTCTTTGCCGCACGCCCGGGCGTCAGTTCAACTCTCTCGAGTGTCAGTCCAACTCTGGCTTGTGCGTGGAAAAACCACATTTTTTTTTATTGAAGATGTCTGGTCGTACACCCCCTTCTCCGCCATCTTACTTCCTGCCTGTCTTCCTTTCTCAAGGAGGGTGAGGACGGGCGCCTCACTCTTTTTTCTTACAATAAATGGGATTTTCTACCGTTATCGCCAAAAACAAACGCGACAACCGTGGCCTTTCTCATTCTATCACACAGCTGGAGGTGTTCTGTGCCCGGCTTGTAATTAACAATGACAGGCTCAAATAAATCTCCGTCAAGTGGCTTTGTTTTTCTCAGGTCGTGATGTCTTCAAAACAACCGTCACAGAATCGTGGTTCTAAAACGCGCCATTCATCCAAACAATATCGCTTTATTGATATTTCAGAATTAAAATTTGCGATATGGAATTCTCTAATCTCCACCTTCCAGCTGGCAACTGTCTCCTCGCCTCTGGTGGTAATTGATTTTGAATATCTTACATGATTCCGCGAGACTAGCTGGTATCTCGTTCTGTCGTCCGAATAAGTTCATTTCTACGTCAAATATATACTAGTTTTATATCTCCACTTCATCTCCTCGCAGGGCCCACAGTCGGCGTAGCATCACCACCAAAATGCATACTAGCGCATCACAATAATTATTAATTTAAATAATTTAATAATATTCAATAACAAAATTTTGGTCACTTTTTTTAAGCATTTTAATTTAATGAAATTGAATAAATTATTTTTACATGAATTCTAGAGTTAGAGTCTTCATTTACACTTGAGAAATAATGTGGTAAAAATAAATAAGGCTACAATCATACAATGATAGAAACAAATAGAGGCCAGTGATACTGAGCTTCAAATATATATTTTTTAAGTCTTCTAAGAATGTTTGTGGGTCTTTTTGTTCTTGCAAAAAATTGATCTAACAATGAGAACAACTTACCTCCTCTTCTTCACCTAACAACTGAAACATATTTTCCATGTCAATGAAAGACTGTTGGATCATTCTTAAAAAATTAAAAAAAACAGAATTTATATAAGCATTTTTTTAGTATTGCACAATCTTGAAAAAACGGTTTTCAGTTCATTTTATCAATATATATCTACATATATATGGCTGAAACAGTTTACAATTTGAAAGCCATGAAAAAATGAAAAGAAATGTAGATGACATTAAGCATGTGCCATGACAGAAAAATGAATTTAATAACAGTGACAGCAGATGTTCAGGTTTTCTTTGCTGTTTAAGATGTTTAATAACTAGATGCTAGATAAGAGGGAAAGAGAGAAAGAGAGAAATGCAGAGAGAGAGAGAGTTTGAGAGAGAGAGAGAGAGTTTGAGAGAGAGTTTGAGAGAGAGAGTTTGAGAGAGAGAGAGAGTTTGAGAGAGAGTTTGAGAGAGAGAGAGAGAGAGTTTGAGAGAGAGAGAGAGAGAGAGAGAGTTTGAGAGAGAGTTTGAGAGAGTTTGAGAGAGAGTTTGAGAGAGTTTGAGAGAGAGAGAGTTTGAGAGAGAGAGAGAGTTTGAGAGAGAGAGAGAGTTTGAGAGAGAGAGAGAGTTTGAGAGAGAGAGAGAGTTTGAGAGAGAGAGAGAGAGTTTGAGAGAGAGAGAGAGAGAGTTTGAGAGAGAGTTTGAGAGAGTTTGAGAGAGAGTTTGAGAGAGTTTGAGAGAGAGAGAGTTTGAGAGAGTTTGAGAGAGAGAGAGTTTGAGAGAGAGAGTTTGAGAGAGAGAGAGTTTGAGAGAGAGAGAGTTTGAGAGAGAGAGAGTTTGAGAGAGAGAGAGTTTGAGAGAGAGAGAGTTTGAGAGAGAGAGAGTTTGAGAGAGAGAGAGTTTGAGAGAGAGAGAGTTTGAGAGAGAGAGAGTTTGAGAGAGAGAGAGTTTGAGAGAGTTTGAGAGAGAGAGAGTTTGAGAGAGAGAGAGTTTGAGAGAGAGAGTTTGAGAGAGAGAGAGAGTTTGAGAGAGAGAGAGAGTTTGAGAGAGAGAGAGTTTGAGAGAGAGAGAGTTTGAGAGAGAGAGAGTTTGAGAGAGAGAGAGTTTGAGAGAGAGAGAGTTTGAGAGAGAGAGAGAGAGTTTGAGAGAGAGAGAGAGTTTGAGAGAGAGAGAGAGTTTGAGAGAGAGAGAGAGTTTGAGAGAGAGAGAGAGTTTGAGAGAGAGAGTTTGAGAGAGAGAGAGAGTTTGAGAGAGAGAGAGAGTTTGAGAGAGAGAGAGAGTTTGAGAGAGAGAGAGAGTTTGAGAGAGAGAGAGAGAGTTTGAGAGAGAGAGAGAGTTTGAGAGAGAGAGAGAGAGAGAGAGTTGAATATATACCTACCTATAGTAAGTACCAAGCCAATTTAAAGGTGAGAACAACTGAATAATGTAGGTCCCAAAGAGGACATAATCACCCGAACTTAGTTTGAGTCCATTTAAGCTGTGCACCACTGCCCAGGCACACAGCAGGCAACCCCCTACTAGGCCAGTGACAATCACTGTGCTCTGAAGGCCATTCAGAAGATTTAGGCTGGCAGTAGATTCCCATTCAGCAGCCTGAGAAGCAAAATATATAATAAGAAATGTAATTGTTTCATGAAACAAAAACAGAAATATAGAAAATTATTGAGCTGTAAATTTAGATGAATCAAGTGATTAGCAGCAATTTTGTGCCAAACGGTTATGTAGAACCCAAAGTAAAGGATGAAACCTTAAAATGTGTTAATCATCAGATGAATTGCTAAGGGCGTGAAACCAATGACCAATTAAAAAAAACACATTTTATACATATAATAATCTAAACTAATGAACAGATTATTATGAATTTTGTAATATATATTCTAGGCAACACGGCCAGTAACATGGGCTCCTAATTTGGGCTGTGATGACCCTTTTCAGTTCAGAAATAGTCTGGGGATTGTTTTGATAGACATCATTACCCTGCAGACAAAAATCTGGAGGGTCAAGATCCGGTGAGTGAGAAGCCCATTCAGAATCACACCTACTGATTTGACGATCACCTAGTATCCCTGTATATCATTGAATAGCAATACATCAAAGACTGTTGCAGATTCATGACTGAAACTTGGTGAACAAGTCAGACATAGACTGAAGTTTATTTGTATGAATATGGTTGGATTACAATAAAAATTGTGAACTTTATTAATGGTGTCTGTCCGGGCAGGGGCAACGGGGTGTTGATACTGGCTACTTAAATAGAGTAGAAGATGAGGTAATGTTTAAATTTCAGAACTGATGAATTAAGTTATTTAACAGAAGCAACTCTGCGTCTTTTAGACAATTTACATTTCCTGTCAGCCACCATCATTATTTAACGGAAATGTTTTGTGAATTTTCCAAATCTTTTACAGACACAGTAACTATTTCATTGCATATATAATTTTGTTAAATGGAAATTCTAACGTTACTGCTCCAATGATGAAAGATTTGAGACAATTTACATTCAGAGATCACTATTCTTCGAGGAAATTTTAATCTTAAATTCAATAATGTTAGGCTTCATATATTATTAGCAGTGTTATCCTGGAATAAATTAGGGCCCTTCTGTATTCCAACTACCTGTCCTGAACCACATTACCATTTTTTTTTCTAAAATAAAGAAAAACATTACCTTCACTGTTTATGTCTGGCACAAATGCATACCCCACAATATTATTGTAAAAAAAACAACTTTTTTTTTAATTTACCCATTATATGAAGATGATATTATGGACAATAAAAATCTCTGAAATATATGTATCCTATTACATTATAATATATGAGCTCTGTTAGACTTAAAGTCTTAATCATTAAGCTTAATTTTACTTGCAGTATTCACTTATATCATAGAGATTCAGAATATTTCATAATTATTTTTTTTTTTAATGTTTTTGTCTCCTTATGATACAACTAAAGTTATAATCTTAACTTGACTTTTTAATTATATATATATATGCTTTTTACTCATAGTAAATTGAGCACTTTCAGTAGTTTTTCCACTTAAGTTTTTACTAAAAAAATGTGAATAAATAGGAATGCTTAAGATGCTGTCGTTAGTCTACTACGATGGCCTCCGTGGTTATGATTTCAATCGCTGATGATCGTTTGCTGGTGGGTCTAAGCCACGCTGATGCATTGTAATGACAAACAGCTGTCTATGGATAACCATCTCTCATTTTTTATTTATAGAACTATAAACTTAGGTATGTTTATATATTGGTATGTACAGGATACATTACTGAACTAATTCACTGATCATTATGAATTTTGGAACACAGCTCTAGGCATAAGGGGTCCAAGTGTGGACTATATTTAGTTTTATGCAAATGGGGTAAAAAGAGGATGGAAGCTCTTCGTGAAAATTCAGATACTTCTCATTTTTGTGAAATTGTGATAATAGGTATTAGATATTAATTAATAAACATTCCCCAAATTTAACTTTTTGGAGCATTTTAAAGGGTGTTTTAGAGGGGCATAATATGAGAAACAAACACACATTCGAAAATTCAAATATATCAGATGTGCATTGAATTTGATCCATAAATACCAATAAAGCAAAATTCCCTGAATTTCCATTTCTTCTTAAGACCCCCGAGTTTAAGCCATTTTCTAGAATTAAATCATAATAAATTTTGACCAAGATTGGAATAAGTTTTAATAGCACTATATCTTGATTTTATGAGTAAAGCAGAGTAGGCTTAATCTAATTAATAACTGATAATAAAAGATAAAGGAAAGAATTTTTTTCACTTACAAAGACACAAAAAATTATTCCCTTGTCTCAGTTGCTTGATTAACTTTTTGTTGACGGTAAAACCTTTCAATTCAATTAATTTAGCTCTGTCTTCTTTCTCTCGACATTTAACTCCATCTTCTTTCTCTCCAAACGATTAGTTTTGTTTCCATGATTTCAAATAGTAAATCAGAATTAAATTGTGAAGCAATATTGAGCGGGCCAAACTAGTTAGTACATCAATAATGAGTAATAAAATGCACTCAGCTTATTCCAATAACATAAAACAAACAATATTGTGAAATAAACAAATTTTCTCACCTGATAATTAACAATTGCTTCTTTATAACGAGATTCTTCTAATGGGGAATTGTTGTAATATTTTACCTGAAATTTAAAAAATTGAAAGAATTAAAAATTCTAAACGTTTTCTGCATTATGCCTATAACTTTTGATCATATGCAATGCCATTTGTAAACGTGTTTAGCATTTATGCAATGCCATTTGTAAACGTGTTTAGCATTGATGCAATGCCATTTGTAAACGTGTTTAGCATTGATGCAATGCCATTTGTAAACGTGTTTAGCATTTATGCAATGCCATTTGTAAATGTGTTTAGCATTTATGCAATGTCATTTGTAAACGTGTTTAGCATTAAACCAATTAGATTTTGGGGAAGCTTGCATTAATTTATCATATACATCTATTATATAATATATAGTATGTATGTATGAATGTATGTATGCGTGTATGTGACGATACTCATCAAAAACTACACAACGAACCGTCACAAAATTGATGTTTTTCCAACCCCCCAAACCCTCGGACGAATAATAAGTCAGAATTAGAAGAGACCGTCGATTTATTCGTGTAGAACGGACACAAAACAAATCAGGGGGTGCTTAGATTTGATCGTTTTTTAACTATCTGTTCGATCTACGCATACACAAATATTTTGCCAACTTCCGTTTTTCTATGACGGAGCTGCGAGATTTCATTGAAACATTTTACGTAATTCATACCGTTTGTTTGCATTTTTTTTTTAATAAAAACCTTCTCACTTAAAAAAACAAAACTGTTTTAGAATCGTCAAAATCTTTCTTGTCTATGATCAGTGAGGTAGAAATACTGACCGAAGAAAACGTTTTTGTTTTTTTAATAACACAAATATTTACCTCAGTCCAGACGGAAATGTTTACACTTATTAATGATTGTTCATGAAACTCATTCTTCTTTTATCAATTAAAATTTGTTAATAGTAAAAAAACAATTACTGCGTGTATAGTATGCGCAAGGCAGCGGAGATAGGTGCATGTATAGTATGCGCACCGCACCGCGCCGCAGATAAGTGCGTGTATAGTATGCGCACAGAGGTGGATATAGATGCCTGTATACCAGGGCGGAGATAGGTGCGTATATAGTATGCACACCAGGGTGGAGATACGTACGTATATAGAAGGCGAAGATAGAAGTGGTACTTTTAATAGAAATATGTCATACTTTTGCCCGGGCAATGTAAGAGGAGGGGTGGGGAAAAGACACCTTACGTCGAAGGCAACAGGGAGAAGATGGCAACGAGGAGAGGAGGTGGTGAAATGGGACGACCAGAGAAGAGAGAGCCCCGGGCAACGCTGGATAGCCCTGCTAGTCAATAATAAATAATAAATTATAGAATTTCTTGATTTTAACACTTTACTGCAGTTTCACGCTATTACCGATCATCAGAAATGTCTTTAATTGGTATCAATCAAATTAATGACTATATATGCTTCCCACTACTTCATGTGTTAAGTGAAATCGCCAGCTACCATTAGTGATAATAAAGTTTTTTGTAAACAAGTAGAGCACTCTCAGTAGCTGATATTAATAGAAACGTTAGAATTTTCCTTCTGCATGTCTTGTGCTGATGGTGAAATGGTTAAAATGTGTGCCTGCTGCAAAACGATAGTGTAGGTTAGTCTCAGCTGGAAGCAATTGCTCATGTAGCCACACTGAAGTGGTGTGATACAGTAAAACAGTGTCTGTGGATGAGACACACACTCTCTCATATATATATATATATATATATACATATACATATATATATATATATATACATATACATATATATACACACACACACACATATAAATGATTTATTTAAAAACTATGTTACATATTCCAGAGACATACAATGGTTTCATAGACCGTTACTATTTAGAAAAAACCCTTACAACCCATTTCAATTCTTTGGCGACTCACAAAATGAAGACAGTTTGAAAAATGAAATTCGAAGATCACCTGTTTCATCAACCAGTGAATTCGCTCAAGTGTCCCTTTTGGGGAAAGTACAGAGTTTATGAGGATAGTCTATATGGCTGTATGGGCCCTGATCTTAACTTAGTATTATTTAAACAGTAAAAGTTTATCTATGTCAATGAAACCGTGGTACGTCTCTGGAATATGTAATGTATACTTTTTAAATAAATCATTTGTATTTTAGTTCTCACATTCTTACGATCAAGAACTTTATTGATTTCTTTTCAGCATGCCCCGATGCACTATGTGTGTGTGTGTGTGTTCTCATAAATATTCCTTATTGTTTACAGCAAATTGTTCTTGTTTTGGGGTTGCCAACAGAAACTACTTACCCAAGTTCTCGACTATGTTGCATCAACACCCAAAGTTTGGAAGATCTTTCAAACACAGCATAAAATGATTGACAAAGCAACCAGTCTGAATGCATGTTGTCCTTGTCGCATATGACTGCAATCTAAACAAAATGGAGACGATTTTGGCAGAAATCAGCTTTGACCAATTAATGGAGAGCTCAGATCACTGGTTCATAATGTTTTTTTCATATCAACCGTTTTGGACCATTCAATTCCAAAACAATATCCATTATCACCAATTAATTGTATTGGAAATCCCCCAGAAAGAGGAAAATTCCTATACTCAGTTTATGGTAAGAAAGTCGGATGCAACTCAATTTTCTGTAGTACATGCAGGCATTGGGTACACAAGAAGTGCAGTGAAATTACTGGTAGGTCGAGAGGACAACTAGTTTGTGTGCAAGATGTGTCAGACAACAGAGACGAATCAAACTCAGACATGGAGAAAATATGTAGATGGTGTTATAATTGTAGTACTAGGACACTGATGTTACATATATGTAATTCAGCCACGAATGTAAGAATGTGAAAAGGTTGAACACCCGATGAAAGGAAAACAACCCGTACTCCATAAAAATGAATAACACATCGTATCACAAATTATAATCATATATTTGTATAAAACAACCAAGACAAATTAACAATACATAACAAGTATTTATTTTTTTCAAAAGATCAACTAATATTCTTTCCGCACAAATGGAGTTCTTTATAAGAGACTGGTTTTAGTTATTCCGAGAAAGTTGATCAATCAGGATAAGAATTAAAAGTCCAAATATAGCAATTAAGAAGGCTTATAGCCTTTATGGAAAATGAAAATAGGAAAGTTTTTTTCCTTACGTAATTCGAGGAAAACAAATGAGAAATCCTTCTACTCCCACGGGAAATCGAGATATGAAGGTAAATGTGTTAAAATCGTGGGGAACGATTGAATGAGATCATTTAACACGACAATATATAACAATATGAAAGTTCAATTTTAGGACAAATTAATATGGTATTTTTTTTTTTTGTCCTTATGTCGTAAACACATACCTTTTTGGTTTGACGGCGGAGGGAAGGATATTTTAACAGAATTATAGATTCTGTGATCCGTTCTTAACAAGCTGTTTTTAGGGTCCCGAGATATACGTAATCTCGACTTCGGAGAGGTAATATGATTGGTGTCCGGTAGACAGCAGTATTAAACGTCGCTGTATTTCTTAGCCATTAATTTTCGATTTCTACTTTTCTTATTTTTGATTTTGTGTGCGGGGATAAATTGTTTGATATGACAGCTGGGTGAGCTGCCTAGACGTCCGCTCTCAACGCTGCTTGACGACCTTCTCCCTGAGTTTCTCTCGCCTCGATTTTCCTGCTCTCCTGGCCTCTCCTCTGCATAGCACCAGTATTCTCCCATTTGATTGGTTGAATCCTTCGCCCCCGCAAATGCGTGGGCTGAATTATGAAATCCCGTCTGTTGAACTTCCTGTTGACCCCCTTTGACATGGTGTTGCCCGCCTGCACCCTTTTCCCTATGCGTAGGGGAACATGTGCCAACAAGTCCCCTGTTCCATTTTTATGCTTTATGGGGCAAAATATGTGGATATAACAATGGCTAAGTTATTGAGATTGCTCAGAAATGTTATAACCTTGGTGATAGCATTGGAGCAATGGGTGGAGCACAGGGTGAAGCAGGTGCTAGTGAAGATAGATAGAATTAGGAGTGGATGGAGTAAATTCAGGGAAATTTTTCCCTTACTAAGCAGCAGAGCATTAGCACTGTCGACCAAGGGAAAGATCTGTCGGGTAGGTGTGCTCTGTGCAATGGTGTGTAGAGGTGAAGTCTGGCCAGTAGGGCTTGAGAGCATGCATTGCATGGTGTTTGGTTTGGTTGTTTTACAGCATATGAACCCTTTTCGGGTTATTTAATGCCAAATTCGGTCATTTTGCTTAGAAACTTCATGCTTCAAGTTCTTATCTTTAAATATTCTGTTATGGTGTTTTGTTTGGCTGTTTTGAAGAGGAAAATTGTAGTTTTTGGCTTTGCAGAACATGATTGAGTTTTGCAAAGGGAAAGGAAAAAAACAATAACATCAATGTTTGTATTTTCAGACAGCCTGATCTAGTAGCACCGCATGGAGAGAGATGGTGTGGAAGTGATACTATGGATGTGTAACGCAAGTCTTAAAGACAGGCTCAGACTGATGAGCTCAAAGGAAGATTAAATCTGGACAGTAGAACAGGAGGCGTCGATGGTATGGCCATGTTGCAAGAATGAATGAGAATTCCTGGGTTAGTGAATGTAGAACAATTGAGGTGGCAAGGTCAGACTGAAAGGAAGGCCAAAGAAAACATGGGAGGAAGTGATAAGGATGGACTTGAAATAAAGAGGGATAAATAAAGACATGGCCAGAGAAGGGTTAGCTTGGAAGTCAATTTCTAAAAGCTGTCCAACACATGCCAGCATGTTAAATAAACATTAAACCGATGATGATGATGATGATGTATACGATCAGTTGAACACAAGCTATTTTCTTTGTTATTTCTAGGGGAAATTGCAGATTCATACTTTTTTGAAGTGTTAGTGAACACATGACCCCAACAGATCTGAACTAACCCTAACCCTTGAACTCAGCATAGCTGATTCTATAATCTGTGATTGTACACGTTAGGCTAATAATATACTTTTCTTGTTAAGCATAAAATAAGGAAGATTCATTCAACTTTTCGAACATAAATGTTCAGCATAGATTGAGCACGAGGAGGAGGAAGAGGAGGAGCTGGTGTAATAGCAGAAGTTAGGAGTGGATGGAGTAAATTGAGAGAACTTTTGCCATTACTAACCAGCAGAGCATTACCATTGCTGAATAAGGGAAGCGTCTATATGCCATGTGCATCCAGTGTGATGATGTATGGAAGTGAAACCTGGTCAGTGAAGGTTGGGGACATGCGTTGCATGGAGAGAAATAATGAAAATTATATAATGGATGTGTAATGTGAGTCTTAAAGACAAGCTTAGATGTGAGGAATTCAGAGGAGGCTTAAATCTGGACAGTATAAGAGGATATATGCAGAACAGATGACTTTGTTGGTGTTAGGGTCACATTGAAAAAAATGGATGAGAGTTATTGAGTTAATTAATATAGAATAGTTGCGTTAGCAAGGTCATTTGGCAGAAGAAGGCGAAGGAAAACATAGGAGGAAGTGATGAGCCTGTATTTGAGAGAAAGAGGGATAAATAAAGATCTGGCCAGAGATATATTAGTTTGGAAGTATATTTCTAAAAGCTGTCTAACACATGCTAGCGTGTAAAACGGATGTTAAACCGAATATGATTAATAAAAAAAATATACAAATAATAAAATAATTCACTCAACTGTTTCAAAATTGAGAAGAGAGTCGACTGCTTTAGAATTTGCTTCATTGTCCATTAAGTTCATTCTACGCCGGAATTTGATACGCCATTCTGTCACTAGAATTGTTACAGCTAAAAAGAAAATTTAGGAAAAATTTATATTTTGGAAAATAATTTAAAAAAAAAAAAAATTAATATAATAAACAGACCGAATTAAAACTAAAGCAACTTTTAATATAATTTATAAGTTAAACAATATTTTTTATTTTTGAATTAAAAAAAAAAAAAAAAAAAAAAAGAAAGAAAATCAATTTTTCAAAATTAATTGAGAATAATGCAAAGAAAAAAATGTAATAAATAAAAATTTAATTTTTTTTAATTAAAAACAAATGTAAACTTATGTGTCAAGAAACTTCATGCAAATATTTTCTTCCTGCTTTTTATTTTCCTTTCTCTTCACCTTCACTTCCTGACAAAATATTCTTTGTGTCACAATATTGTAAACATTCATTCTATTAATTGTTTTTAAATATGGCTGACATATATACTATCATGACACTTCATTATTCAAAAGTATATTTTAAAATTTAACCTGCTAAACAGAAATTATTCTATCTTGAATTAAAGTCCAAAAGTGAAAGAATAGCATTGCAGTGTGCCCCCTTGTTGGAGAGAAAAAAAAAGAAACCAAGTTTCTTAACCAGGGATGTGAGATGGCAAGAAAAAGCTAAAATCAAAATGAATTTCCAAACCTGAGGATCATGGCCCTGTGTGTGTGTGGAGAGAGAGTAGCACAAAAATGAACTTCTTTCCTACACAACTTCAATCAGTTTCAACTCGTCAAAATTAAAAGAAAGACATTGAGTGCAGATGTGGGGGGAAAAAGAACAGGAAGTCATCTAACTCTTCTACCCCCTTCATGAATTGCTTGAGGTCATAGCCTTTATGGCAAATTTTTTTTTTAAAGTAGATTTTGATCTAAAAATGGAGAATTCACATCGATGAGAGGCTCTAGCGGTTTAAGTGGAAATTCACTTTTTCTATATTTAAAAAAGAAAGCGTAATTCTGCTTTTTCTGGATTAAAAAAAGCGGAATTCTGCTAAAAACGAAGTACTCCCATTCTCATTTGATCTATGGGTCATGACCCCAATATTATTTCGAAGGATACAATCATTGTTTTAAAGCTCTAATAAGATCACATTAACACTATTACATTCCAATCTGGTTTCATGACTGAATTCAATATTTCTTGTTTATTTTTAATGAAGAAAGTTTAAATTAAAAAAATTTTTTGAAGTGATATTGAATGACAACAGCTGCGGAATCAGTAACCCAATCTCTCAATCGACTTCTGAAATTTTAAATAATTTAACAGACTAGTCTTAAAACCATGAATTTGCTCAGACTAACATCAAAACTGATTGGAAGTCAGTATTTAGAAAATTATGTTTGTCGGATGAAGATGGATTTGTTTACTTGCAGTAGAGTTAGACATTCCCTTACAGATGAAGCAAGAGGCAATACACCCTTGATCGCCCCCCAAAACAAGATTTAATGCGATGTACCAATTCTTTGTGCCCAGCACTGAATGGCAGCTCATTACATAAACAGCTGGAGTATTGTTGTGTAGAAAACATATAGCAGTCGTTGTACATCGTTTTGTTTTTGTTTTTACTTTTACTTTTATTCACCTCAAACAAGGCACGTTGCCATTGAGATGTAAGGGCTACTGTGAATTAGGAGGCCTCCATGAATATGGCCCCTAAGTGGAGAGTTGTGCAGCGAGATGTTTGTTCACATTACATTTAAATTTCTGCATGTTAGTACAGTCAAGGAAACAGGGAGCAGGGAAAGAATTCCAAAGGCTAACAGTTCGAGAAAAGCTATTAAAGTAGAAAGCCTTCCGGCATCTAGGGACATCTACAGTGAAGAGGTGGAATTTTGCTTATTGTTGGGGGTATTTACATCGAGGGGTGACCAGTGCAACAAGTTCGTCAGAGCACATCCCATTGAAGTACTTGTAAAACAAGCACAGGGATGCAACATTACGGTGATGGGATAGGAGCTGAAGCTTGGTAGACAGTGTGGGACCTATTAGAGTAGAGGTTCTTTTTTGGGACTGTCGAAGCAAGAGAGACTAGTGGTCGGTGCACCAGCTATGACCATACTCCATGCATTGGCATTTTTTTTTTTATGGAAATCGCTCCAGACAAGGAATAAAGCCACTTGATGTAAGGAGCTAAAAAACATACTACTTCAAGGTCAACAAATGTTTAATAGATTTTGACCCAGAAAACAGCAATTATTACCCCTTTGTCAAAAACATCGCCCATGAAATGTGAGGATTAAAGAACAAAATAAGGGAACCAAGAGTTACAAGGCTGCCGAAAATAAACCAAAGGTCCACTTTCATGTCATGTTGTTTAAATGCACAGCCATTGAGTAAAACCTGGATCTTTTTTTTGGGCCAAGAAAGATCTGGTTATATTAAATATTCATCCATTAATACCATACAAATTAATTTTCGCGAGAAGACCTTCATGCCAGACCTTGTCAAAGGCTTTGGATATATAAAGAGCCACGGCCCTTGCTTCACTTGTCTTATCCAGTGTATGGTACATGCATTCAGAGATGACCGTTAAGATATCCACAATAGAACAGGCTTACCTAAATCCATACTGTTGGTCAGATAGAAGTTTAGCATTAACAAGGTGGTGGACTATCGCTAGGTTGATTAATGTTTCAAAGATTTTAACAAAGAGTGGGAAGAGACTGATGGGGCAATAATTTTGCAAGTCGGTTCTTTCACTCAAATTTTTAACACTGGTACCACTAAAGGAATTTTCCAGCTATCAGGGAAGCAAGATTCGGCAAAGCATTTGTTGTAGAGGAGCCAGCTCAATGTCCATCGTGATACGTATCGATTTTTGTCTTCAGCAGCTGTTGTAAAAGCAATGGTACTTCTGCAGTTTATGGACTATGCTACAAGCAACGTTTCGTCGACATATATCAGGAAGTTACGTAAACAACTGGAAGGTGCCAAACGAAAACTTTGTGATGTTTTTTGCGAAAACGCTAGCAAACTTTAAAAATTAAGGAAAAAAAACATTTAAATAGAGAATAAAAAAAAATCATCATATGATAATTTCATTGAAAAAAATATTTATTTTTCTGTTATAAAGAAAATATAATAAACAATTGATGGAAAAATGTATTTTTTTTAAGTAACTTTTAAAATCAAGAAAAAAAAAGCAATCATCATATTGTAAGTTTCATGAATAAATATTTATTTTTTTAACAAAGAAAATATAATGTAACAACTGATAGCAAACAATTTTCTTTACCGATTAGGTTAGGTTTTTTTTGGTTTTTTTCATATTTTCTTGCCTACTCCTTTTAAACCCTACCGACTAGGTTAGGGTTAGGTTGTTGGTTTTTTTTGTTAGGATTAGGTTGTTTTTTGGTTAAAGTTGCTTTTTTTTTCAAATTTTTTGTTGGGATATGGTTAATTTCCAGAACTGGACAAAAGAAAAATGCCCAAGTGACGAAGCCATTATTGAAAAAGTCAAAACAAAACAAAAAATGTTATAAATAAAGTTTAGCATTTCAAGTATTAGTCCAGATGACTAGAGATCACAGATCCTAGATTTGGAATCATTCAACAAGTATGTATTTGAAAAAAAATACAAAATTTACATTTTTAATTCGCAAAATGAAAAAATATTGAATTTTCCGCAATATATTTTTCATGATTGGCAGTTGTCGGCTGCTGGGATCTGATTGGCTAAGCGTTTCAGTACCTTTCAGTGGTTTATGTAACCTGCCGGAATATGCCAATGAAACGTCGGTGGTAGCATGGTTCATAAACTGCAGAAGTACCAAGTAATTAAAAACAACAACACAATCATTTGGGGCTTAACAATTATTTACACGTATACATATACAATTTGATGTTAAATAATAGCACGTGGTTCTTCCCCCATAGCCCACCCCTGTTCTAAACATAATTGCTCTCCTTCACAGAAAGAAAGAGAAAGATTTTATCTGCTTATTCACTACATGTCACTGGAAATTTCCTTTCTGTGATGCAACATCCTGAACATGTTAGCTCTAATTATAAACTTAACTTCTAATGGAATTTTCCAATTTTTACATATTTTAGCTCACTCACATCCAATCTGGCTACAATTCTTGGGTTTATAACCTCCGAAGACCAAACATATACTACTCTTTGATCCAAGCCTTAAATCCAGATATGTTTACTTCCCTCACACAGCAGCAAAGTTAGACACAAAGTCAATATATAAGTGGGAACCCAGCTTCCTTACAAGGGGTACTCTGACTGCAAAAACAGCCTAGTTGGTCCCGTTGGTATTTCCTTGCGGATGAGAATGACTCAGACGAATGGCAACATCTGGTGGCAACTACAAGAAACCTCTTCAACCATCGATTGCCATGGCAAATAACACATTACGTGAGAGTCCAACGTTCAAACTCCTCGGCCTAATATTTGCAGGTAACATGAATTGGAACAAATACATAGAAGACATTGCCAAGGCTGCTGCAAATAAGGTGGGCTCCCTCTACCGTGATAGAAAACTTCTCACACCTGACAGTATCCGATATCTCTACAAAGCCACCATTCACTCATGCCTGAAGTATTGTTGTCACATCTGGGCTTAGACAAGGTCCCAAAAAGAGTCTAATCTAATAGATCCATCACTACATAACAAGCTCCAACCCCTGTCCCATCACCACAATGTTGCATCCTTGTGTTTGTTTTACATATACTTGGAATGTGCTCCGATGAACTGGCTGTTCTAGTACCCCCTCAACGTAAATCCACTCAACCAACCCGACAATCAGCTAAATCTCATCCATTCACTGTAGAGGTCCCCAGATGCCGGAGAGCCTTCTACTCCAATAACTTCTTTCCTTAAGCTGCCGCCTTTTGAAACTCCCTCCCTGCTCCCCGTTTTCTTTCTCAATAGGTATGAGACATCAATAAGTATTCACCAAATTTCAGTTTCTTTGGAGTATTTCTAAGGGTTTTTAGGGAGGCATAATATGGGCACAACCTCCTATTCGAAAATTCAAACATATCAGATTTGCATTGAATTTAATCCATAGTCATTAAACACCAATGAAGCAAGATTCCTAGAGTTTCAATTTTTATTTTCAGACCCCTGAAGCTTAAGCCTTAAATTTTAATCATTTTCTAAAATCATAATCATCTAATGGATTTTCCTCAAATTTGGAATAAGGATTCTAGACATAAGGTTTTATATTATTGTACCTTAGTTTTAATTTTTATAAAGGGGACACAAAACTGTTCTGGAAAATATTCTCTGTCCTTGGACAGGTATTCTTAGAAGAATACCTGTCAAGGACAGAGAATATATATAAAAAAATATATATATATATATATATATTTATTTATAAGAACGTTCAGTAAAGGTCATCATTCTCGCGTGGACTTCTATGTAACACCAAGTAATTTCGCGACTTGTGAGCGTCGATTAGAATAACAACATCAAAAATATATTTTTTTAAAAAAGTTCAGTAAAGATCGTCACTCTTCGCTTGGATTTCCTTTATATATGTTTGTATGTACATATTTCTATATATATATATATATATATATATATATATATACATATATGTGTGTGTGTATGCATGCATGCATGCATTTCGATATTGGATTTCTATATATTTATGCATGTATTTACGTATTTCTCCCTTTGTATGTATGTATGTATTTCGATATTGGATTTCTTTACATATATATATATATATGCATGTATGCATTTCTATATTGGATTTATATATATATATATATTTATATATGTAATGGAGAGCGGCCGATTGACGTAGATGCAGACACTTGTCGGCGCCGTTCAAAGAGGCAGCGTCTGGTATGCTGTGTGTGTGGGGCGAACCCGAAAACGCTCGCTGACGACAAAAAAGAAAGAGGAGTGGGAGGAGAAAGGCGTCAGAAAGTGAAATAAACTTTTGATTTGAAAATCCGGGCAGCCGTGTTCATGCAAATTAGGTTGTTTTGCATGCGTCGGATTTTCATTTCAATAAGAGAGCGAAAGTGAAGAGTCAGTCAGTTTTTTCGTGGAGATCGTTCTGAACGCGTATTGGAAAGCGAACAAAAGAAAAAAGTGCTGGATTTTCTTTCATGTTGATTTGTACGACGTTTTTTTTTATACAGTTGCGAGAGACGGTTTTTTTTCCTGCCATTTGGACTTGATCTTGGCGACATCTCTGTTTAAAGATTATTTCGTTATTTTTTTCTCTACAATATATATATATATATATATATATATATATATATATATATATATATAGAATCATGCTGCCTTTCTCGACGACCGTCAACCCCAACGTTGTGTGTCCGTCGCCTTCTTCTTGTCTTCATCCTTGTTC
The DNA here is from genome assembly GCA_963556195.1 of Sepiola atlantica. Classification (NCBI taxonomy): domain Eukaryota; kingdom Metazoa; phylum Mollusca; class Cephalopoda; order Sepiida; family Sepiolidae; genus Sepiola; species Sepiola atlantica. The sequence goes on from OY744519.1 coordinate 147,955,287, forward strand.
TAGCCGAGTCGTCTATCCACTGACGAATCGCCGAGGGCACAGCACTGGATTACAAGTTTACAAAACGAATAAAAGCAATGCAATCCACAAGACAGAACACCAACTCATATACATTGTGTTTCAAACAGTTGTACTCTGGTTGTGTGTGATACCGAAAGGGACCCCAAACGTTAACGTCCACAGAGATTAAATTGTCTGTCGAGGCCAGCACCGTCGCTCAGTTGATCAGTTCATCTCATCGTTTGCTCGGCTCGATCTAATCTCGTCTGGAGTTGAATCCAAACTGAATCTCTTCCCTCTGAGTCCCAACTTGTCAACTCTTTACTGTCAACAGTAGACCGACATAAAACTAACTTATTGTCGTAAAACACTATCACTCCTAAATATCTAATCTTTGGCCTTTTTGTCTTAGTCACCGACAAGCCCTCTCACCTCTGAACAATAGAAACGGAACACTCCTTGTTGATTGTTTATCCCATTCCGATCATCTTGTATGAGTTGGTGAATCATTTACTCCCCTCCCCCTCGGCTTATAGTATCACATATGTACCTATTTCTATATTGGATTTCTGTATATTTATGTATGTATGTACATATTTCTATAATATATATATATATATATATATTTCTATATATTTATGTATGTATGTACATATTTCTATAATATATATATATATATATTTCTATATATTTATGTATGTAAAAGTTGATAAATATATATATATATTATTGTGTTAAAAGCACACAACTGTTCTAGTGAAACATATAGATTCTTCAACCCCACGTGCACATTGCGAGTACTGCTATGCCAAATGGGCCCTTGTTAACAGTGAGTGCTCAGTGCTGTAAAACTGGACCCCACCACCTTGTGGCTTAAGGTTTTGCCAGAAAGGTTAAGATTAAGGCAACCCTTACAGAAATCGCCGGAGGAGCTTCGGCCCTGTCAGCTGAGGCATGCATGATCCACTAACATGTAAATCACACTCTGGTCCAAAGCATCCCGAGTTTCAACCATGGGTATATGGCAATACTACTAGGAGAGATGTCCTCTTTAGCCTTTGTTAAGACAGGCATCGAGGAGAAAGGAAACTCCGATCTAACACCTGCGGTTTAAGTGACTACTGGTCATCGGGCTGTTTGTCTTTCATCAGGTTCATAGTCGCCGATACTCAGAGAGTGGTCGTCGTGTGGCATAAGCGTTGATCACTATAAACCTGTTGATGTGCTGGTACTTTTGGCGTATGGGATTCATATGTAGATACCAACTGCGTGTCAAGCTTAGTGGGATTAATGTAATGAGTAATACGAAATTTAATTTAAAAATACTTGTTGGAACGTCAGAACCTTACTTGATCATTATGATTCTGACGGGCCGGAGAGACGAACAGCAATTGTTGGACAAGAACTGTTATGCTTCAACATTAATATAACAGCCGAGTCAGAGACAAGATTCTTGGAGGAGGGTAGTTGTGTAGAGGAGGGCTCTGAATATGTATTTTACTGGATCGGGAAACCGGAAGACAAATGACGTAGGATTTGCTCTTAAGAAATGGGTTGTTTCTAAACTTGTGGTTTAAATGAGCGCATCATGACTTTACATTTGCCTCTATCTGGTCAGCGATATACAACTCTTATTTCTGTTCAGGCTTCTACATTGAACAGCCCACCTGAGCTAGTAGGATCCTTTTATGAAGATCTTAGAAGAGTTATCCTGACTGCTCCGTAAAATGATAAAATTGTATTGCTGGGGGATTTCAATGCGGAGGTGGGTAAGGAATATCAAACATGGTGTCCACTCAGACGTTATGGAATTGGAAGTATAAATAAGAGTATGTTGCGTTTACTGCAAATGTGTTCGGAGCTGGATTTAGTGATAACACGTGTTTCCACCTGAAACCAAAGTGTAAGAACACATGGATGTATCCATGATCCAAGCAATGGAATTTGATCAATTACGTCATCATCCATAGATACGATCTACAGGATGTCTGCAAGATTCGAGTCAAAAGGAATGCTGGACAGATCATCGTCTGGTGTGTGCTAAATAAGGTTCCTAATTAAGCCGAAAAGGCAATTCGGCAATGCCAAGTATTTTTGTAGAAAAAATGTTGCAAAGCTGAAGGATGAGCAAACTGCTCTAGACCTACAGAATAGGCTTGAGCAGATATCGTTTGATGGTACGTGAGAGTGTTTTAAGAAGTGCGTTTATGAAAAAGCATGAGATGTTCTTGGGATAACGAAGAGAAAGCATCAAGATTGGTTTGATGACAATAATGCTCACATCACAGAACTGCTACAGAAAAAGCATGAACTCTATCAAAGGCAGATTGAGAGCTGCTTGTCACCTCAGGATCTGAAGTCTGTGGAACAGTCATACTTAGCTATTAAATCAGAGTTGCAGAAAGAACTTAGACAAATGAAGTATGAATGGTGGCAACAGAACGCTTGTGATATTCAGCATGCTGCTGATGTTAAGTACAGTAAAATAATGTATGACCTGATGAAGACAGTTTATGGTCCTAGCAATTCTAGTGTAACCCTATTAAAATCCAAGGATGGCACAGAGTTGATTAGGGATCCAAGCAAGCTACTCGATAGATGGACAGAGCATTATACTGATCTGTTCACTAATCCATCGATAGTACTGATGTAATAGATAGCTTGCCTCAGAGGGCTATCCTTGCCAAAATGGATTCTGTTCCTTCCCTCAAGGAAGTGGAGGAATCTATATAGCAATTGAGATGTGGAGCATCTGGTGGAGATGGTATACATGTATTAGTTCTTCACTGTGGCGGAAGACCATTGGCAGTTGATTGACTGCCATGTTTACCAAGATTGTCATGGTCTCTTTGTACAAGGGCAAAGGGAGGAAAGATGAGTGCGACAATTATCGAGACATCTCTCTTTTGAACGGGATAAGAAAGGTATTTCTTGAGAGTCAGTGGGGCTTTAGAATAGGGATACCACTGATATGAGTTTTACGGCACGTCAAATGCAGGAAAAGTGTATTGAACATTGTCTAGAGCTATATCAAGTCTTTGTTGATCAGGATGTGCTGTGGAAGGTATTGGGTAAGTTGGGATGTCCTAACTTTGTTAAACTCTTTCGTGAGCTGCACGACAAAATGAAAGCATGTGTCAACTGCAATGGTTGTCTATGTTTGCCCTGGACCCTGGTAACCTGTATCAGGAACCAGATATATTTGTTGAAAGCCATAGACTGTCTGTAGTGGCTCATTTTATGTATCTGGATAGTGTTATTTTGAGGAACGAGTCATTGGATGCTGAGATAAGTAGACGTACTTAACAGGCTGGTGTGTCTCTTGGTCATTTGGAAAAGTGAGTGTGGACACCACATGACATCAGGCTGGAAACTAAGATCTGTGTATGAGGCTTGTGTTGTATCAACTTTGTTATATGCTTGTGAGACATGGACCACTCACAAAGCTCATATTTGCTTGCTAGAGAGTTTCCAGCAAAATTGCTTTAGGCACTTGCTGAACATCCGTTGGGATAGCTTTATCCCTGACACCGAAGTGTTGGAACGAGCTGCTGTTCCAAGCATCGAGTCTTGTATAAGTAAATGCAGACTTCGTTGGGCTGATCATCTTATTCGTTTTACTGATGACAGACTGCCCAAGCAGGTGATTTATGGGGAACTAACTGGGAATACTTTCACACAGCACAAACCTTGTAAGCAATTCAATGATTGTCTCAAAGGCGATTTGAAGTGCTTTGGAATTAATGGAGGATGGGAGGGGGTGGCTGTAGATAGGTCAAGGTGGAGGAAAGCGATTTTTGAAGGCAGAAAACTTTTTGAAAAGAATAGGATGAAACACCAGCAGTAGAAGAGAGCAGTGAGGAAGAGACAGGACGTGCCACCTCCAGCACATGGAGGAAATATGGAACATATAAGATGCCAAGCTTGCAATGTCAAATGCAGGTTTGTTGAATCACCAACGAGTGCATGTTTTGCAAAATCAAACATGGACAAGAGGTGGCTTCATTTATGGCACCCTCTCAGATCATCACAACACCTGCCACTTCTGTGGTATGGTCTGTAAAAGTCTGGCAGGCCTGAAGAGCCATATCTGTGCTTCTCACTAGAAAAGTTTTCACTAATATCATATATATGTGTGTGTGTGTCTTTTACAGCATTTCATCCTTTATATATATATATATATATATATATATATATATACATACACACACACACACACACACACTAAAAAAAATGCAACCCATAGGTAGGTCAGATTGTTTGAATCAAGAAGTGAGTTTGCAAAGCCAGTTAAATACAAAAAAATATAAACAAAATACCCAACAGGTCGTTTTCTGCTCTAAATATCCCCTTCTCTTTCTCTTTCCCTCTTGACTACAGGTTAATTATTTTTACTAATTGTGTTATTCCCTTTTGTTTATAATGGACTACTCCAATCTCTTTATTCTTTCCTTTATTGCATTTAACTTAATAAACAAGAGGGAGAGAGTTACAGAAGCAAAAGTGTTAGAAACGGTATAAAATAACAGCAGGGGGAGCACACAACATACAGTGAGAGAGGAAGAGAGTGATAGATAGTTTATAAGCGATAGTTCCCTCGGTGAAGTAATGGCAAATTAAAGCGAATTAATAACATTCAAATGGATGGTGTTTTCTTTTTTCAAACAAAACTCAATCTGAAAAGCCATGTATTTTGTGTGATTACAAAAAAAAACCTTAGGGAACAAACATTGATTAAGTCAGCTTCAATATATATATATATATATATATATATATATATAACTTCATTTGAAAAAAAGAAAAAAAAAAAGAAATGGAGAATGGGACAAAAATAACACCTAAAAAAAAACAAGGAAACAAAATAAACCATCCACTGTTTTTCGGTTTGTTTAGAACTGAAAAGAAACAGGCTGGCCTCTAAATAGGAGTGTGGCTTTAGTGGGAGGAAATTAGATAGGGGTGAAGTTTGGGAGTGGATGATATCCTTTCAATATAAGAAACAATTGGGGAGGCCAAGGTCAAAATAAAAGTATGGAGTGGACAACTTGGAGAACACACTTTAGTCGTAAGCCTGAAGGCAGAATGTGGACGATTTTGTTTTTTATCTTACCTAAATAGAGAGCCATACAAAGGAAGACGACAAGACCAAAGATGTAGTTGAATTGGGTGACGAAGAAGATGATGGCCACCGTGATGTCGATGATAGTCGGTAAAATCTGGAACAACAAATAACTCAGCAACTGATTGATACTGTTTTTTCCACGGTCGACCACTCTGAGAACTTCTCCGGTCTTTTTATTCAGATGCCACGTTAAAGAGAGGCTGGAAAATATTCGGGAAAAAGACATTTACTTTCTTACTAGAGTAGACATTCCGTCAAACATGACGGAGAGAAATGCTGCAGTTTTCAAACAAATAAATTAAGCTTGACTTGGCTCCAATTTCTGGTTCCTCCTTGTAACAAGAACTTCTCTTTCTACCACAATGGAAAGAACTCTATTTTTCCTCCATGTGCCTAGCATCAGGCAGAATTTCCATGAACAGAGCTTCTTGTCTTGTGGAACACACTACCACGGGACTGCTTCCCTACAGATTACAACATAGCGGTCTTCAAAAAAATATAAATGATTTGAGCATGTAGTGAACTTAAAACAATATGTCCTCAAATAGCCCTCGCATCTTGTAGATCGAATTGTGTTAGTGTTACACACGATACGTATATTTTACGGTTAATACCTAATTCAAAAGGCATTATATATATCTAATTATCAACGTGCACTGTGTGCGTTCACTGCACAGGCCGTGATCGTCTGCTCGTTGTTTGATTCAAACAACAGTCGCAGTGTCAATTGAGTGGTCTCAGCCAGTGCTACAACAGAAGAATTCTCCCTCCAAATAAAATCGCAAAAATCACGCTTAAAACAAGTAACAAAGTTTTATTCTTTTAGAGGTTACAATGATGCTCATTTTCTTCTATTGAACAGCAGACTTGCAAATGAGAAATCTTAGCCCAACCAAATCAAAACACAAGTCCAATGGCTTAGAGCCTAAGGACCCATCTTGCTTGCTAAGGCACACAAACCCAACTGACTGTCAGACCTCAGAAAACCAAACTGACCGTGAGATGTTTAGAGGACAAACTCTGACTGACCTCCCCAGAAAGACCACTTGAGATAATGGCTAGCTAACATCCACTTGAAAAGACTCATCTGCTGCCAATGAACATAAAAACCCACCTATCTGAAAAGTCATTAAATTTCTCAAGTACTTTACTCTCAGCATGAACCCCCCCCCCCCCCGCCCTAGTTTAAATAGACACTAACTTTTTTCAGAGAGCAATCAAATTCTGAGTGGTCCAAGCTCCAGACCAAACATATTTTCAATATCTTGGGTGATTTCTCTTTTCTTAGCTAAATAGTTTCCACCCGCAGCAAGTCTGCCATTCACATGCATCGCAAACATGCAACTCACTAAACATGCAACCGCCTAGTGCATGTTTATATAATACCTATGTTCTATACGTATTGTACTAATATCATTCTGATACTCATCTTCTCTTAAACCACTGCTGCCAATTGCTACTGTTCTCTCTATTCCTTTCCTCCCACTACTTCTCGTCTCACTCGCCCTTCTTCAACCATCTAAAACATTCAATGTGCAAGCAAACAAGCTTATCAGAATTTTAGTATTATACTAGACCACCCGTGACCTGTTGGGTAAGTATTTGTTACATATATTATTAAATATATACTTTCGTACTTGACATAGGTTGATAATCCTGTTTTTACAAGAAAGTATTCAGTTGAAAATAGATGACGTTATAAAGGATGAATGGCAACTTTTGAAAAAATAAAGCTCATTTTATGATATGATCCATTTTCAAGTAAATCTATATATTTCTTTCTTGATAATGATCATATTTTTATCTACTATTTCCTTTCTTAATTATTTACGACATTTGCTTGTTTGTGACATTATCCATTACTCTCACGGCTTCAAATGACACTTCATTTGCAAATAACGTACAAAGTTTTAATAGTGAATATATCTTGGACATGGTCGGAGGCCGATCATTAGCGATGAATTTGTTTATCTGCAAGTGTTGCATTTTAAATATTACAATCTTACTTGCGTCAGTACAATTCGATGGAATTTCGTTATAACATGATATTTCAGGAAGACAATATCCCTTCTTCAGATGTGTGTTCAACCTTAATTCAAACGTGCATAGAAAAAAAAACATGCACGTTTGAATTAAGGTTAAACACATCTCTGAAGAAGGGAAATTTTCTTCCCGAAATATCATGTTATACAGAACTTCCATCGAATCGTACTGACGCAAGATTGTAATATAATATAAACTATATATATACATATATATATATATATATATATGTATATATATATATATATATATATATATATATATGTATATATATTGTATTAATAAAAAGGTGGAAACTGCAAAATTCATTACACCATTATATGCCTTAATTTGCTTCAGTTCGTGTTTATCTGTTAGACCTCTGCATTGTATTGCCTTCTATAAATTATCTTATTACCTATTCGCTAACAAGCACTCACCTGTGTAAATGGGCAAAAAGTTTTAACTGTATTTCTCGTGTTGTAAATTGTTGGACACGAATCCACAAAAACGACCGCATGTTATTTAAAACACCAGTGGATCCTAAAATGAAAAACACATTTTAATGACAAAGATTGAAGTTTTAGAAAAAAAGTAAACAAAAGCTTAAATAAATATAAAGATTAATTCATTATAAGAATTAACATTGTGTACATTTTTATAGAGTTTAATATCATTAAAACATAAATAAAATGTAAAATAATTGTCATTTATAAAAAAAAAAATTTTTTATCTTAAAACTTTTTTCAGAATTAAAAATGTAAAAATTTAAAAGTTTAAAAAATAAAAGAAATAATTATGATCCTTTAGGAAAAAAAAATTAATTTACAAGAAAATGTTTTTTTTTTAAAGAAGTACAAATTAAAAAAAAGGTTCTTTTACTGACCAAAACCACCGCCTTGAAGCATGAAAAGTCCTGCGTAAATTAGTATGAGATCCCATCGGAATACCAAAGGTTCGTCACCATTTTCGATCAGACTGTTCACTAAAATGAGAAAAGTTTTTGGTAAATATAAATATAGCAGATATTTATTATCTCTAAACTTACTGTGGAACAACATAGATCTATGGATTTCCTAGACGTGCCCCGTTGGGTCACAAACACAACCACTATTTATTCTACTTTGATTTCATTCGAAAACGCATGAACTGTGACATATCTTTTAAGACATTCTTCTTGCATGACTTTTTTTTTGTTTTTACTAATGGGTCACCACTTATTAAGAGCCGGGGGGGGGGGCTAATCGTGGGTACGGGTTAACAAAATTGTTAGGACAATCGCCATCACAGGAGGAGTGGAAACAATGGATGGAATGGGCAAAAGATTACTTAAGAGGAATTGATTTTCCAAAAGGACTGCTCATCAAGTATTTGTTTACCTTAGACTTCAACACGATCATGATGTAGTTGGTTGTGAAGCAGTCCTGTGGTATCGTGTTCCACAGATGGGATGTTCTTGGAAAGAAACTTTGTTCATGGAAGTTTCGTTTTGTTTTTGGTAAAAAAAAGTTTCTTTACTTTTATATCGTTATTATAATAATAACAATATAAAAGTAAAGAAACTTTTTTTTACCAGTATTATTCTTATATAAAAATAAGAGACTGTGTTTGACATCAATTTACATATATGTTTGTGGTGTGTATAGACATGTAAATTAGATAGCAGCACAGAGAAAAATAGAGTCACTCTTTCTCTAAATGCTCATAAACATTATGAAATATTAGAGAGTGGTTGAATCAATAGAGTGAGATCTGGCGAGAGAAATGCATAAACAGCTAAGAGAGGGCAATTACAGCTAAGTTGAACTATTACAACAGAATTTTTTTTTTCATACGTAATTCAATCCCAAAACTAAAACATATTTTAGCATATAGTTCATGTATATAGGAAAAAAAATTAAGGGAAACATTTAGTATAATAATAAATATATATATATATATATATTTTAAAGTAAATATTAATTATTTTTATCTACAGACATCGATGTTTCATGCTTACACAATCTTCAGTGTAAGGGATGTTAATTCACGTCGGTTGGAGGGCACGAACCCGGTTTTACCAATCGTCACTGATTTTTCTTTTTCCTGAAGTGGTCACGTTTTCTCCAAGTGAGATATGCTTCAGTTTGTTAAACTTTACCAAAATTTCAATCTAGAATTTCACCGTATTTTTCTCTCCAGTGATTTTTTTTTTTTTTTGTGACATGCTTTTTCACTATTCAACAACGTATACTGCAACCCACTGATAATTGACAAAATTGGACTTAGAAAAAAACAAAAATATATATATATATATATAATAACGAAGATATTTTTTTTATAAAATATTTAGAAAACCTTGCACAACGCAGATTATTTGTTTTTAAAAATAAATTATTTATTCATTTTAAAAACATTTTTTTTTATAAACTTGAGTACTTTCGGTAAATATACCATCTTCAGAAGAATATTTCTTCTTTTTCTTTTTTTTCTTTTTTCCTCTTGGTTGAGACATTCTCGTGGCCAAGTTGAAAATCCGTCTAGGTGTTTTGACGAAGAGAGAAAAATGTTGATATGGCTGTGTGTCACGTGGAAGGATACTTTGAAAAGTATCATAACATTGATATGGTATAAAATTAAATAAAAATTATTGAATATAACATAGCTCTGGCCTTACACTATTGAGCTATAAAATTTATATTTGAATATATATAAAAAATGCTAAATATAAATTTAAAAATATATATGTATATATATATATCTATCTATATACTACTAAAAGTCTATGGGTCTTGTATGTTTGCAATCAGCTTTCAGCTTTCCGGTTTTCAACATCCGGTTGCGCATGCGTAAATAGCATCGTCTTCCAATCTGTTAATCCAATTCCGTTGAACTCCTTTTATTAACGAACGCATGAAATTTTTCATTCTGGAAATGTTTATATCGCTTTAAATATAAAACAATTACATTTAATTTCATCAAATAGTTTTTTTGTTTTCTCCACGGCTAAAAACATTCAACGGCAGGACTTTGTAAAGTCTGTCGCAGTTTCAAAAAAGCTTCACCCTTTTAAAAACAAAAACAAACAAACAAAACAACAACAATCATTATTAATATCAATAGCGGCGGTGACGAAACCACCTCCCACTTTTCCTCTCACAGATTTCACCACTCCTACTCCCTCTGTTTTCGTTACGTACGCGAGACAGCCGGTTCTACCCCCTTCCTTTCTCACCTGTTCAGTGCATATTTACCTATAAGTATGGCCAACCACTTATAATTCAGTAACTATAATTTAAAAAAAAAACAATTATAATAAACAGAACGACGCATAGAAATCTATCTATTCTTTTTTCAACAATTACATTTAATTTCATCAAATAGTTTTTTTGTTTTCTCCATGTTATATTACTGTAAGCGTATGGTGACAAGCAAAAATGAACGAACAACACAGGATTAAAATTGGGAAAATATTATAGTTTATTTTCCAGAACAATTCAACGGGAAGAAATTTCCGATAAGGGATTTCGGAATTGGAGTGGATGTCGCAACAGTCGAGAAGCCTTGGTGGGTAGTAGTAAATTGTTGACAATGTCCTGTAGGCGAGCAGTGGTAGAAGCAGTAATAGTTGCGTTATACGATGTCGGCGTCGGATGACGCGGTGTAGCAGTAGCGCCAATAGTTGTGTTGTTGTTGTTCAGCGTCACTGATTCAATGGCGTTTGGCCGACGAAATTGTCGTGATACGTTTCTATTTTCGCCACAATAATCCCGATACATGATCAGTCAGCCCGTAATTTCGTGGTAGTAAACATGATTATGTTTACCGACTTTTGTGCCACTGTGGCGATCACAGAACGCCTCCCAGTGCCTGGGATTCCACTTTTGAGCAGTCGGGAATCGCCCAAACAAGACACATCGAGGTGGCGGTCGCCATGACAACAACACTCCAGCTGGCATGACAAGCGTCGTCAAATCAAAACGAGATCTAAAAATCATAACATCCACAAGTGTCACGCACATACATGAATTCCATAGCTAATATAACAAACTGACCCAACGGGTCACGGGTGGTCTAGTATACTACTAAAAGTCTATGGGTCTTGTATGTTTGCAATCAGCTTTCAGCTTTCCGGTTTTCAACATCCGGTTGCGCATGCGTAAATAGCATCGTCTTCTAATCTGTTAATCTAATTCCGTTAATCTCTTATGATTAACGAACGCATGAAATTTTTCATTCTGGAAATTTTTATATCGCTTTTAATATAAACAATTTCATTTAATTTCATCAAATAGTTTTTTTGTTTACTTGACGACTAAAAACATTCAACGGGAGCACTTCGTAAAGTCTGTCGCAGTTTCAAACCCTTTTAAAAAACAAAAACAAACAAACAAAACAACAACAATCTATATATTAATACGCTAAGGTGTACGTACGTGTGTCACGGTTCCGGCAAACGCTCTGCGCATGCGTGCCGCACCTAGATTATTAATAACATTTAATTAGCCTAATTTCTGCATCGTATTTTAATTATTTCCCTTTAGCGCAACGGTAAGCGACGTAGTATTTTTGTCTTTGGCCCGACTGGTTTATAGTTCGATCCCAACCAGCCGCTAATATTTTTTCTTCTACATTTCGAGCGGAAGGGGAAGAAATAATACATTTTTTTTAATCACCCGGTCAAAAAGTACTTTTTTGTGTTGCTTAAAACTTAAAACTATTTTTTGTTTTTTATTTTGACGTTTTTAGGGCATGTCTATTATTTTTTGTTGTTGTTGTTTTTGAACGGACGTTAAGCAATGTTTTTTTTTTCAATGATAGTTTGAACTAAGTATTTATTTTTTATTTGCACCACTTCTTAAAGTGTTAAAACATTTATTGGCACATGTTCGTCTTTAACCACTGTCGGTTTTTCACAACTTTTTACTGACCATTTTTCTTTTCTTTTTTCGGTGTACACTTATCTATCAGGCTGCTAGAGAATTCCGGCGTTTTTGGAATTTTTTTTCAAATATTTTACATTTTAGGAGGGGGGATCAGTTTCCAATGTTAATTCAACGTAGACTGATCCCCCTCTTTTTGACCATCTCAATTAAAAAAAAAATCTTTTTCGGTGTACAATTATCTATCATGTCAGAGAATTCCGGGGGTTTTGGAAAGAAATTTTTAAAATCTGTGATTTTAAGATGGGGGATCAGTTTTCAATGTAAATTCAACGTGGACTGATCCCCCTCTTTTTAACCATCTCAAATTTTAAAAATTATTCTTCTGCTTACAATTACCTATCATGTCGCGAGAGAATTCCGGAGAATTTGGAAAGAAATTTTTTAAAAATGAGATTTTAAGACGTAAAAAGTTGTGAAAAACGAACTATGGTAAAAGACGAACAAGACTGATCCCCCGTCTTAAAATCTCAATTTTTAAAAATTTATTTCCAAAAACCCCGGAATTCTCTCGCGACATGATAGGTAATTGTAAGCAGAAGAATAATTTTTAAAATTTGAGATGGTTAAAAAGAGGGGGATCAGTCCACGTTGAATTTACATTGAAAACTGATCCCCCGTCTTAAAATCACAGTTTTTAAAAATTTCTTTCCAAAACCCCCGGAATTCTCTACTGACATGATAGGTAATTGTACACCGAAAAAGATTTTAAAAAAAATTGAGATGGTCAAAAAGAGGGGGATCAGTCTACGTTGAATTAACATTGGAAACTGATCCCCCCTCCTAAAATGTAAAATATTTGAAAAATAATTCCAAAAACGCCGGAATTCTCTAGCAGCCTGATAGATAAGTGTACACCGAAAAAAGAAAAGAAAAATGGTCAGTAAAAAGTTGTGAAAAATGGACAGTGGTTAAAGACGAACATGTGCCCATTTATTTATTATTTTTGGATGGTAAGGAACCAGTATTTATTTTTTAAATGTTTTGAACGGACAATAAGCAATGTTTGTTTTGTTTTGTTTTTTTTTCTCAGTGAAACACCGAGAGCGTGGTCGAAAGAAAGAGAGAGTGTGTGTTCGTAAGAGATGGAGGGGGGGGGGATAGAGAAAGAGTGAAAACGCAATAAAAACAAATAAATAAATCGCAAAAAGTCTCTTACTAACAAATAGAAGGTGATTTGTTACATTAGGACCCGCGCTAACTTTGACCCCGTCGTTAGGGTTAGGGTCAGTGAGGGGTTAGGGTTAGCTATAAAGTTCAGGGTCATTGGGGGTTAGGGTTAAAATTAGGGTCAGGGCCAAAGTTAGCCCAGGTCCCAATGTAACAAACTACCAAATAGAGATAGTAAAAAATAAGACAATGACAATGATATTGTATAGTTAACATCTGAGAAGTTAAGTTTCTTATTTTGTGTCACGATCTGACACTCTCATTTAATAAGATTTAGTATTTACTTTTGCCCCTGACAACGGGGGAGGGGAGTCGCGACCGATAGTGATTGCTGAAGAGACAGCTTTTACCCCGACAACCGAGTAATATAATAAATATATATACTTCCATCCCGTCACGCAAAATTTTGGTGAGTAAGATATGTGCATATTTCTAGCCACCGGATAATTTTATTAACAGTAAATTATACAAATTGATGTAGAAAACACTGTGGAATTCCTTTTTTTTTTCAGTGAAACACAGAGAGCGCGTACGAAAGAAAGAGAAAGTTTGTGTTCGTAAGAGAGAGATAGAGGGAGAAGATAAAGAAAGAGAGAGAGAGAGAGAGAGAATAAACGTAATTGAAAAGTGAAAACGCAATAAAAACAAATAAATAAATCGCAAAAAGTAAAAAAAAAAATATTTAACAAAAACGAAAGTGAGGAAAGTCGTGATTCAAAGCAAAATAAAAAAGAAAATCTAATCGAAAAAAAAAGTAACAAGTATAATTTCGTTTACTATCGGAAGCCTACCAGTTTTTACGGTATATCAACCCTTTTTAGTAGAGTGTCCATCGTACACGCGTTATTGGAAGGCAAATTATTAATTTTTTCAAAATATTTCGCTCTTATCCGGGGGGGTGCTCATAATAAAACAAGCGTAACTTACTAACAAATAGATGGTGCTTCGTTAGATTGGGACCCGCGCTAACTTTGACCCCGTCGTTAGGGTTAGGGAGGGGGGTAGGGTTACCTATAAAGTTCAGGGTCATTGGGGGTTAGGGTTAAAGTTAGGGTCAGGGTCAAAGTTAGCCCGGGTCCCCATGTAACAAAGTACCAAATAGAGACGTAAAAATAAGACAAGGGCAATGATATTGTATGGTTAACATCTGAGAAATTAATTTTTTTTATTTCAAATATTTATTTAGTTATATTGTCAAATTCGTCAAACAAAAATGGCGTTCGCTTATTTTAGGTGAGGTGGTCGCTAATTTCAGACTTTATAAAAGGCTAAATTGCCCGATTACAGTAGAGGATCTCTTTACATTATCAACTAACCCAAGATGTAGGGGAGGGCGCCACTCTTTTCCCAGGACTGCTTCATTGTCCTTGATCCTGACCTTATAATACTGAGAGTTTTAGCAATGTTTGTTTTAGTCTTTTAATATAAACAATTTCATTTAATTTCATCAAATAGTTTTTTTGTTTTCTTCACGGCTAAATACATTCAACGGGAAGACTTCGTAAAGTCTGTCGCAGTTTCAAAAAACACCTCCCTTTCAAAAAACAAAAACAAACAAACAAAAAAACAACACTCATTATTAATATCAGCCATACGAGCGGTCGGTGAACGAAACCACCTCCCGCTTTCCCTCTCATAGATTTCACCACTCCTACTCCGTCTGTTTTCGTTACGTACGCGAGAAAGCCTGCTGTCTCTCGGTGGCCACGGCTGTACCCCCTTCCTTTCTCAAATCGCCCTAACCAACCACTTATAATTCAGTAACTGTAATTTAAAAAAACAAAACAATTATAATAAACAGAACGACTCATAGAAATCTATATTCTTTTTTCATTTTAATATACTTTCATAGAAATGCTTCTGTTATGTAAAAAAAAACTATTTTCTTTATGCCACAAGTGTCACGCTCATACATGAATTCCATAGCTAATATAACAAACTGACCCAACGGGTCACGGGTGGTCTAGTATATATATAAAATTAAAAAGGAAAAACCAAAAGATAGTTGTTTATATATTCATCAACGTTTCTTTTTCATTTTAAGACTTTCTCTAGATGACTGATTTGAATACTTCAAATCTTTAAGTGATCTTTGTTTTCGAGAGGTGAATTTATTTCACTATGTTGTTTAAGGTGTTTTTATCATTTTGATTGGTAGCGTTTGAGAAGGCCGAAAAAAGAACTCTCCGATCCATATTCCATAAATTACTACCAGAGACCCAGAAACTTGCTTGTCGAGTCAAGACAATGATAAAAAAAATAACGTAAAAGAAAATATCATCGTCTTTTAGCAGACATATTGGGACAATTAATGGGAAACAGAAAAATCAGAACTTTTGGGGATATCGGAATTGGAAAAATTTGAACCTAATTTCAGGTTCCAAAAACGATTCTTTTAATTTTTTTTTGTTTTTTGTTTAAAAACTTAATTTTCCCTTGCTGGTATAATGATAAATATTTATTGATTTTAAACTACCAGTTAAACAAAAACCTATATATCATAAGTTTAGGTAAAAATGGAACCGGAAGAAATGGCGCAGGTAAAAATAACTGGTAAAAATGGCACATGTAAAATGGCACAAATGGATAAATAGGGGGAAAATGGCACAAGTGAAAAGTGTAGATGAAAATCTCACAATGAGTTTATCGAATCACTATTTTCAATCAATTACGAGGAAAAATTATAGAAAAAATAATTATAAAGATCTACAAGTGTAATATATGACCACACACATGTACTTTCAAGAAAATATAAGCACACATTACATGGGTTTTTATGGTAATAAAAAAAAAAGACAAAAACTCTATAACTAAATATTTAGAAATTTGAAAAGAATCAGAATCTGTAATTGTATCGGAATTGGTAAAAATATTGGAATCGTTTCATCACTAATATATATATTTGTTTATTACTACAGAAATTTAATACAACATATGGACCAATGGTTTTGAGCACAGAAGGTAAAACCTCTGGCTCTCATCAGCATAGAAAGTAATTACTTTCTATGCTGATGAGAGCCAGAGGTTTTACCTTCTGTGCTCGAAACAATTGGTCCATATGTTGTATTAAATTTCTGTAGTAATAAACAAATATTAAGCTCTTAATTCTGATTCCCTTAATTAAGCACTCTGCTGGGATTTTCCTACTATTTCACAGAATTTATATATATAAATATATAGTGGTAGAAAACTTGATATCGAGTATTGCCATGTTCATTTAATTCACGTATGAGCAGATAAGATATGGTTTTCCTAGTCCGCCAGACTTTTACACTCTCTGGTACAATAATTGCAAATATGTTGTCCTATGCAAGATGTTGATTGGGCCCTAAGAGTTTGAATACCTACTAGACACCATCCTTGAGTGTCTTCGGTCTCTTCGTACAAGGGTTTGTCAGGATACACCCTACACGTAAACCCTGGTCAAATACTGAATCGAAACCATGTAATTCTGAGACCATTAGGGCAAAGTCTTGGCAGTCAATGTTTTTTCGAAGGAAGAGAGAGGGGAGGGTGGCAGGGAAGAAGTAAAAGAAAAAATTTATCTGGAGATAAAGTGGAAAAGCTGTTTACTTACCAATATTCTTATAATAAATGGGAACATAAACATTGACAACCCGACCGATCCCAAGAAGTCCAAGGCAGGTGATGACCATCAGCTGAAGCCAAGGTTTTCCTTTTGGCCAAACCAGAGGAAATATTAGCTTTAATTTGGTCATAATATTTTTCCATGCAGAGACATGTGACCTCTCTTGACCCTGGATAAAGAAAACAGAAAAAAATGCTTAATAATTGAAAGGAAGGAAAATTTAGTTAGAGTTTAGAAAAAAGCTGAAAAATTTTTTTTTCATTTTCAAAACGAAAAGGCTAAAAAGATTTTTTTTAAATGCTATAAAAATCTTTTTTTAATTTTTAAAAGGCAACGCTAAAAAAGATTTACTCATCTAAAAACATTGTTTAGAAAACAAAAAGTAGTTTTAGCTTCAATAAAAATAAAAACGTTTTAAAAAACTAAAAAATTATAATTAAATGAGTTAAAAAAACTCATTACAAAATGAAACTTCAGAAGAAAAAAGAAAAAACTAGCTAAACAATTTTTGTTCTAGCTATTTTTTTAAACTTAGTTCACCCCAAACAAGACAAGTTGCCACTGTAGACATAAGGGGCTACTGAGAATTAGGGTGAAAGTTTAGGGAGTCATCCTAAATTGGGAGCTGTGCAGCGAGATGTTTGTTAATATTATTTTTAAATTTCTGCATGTCGGTACAGTTGGGGAAACAGGGAGCAGGGAGAGAGTTCCAAATGCCGGCAGCTCAAGGAAAGAAGCTATCGGAGTAGAAGGCTTTCCGGCATAGTGAATGGATGGGATTTAGTCGAGTGTATTTACGTCGAGGGGGCACCAGAGCAGCAAGTTCATTGGAGCACATTCCATTGAAGTACCTGTAAAACAAGCACAAGGATGCAACATTGCGGCGATGGGGCAGGGGCTAGAGTTTGGTGGATAGTGAGGGACCTATTAGATTAGACTCTTTTTTGGACCTTGTCTAAGAAGGAGAGACTAGTGGATGGTGCACCAGCCCAGATGTGACAACAATACTCCATACATGGGCGGATGGTGGATTTGTAGAGATATAGGATACTGTAAGGTGTGAGAAGTTTTCTAGCATGGTAGAAGGAGATTTGTCTTTGCAGCATTAAATGTTACCATCCATTTATGACCCCATTCCACTACAGACTGCAGATCACTTTCTAAGGATTCAGCCATTGTCTCGGATATGTGCGCGTCTGTTTTACCCACATGATGAGAGTAGAGCGTGGTGTCGTCAGCAAATATACCCATCTCAGACACGATGTCATCAGGGAGGTCGTTTATGAAAATCAGGAACAGTAAAGGTCCAAGAATCAATCCCTGGGGTATACCAGCATTTATGTCATGTTATTTAGATGAATGGCCACCTGGATTTTTCTTTTGGATAGAAAGAATTTAATTATATTAAATATTCGTCCAGTAATACCATATGAATTCATTTTTATGAGAAGACCTTTATGCCAGACCCTGTTAAAGGCTTTGGATATATTAAGTGCTATCGCCCTAGCTTCACCTGCCTTTGTTTATTATCAGCCATTTTGCAAGACATCTACATTTAAAACTTTACAGACTATGCCTCATTCAGGCACTTGCCAATAACGACAAGAGGAAGCAGATAGAATTTTTTTCAATTTGATTCATTTTGTGTTCGGTCCGCAAGATCCTTAGACCTCAGCATGTGATTTTTTTCTTGAGAGAATACACACAAGATCATATTTATATTCTACTGCTACCCATTAACATTGATAACCATAAACATTGAACAGCAGTCAATGAATCGTGATATGACCCTATGTGTCAGAAGAATCGCATTGATTTTACCCGTGCTGCAGGTGGTGGCACTAAAAGTTGATTTTGAGTAAAATACTTTCAATTTGGCTAGAGTTTTTTTTTTATTGATTTTCATTATTATAACATGGCATAATGAAATCTGTTCATTTGTTTTGAATAACCCTTCATTATGCATATGAATATGCATATGCTCAGCATATGGTGAAAGAAAGTCTCAAATGAGAAAGTTCTGAGGAGAACCAGCTTGGACAATATGCATACACTTCATGATGTTAAATATTGTTGGTTGATATCTTAGCTTGTATAAACATTAGTTAAAATATATTTGTTCGG
The DNA here is from genome assembly GCA_963556195.1 of Sepiola atlantica. NCBI lineage: Eukaryota > Metazoa > Mollusca > Cephalopoda > Sepiida > Sepiolidae > Sepiola > Sepiola atlantica. The sequence goes on from OY744519.1 coordinate 147,974,236, forward strand.
GTGGATCTGGCCTTATGTGTAAACAGGATATATTTTAGACAAAAGGTCACAATGTTTTACTTAAATATTGTTGGGTATCTTAGCTAAGATACCCAACAATATTTAAGTAAAACATTGTGACCTAGTATAAATATTAGTTAAAACATTTGTTCAGGTGGATCTAGCCTTATATGTAAACAGGACATATTCTCGACAGAAAGTCACGATGAGGTTAGGATGAAAAGGGCATCAAACATACATTTGAGAGAATAGTTGTTGCTATCTCTTAGAATTCAGTGGAAGCAAACAAACTAGAAAGACACGTTTTAAGATGGTCAAACAAAACGTGAAATAATTAAGCCATGTGCTTATAAAAAAAGCCCCCTCACCTTTGACTTTGCAGCTCACTGGACGATCAAAGCGATTAAATCATTCTTCTTCTGAAAGATCCAGTGTTGGGTTGGCTGATTGGGATTAATGTGATAGCATGTCTGCTGGCTTTCTATTGCAGCTATGAATTTGTCACCAGCTAATAAGAACTTTGTGGCACATATATGCACAGCAACCGGCAAGGTTAAGTTAAGTTGAATTGGTTGAACAATTGATATTACATGAATTTTATGTAAATGATTACACAGGGACGACCCCTTGGACTAAGTAACAGAAAGTTGGTAGGAAAACCGGCTTAGACAGTCTGCATACACTTCTGATTCAGTGAAACCCGCAGTCGACAGTGAAAGCAACAGGAGCACAAAACAAGTCCTGAGCAATCGACAAGTGAACATTGAAATTGAATACATTAAGAGAAAAGAAATCTCAAAGGCCTTCACATCCTGACAGATGGATGGTAACACCTAACAAAAAAACCAAAGTACCTGGAGATTAAGGACTTAAGAGCCATTAACGACGGACCGACTCAGTTGGTGGGTCATTTGTTTATTTGCTTCATTCTATGGCATATCAACCCATTTCCGGTTATTTAATGCAGACTAGTTATTTTCGCTTCAAGTTCTTAATCTGTTAAAATATTTATTTATGGTTTTTTGTTTGTTGTTTTATTTCACGGCACATCAACCTTTTACCAAATTTAGTGTTTATGGCCAAGTCCTTAATATCATGGAACAGTTAATCAGACATAGAAATAAACGTATACAACCCTAAACAGTTTAATTTTATATTGTGGACTTTGACGGGTATGAGGGGGGGGGGGGGGTGAAGCGCGACGGGGGGGGGGGGGGCGATCGGTAGAGAAAAGGGACGGGGGCGATCGGGGGAGAAAAGGGACGGGGGCGATCGGGGGAGAAAAGGGACGGGGGCGATCGGGGGAGAAAAGGGACGGGGGCGATCGGGGGAGAAAAGGGACGGGGGCGATCGGGGGAGAAAAGGGACAGGGGCGATCGGGGGAGAAAAGGGACGGGCGGAGAAGTGGGGGTATAGCTCACCTCTTCAATGTCTCGTATAAGCATGTAATAATCAGCATGAGGAACACCAGGCGCTCTGAAACCCAGCAAAAATAGGCACATGGTGCTCAAATAACGAACAAGCCACATCGAGAACTCAATCTGCTCTGACATACTGTGGAAGACAAAACGACATTAAAATAAATTTAAGACATTATTTCCTGATCAATCACTGGGATGGATATGTTTGATATGTGTTGAGAAGATACCAGCTGATTTGTTTTTATTAAATTATATTTGCTATTTTAAGTTTCTGACTTATTTTTGTATTTTTTTAGACTGTGTGTGGACTGACGGCCACATCTGTCAGGATGATGTGCAAGACACACTCGATGATCAAATGCTGATGTTAAAATAAACAAAATTATTTTAGCATCTTTTTGTCAGTACTTTCAAGATGAGGATTTATCATTGTTTACTGCTTCCCTACAAGGACTGGGTGTGATACAAGGTCGGCTTAACACAACACTTGTGTAAACATGAACTGTGACACATGTTTAGTAATTGTGCAACAGTGAATGAGATTTATGGCCTCTGGTGAGAAAAAGAGTTTGCCACCAAGAATTTAGTTTTTCCACTTTGAAAAGTAATTGCCTCTCAGAAAGAAGGCTGCATGCTGTGCAAACGGCCCACTTGAGATTCTGAGGTATTTATGCCCACGTAATTTCATGGACATTTCGAATAGATAGTTTGTAATATCCTGAGATTAATAAGTGATGAAATTCAAGTGGAACATACTGGGCGATCACTCCAACTGACAAATAATGTCTATGTAATCGAGGCAAATAGGAGAATTGGGTTTTTAAGTTTAATCTGACAAGTGAGTTGTTTTGTGCTGATCTTATTACAAGTCTGTCACCGGTTGATAAATGAATATCCATTTTGACATCACAAAATAAAAAACATTGTCACGTGATTGTGATTTTATTTAGATTTCGTTTAGTTTGGTTGTTTGTGATTTTATTTGCTTTAGTATTTTTGCTTATTATTATGATTATTTACCTTCATGATTTTATTTATCAACCCTTTGGAAGAAAACCCCCTTTGTTACAGCACTGACATAATTAACACTACGGACAGTGTCGAAATCAAATAGGGCCAAATTCAGACGATCACGGCCAATGAACGGCCAACCACAAATTTATTCATTTGAGGACAACTCAAATTAGGATCTATATTTCTTTTGTTACTTAGTTTTTTGCATTCCTTAGTATGAGCTTAAAGAGTATTTCGGTGGTGAGGCTCCCCAATTTGGGAGCTTTGGGGTGTTCAGTTGCCACTACTCCCCATTCCACTCTGATCCGGAGGAGTGGTCGTACCTGTCAGAGTCCCATCTAGAGTAAAATAGAATTTGTTTCAGGCACGATGTGCTAAACTGTCCCGGACACCCTTACCCTACCACCAGCCTTTCCAGCCCGTCACATTTCTCAACCTTATAAACTATTTAAATTCCGACCTTACCCAAACTTTTCATGGTTACGGTCATTTTGATCCAGGACTACATTGGCTACAAAATAGGTCTCTACAGTAAACAGGACTGAAGTTATCACCAAAAGTGTGACTTCACCTTTCATATAGATAACCCAAAATTAAATCAATTCTAAGTTAGACCATGACCAATATTTTGACCAAATTTGGCGACGATTGATCCAAGGTGTGGATACTCAGCTGTAAACAAACGAACAAACTAGACCAAAAACTTAATTGAATTAAAAAAAGAAAACATTTAACATTTTAATCTCCAAATAAACTGTATTTACTCGTTTTAACCCGGACAGAATATTTGGGCTTTCATAACTGAGGGTTTGTTTTGTGGTTACCAACCAACCCACACACTGCTTTCTGCCGACTCAATCCTCGCCTCTGATCAAGACCAGAGATAAGGCACAGCACCAAAGTAAGGATCTACCAAACGCTGGTGTGAACGATCTTCTGTTATGGCAGTGAGTCCTGGCCAATGAGAGTGGAAGATGATAGTCGATTAGAAACTTTCGATCACCACTGCCTGCGTTGCATCCTCAATGTCCGATGGCAGCACTTCCCCTCAAACAACACAGTATGTTTCTGTGGCTGGGGCATGCCGTTCGCCGTCAACCAAGAGAATTCATCTATGAAGCAATTGCTTTAGCTCCCCTAGAGAGTTGGAAAAAGCGATGTGGTAGACAAAGAAAAACCTGGCTGATGACAGTTAAAGCTGACCTGGAACCCAACCTGAGCCCCTGAATCTACAGAGTTTGCCATTGGAACAGCGAGTAGCTAGAGATCATTTAATTGTTGACTTCAAATCATCAGGTTTGGTCAGCCTTCAAGAGAGACGCAGTGGCAAGGATGGATTGAGTCAGCTCAATCCACTCCGTGTGAATGCTGTTTTAAGTACAAGTACAAATTGAACGAAAGAACAAAAATGAGTAAGTCTATTTCACTTTAAATAATACAATAGGAATTGAATTAACCTATAAGATTTTCATTTCGAATGAACCATTTGTATAAATAAGCAAAAAAGAATGAAATATACACAAGATATGACAAAAGCTTATTAAGCATTTACATCTGACCACTTTGGCTGGCTCTATTTAAATAAAGGAAAACTACAAAGAATATTTTTCAATCCTATTTTTTTTAAATTGTAAATATGACTATATTTTAATTATTTTTCTCTAAACTTCAACACATCTGGTGACGTCTCCACTGGAGCAACGTCATCATTGTTAGTTTATCATTATTAGACTTGGCTAATATTCCATGGCAGAGGTTTAGGAAGCTGCATCCAATCCTTACATTTAGGCATGTTTCCTTCAAGATTCAGGGCAAAGTCTTTTCAGCCTCTGTTTGCTCTGCCATCATGCATTACAGTGAGACATGGGTGTCAAACACCTGATTTGCAATGGCTTCGGCATAATGATCGTACCATAATCAGGTGGATGTTTGGTTGCAAACTGGAAAAAACGATCCCATCAACCATGCTTCATCAGAAACTTTGTATTAGTGGGATTACAGATGCCTTATGTGTTCAAGAATCTAAAGTGGTTAGGTCATGTACGACATGCCAGCTCTTACCCACCCCAAAGTCTGGAACACTTGCAGCAGCCGAAATACAAAAACCAATTGATGAACAAAGGAGAGATGGAGTAAAATGATAAGTTATGTGGGCCATCCGTAACAATAAAAGACTGATTTCCATAAAAGCTTATAAAGCGATAAGCACAAATACTCATGATGTAAACATGCACTAGGTGGCTGCATGTTTAGTGGGTTGCATGTTTGCAATGCATGCGAATAACAGGTTTGACCAAGAGAAAAGGAACCATACAAGAAATTGGAATTATGTCTGATCTGGAGTTTTGACCATCCAGAATTTGTTTGGAGAGATGAAGCACCTGAAAAAGTAATGATTTTACACATACAACGTTCCCTGCTTGAGGTTTTCCAAAATAATGGCCGTACAGCATCTCCTAAGCATTAGGTTTTTTTATGTCAATAAATTGGCAGCAGATGAGCCTTTTTAAACGAATATCTGGGTGTTTTTTCTGATGTGGTTCCATTATATATATATTCTAGCAGAGGGGAAGAGGATTGTTAGTTGGTTTTCTGGGCATCTCACAGTCAGTTGAGGTTGTGCATCTCTCCAAGTAAGACGGGCCTGGGGCTCTAAGTTAAGGGATCATCTTGATTTGCAAGTTTGTTGTTCGGTAGAAGAAAACGAGTATCATTGTAACATCCTTCAAAATAAAACCTTGTTACTTGTTTTAAACTGGAGTTGTAATTTTATTTAGATAGAAATCTTTACGCTCTAAGACCTGAGAATGTGAAATGGTGTTTTTCTTTCAGCACTGAGTGAGACCATGCAATTGACATTGCGACCGGTGTCGGAATCTAGCAACGACTTTGGCTAGCACAATGAGCAGACGATCACAGTTTGTGCAGCAAACGTACAAACGCACGTTCACATCGGCAGTATAAAATGACAAAAATCTTGGGATTATTATCAATTATGTACAGAGTTTTCAGGTCATAAAAAGAACTATTTGTTCAATTTTTAGCAGTGGGGTTCAGGTTTCTATTTTAGTTTAATAGAGAAGCGAGACAACTGCCTGGCTTGTTAATGAGGAAACTAGACAAATATCTGGTAGAGTACAGGAGGGGAGCGAAGATAACTGCCCGTCCAAGGATGGGAGGGGAGAGATAACTGCCTGAGGAGGATAAGGAAGCAAAATCACTGCCCAGGATGAGGATGAAAATTATTATTCAGTCGAGGATGAAGGAGAATAATTATTCAAGAACACATACAGGATTGTTCTATTGTTTCATTTTGGTACTTACTTGCTTAGATGCCACCACCAGGCAGAGCTGAACCAAGAAATGAAGGCAAGGTTTTCACGCATGAAGGCCATTGTCCAGAAGACTAATAACACAAGTCCATGTCCTCGAGTTGGAATTGAAGGCAGCGCCCGTGTCCTCTCCAGGCAGAGGAGACGTAAAGACATGGTCCAACCAAAGAAGTAGACAAGAGCCGTGAAGAGTTGATAACCATAGACCGTGTGTGGACTGATAGCTGCGTCTGTCAGGACAATGTGCAAGACACACTCGATGATCAAAAGACATGTTGACGTAACCTGAGGTTTTGTGAAAAAAATTTTTTTTTTTTTTAATTAACTTTTTTCTGTTATTTCAATCGAATAAATATTTTAATAGATATAATAAAAAGCATTTATTGTAGACATTTTTTTTTTACATATTAAGTGACCATGTATTGAACTTTCTTTCCAAGACAGAGTCACCACTTTGTGTGTTCTTTACTTGAGTATGCACATGAGGGTTGAAATTAAGATAAAAAAGGGCTGGGTTTACATGTAGACAGTTTGTGAAAGAAAAACGTAAACAAATGAAAACTAAAGACATAATTACTAAGTTAAAGCATATGTTAATGTTCCAACACAATTGGTAAAGAACATGTATTGCTAGGGGCAACAAATAGAAATTGATAATGTATAAATAAATGAGACTTACATTTTTTTTTATGTTGTTAGAGTCTGCAACCAACCCATCAGGGTAAGTAAAAGTTTTGTCAAGATAGCCGCCAGTCAGACAACGTCTGATGTCTTGTAACAGATAGATATCTGGTTTCTATATTCCCAATGTGGGATGAGATCATATAATTTTGATTTTCGGAAATAGAGAGTGCATTCTCTCATTGCTTAGTACAATTCAGGAGAGGTAACTTTGATATGGAGATAACTCCTGATGATTCTGCACCAACACAATAAATCAGGATGAAATAAGTGATTTTTATTGATGAAAAAGTTATTTCAAACAAAAGGCTGCCAGATTGACCAAGATTCAGAAATGTGTTAACGAATTTAAAAATAATATTTTGAAAAAATGTTTAAGCTCTAAGACCTAGGAATGTGAAATGGTGTTTTTCTTTCAATCAGGGTTATGGCATATTGAGTTGGTTAAAATAATCAAACTCAGAATTCAAAAATTCAAGTAAAAAAAAAAGCGAGTTAAAAATTGCCCAAAACGAAAAATACTGGAAAGATTTTTTTAATTAAATTTTCTAGTTTTTATTCAGAAAAAAAAAGTGTTGACTGCCCTACTTTAAAATAAAACACTATAAATAATATAAAGTACTAAACCACCCATGACCCATTGGGTCAGTATTTGTAATAGATATCGACATGCCGAGAGACTGTCATTCCTGAGCCATAGTTTGATAGAGGAATCTGCGTGGGGCCTTGAGGTTGGGAAGGCTTTCCCCAACCACACGGTTAACGGTCAACGTAAAACCAATGGTCAATCGCAGTTCTTCAACGTCTGAGCATACCTTCTTCTATTGCAGAAAGCTGCGTGAGTTTTGGAAGTATAAGTGTGTCAACGAGTTGATGGCTTGCATCGTTCCCAAGCAATCGGTACCTCTAGATGTAGCATCTGTAGTGTACAATGTGATGCATGGGAAAACGAATGGTGTTTCTCATGATCCTAGCTGTAGTTAGACTTATAGTGTGGACGCTTATAGAGAATGGGGGTTACTCGCCTTCTGATTACCATCTGATTTCGCACTTAAACATTAGTTTAGAGTCAAAATCAGATGTGATGAGGTGAATACACACCGCTAGTTTATGTGTGTTTGGACAAACCAAGTTTGAGTATGTGTTCCCTGCCTAGGCATGGTATGCACCGACCTAAGGTCTCATCAGACTCCATCCGTCAGCAAAGTATCTTAGCTAGTGGTACAAATGAGCTCTGCCCCCCCCCCTTCATTTTTTCGGTATTAGAGATCCTTTGAGATGTCGTCTCCAGATTTATTTTGTTCCTTTACCCCAACCCAAAACATGGTACCTATCTCGGAAGACACAACCAAGGCCCACAAACCCAATCCAGTCTTTTCTTTTTTTCCCCAATAACACTCTTTCCCACCTAGGAACTGGATTGCTTGTTTTCGGCTTTTGAAACAAACCAATTAAATTTAAACAATAGATATAGATTTGGGAGGGTCACACTAACCAACAGACTTATCATTTTATTTGGTTACACATCATTTTAATTTTGTATAATTTTTTTAATTTTTTTCTTTCAGTACATCCCCATTCCCCAACCAATGAATTTTGTACATATACTTTTCGTAAATAAAAAAAGTCTAAAACACTGGATAATGTTAAGTAGGCTTGCTCATAGAGTGAATATGGCATTTTGGTAAGTGAAACTAGTTTAGAGAATAGACCAGGCAGATGACAGCCGACCCCCATCCCATACCAATTTTTTCTGTTTATTTAATAAATATGCAAATTAAGACCTGATTGTGTTTGAGGGTATTTTCAGTTTCCTATATATAAGGTATTGTAAAAGTTTATGTTGTATCATAGAATTAAATAAGCACAACATGTGGATAGATGGAAAAACCTTTCGCAATCATTCATTTAGATATTTATCTAAAGTTTGGTATGTGTATATGTTTATATATTGTTATGTATAGGACTCACTCCTAAACTAATTAACCGATCATTATGAATTTTGGAACACAGCTGCTAGGCATAAAGGGCCATAGTTTAATTTAATTTCATACCAAGGGATAATGAGGGGGCAAAAGCTCTCTGTTAAAATTCAGATACCGCTATTTTTTGTTAAATTTAAACAATAGGTATTTGACATAAATTAAAATATTTCAAATTTAGTTTGAGTATTTTAAAGGGATTTTAGGGGGCATAATATGGGTATATCCTCCCATTTGAAAATTCAAATATTTCAGATTTTTAGTGAATTTGATCAATAGTCATTAGACACCAATTAAGCAAGATACCCTGAATTTCAATTTGGATCAAAATTGGAATAAAGATTCTATAGATAAGGTTTAATAGCATTATATCTTGGTTTTAATCTTTGTAATTGGACATAAAAGTGGTGCAAATCTGTTCTGTCCGGGGAATTAATTTTATCCGTTTTAATGGGTATTCCTCTAGTGTGTGTGTGTATATGTGTGTGTATGTAAGGAATATTAAACATATACGTCAATTTGTTTATATAAGTTGTAACAAAATCTGTCAACAAGGAAGTTAAAAGGTTTTAAATGACGTTTCTGCCATTGAGAAGTTAAAACCTTTGATGCTAATCACATCTGTCAGGAGTCCCCTCCCAACCAGGCATGTGACGATACAGCCAGGTCATGATGTGTTGTAGAGACAGAAAAGAACGCAATCCACTTATCTAAATATTTTGTTTGTCTTTTCATTCTTTATCTCATCTCGTCGAATATTCCCGTTGGCAATTTGCATTCATCTTTTGTAAAGTCGTATCAATCAGCATGGTATGTTTTTGTTTGATTGTTTTAATAATGATTCAACACTTCTCAAGGAAAAGATTCAACACTTATGAAATGATTGAGATGAAACGTATCTAATTTGATTGGCTCCACCCTTTACTCTTCTCTGTACCCTCTCTCTCACTGACATGATGTTGCTAGTTTAAGTCTTTTATATAAACACTATTATTGACATGTGTTCTTCAGAATTGTCTAATTTATTTATTTCTTTTGTTGTTAACTTGTTGGTCTAGTGGTCTATCAATACGCCGTTTTGATACCTCATTGCAATACAGCTTCTGGAATAGTCAAATAGCTTCTTTCAAAGAACTGCAGGATTGTGGAACTCTCTTCCTGCCGACTGTTTTCCTCCTACTTATAGTCTTGGTCTTTTCAAGGCATCTCTTATCTTTGCGATAATCATCTTTCATTCTTGTTAGCTCTTTACATCAAGTGGTTTCATGCTTTGTTTGGAGCAATTTCCATTAAAAAAATTTTTTTAAAAGAACCTTATAATGATTGATGACAGATAATGATTGATGGAATGAACCAAGTTCGAATATTTGTGGGGACAGTTCATGACAGGAATCTGTTGACATTGGATTTGAAAACAACCATGTTGTGATCTACAAGGAAGCAGTCCTGTGATGATGTGTTCCACAGATGGGAAGCCCTTGCAAAAAAGTTTTGTTCCTAGAAATTCCGCCTGTCGCTAGGCAAGCTTAAGTTTTTGTTTTTTGTTGCGGTACTGTGAATGTTTTATAAGTCAAGCAGCTTCCATGGCAATAATGGTAGAGTAGAGAAAGACTAGCAACGTCTTTTCTGTGAGAAAATAGACATCATCGCCTGTAAATGAAGAGTGCTCTCAGTAACACCTCCCCAGATGTGGCAGCAGTACTCCATCTTAGGACATATCAGATATTTGTATAGGTAGAGGATTGCAGCTGGAAGCAGGTACTTTCTGGAGCGGTAGAATAATCTAACCATTTTTCCAACGACCTTAGCAACAGATTGGATAGAAGTTATCCATTTTATTTTCATACCAACCATTAGAGATGGGCGGTTTTACCGAAAAACTGCGTTTTTTCGGTTTCGTCTCCATACCGAATCGTTTTTTTTTTTTAAACCGTAACCGTTCGGTATTGTGTTTTTACTACAGTAAGCCACTATATACAAGGAAACACGGTTGAAAAGATTTTCCGATTTGAATAAAATTGAATATTATCAAAAAATGTTATATTAGTAAGAGGATAACATTGAACAAATATATGATAAAAACATTTAATTGACTTGTAGGAAGAAATCTTTGTTTACAGTTTGTTTATCATTAACATCTTGAATTTTCAAATGAAAAAAAGAGAAATACGACAGACAACATGACATCGTATTTTTGTAGGCCCTGGTTGAAATAACAGAACATGATAGAATTATTGTAAAAACATTGCTGATTTAATTTAACACCTCACGCATTTTGAGTTTAAGAAAAAATAAGTTGTAAAAAGTTGTTTTGAACTAATTCCCAACTTAAATTAATTTTCTTCAAAATCGATAAAATGCGTCCCATTAATCCAACAGTACATCCAAGCTAATTATTTATTTATAGAAAATTAAAGGGAGAAAACTCATGTCTGCAAAACAGAAACGCTATAAAATTGATAATTTTTTTTGTTTTTGTTGAAACTAATTTCTGTGGCATAATAAGGATTAGGCTGGGTGATTTAAAAAAAATGAGGAATGGTCCATTTATTTTTAAGAAATATATTCAGGGCGGGTCATAAATTTCTATTCCGCCAAGATATTTTGACTATAGGGCCCACCGTCTTCCCCCCCCCCCTTTAATAACGTTTATAAATGAATATGTTTTTATGGAACTAAAAATGCCCACCTCCCAAAGCATACCAACATTCAATTTGCTGCTTTTTAGTAAAAAAAACAACAACTTTAAATGAAATCCCCAACTACCAAACAAGCATGTTAACTTCAATAGGAGATTCTCCCCCTCCCCCCAACCACCAAGTTAAATGATATGATTACTTTAGTTAAACCTGCATATTTTTGTTTCTTTTTTAGATTGCTGCCACAATTCCCACAGTGAAGCAAAAGAACATGTTTTCTTTTGTTAATTCGACAATTAAATGGGACAAATCAAACCCAATAACAAGAGAAAAGATCTCCAAACCGTGAGCATTGTAGAGGATGAAGGATTTAAACCCTTCATCAAATGTCTACAACCTGTATATCAGTTGCTACCAGACGACATGTTAGAGAAATGTTAATTCCTGATTTATATGAGTCGGTCAGTACTGACATTCGGCGGCAGTTGTTAGACATAAAGTCCATTTCCTTGACAATGGACTATTGGACCAGCCGAGCTAATGATTCATATATGTCTGTGACTGCTCATTTTCTAACGCTATCTTTTGATGTTAAAGATTTTTGTTTAAATGTTTTTCATTCTCCTCATCCTATATTTTAGCTTCTGATGGGTTAAAGAATTAGATAGAATGTATATTCAAACTCAGTTTTATTCTTCAGAAATCTTTCATGAATCTTTGGTCACTGTTTTAACGAGTTAACTGTTGAAAAGGTATCAGAACTTTGATTACAACAGTCAACACCTTAAAACTTATAGGATTCATATCATGGAGAATGATTCAGTCACAAAACTATCGAAACAGTGGCATAATTCAACTAAACGTTGAATAATAACTAATCATCACACAAGAGAATGAATAGCTTCCATAGTAAAAAAATTATTTTCAAAAAAACGAAAAACCGAACCGTAAACCGAGGTTTTAAGGGAAAAAAACGAAACCGACACCGAAACCAAAATTTCAAAACCGCCCAACTCTACCAACCATCAATGGGTTATCAAATAAAATTGTCAGATAATTATGGCGTTTTGGGGGGTTATTTTAATATTATTTTGAGATAGTTTAAGTTTAATTTTATTGAAGAAACTTATTTCTTTAATGCAGTTTTGCTTGAGTTTTTTTTATTTATTATTTATTTATTTTTTTTTTAAATATTTGTTCATGGAGTTTGCTTCTATTATTTATTTAGGATGAAAGTTACATTATATTACTGATCAGTTTCATGTTATTCTCGGGGCATATTCTAAATAGATGGGATCTTGACAGGTACTACCACTCTGAGCCAGAGTGGACCTGGGAGCAGTGGTAACTATGGAGCAGCTCTACACTCCACAAAACTATAAAATTGGAGCTTCACCACTGGGTGCAGTTTAATGTCATTCCCAGGACATTTTTTCTTTTTAGTTTATTATATAATTTGATAGTTCTCAGGAATGATAAAATTGTCTCCATATCGACTTTTTTAAATATACCTTTCATGTTATCACCACATTCCATCATGAAGTGCTTAACAGTGTATGGCGTTTCAAATGCTATACACTCTGGATGTTCCTCTTGTTTTAGGATAAATTAATGTGTTAGTTGTGTGAGGTCTATATGTAAACAGGATATTATTACCTGTCGCTTTGTAAATTTTCGAAAGCCTGGTTTCTATTCTCTTAAGTTAGGCTTAATTTTTTTTTTTTTTTTTTAACTGAGTTCACCCCAATGGAGAAGAATTTGTTGTTTATGTTGTGGTTCCAGAGTTCTTGCCATCTTTTATGGGTTAAATTATTGATTTTAACCTTCAGATCTGTGTAGGGTATTTTAAACTCGTCTGGGGACCTACACGAAGCTTTATCAAATGAAGACCATTATTATATTGTCAATAACATGGTATAATAATAACAAGTAAAAATTGGTTAGTCAGAAGCAAAGTTTGACTTGGCAGCTGAAATGTTATCTGGGTCTGACTTTGAAACTCTGACAACTTTATCTTGTTTGAACATTAAACAAAGGTCCAACCGGAAAAGGAAACAAAATAAAAAAAGAAAGCAGACACCTCCCTTGGCATCCCACGTGACACAAACGAAAACACATCACCATTACTTACCTGTAAAATATACCCAAGATTAAAAGGCTGGTATTTTCTCTCCACAGGTGTTGAATACCTGTCGTACATGCATGACTGCAACATACCAAAGATCCCAATGATGAGGAAGAAAATGGAAGACGTGAGGGTATCGATAAAACATGGATTTAATCCATTGTGAACCCAGTAAGTGTCGATTGATGATCCGTTCTTACAATATTGCATCATCGTGCCGCAAGGAATTTTATTTCTAGAAAAAAAGAATAAAAATAAATACGTAAATAGGCTAGAAAAAAAATTAACTCATTGGGTCACCCATTGAGCTCATGTTAAATTGTCTGAATCAGGAGTTTGTAAAGCTAATTAAATTTAAAAGATTAGTCTTTTTCTGCTCGCTATATCGCCCATCTCTTTTTAGCTACAGGTTAAATAGAATTACTACTTGGTGATATTCCCTTTTGTTTATAATAGACTATTTTACTCTTTTAATTCTTTTTCTTCATTACCTTCTATTGTTAATAAACACAGAGTGAGAGTGATGGAAGCAAGAGTGATAAATACTGTATAAAATAAGAATGAGGGATAGAACAACATTTAGTAAGAGAGGGTGATAGATAGAAATTTACTTAGAGTTTATTGCAATTTAAGGTTAATAAGAATTAAAATGGAATTTTTTTTTTTTTTTTTTCAAACAACTCAATCCCAAAACTAAATATTATAGCATGTATGTTTTGTGATTAAAATATATAGGAAAAAAGATTTAGGGAAAAATACGTTGAGTAACTCAGCTTTTGTATAATAGTTAAAATTGTAGTTGATTGGATATTAGGAAACTTTTCTCCATGGAACGTCAGTCAAATAATTTATATTATTCGAACGACTATTCTCATACATATTTTTTTCTCATACATTTAAACTAAAATGTTAAGAAAAAAAAAGAACAGTATATTTTCAAAAATTCATTTCTACTTCTGTGCCTCCCATCACCCATACATAATTATTTCCAACAAAAAAAAAAAAATTGTTTAATCAGCCGAACTTTTATCAACAAAACCTGTTGTTTTTCCCATGATTTTCAAGAAAGATTTTATCAGTGGTTGCACGCTAATTTCGATTTGACCTTACAGAGCAGACATCAATATATCTGTAAAATGATTTTCTCTCAAACTTGTAGTTCGTCTCTTTTTGTGAAAAGGTCAAATCTAACAACTTTTTAAAGTTATTTGATGTAAAAACATAATTCTTGTTGAAAACGATCCAAGTAATTTCCTACAAGCTGGGGGGGGGGGGGGTATAACTTAACCCCCTTCTCCCAAGGACATACCGCGAAACAAATTAGATCCCTTCGTCTCATAGGTTCCTCTTGGAATGGCTGAGTGAGTTTAAACTGGTTAAGGAGTTAATGCAACAAGAAGTTGTTGGTGTGATGAGACGCTTGTCGGAGATTGGAGATAGCCATTTTGTAGAAGCGTCCGTGTCTGTATTCATCTGACTGAGCTGGCTTGAAATGAAGAAGAAAAGGATCACTACAGTTCCATATAAAAATACCAGCATCTTCTCTACAATTAAATCAACTTTATTTAAAAGTTTCATTAACACAGGAACACAAGGATATAAGACAGGTTTGGTTCATCAACCGGGCTTTAGAAAGAGAATTGAGTTCAGGAGTTCCATCTCGTCCCACAACACCATCGCAAGAGACAAGAAGAGCTTTTTATCATCAGGTCTCCACAGCGTGTTCTGGAACTGTTTATATTTTAGCACCAAACTCCAGTTAGACAGAAATTAGGAAAGCTGAGTATGTGCAGAAGTTTTCGGATTGTCCAGTGTATTTCTATGTGAGTTTTAACATGCCTGTTTTAGCCAACCGAACCACAAACTAATCACTACACCAGAGATTGCGTATAAATAGAAAAGAAAGTAGATCTCAGTCATATGACTGCTACATGAATAAATGTTCTTTCTTTCTGACAACGAAAGAAGGTGTCATCTTTTCTTATGGATTCAGTAAGCCATGGTAATTTCTCTGACGACTGGGTTAAAGAAAAAAAAGTCTTGTTCTTGTGGAAAAAAGGACGACTGATCTCGGTTGAAAATGATTTTGATAATCTATATTAATAAAATTAGCAAAAAACTGAATATTTTCTTCCAATGTATTCTCCACATGTCACAGAATGTGCTTATGTTTCATGGAGTGATTGATCTGAAAGTCAAGGAAACATACGCCATATTCTTAGTGGTTTACCTTCTTTTTTAATTTTGTTTACCTCAAATAAGATATATTACTACTGAAGCATAAGGGGTTACTATAATATGTGTTAAATTTATAAGGGGACATCTTGGATGGAGAGTTGGGCAGCAAGATGTTTGTTCACATTACATTTAAAGTTATGCATGTTGGTACAGTCGGGGGAGAGGAGGTTGGGGGGGGGGGATTCCAAAGGCAAGCGGTCCGGAATGGAAGCTCTTAGAGTAGAAAATCTTCCAGCAAAAAAGAAAGAGTGTAATTTTGCTGCTAGTTTGGTGGGTCGGGGTATTTACATTGAGGAGGTGGGGGACAAGTAAGTTCATCAGAGCACATTCCACAGAAGTACTTGTAAAACAAGCACATGGATTAGAAATTCTTGTTTTCATCCTATCCAAGAAGCAGAGGCTAATGGTTGGTGTAGAATATTAAGTTTAAGTTAACTTGTCCAAAATACTTTATCTAATAAATTACAAGTGAATTATTAATTTATATTTTAAAGATGTAACTCTATAAAAACATGTTGAAATCTAAAACCTTAATGTCCATCATTAGTCATGTAAAACCTAAATGTCCATCATTAGTCATGTAAAACCTAAATGTCCATCATTAGTCATGTAAAACCTAAATGTCCATCATTAGTCATGTAAAACCTAAATGTCCATCATTAGTCATGTAAAACCTAAATGTCCATCATTAGTCATGTAAAACCTAAATGTCCATCATTAGTCATGTAAAACCTAAATGTCCATCATTAGTCATGTAAAACCTAAATGTCCATCATTAGTCATGTAAAACCTAAATGTCCATCATTAGTCATGTAAAACCTAAATGTCCATCATTAGTCATGTAAAACCTAAATGTCCATCATTAGTCATGTAAAACCTAAATGTCCATCATTAGTCATGTAAAACCTAAATGTCCATCATTAGTCATGTAAAACCTAAATGTCCATCATTAGTCATGTAAAACCTTAATGTCCATCATTAGTCATGTAAAACCTAAATGTCCATCATTAGTCATGTAAAACCTAAATGTCCATCATTAGTCATGTTAAACTTTAATGCCGATCATTAGTCATGTAAAACCTTAATGCCCATCATTAGTCATGTAAAACCTAAATGTCCATCATTAGTCATGTAAAACCTAAATGTCAATCATTAGTCATGTAAAACCTAAATGTCCATCATTAGTCATGAACATAACAGACAACCCTAGAGTGTTCGTTTACGATCTGCACCAATCAAACACCAGAATTATAATTTTATAGTCAAAGTCTTGATGAACATTAGTTGAAAGATCTTTTTAGTTACTATAATAGGTGCCGCACTGTCTGCCAGCCTCCAGATCACCTGTGGTTGTTTTACAAGTACTTCCACGTAGTGCTCTGATGAACTTACTGCATTAGTAGTCAAAAATTAAAATATATAGTTGGTTCTTCTAAACATACATGCTTTTTTCTTCACGACACGACAGTACTGTGTCGTGAAGAAAAAGGACAGTCTTTACTTTCAGTTTTGTTTCGCCTATTCCACATCCTTTTTTTTTTCTTTATTGTTTCTTTATAACTTTTTTTCTTTTTAAGAATTTAAAAACTTAAATTCAATTATTACAATGTCGTTTGATCAATAAATTGAACTTTATTGTTATAAAACTATAATAATTTTATAGATTAAAACAATATTACCTCAAGTTAATATTTTCATCTCTAGAAAATTACTGGATAACTCCAAAAACTTTAAATGAAGATTTGCTAAAAATTTAAAGCCAGTTTAAAAACTTCCAAATCCGTTTCAATTTTGAAGAGTCACAAAGCAATTCATTCATTTTTTTTGAAATATTATGATTAAAATGGGCGACTTGTTTATGAAGAAAACGAAATACATTCTGGTGGATTTAACTTCATAATTTTTTTTTTTTAATTATGTAATTATTTTTAATTTTCATGCTATTGCATTTTATTTCAATAAATTTTTTAAAGGAAAAAAAAAACAGCTAAGTCTAAAATTTCCTCACTGTCTTGTCTTAAATACTTCATATAATTACGTTACTACGTCTTGGTAAAGAATATACTTTTTTTTCTTTTTTCGCAGGTACTCTGCGTTTCTTTCCTGTTTTCTATGTTCTTGCTAATATTCTTTGCGTTGCCAAGTCTAGTAAAAGAATTTTTTCTTCGCAGGTTTTTTTTTTTTTCGTTTATTTTATTTTATTTATTTCATCTATATTGTTCTCTCTGTTGTCCACGACGCTTTATGTGTCTTTCTTTCGTTTTTATATCCATGCTAATAATTCTTCGAGTTCTTTCTCTGGAGGGGTCAATGCGTTTGAAGATTAAAAGGGGGGGGGGGATATCCACTATCAATGTAGTTTAAGAAAAGGGAAAACCCCCACTGTAGCCCTCTTGACTGTGTTTTAAAAAGCCACGTGTTAGTCCATTTATACCAGCGTCCGTCGAGAGATGAATATCCCAAACTCAAATGTAGCTTGCAGACCGGGTTTCAGAAAGGAAAAAAAAAACAGCTAAGTCTAAAATTTCCTCACTGTCTTAACTCCCTCGACCGTTCCTTAATACTCGATTCTTATTCCTCTAATTTATACCTACTTGCGGGAGGGAAACCTATCTTTAACTCTCTGTTCTCTTTTTAGTATACAATGAACTTATTCTATCTACATATGTACATATATATACATACGTAATATTGGATTTTTTTTTTTTTTTTTTTTTTTTTTTTTTAACACCTGCGGGGGACAGGAAATACCCGACTAGTAATCGGGCGCAGGATATTTACACCCTTCTCGGAGTGTTGGACCCATTAGACCTTGTAAGGCTATCCATCTAAGAGAAGGAAACCTCTGACAAAAAACCTTGCTACTTACGTCGTGGCAGTAAACCGTTGGGGAGGGAGGCCTCCTTAGTCCTGATCGACAACCTTCCTAGAGTTGGAATCTCGAACAAAATATCCGGTTTGCAAACCTACAATTGCTTAAGGAGTAGATAGGTTCTGCCTATCGCCGGCCCTCGCACTCCTTCCTTGTCTATTAGTCAGGCGCAGAGGTAACAGTGCTGGGACGCCTCTAAACACCCAGTGCCTAGCCTTGTTTCCTTACTAGGTCAATGAACGCCGTTCTCTTTCTCTCTATTTGGGCAACTTGGGGAAAAATTTTTTCGTCATTAAGTCTTACATGGCCAGTCTGGGTCTCTCTTGTTCCAACAGGTTGAGGGTACAGGTTAGACAGCTTGTCTGGCTGCTGTTTCCGACTGACAGGACAGGAGCCCAAACTCTTGGGTAGCGCCAAGAACGGCTGCTCCATCATCAGTTGCAAAATACCGTGGGTAGTTGTATGTGCCATGTCGCGCATGGAAAGGGACCCTGCAATTATCTCCGGTGGGCTTTCCCGAGGCCACAACCCCCATGGACCAGGTTCAGACTAATGGACTGGTTGTGTGAGCTTATTGGCACCAAACAAGTACCCACCTTGACCAACCCACTCTATAATCAAAACAAACATGACATTACAAAAAAATAAAAGCAAACCTAAACCAGACACCCAACAAAAAACACTTTCGCCTCCGCCCTTGAGGCTCGCATTCACAAATATCCGGGGACTTAGAACCAATATCAACGACGTAAAATCCTTTCTCCTGACAAACTCCCCGGATATCCTAGCTCTAAGTGAAAATAACCTCCAATCCTCAATCTCCTCTCACCACTTTGACATGACTGACTACCTCCCACTCTACCGTAAAGACTCTGACAAACATATGCACGGGCTAGGAGTTTATGTTCGGAACACCCTCCCCCTGACTAGAGAACATAGGTTTGAATCAGATGACCACGACTACATGTGCTTTAGATTGACTTTACATCACAGCATCAGTTACTTATATTTCTTATACCGCTCCCCGTCGACCCAGGACTGTACTCTGTTAAACTCTGTCTCTGTAAGCATAGATAGAGCACTCTTAATTGACTCGAATGCCCACATACATGTATTTGGTGATTTTAATGCCCACCACCGTGACTGGTTGGGATTCTCCAGCCTTACTGACGCAGCCGGCAACTCTACATATAATTTCTCCTTAGCTCACTCCCTCTCTCAGACTGTCGATTTTCCGACCCGCATCCCCGATCGAATAGATCAACAAGCCTCACTTCTAGACCTTTTCTTGACCTCAATGCCCGAGGCTTGTGTGACGAAAGCTCATAGCCCACTCGGGAATGCTGATCACATTGTGCTAATGATACATATCACCCTAAGAAGTCGTCCAAAAGCTGATGAACCGTTGCTCAAAACAATAAGATACTACGAGCGGGCTGATTTTGAATCAATCAGAGATCACATCAGTGATGCCCCATGGAGGGAAACCTTCTCACTCCCTGCCAATCAATGTGCAAACGAATTAACTGAATGGGTCAAAGCAGGCATTGAAGCCTATGTCCCCATGCGAAAATACTTTAGCAAGCCTCACTCTCCTCAATGGTTCACCTCGGAATGTGCAGCTGCCATTTCTGTGAGACAACAAGCATTCCGTAAATTTTGCCGACATAAGTCAGCTACTAATAGAAATAAATTTATAGAGTCAAGAAATAATTGCAAGGCCGTGATAGGTGAAGCGAAGAGAAGGTTTAATGAGTTAACAGAAAAACGCATCCAGACACAGAAATTAGGTACTCGTGATTTCTGGAAAATCTACAATAGTGTAGTGAATAATGGTCAATCAACGATTCCCCCACTATCAAACCACAATGATGTCGCTTGCACGGCCACTGATAAGGCTGAACTACTTGCCCAGCGCTCCGCTTCTAACTCTACTTTGGACTCAGATAACCACCCCCTCCCTGATTTCCCTTTGCTGACCGAAGCCACACTTGATAACCTGGTCATCACCCCATCCCAAGTTAGAGACATCATAAAAAACCTTGACACCTCCAAAGCTTGTGGGCCTGATCTTATACCCACAATAGTAATAAAGAAATGCTCTGCTGAACTAGCCCCTGTTCTCTCCAAACTCTACAATAAGTGTCTAGCTGAATCTTGCTTCCCCGATAGCTGGAAAATTGCCTCTGTGGTACCCGTCTACAAGAATTCTGGAAATAGAACCGATCCCCAGAACTATCGCCCAATCAGTCTGCTTCCGATCTTTGCTAAAATCTTTGAATCCTTAATCAATCTAGCAATAGTACGACACTTAGTTAATGCTAAACTTCTTTCTGACCGCCAGTATGGATTTAGACAATCACGATCTACTGCAGACATTCTAACGGTCATCTCTGAACGCATGTATCATACACTCGACAAGGCAGGTGAAGCTAGGGCAGTAGCGCTTGATATATCCAAGGCCTTTGACAAGGTATGGCATAAAGGGCTCCTCCTGAAAATACGATCATACGGTATTACTGGGCAATTACTTAATATAATTAGATCCTTCCTAGCCAAAAGAAAAATCCAGGTTGTCCTCGATGGCCGTTCATCTAAACAACATGACATAAATGCTGGTGTACCCCAGGGCTCTATCCTTGGACCCTTGTTGTTCCTGATCTATATAAACGATCTCCCTGATGGCATAGAGTCTGAGATTGGTTTATTTGCTGATGACACCACCCTTTACTCTCGCCATGTTGGCAAAACCGACGCAATTATATCCGATGCAATGGCTGAATCTTTAGAAAATGACCTCCAGGCTGTAGTGGATTGGGGTCATAAATGGTTGGTAACTTTTAATGCCGCAAAGACAAAACTCCTTTCCTTCAACAACTACAAGGAACCTTTTCAACCACCGATTGTCATGGCAAATAACACCCTACCTGAGAGTTCATCATTCAAACTCCTCGGCCTAACCTTCACAGGTAACATGAATTGGAACAAATACATTGAAGACATTGCCAAGGCTGCCGCAAAGAAGGTTGGCTCCCTCTACCGTGCTAGTAAACTCCTCACACCTGACATTATCCTGTATCTCTACAAAGCCACCATCCGCCCATGCATGGAGTATTGTTGTCACATCTGGGCTGGTGCATCATCTACTAGTCTCTCCCTCCTTGACAAAGTCCAAAAAAGAATCGCCAACCTAATAGGTCCCTCACTGTCAGCCAAGCTCCAGCCTCTGTCCCATCGCCGCAATGTAGCATCCTTGTGCTTGTTTTACAAATACTTCAATGGATTATGCTCCGATGAATTGGCTACTCTGGTGCCCCCTCGACGGAAATTCACTAGACTAACCCGACAATCAACTAAATCTCATTCATTCACTGTGGAGGTCCCCAGATGTCGGAGAGCCTTCTACTCAAATAGCTTCTTTCCTCGTACTGCTAGCCTCTGGAACTCCCTCCCTGCCCCCTGTTTCCCCGACAGTACAGACATGCAGAAGTTTAAAACTAATGTAAACAGACACCTCGCTGCGCTGATCCCAATCTAGATTGACCACCCCCTACCTTCTCCCCTTTTCTTTTTCTCAGTAGCCCCTTACGTCTACAGTGGCGGCCTGCCTTGTTTGGGGTGAACTATGTTAAAAAAAAATTAAAAAAAAAAAAAATATTCAAAAGTAAATAAAATAATTCAATGTGTAATTATCAAAGTACGTTGACACGAGAAACACACATGCTCAGTGGTCTCCTGATTTTTGCATAGTTCACTATTTCGATTACTTGAAACAACAATGTTAAATAATAAACATTTAATTCAGAATTAGTTTGTTGCAAAAATACGAAATAAAAACTTTGGTATTCATTTGTTTTTTGGGTAGAAATTTGATGCAAATTTATTTATCTTAAATATGACCGTTTTTTTCTTTATGCGTTAATCCCAAGCTACAACGGGGTCCTCAATGATAGATTTTGGTCTCCACTTAACCCGATAACAGGCTTGGTCCGGGTGAAGGCTGGTTTCACAGAGATCTTTGTGCGGGGTGTCAGCCAATCTCATCATCAACCTACCCCTCAGTCACTTTCTGCCAATTTCTAGTTCAAACCTGAGTCTCAGGACAATGTCTAAATCATCTGAGCTGCCATTCCCTCAATTGGTGCAATGCCGTAGCGCTTTCGGATATCCTCGTTGCAGACATGGTTTCTATAATGACGAATCTTCGCCCCGCCTTCCTTGTTATCGGTAAGCACTCTGAGCTGTATAAACTGACGGGTCTCACAACAGTATGTAGATCTTCGACTTTAGATGGTCACTGAGGATGCCCGTGGTGGTGTACCACTTGAGCCACGTTGCATCGATGCATGCAGCAACTTCGATAAGAATGTTGCCATCATCGCTAAGTGTCAAACCAAGATATTTGAAGGTGTGCGTTCGTGGAAGATCCTGTCTGTCAACTTGGATGGTGCCATGTTCAAACTTCCCCAGCCTTTCCTTCCAGGACTGGACTTATTGTTGCAGGTCGAATTTACTCTTTGAGGCGAGCATAACATCTTCTGCATACAAGAGTGTCCAGGCACAGGCACAGGCCAGTGCAGGTCCCCTTAAATATGACGATAAGTAAAAGAAAAGAAATCCATTTGTCTGAGCAATGGTGCATGTGTGCAGATGTGTATTTGGGGGAGGAGGGTAACTTAAAATTTAAAAATAGAACGTAACTTGTTGAAAATTAAAGTCCAGAAAGAAACATTTGAACACAAATAGTAAATATTTGTCCACTAAAAAAATATTGTTATATTAAAATTCAAACAATCATAGAATTAAAAAGTAAAAAATAATTAATAAATTGTCCTTTTGTAAAGCAATATGCAAATTAGTTAACCTTGAGACTTAGATTACATATACATAAACAGTATATAAAACAGGGATGTTTTATTGTGTACAGTTGAATTAACTTGAAATAGAGCATTTTGACCTCCCTGTTTGTGCGAGAAATGTGTACAACTTTCACATTTATTCATTTAAAAGATTACTTTTATAACACAAATTTACTAAAATAGATATTGAACACAGAATCCACTTTTAATATCTCATCCTAAGATGGAGTACTGTTGCCACATCTGGAGAAGTGCCAATAAGAGCACACTTTTCTGCCTTGAAAGAGTACAAACCCGACTTCAAAATCTAGTGGGGGTGGAAGTGTCCTCTTTTCTTCCATACAGCCTCTTTCTCACAGAAGAGATGTTGCTAGTCTTTCTCTACTCTATCGTTATTTTCAGGGTAGGTGCTTGACTGAGCTTCAATCTATGGTTCCCCCTTGTAAAACATTCCCAACAAAAAATCGTCTAGCTACAACCACTAAATAACTTTCCTTTCTTCCTGTGTGTACCTAAAGCTAAATGGAACATCCATGACCAAAGTTTCTATCCATGAACTACCCATCTCTGGAACACATACCACGGGACTGCTTCCCAGCTGACTACAACATGGTCGTTTTCAAGTCCAATGTTAACAAATTCTTGTTGAGCCGTCCTCTTAAATAATCAAATTATGCCAAGTTTCAACCATCGTTACCAATCCTCACAGTATTTGTCTCACCGTCCACCTGACAAAAGTCATTAACCTTTATCCTCAAGTGGCCTTTGGGCCTTAATAAGTGGTGACTAGTTAACATAAAATAAAACAAAAAATATTATTCAGATGACAAAAATGTACTACTACAAACCAGACATCTCCTGAGTTGTTCATGCCGTCATACACCAATGGAGCCTATCCATAAACAAAAAAAATACCTCAATACGACATAAGCACATTTGAAGTGTTTGTGCACTAAAGCAAATAGTTGGAATCTCAAACACTCCACTAAAAAACACTTACAAAACATTTTTGTTTCGCCCCCTCCCTTTTTTTTTTCAACTTTTGTCCTTTTTTATCATTTTTTTTTTTTTTGCTTTAAAGAATTTTAAAAGTTAAATTCAATTATTACAGTATCGTTGGATCCGTAAATTGATCTAAATTTTTATAAAACTAAAATAATTTTATAGAGATTAAAAAATATTACCTCAACAAGTTCATGTTTTCATCTCTAGAAAATTACTGGATAGTTTTAAAAAACGTTAAATGAAGATTTGCTAAGAATTTAAAGCCAGTTTAAAAAACTTCCAAATCCGTTTCAATTTTGAAGAGTAACAAAGCGATTCATTAATTTTTTTTTTCCTATCCCAGCCAAACTAACAAAATTTTAAAAATAAATAAAATATAAACAAGAGAAGAATGTAGTAGGTTGCTTGAAGCGAAGGCGGTGACAATGCAGTTTGGTAGAAAACATGAGACAAAGTAAACAAAATAAATTACAATATTGAAAAAGTCAATAATTTTCAATTAAATATTTATTTACCAACGTAATATGTCGACCCAGGATGATATGGGTCATGTCTTTTTTTTTTTTTTCACGGTATTTGGAGGACCCTTTTTAGGGTTCCAGTTTTTGGGGAAAGATTTTGGGAAGAACCAGTTTTATAGAAACATTTTAAAGAAAACAGTTTTAATAATATGTAATATTCAAATGTGTGAGAGAGCGAGAGAAATGTTTTATGATAAACAAAATAAAGAGTACAAAAGCATAAGTTCAGAAAAGAGATATTTTATATAGGTGGAGAAATGTTGGTGTTAGCTCTGCTGTGGATTTGGGCTAAACATTCTGGCTTTATATGCATTCCGGGTGGATCAAAATGGCAAATTTGATAAATCCAGTGAAATGCATCTTATTGGCTTAAAATATTTTTTTTTTTTTATTAATTCAAGCGAATGCGCACGTCGAGCCGATTGTGCAGAGACGAGTTTAAGCATTTTCATTTTCGCACCGAAAGGTAAATTTCGTCTCTACGGGTAAAACCTTTTTAAGAAGGAAAAATAATAAAATTAAAAAAATAACCACTCAATCGGTGTGTTTTCGCCTGGAAGTCGAGAAATTAGGGGTTGTCTGTTACGATAGTCATGCAGACAATTTATAAAACATTTAATTATTGTTGAGGTGAGAGCTGATATTTTGTGTTTGGCATCATTAAATTATTGCTATAATATTTTACCAGTAATAGTGCAAGTAATTTATCTATCAATGAATGGAGAGGAATTTACATGTTCGTCCGTAGTTACTGAGCAAGGGGTGTGTATCTGGATTCGATTTGTCTCCTTCATGGTTTCTTACGGATCTATTTTCCTTTGTCGTCATCACTCGACCATTTGTGAAACATCGAAACGTTTTCATATTCCTCATTTCTAATAACCGTTTCCAACGATTTTTATTTTAAAATTTCAATTGCTGAAACAACACGAGAAACACCCGTGTCTGACGTTCTTCAACTTGTTCTTACGAATCTATTTTCCTTTGTCATCATCACTCATCCATTTGTGAAACATCGAAACGTTTTCATATTCCTCATTTAAAAACACCCGATCGGCAGAGAAGGACGTTTGTTTTTTTTTTACTCGCGACCATCGCACGAGTATATTTCAAAAGGATTCTTTATTTTGATTAATTCAACAGAAGCGTTGTTTTCCTTCTTTCGCCAGGTAAAAAAAATATTTAACGACATTTCGGGCACGTCTACTTCACTTATGTGTCACTATTTTGTTCATACAAGTGGAATTCTTGTTTTATACTTCACCAACATCTTGATAAGCAACTCACTGGTAATGTATGACATTTGTACATGCTTAAGTGGAAACGACATCAGCCCTAGTTACATGGGAACTGTGGAGGTCTTGGACTGCCAAAAGTGTTCAAGTTGGTAAAGGATAGGCATCCAGCCCGTAAAATTGCCTTAAATACAATGTCTAGTCGAAATACAGCAGGAAAAAAGAAAGGCAGTGCCAGTAGCACTAATGCTGCTGGTAATTACTTGGGCTTCGCAGATCCCAGGATGCGTGGATCTTCAGGGCCTGGCTATGGCAAATCATACGAACATCCAGAACTTTTTTGCATTGGATCTCTGAATGTTGGAACCATGCGAGGAAAGGCAAATGAGGTGGTGGAGACAATACCCAGAAAGAAGATTGACTTGTGTTGTTTACAAGAGACGAGATGGAGAAATGAAGGTGTGAGAAAAATAGTCGGGAGAGATACCAACTGCAAGTTCTACTGGTCTGGGAATGATAAAGGGACAGGTGGCAGAGAAGTGGTGGGAGAAAGTTTTTGAGGTGAAGCGAATATCCGACAGGATAATATTTGTTCGTCTTGTTCTTGGAAAGTTAGTGTTTGCCATTGTTTACATCTACGCTCCACAAGTTGGACTCAGCTAGGAAGCAAAGGACAACTTCTACAAGCAGCTGCAGAGCCTAGTGGCGACTGTACCTAGTACTGAGGAACTGTTTGTGTGTGGTGACTGGAATGGACATATTGGTTCCACTCCTTGCGGTTATGAAGAAGTACATGGTGGACATGCTATTGGTATGAGGAATGCTGGAGGAGAAAGACTACTCGAGTTTGTTGTTGCTAATAATCTAGTGATTGGCAACTCAGTGTTCGAAAAGAGGCCTAAACACCTAGTTACATACCAATCTGGAGGAATCATGACCCAGATAGACTACATACTATTCCGGCGCAGCTTCAGGAGACGTGTTACAAATATCAGAGTCAGCCTGGGTGAAGAATGCGTATCTCAACACAATCTGCTATTATGTGATCTCAAGGCAGAAGCTTCCCACAAATGCAAACACAAGTTTACACCACGCATAAAACTGGAAGCTGAAAGATCCAATCATTCAGGCTAAATTTGCTGAGAGATCTGTTTCTTCACATCGGGATACACAGGCAGTGAGTGTTGAAGAGCACTGGAGGAGGCTCAAGGATGGATTGAATGATGCAGCGACGGAGGTGTGTGGAGTGTTATCCAAGCACAATTGGAGGAAACAAACCTGGTGGTGGAATGAGATTGTTGATCAAGCTGTTAGAGAGAAGAGGCGATGCTACAGAGCATGGAAAACAGGAGGTAGTAGGGAAGCATACAATGGAGCCAAGCGTGCTGCTAAAGCTGCTGTACACCACGCTAAGTCAGAGGCCGATAAAGAGATTTTTCTCAAAATAAATCCCAAGTCAAGTGACATTTACAAGCTCGCAAAACAGATGCGCCATGACAATCAAGATGTCTTGGGTGAAAAACCTATAAGGAACGACTCTGGTGAACTCTCATTGGATGATGAAGCGAAAAAACTGTCATGGAAACAGCACTACGAACGCTTGCTGAACGTTGAATTTCCATGGAACCCCGATGAGCTGACTTATGAACCTCCTATAGAAGGTCCTAGTACCCCCATTACCCAGGAGATGATCACTGAAGCAATTCGTAAAATGGGAGCTGATAAAGCAGCTGCGCCATCTGGTATAGTTGCTGAGATGCTCAAACCAACTGGTGAACTAGGGGCCAGTTTGGTGCATGAACTGATTGAAGCCATCATCAGAGAAGGATGCATACCTAAGGAATGGGAAGACAACATTATAGTAAGTCTGTATAAAGGTAAAGGCGATGCATTAAACAGAGGTAACTACTGTGGACTCAAGCTCATTGATCAGGTCATGAAAGTCCTGGAAAGAGTTGTTGAACAGCTGATCAGACAACAAATATAGATTGCTGATATGCAATTTGGCTTCATGCCCGGTAGGAGCACCACAGATGCAATTTTCATCATACGCCAAGTCATGGAGAAACATCTAGCAGCAAACAAACCACTGTATATGGCATTTGTAGATTTGGAGAAAGCTTTTGACCGTGTCCCCAGAAGGGTCATCTGGTGGGCCCTGCGAAAGCTGGGTTTTACTGAGTGGTTGGTTCAGGTGATAACGTCTATGCACACCAATGTACGTAGTCGGGTATGAGTCGGTAACAGCTACAGCGACGAATTTGAGGTTAGAGTAGGCATCCATCAGGGATCTGTCTTAAGTCCCCTTCTATTCATCATTGTACTCGAGGCTCTATCACTGGAATTCCATACTGGCTGCTCGTGGGAGCTGCTATATGCTGATGACCTAGCGATCATTGATACTTCACTTCAGTCACTCAAGGAACGTCTGGATAGATGGAAGTGTAGCATGGAGGAGAAAGGTCTCAGAGTCAACATGGGTAAAACTAAGGTCATGATTGTAGGTCCAAACCTCTACAGAAAACAGGAAAATACCCGTGTGCTGTATGTCTGAAAGGAACTGGCAGCAACTCAATCATCTGCACTCACTGTTCAGGTTGGGTCCACAAAAGGTGCAGTGGCATAAAGGGCTCTCTCAAAGCAGATCCTCACTTTAAGTGCTTTCGTTGCACCGGCACGGCAAGACCAATAGATGGCAGACCACTGACGGAGATGGATACTGGTGAAAACAAGCTGGAAGTAGTGACAGACTTTTGTTATCTTGGAGATGTGCTGTCATCAGGTGGAGGCTGTGAACTCGCGGCAGCTACACGTTGCAAGTGTGCCTGGAAAAAGTTTAGAGAGCTGCTACCAATCCTGACAAACAAACACCTGCCAACAACTACGAGAGGGTGTGTATACTCCTCATGTGTCAGAAGTGTGCTGTTGTAATATGGCTCAGAAACTTGGGCTGTCTCTGCTGGCATACTAAGGAAGCTGCACCATAATGACAGGGCAATGGTCAGATGGATCTGTTTGGTGAGGCCTGAACAGTACATTTCTTTTGAATCCCTGCTCTCACAGGTCGACTTGAAAAGCCTTGCGGACATCATGCGAAAGAACAGACTGCGTTGGTTGGGTCACATTGAGCGTAGCGATGGCTGGATTGCTAAAGTCCGACAGTTGAATGTGCCAGCAGAGAACATCACCACTGGCAGACCCAAGTTGTATGGATATGGATTCCATCAAGCCTTGCCAAAGACAGGAGTGGAGAGGAAGACTTAGATTTCGAGACTAGACAATCAGGCCCCACCCTCATCAGGGGATTAATTGTGGCCTGATTCAACAAATAAACCGGATGATGATGATGATGATGATGATGATGATTGTCATGTTAAATGTTTAACAGGATATTTGCTTGTATTCTGGTTTTCACTATAGTCAAACCTCGCTCCACTAATGTCTCGGAACTAGAATAATTCGGATTTCAAAAAAAAAAAAAAAATGCAGCCGGAAATGCCTTGTTTTTTTAAAACTTTGATTCACGAACCACGCTGACAGCAACCAAAGCATATCGACTGATGAAACGTTAAGTTTTGTGCAGGGTTACCACTCCTGGGTTTTTTAATCCAGATCTGGGTCGGTTTTTTTTTTGCTTTTTTTTTTTTTTGTTTTTTTTTTAATCAATCTGGATTTTTATTGTATTAATCTGGGCTTTTTCTAAGGAACTATATTTTTAAATACCAGCTAAAATTAAAAATAAGATATAACAAAATGTGTAGTAAAATGAATAAAACACTGAAAATGGTCTTAATAAATAAGGTCACAGAGAATAGATTTTTTATGAAATAAGGTTTTTATATTATACATTATAGTTAATATTGAAAACAATGATGCTTAATAATTTTATATATTAACATATACAAAATTATTAAGATAAGGTTTTATATTATTTATTATATCGTTAGTATTGAAAACAATAATATAACTGATGCTTAATAATTTTGTATATGTTAATATTAAATACTTTAAAAAATTGTCTCTATAAAAATTAAATTCAGTCTTGTTTTTGTTTTGTTTTTTTCAAACTAATCTGTTTTTTAATAAAATTGAGAGTGGCAACCCTGGCTCAGTGTTGATCTAGCTAGATAGTCTGACCTAGCAGAAGAAGCTGAATTGTTTTATTTTGACACGGCGCTTGCGACGGTTTTTAATTCTGTCTTACTATCTTCTTTTTGGACTATGGCCGTTTCTTCCCTCCGCTGACTTGGTTTTGATTGCTGGTCTGTGCAGTTGAAGAAACATGAATAAATTGGATGAATAAGCATTCATCTGATGCTTGGGAAAGAATTAATCGTTTACATTATTTTTAATGGGAAAATATGATTCGATTTTCAAACAGCTTTTCAGAAGAAATTATGTTCGAAAACCGAGGTTCGACTGTAATTGAAAAGTCCCAAAATACAATGACCAAAATTGCACGTCTCTAAACGACACCGTCTTCAACAAATACCTGTTATTGCTATAACTCTAATAACAAATGATGCGGATGCTGGAAACGGTCAGAGTTATCATTGATGAACAGGCGAATTATCCATTTTATATGAAGCTCCAAATAAATTATTTGTAACATCGGAGGTCGACAGTTAAAATCAGCTTCACTGCATCTCACATACAGTACATTACACCTCTTGATGTTTGAGGCTTTTATGTAGGCGGGCACAGGAAGTGATTCTTTGTCGTTTACTTTGGGGGCGGGGGATTGGCTTTACCCATTACATTGATCAACCCATTTTTGGGGTATTTAATGCTGAAAGAATAATAATCCTTGTTCTGTCACTGAACTTTTCATATAGTTTGAGAAGAAAGGATAAGGGGATATGGAATAAGGATATGGGAAAAAGGAGAGATCTGGATAGACGTTATATAAAATATTCATATTTTGCTCCTTTCGGATAACAGCCAGTGAATACTCAGGATTCTCCGGTGTTGATAAATGTCTGAATCTTCCACACAGCAGAGACAGTTATTCTCCAAGTCTCTGTTCCATCAAGCACAACTGGCTTCATCTTCACATTGAAATCCAGATCTTAAGATTTGTGGACAAGTCCGAGGCTAGCCAGACATTTTTTTAACTGACTGAAGGTAAACCATTCTACAGAAATGCAAATGAAATTGTTTTATTAACCTGAACTGAACCCTAAACTAAGTTTTAGGTTTAATTCAGCAAAAGTTGATTCGGTCCAAATTCTGTAGAAGCGCCAACCAATCCGGGATTTTACATCTGCATCGGACCCCCCTATATGGCTGGGTTCCATTTCCAGTGCAATGGGTGTAAAATTTTGTTCATTCTGAGGACTTTATCTTTCCCGTGTGGATATTGAGGCCAAGGTTGAAAGTGAAACAAAAGCCGACACCAATTATAAACACTTCATTTAATGGCAAAACACAATGCGTATTGTAAGCGATACATTAATTTCTTTGATATTTGTTTATTTTAAAGCATATCAAAGATTGGGGGGGGGGGTAAATTAATGCTGAAATACGAAACCTATTGTATATGATGCTATTAGCTTGTTCCCACATCGATAAACTTTTTATCGATTTTGTCACTAAGACAAAAGTGTTGATCAGTGATGGTAGTATTGGAAAGCCCCTGGAAAGAGGAAAATTCCTATGTTAAGTTTGTGGTAAGGGAGTTGGGTGCAACGCAATTTTCTGTGGTACATGGAGGCATTGGGTACACAAGAAGTGCAGTGGAATTACTGGTAGGTTTAAAGAGGACAACCAGTTTGTGTGCAAGAAGTATAAGACAACAGAGACGAATGCGAACTCAGATATGGAGAAAATATATGGAGAAAATATATGGAAAAAATATATGTAAAAAATATATGTAAAAAATATATGGAGAAAATATATGGAGAAAATATATGGAGAAAATATATGGAGAAAATATATGGAGAAAATATATGGAGAAAATATATGGAGAAAATATATGGAGAAAATATATGGAGAAAATATATGTGGATGGCAAAACTATTGAGGTTGTTCAGAAATCTTGTTATCTTGGTCATACCATTGGAGCAGGTGCTAGTGTGATAACAAGAATTAGGAGTGGATGAAGTTCAGGAAACTTTTGCCATTACTAACCAGCAAAGCGTTACCACTGTTGATCAAGGGAATCTATCAGGCATGTATATGCAGCGTGGAAGTGAAAGACCAGTGAGGGTTGAGGACGTGTTGCATGGAGAGAAATGATAGAACGATACGATGGATGTGTAATGAGAGTCTTATAGACAGGCTTAGTTCTGATGATCTCGGAGAAGATTAAATCTGGACAGTATAGGGAAATGTGTGCAATGGTATGGCCACGTTGAAAGAATGGGTGAGAGTTCTTGAGTTAGTAAATGTAAAACAGTTGAGATTAGACATCAAATCGTAATGAATTTCGAAATTTAATTAAAATTAATTTCAACCTATTTAGCATTCTTTTCCTTAACTATTTGCACTTGGAAGTTAATAGTCGCATCAACATTTGAGATGAAGTCGTGATCCATACTTCACATGATTCATAATTGCATTCTATGTCTTTCTCCATTTCTATGCCATGTTTGTAGAAAATTATATTAGTAAACCATCCAGTAACTTGTTATCAGTAATGGTAAAAAGTTATTCAGCAACAAGTATTGGACATGACTTTGTAAGTTATGTTAGGTTATATTATGGTTAGATTGGATGATGTCACATTTGTGTACTCATGTTTATTTCGAGATAACATAGGGGGTCTTGAACATACATGCCATCCATAGTTTTGTTACTCGTCAGTTTTTAATATAGAGCTTCATAAAAAGTGAAATAAAATCCTTTTTGAACTTCATGGACTACTAAAATTTATCATTTTCAATTTGGCAGACCACCAATCTGAATTTAAAAAAAAAAAAAAAAAAAAAAAAAAATGTAAATATATGTATATAATAATAATAATAATAGGAAAACATATTTGAGAAAAATAAGTTAAATGGATTATGTGTCATGGGGTTGCTGGTGATCAGAGGAGGGCCGGGTGCCTTTTGGTCTGCTCAGTCTAAATTTAGTAACGATCCTAGCTTTGTTTTTATACCTCCTACTGGAAGGTAATAATTAGTGTCTTACTCTGAACTTGAAACGATTACTGATTATTTAAGAGCATTTCTCCCTTCAGGGGGGGGGGGGACATTTTGAAAAGTTCTGTTCTGGTGACTGTTAGATTTTGTGAGTTCTATTGATTGTTAAATTTTTTTTTTAGAGTTCTTGCAAACAAGGTAATAATCTTTTATGGGTACCTGACTGCTGATAGAGTCGCAATTTAGCAATATTTCGCAACTTTTTACACCTAACCCAATTCTGATCTACAAACTATCCCTTGGTGTCGAATATCTGTTATCGGGACGCATTACTCCTCTGTTCACCTTTTCAGTTGTGATTTTGTTGTTTTTGTTGTTTGTTGCGGACGGACGAGATCTCTTTTCTGAAGACCAAGATTCAAGGCAGACTGAGGAAGTGTCATGGAGAGGATGTTACTGCTCAGATGTTCTTTGTATTACAGGGCGAAATCCAGGAATACATGAGAGAAATCAAAATTCGTGTAACAAAGTTACAATTCTCTCCATCTTCCGAGGTTGAAGCAGAAGAGAATTGGTTAGCTGAACAGATGACTTTCCACGAGGAAATGGAAGAAATTGCTTCTGTTTTGATTCAAGTAGACTATAATGCTTCCCCAGATTGGACTCTCTCTCCATGTGCTGATTTTCCGTCAGGCAGCCGTATGTCCTCCTTCACGGTGAAATCTCCGCAGGTCCAAATCATGGGACCAACCTTCAGTGGTCTGAAGATGGACAGGGATTCCGTAATTTTGTTTTGCTTTGAGTATGGCTAATGACGCCAAGAGATTAAACTTTCTTAAATGTTCCCCATCCAACAAGCCCTTACTATTAATCAAACACCTGAATGTAACCAACTTTAATTGCCCTCAACATCCTTAAATCTGAGTACTTGGATGTTGATAAAATTATTGATAATATTTTTCAGGACATTATTGACTACCTTTTCAAACGTGAAAAGTCTTACTCTGAACTTGGAACGTTTTTTGTCAAGAACGGAATCACTTCTCGGCGAATTAGGAAAGTCTTTTGCTTGTGACTTCTGATGATCTTTCTGCTGGAGCCCAACTCATGGCCCTAATACTCTTTAAGTATCCCTGAGAGCTGAAGGGAGAGGTGATTCAGCTGAGAGAATGTGAGGAGATTCAGAGAGGTGATTCTGCATACTGATTTGGGCATTGGCCATCCGCAACCTTTCCCAGTCCTGGTGGATGAAACGTTAGATCTATCAATCCACATACCCCAGTTGGATTCTTTGTTGGATAATTTTCAGGAGGCCAACTATTTCCTCGCTGGAAGGTTTGACCAGAGTTATTGGACTTGATCTCATCAGATGCTTGGGCACCTTGCAGTTAGTAACCTGTCTGCAAGAGTGGGCCTTTTTGATCACGACAGGAATGGTCCCCTTTGGTTAGGTAGAATCTTCCTCTGCTCACCAGTCATTGCCTGTTGAGAGTGCTCGTTTTCTATTCCACTATTATATACTGATCCAGTTAAATCGTCGCATTTATGTTTCGCTTTGGAATCTGAAGCCACATACCTCTTGGCGACTTCTTTCCCAACAGCCAAGTCCAGCAGGGGCTCGAACTGATGTTCAGCATAGAATCTTTAGGGATTCCCGAGCAAAAGGGGTTCTCTAATTATGACCAGGAGAAAATAAATAAATTCCAGGAGACTATTGTCCTGAGGAACAGTAAATATTGCATACAGTTACCTTGATATGTGGATAAGTTGGCTATGGTTCCATCAAATCATGCAGTATCCCTACATATTTTGGACTGTGTGGTTCGAAACTTGAAGAGGTAAATCTATTAGGAATTTGGAAGTGTTTCATCAGCAGGAGCAAGATGGCATCATTGAGGAGATCTTTGTGCCTCGCCATCATTTTAGGGATTATATTTGAATCTCACATTAACCTGTTTTTAAAACGGATCCCACATATACAACCAAATTACGTCAGATTTTCAACTGCAGTCTTCCGACTGGTGATTGTCTCTTTAAATGTGGCAGCCTATCAAGGTGCGAATTTGACTGGCGACATGCTGAACTTGCTGCTATCTTTCTGAACGGATGAATACGTTCTCTTGGCAGATATCAGAAAGGTCTTTTGGTGATACGCTTGGAATTAGAGGTTGATAGAAACAGATTCTGTTGTTTTCTCAAGGACGGGGACCGGCTGCATGGTTTCTGCTATACTACCATCAATTTTGGATTTGTTTCTAAACCTTTTATCCTGGACTGTATACTAAAATTCCATGCGGCCCAGTTTCCATTGGATCCATGTAGAACCATGACGGAGGATCGTTTTCACGTAGACAATTTGGTAGTAACTGAGTTGAATCCTGGAAAGCTGGCGGATTTATATTCTCTATCCCGAGAACAACTGCAGAAGGGTTGATTTGCGATGCAGTCATATAACTCTAATTGCCTTTCCCTTAGAGACCAGATCGACCACAACGATATCTTGAGTACACATGGCAGTGAGTGAGAGAAAGTTTTGGGCTATCTGTACAAGCGCCTTTTGAAAAAACATCCGTGTTGCCCCTGTTGAACCCAATGCCGATGCATCAACCAAGTGATGGATCGTATCCAAAGCCGCCAAGATGTTTGACTCCCTGTCCCTCTGCCTTCTGGTGACGTTGCGGAGTTGAGTTCTCATCGGTGAATTGTGGAAGCAAGGGTTAGGATGGGACAAACGGGTACCAGAAGAATTCCAGTTTCGACAGAAAAGTCTTGCGCAGGATTTCTGTGTGCTGAGTCTTATTCACTTAGATAAGCAGGCCTTCGGACAGAACAGATTTTGAGAATTGTTTATGTTCTGCGATGCCTCTGCAGAAGCTTATAGGTTTCTTGCTTATGTTGGTCAGAATTGGTCTTTGCTAAGGCTAAGGTTGCTACTATGAAAAGTAAAAGCCTTCCTAACCTGGAGCTGATGGCAGTGTAGCTTGCCCTGAAGTGTCTGCCTGTTATCTTGAACAGCAGCAAGGGTTTCCTGCCTTCCAAATTATATGCGGCTACAGATGCCCAGGTGGTGTTGTCCTGAGTTCTTTCCCGTTCTATGACCAGCAGAAACATTTTCGCAAAGAATAGACTGCAAGATGTACTTCAACTGAGTGAAGACTTAGAGATCCAATTTGGCCTGACACCTTGCTTCAAATACATCCACACCACTCAAAACACTGCGGACCTCATCACCAAGGGATTGTCATTAAAGAAATTTAAATCCAATCTTGAGTTTTGATGGCATGGATCTGCCTGGTTGCAGGGAAGAACCTTGACCAGCTCAGCATTTACCTTATCTCAGACGCAGTCAACAAATCGTACATAACTGTAAATGTATCTGTTGATTTAGAAGAAAGAATATCCCTCCATCATGGCTTTGGAACGATTTTCTGCATTTACGCGTCTTGAGAGTTACAGCCCTGGTATATAAATTTATTGATAGACTGAAGACTTTTAAAATGTAACTTTTTCTATTTATAACAGGACAGTTCTTTCTCTTGCGATATTAATTGTTTTGTTTTTTTGTTTTTTGTTTTGCTTTTCAGGCTACTTCAAGTTATGGTGATATGCGATTTATTTTTAATGTAAAAATAACAAAGTTGGTGTTTTTCAAATTTAGTCTGCACAATATTGTTTGACTATGCATGTAAATATAGTCCCATCTTAAAGGAAAAGTGTCACTCGTCAATATGGTGGGCTTCCCCCTCCTCAAGTTAGGAATGGCTTTCTAAATAATCTGCATAAGTACTGTTTGTTTTTTTTATCAAATAATTATATTCGAAACTGATCCTCCACTTTAAATTCTAAAATAGTTTTTTTTATCTTTCCACCAAGTTTTTCAGGCTGTTCACATGTAATTTCCTAAATAAAACAAGTAAAATCTAATTGTTTTAAGGGAGTCATTTAATTGGTGGTGTTAATCTTCAGTAATACCAAAAATCAGCAATCTTTATTTTCGAAAAGTGATATTTCAAGTTTAAGACAACGAACAACGCTACCAAATAGTTTTATCGGCGTTAGAATCGTCTTCTATTGTTTGAGTCCCTACTCTAAAATTGAACAAGAAAATACAAAAAATAATTATTAAATTCTTCCTTTGTAAATAAAATATAACAAATAATAAAAGCAAATATTTTCATTTCAAATTAATATTTTTGAAAGACAAGAACAGTATAGGAATTTATATCTGGTTCAATTGTAGGATAGGGACTATTTGAATATCTCGCATATTTCGTCCAAATTTTAGTTTGATTTTTATAAATAATTAATTTTAAAAAAATGAATTTTTATCAAATATATTTCTTGTCATAGAATATTTTTTTAATTTACTTTGTAAAGTCTTAAAAATTGAACTTTAATTCAATGTTTTAATCGCTGGCGACCATGTCTTTTTTGTCTTTTTTATTGTACGCAACAAACCAAGATTTAAGTGAATTTAATTAATTCAAAAGCAAAAATAAAGAGGTTAAAACATAACTAGTCGATAAATTAAGAACAATTATTAATATTAGAAAAGTGACTGTCAAAAAAAAATCTTAAATAAAAGTTCAAATTAACTAACATTAAAAAGTAAATTGGAATTTTTATTTCTGGAAAATTAAAAAAATACAATTTAAGACAAATAATATTAATAAAGCAAATATTTTCATTTCAATTTAAAATGAAAAATATTTTCTTTAATTTAAAAGAAAAGACTTTTTTTGAAAATGTACTACTTACGTTTTTAAGGATAAATAAAAAAAATAACACTTTCGATTTCGGCTGTTTTTCGATTATAGATCGAAATCTTCCCGAAAAATGGCGATTTTAAAATCCTTATTTATATGTCAAAGACTCTTTAAAATAAATTAAAGGCCGGATTAATTTCTTTCTGCTCTGAAATGCGTGAATTTAAAGCGAGAAAAGAGAAAAACACGGAATTACTAAATGCGACATTACCGCCGAACACGGTTTGACAAAACAACGCAGAGCATGGTTTTATAGACTCTACCTATACGCCTCGGCAGTTGTGCATAAAACGTCATCAGTCTGTGTAGAGCGAATACAACAGACATTAGGACATGGTAACCTTCTGATTATACGATGACAACGCGTTTCATAATTAATGTCAGTGGGGCGAATGGGCATAACAGGGGTCTAAGCTGGCTTCCGGTGGAAAATAGTTGAAGAAAGTGTCTACGGATGCCTGAAAGTGATACAACAATTTTTTTTTTCATATTAATTTCAGACTTTTCTTTTTTTCAGATTAATTTCAGACTTTTCTAATAATTAACATAATACAGACTAATAATTTATTTGTTTTTATTCGATTGTTTTCAAAACTTTTTTTTAATAATAGTGAAAACCTTTTTTCTTGGAAATGGAATTAACTTCCGGACCTTTTTTCTTGGAAATACAATTAACTTCCGGACCTTTTTTCTTGGAAATGGAATTAACTTCAGAAAATTCATTCTTCTATCTTATCAACAGTTATGGAAAAAATCGTGGATGACGTTATGCCAGCCGCTGAATTATGTGTTATGAACATAAACTTAGAAGAATTAACAGTAAACACGACTAATAATTTGAACACAATAAAGTGGTTGGCACGCCATGGACTGATCAGCAACAGTTTAATGTGCCAGAAATGTACTCGTCCATGGCGTATGAAGTTACAAATAAGAAAAGAGAAAATTGACGGCTACATATGGGCTTGCCCTAAATGTAAAAAAAAAAAGTGTACGGGTGGGCTCTTTTTTTTATGGTGTCCATTTAGCGTCAAATAAAATTTTGAAAGTAATGTATTGGTGGTGCTTGCAAGAGCCGCAAGTACATGTTACGAAAGAGACTGGCGTATGCAGGCGGAGTTTGCTGGACTGGTACAGCTTCATGCGCGAAATTTGCATCATGTGTTTGGTCGACAATCCCGTTGAGATGGGTGGACCTGGGAGAACAGTTGAAATTGACGAGAGTAAATTCATGAACCGCAAATATAACCGCGGTAGATTTTGAGAAGGTCAATGGGTTCTCGGCATGGTCGAGCGAGAAACGAATGCGATGATCATGGTACCAGTCGACAAGAGAGATGCAGAAACTCTTTTACCCATAATTCGGCGATATGTTCGCCCAGGCACCCGCATCATATGGCTGGAAGGAAGCTGGGCTCATTGCAAGTTAAAATTCAAAGTGATGAGCAGGACTAGCCCGGAAAACTTCAATGGTCACCTACAGGAATTTCTGTGGCGCCGCCGAATTAAAACAAATTTCTTCGGCAATATACTGTATTGGATACAATATTATTATGACGTTTAATAAAATATTTCCAAAACAACATTGAAAAAAAAAATCACATTCCGTTGCTCAAAAACATTGTCTTGAAAAAAAAAAGATTATTCTATATTATTTATAATCAAATAAATTATTTTTCAAATAGTCTGTATTATGTTAATTATTATAATATGAAAGAAAAGTCTGAAATTAATATGAAAAAAAAAATTGTTGTATCACTTTCAGGCATCCGTAGACACTTTCT
Organism: Sepiola atlantica; assembly: GCA_963556195.1. NCBI lineage: Eukaryota > Metazoa > Mollusca > Cephalopoda > Sepiida > Sepiolidae > Sepiola > Sepiola atlantica. The sequence continues at coordinate 148,013,792 of OY744519.1, forward strand.
TCAACCATTTTCCACCGGAAGCCAGCTTAGACCCCTGTTATGCCCATTCGCTATATATATATATATATATATATATATATATATATATATATATATATATATATATAGAGAGAGAGAGAGAGAGAGAGAGAGAGAGAGAGAGAGAGAGAATATATATATATATATATATATATATATATTCTCTCTCTCTCTCTCTCTCTCTCTCTCTCTCTCTATCTATCTATCTATATATATATATATATATATATATATATATATATATATATATATATAGAGAGAGAGAGAGAGAGAGAGAGAGAGAGAGGAATTTACGAGGGTCATTTAAGGGTTATATTTGAAGGGGGAATAAATGTATGACGTAAGATCGGTAGAAATGATATCAACAAAAACAAACACAATAATGAATTCAAAAGCACAAATTCACAAAAGAGATATTTTATATATGTTTAAAATGCAAGTCTACAAAGATAGGAAAACATAGAATAATTGTTTAGTATTTGAGTGTCTTTGCCGAACAAAACGAACGAACGAGGAAGCCTGAGTCGATAATTTAAGGGCTGTGAATTGTCCACGGGTCTGAAAAATCGTAATCAAAACTTCCTCACTCACTTACATAAATTACATTTCATTGAAAGTTATTAAATAAAGTCAATCATTTGTTTTCATAGTTGAAAGTTCAGTGAGAAATGTATGAAGCATTAAAATAGTTAAGTTTATAAGTTTGTTTTAAATATGCAGAAATCAGCAGACGACATTTAAAGGGGATTCAAGGAGTGTTTGTGTCGTCTTTAGTGAGCGTATGCGTAAGACAATGAAAAAGTTAATGCATTGTGTCTGAGTGTGCGGGCCCTACAGAGGGGCGGTGGTGTTGGAATTTGTTAAAGCCCCCCCTCACTGATTGGCTGTTACCATGTCCCTTAAGGGCCTCACGGATTGGCTGTCAGGCATTGCAACCCCTTTTTAGTAAAGGTGTCACGTGAGCCAGCCCTTAAAAACCCTTGTATACGGCTTCCCGGCCTCTTTTCGACGACTCTGCTCAAGTCAGCAACACATCGGCGGGTCTTCTCAGTGACAACAGCCCACGACGGCAGTCACAGAGAATGACCTCCCGCCGATACCCGAACTCTATGCAGACTCTTTTTCAACGACTCCACTCCAGTCAACAACACATCGGGTGGCCTTCTCAGTGATACAGCCCACGACGGCCTCACAGAGAATGGCCTCCCACTTCTATACAGACTCTTTTCCACGACTCTGCTCGAGTCAAGAACACATCGGCTGGTCTTCTTAGTGATACAGCCCACGACGGAGTCACAGAGAATGACCTCCCGCCGATACCCAAACTCTATGCAGACTTTTTTCAACGACTCCACTCCAGTCAACAACACATCGGGTGGCCTTCTTAGTGATACAGCCCACGACGGCATCGCCGAGAAAGACCCCCCGCCGTTACCAGAACTCTAAAACAGATAAGTTCTAGCGAACCACGTTTTCGCAATTCAACCAAACCCAAACCCCCAAACCTCAACCCCATCTCTCTACCATCCTCTTTTCCATCCTCTCTCTGATTTACCAATGCCTAATGAACTGTTTGAAACTGTAAATACTCGCTCCAACTTTCTCTTTCTTACTAAATGATATGAAATTACACCCTTGTGTTTTGTGTTCCTTCTTCAGACTTCCGTCCTATGTATCCTTGATGAATTTATCTGCACATGGTTACCCCATTCTCACGTGGGAGAATTGAACTTTATTTCAGGATTATTTTAATCCCAACAGTGGCGGCTTTAGAAACGTCGATGTTAGCTTTCTCGTGGATTAGGGCTAAAACATGCAGTTGAATGAAAAATCTGGGTTTATATGAGGTTGAATTGGCTCCCAAAGGACAATTTCTATAAATTCAGAAAAATCCTCTGATTGGTTCAAAATATTATTTGTTTTTATTAATTCTGGCGGCTGCGTGCGCAAAGCGGTGTGCGCAGAAACGAGTTTAAGCACTTTCATTTTCGACACCGAAGTGTAAACTTCGCTGCTACAAGTACTGACGGAACTATGCAGGCATTTCTATTCCCAATCTAGAGTGCCTCATTTTAAGGAGCTGTGTTGTTCCCCATATTAAAAACCAACTTGGTGCCTTCACTGAGGGGGAAATAGGGAAAAATTTTATCCGGCCTTTGAGCTAGAATCAAAGTGTAGTATCTGTTCAGTCACAGGTGGCCAACCTCCCAGGCATTGCCTCCTTTATTTTCGGAGAGAGGTTATTGCCTGTCGCCTAAATCCCTTGTGTTATGGTATCTCCATTTTAGGTGAAAGATAACTCCAACACACGACGTTGTATTCTTAATGTGCCTCGAACGACATCCTTTATTGAACTGCCGAGGAGGAAGAGGTACACTTTATTAGTCCTCCCTAAACGGAGAGTTCCAGTAAGGGGATGCTACTGACTATAACATCACACCTTGTAGCAGTTGCATGACAGATCTATTTTGTTTGTATGTACACGCAATCTCTTGTGTTATGTTGGCTTAGGGTTCAGCTTCGCACCTGCGCAATGATGTCTGGACTTTCATAACTGTGTAAGCGTGAGGACACCTTTGCACAGACGCAATTGGTGCGAAAGATGATTCAGTTCCCAAGTAGATTTCGTCACGGCAAGACTTCCTATCCTATCCTGTTCTCGTCTTTCGACAGAAGCGGCCAGATGAGATAGAACTCCAGGATGCCACATTCTGTTTTCGACAAAAGCCAGTCTACCAAACAACTCTCTTTATATTCAAGTGTTCCTTTGAATAAATTTGATTTATATTTTAGTGGAGATGTTGGTGTTTTCCATGGAAGATGGTGACCCTTTTCTTACTCAATAATCAATTTCAGTCAGATACTTCCAGACATGGCTTACGCTACCAAGTGACTTTCTTCATCCGAACGTTTTTCCAGACCTCATCAACATAACCCACTAAACCCTCATTCGTGTGGGGAAATGAAGACTTCTCAATCCAGAATGCCCCGGGATTTTCTGCACATTTTTCTTTAAATTCATACGATAAATAGGGGCATACAGCAGCTTTTTTGATCGATTTGATTCAGTTGCTGGAATAAGTTTCCCTGATTCTTTCAGAAACTCACAGAAGGGACCATGTGAAGGTTGCCAACATCTATAAGTGAAAGTAGTGCTATGAAACCGACTTGCTTCGAACTTGGCAGACCAATGTCGCTAATCCACATTGTTATCCACTTTAGCATGGCAACTCTCGTCCCCATCGTCATAGTCAGATACATCCTAAAATGGAGTACTGTTGCCAAATCTGAAGAGGTACCGAACAGAGCACCTTTTCCTGCCTTGACAGAATACAAAATCGACCTCGAAATCTAATGGGAGTGTCCTCTTCTCTTCCCTACAGCCTCTTTCTCACAAAAGAGATGTTTGTAGTCTTTTTAATTAAAAATATAAATCAATTTTTCCAATTCGCCATTGATAAGGGTGCAAATACACATAAAACAGGGGAGATAAGTCAATCTGTCATTTCGCCAAGTTATAATCAATGGCACATCGGAAAAATACGATAAAACTGATTTATATTTTTAATTAAAATTCTACTTAATAATTTCATAATTTTTTCTGTAGATACCTACTTTTGTCCAATACGTAAGTACATCAAAGAATTTTCCTATTAATTTATTTGGAACTGCCAAATTTCACCTGCATTGCTTCAATGTTATCTTGTGTATGTTCTGATTGGTTTAAATGTTTGTCTATTTAGAAGTCGGGTGGTTTTTGTTTAATTGTCGAGTTTGTGGTTTTTGTATAATAGTCGGGTTTGGGTTTTTTTTTATTTAATAGTCAGGTTTGTGGGGTTTTTGTTTAATAGTTGGGTTTGTGTTTTTTTTTATTTAATAGTCGGGTTTGTGGTTTTTTTGTTTAATAGTCAGGCTTGTGTTTTTTGTTTGATGGTCAGGTTTTGGGGAGTTTTGTTTAATAGTAAGTTGGTGTTTATTGTGTTAAAATCAAATAAAATAATGTATGTTCCATATGTGAACATTTTCGATTCTTCGTCAAATCATCTTCAGGCGAAAAAAGAAAATGAACAAAAAAGTTGGAGAAAAGAGAATTTCAAAGATAGCAGAGAAACACGTACATGAAGTCAGAGGCTAAAAGGACATTTTCACACTGTTCCAGAAAAGACGTTAACAATTTAAGTTCCGCGACGCAAGAATTAAAACCAATAAACAAAATACTAAAAAAGTTATTGTTAATTTACACCACTGAAGTACCTTTTTATGACTTCAAAAGAAAAATTTACACTCAAGTTGACGGAGTTTCAATGGGTTCGGTTCTCAGCCGACCTTCAGCGAATTCTATATGTCAAACCTGGAAAACAAAATATTTAATAACATTAAAAAATACTAATTTTACCTATACTATGTCGATGATATTCTTATTCTAAATAATGATAATGAACAAATACACAAACTTCAGGACCTTTCCATAAAAAAACTCTTAAATTCACCGTAGAACTATGCATAAATAATAAAATCTCATTCCTTGATGTTCTTATTGACACTTCAAATAATACATTTAACACTTCTACTGCTGAAACAACAAGCTTAAATTCTAGTGTCTCAAATTCAAGAGCAAACGACCCTATCGCTACAAAGTAGTCATTATTAAAAATCTACTAAACTGTGCAAACCCAATCTTCTTTACCGAAAAAACATTATTCATTGAATTAAAAAAATATAAAACAAGTCCTTAACGAATTCCTTAATTTATCGTCGATGAACAAATAAAATGAATGATTCAAAACTTAAAAAATACCACTACAGATAATAATAATATTCAACATCACAACTCAAACTATATTAACAATCAAATGCAACCAAAGTTCAGATTAGAAGAAAAAGCCATAAAAAATATTGTACACAGATACAGATCCTCAAGTGACAATAATAATAAAATCAGACTAATTATTTACTATAAGAAATTTAAAACCCAAAATCTTGTAGTAAAACACAACCCCCAACCCAAAAAGCATTAGAAAGAGTCGATGTTATTTATAAGTTTAAATGCCGTTTTGGAGAATGTAACTCCCATAATAATAATAAAGCTAATATCTACATTAGTTTTACAACCACTACCTATCTCGCCACCTCACCATGCATCTTGTAAACTCTAGCTCAATTTACTAACATCTACAAAAACATAACTGGCCCTCCCTCTGATTTAAGACAAATTTTAGTTAATTATACTAAACTAATACATTCCGAAACCAATTTAAAAAAATTAAAAATACTCGAAGCTATCTACATTAAAACATAACAGCCTACAATTAATAACATAACATATGAAACCAGTAATAACATTTTAAAATGCTTAACTTAATACAATTTTATCCTGTAATGCTAATTCTGGTGTCGCAAAATTTAAATTGTTAACATCTTTCCTGGAACACTGTGAAAACGTTCTTTTGGCATTTAACTAACTTCCCGTGCACGTTTCTCTGCTATCTTTTAAATTCTCTTCTTTTCTCCAGCTTTTTTGTCCATTTTCTTTTTTCACTTGAAGATGATTCGACGAAGAATCGAAAACATTCGTCATACATATAGAACATACATTAACTTTCTGGATTTTAACACAAAAAAGATCATCAGAAAAATCATAATACTTTATAATGAGGTAATTAGCATTAATGGAATAAAATAAATATATAATAGCTCCTTTCGGAGGTTTGATTCATATCTAGGTAATTATAAACTATTTTCGTTGTAAGGGGCAAACTCCCCACCCCCTTAGTTTCGCATTAAATAGAAACTTACTACTTACGTGAAGAAATCTGTGCAATTAATCTTATCTTAGTGTTAATTTAAACGGTTTATAAATAAATACTAAATATCTTCCACCAAAACACCGAAGTATAACAATCTTAGTAATGCTTGAATGGATGGCTGAATATATATAGCTAGCTCTCAACTGATGAAGTTAAAAGAGATCAGCTCTGCACTTAGTTTCGTATTCAAATGACCTAAATAGGCATTTGCAAGCAAGTTCATGTAACTTTAGGAAAGTAAAATATTACCCTCAAGTGAATTCGAATTTTTATGAATAAATGATAGAATTTATTAACTATTTTAAGGAATATTACTGAATAAAATTTTATAAATGTCTGCACAACTTTTAGGATGTACTAGCTCTGAACTGAAAAATTCCAAATGGCGTACTAGTGAGTTTGCTCTTTGTTTTTTATTTGTTTTCGCCCAAAAATGACCCACTGTATAGTGTAGGGTTTTTTCAAGACATTTCAACCCAAGAACTTTTTATTCTTTGTGGATTTTTTTGCTGATATTGTAGTGTTGCAGAGACGATATTGACATAAAAATTTTGTTTGGCTCACGGCAAATGAAACGGACCGTAAAAAATACATCTCACATAAATGTTATGTTTTTTTTGAAATGTGAAAAAATAAAAATAATAAAAACAAAACATGGCTATTGGAATATAAAATGAAACTGACTTATATATGCTCTGTTTTTACTGATTGACAATCATCGAGCTGAATCTTTTAAAGAGACTGCTAATTAAAAGGCACTGATAGTATATGCTAATACATATATTGTCATAATTAATATATATATATATATATATATATATATATATATATATATATATATATATATATATATATATATATATAAAGATAGGGATAAAATGATCCGACATAATGGAGAATGAACAAGGAAAGCCAAAAACTATATTATTTATGTATTCATCAACGTTTCGTCTTTATTCTAAAACTTCTTCAGGATGAAGAAAAATGAAGAAAAAATCATACAAGTATCAATTTGATTTGCTTAAAAGCGGCACGCTTCAGCTGGTTTGTGAGTAAACGAAAAATCAAAAAAGTGAGAAGGTAACAAGGCTAGTTGAAAATGCTGGTTGAAAATGAGTTTATTACTTCAGCCTTGAAAGAAAGGTTTTGTCTGGGTCATCATGTCAAATGAACGTACGGGCCGATGGTGGTAGGGAGCAACAATCAAGTATACACAAGTGAAAACCAATGCCACGTTTTGAATTAAAAAAAGGAAGGAAGAAAGAAAATAATTTCTCTATAAATGTGACCGCATGAAAAGTTTTGTTTTTTTGTTTCTTTTTAAAATAATCCTCACAGTGTTGTCTCACCGTCCACCTGACAAACTCAATATATGAATTATCTGGTATCGCCGACTTCAAAAAGTTTAGACTTTACCTATTTCAAAATGAATTGTTCCAAAATCGAATAAGACATCATAAATATCCGGAATTTATGCCAGAAACTCTGAAATTATACTGAAAGATAGATATATTTCACAGACAGCATGGAGGGGGGGGTCTCAAGCACCCTCACTTTTTGACTTGGCCACCGCCCCCACTTTACGGTCATCAATAATTAAGTTGATATGCATGTGTTTAATTTTATCTAATTAGCTTATCTATTAATTGATTGTTGGTCTTATATTGTCATCATTACAATATAAGACCAACATTCAATTTTATCTAAAATTTGGCGAAAACCAAGCGAAATGGGTGAGTTTTTGTTAAAGGTCCCTATTCTATAGGTATATTTACGGACTTTACCCCTATGTGGAAGTACTTGTTACCCCTATGTGAAAGTACATACTTGTATAATACACAATGTATGGATATTTGGTTTGTAAGATTTATGTACTTAAATAAATTAAATTGCATATGTATGTAAAAAACATATTATATGTTCATCATATAGGCCGCACAGTGTGCCCAGACTGAGAATTTATTAATTTTGGAATGTTCAATAAAATACAGTCCAGGGAGAACAATGCAAAAAACAGAAGTTAAAATATTAAACGGTTGAAATTTGAGAGCAACTTAAAGTCGGCCTTTTTTGTAAACCGGTCAGTTAATAGTTTTTTCCGGTATTTAAGTAAAATTTCGCCGAAAATGGTCAATTTTCAAACCTTCACCATTTCTGTTTCCATCTATCTGAAAGCATTTTTTTATCCCTTTTCTGAATATGTAGAAAGAAAAGGCCTTTGATTGCATTCAATTTCGAAAAATTTAACTTGAAATTGTACTACAAAAATAGATTTTATACACATTATCATTAAAAAGAGACCAATTAAGGAGTCAAACAGTATTTTCTAGAAAATTCTTTACTTTTCAAGGAAAATTTAAATTTTCCGGTATTTAAGTAAAATTTTGCTGAAAATGTTCAATGAACGAACAAACAAAAGTAAACTTGTCAATAATACAATGAATCTATTTGAGCTTGTTCCATAGTTGAAGCAGTCGACTTGGTATGTCTGATTGACCTTGCTGTGTGTCCAGTTTCATCACAAATATTACAGTGAGGTCGGGGGCGTCGTGAAGCGATTTCAGGGTGAGACATTAACATTCGTCGAAGTATATCATGAATATTGTCCTTGATGGACAGTTGCCAAGACAATGCAGCTGGACCACTTAGGAAAGACTCTACTGGACTCTCACTCCATTTTGCTATCGAGTTACCGTTATTCCACTTGAAGTATGGGCACACATTTGATGGTAGCTCGGGGTTATCATAATCCATGGTTTAGCCTTCTCATCGACGAAGGCAATTCTAAGATGAAGCATTATCTCGATGCCCAAGGTTTTCAATGCTTCCACATGCATACATTTGTTTGTGACAGGATGATGTTGGTGCTACTCATGAACGTTTCAAAATTTTCGCGATCCACGCTGTTACGGATGAGAGAACATCCATGAAAGCGATTTTGAGGGTTGAAAAATCTGTTGCAAAGCAGACCATTATTTGTATGTCCTCCGCTCGCACATGGTGCATCCATTTACATACCGGTGATTTTTCGGATTGCATCGATACATTCTTTTTTCGCATTGTTGAGGATCCGCATAATATCCAAAGTTATTCATTCCATCCTCCCTCCAGTCCTTCTGTCCACAGAACAACCGATACAGTATCTTTTGAGCAAAGTCCAATGAACACAATTTGAAGTAAAGAACAGAGAAACAATGCAAGTCTGCCTTGTTAATACGCTTCCAACGTGCTATTCCAATTCCAATACATACATTTATACTTTTATACTTAATACATTTAAACTTTTATACTTTTTACTTTTGTACTTTTGTATGCACCCTGTCAGTTAATACTTTTAACTTTATGTATTCTCTATATTTGATAAACCAATTGATTCTTGAATTTTGTCATTTTTACTAGAAGCGACTTATTGATATGTTTCAAATGAGTCATCAATCAGTGTCAGAAAATCATTTTATGTCTAGATTAAGTCCAAAAAGGTGTATTTGGCCCAAAATGACCAAATATGGTAATTTGGGACCAGGTCCTCCCAAATTGAAATTTCTGTTTGTTCTTTTTTCACCAGAAGCGACTTGCTAATATGCTTCCAACAAGACCTCAACCACTATCAGAAGATCATTTCATGTCTAAATTATGTCAATAAAGGTATTTTTGGTCCAAAATACCCTAATATGGTAGTTTGGGCCTAGACGCCAAAAAATTGAATTTTTAAAAATGTTTCTTAATCTATCACCAAGAGTATTCCATTCCGCTTCTAACGAGCCATCAACCACTACCAGACGATCATTTTAAACCAAAATATGCCCCAAACAGTGATTTTTCCCCAATATGCCCAAATAAAATAATTTGAGCCCAGACGCCAAAAAATTTAAATATTTTGAATTTTTCTATCACCAAGAGAATTCCAGTCCGCTTCTAACGAGATCGGACGATCATTTTTAGTCAAGATATTGAATTTATTCCCATACTTGGCATTGTGGGCCGCCCCCCCCCCCCCACACACACTTTTTAGGAGTTATAAAAGTGGGGGGCACTTTTATAACTGTCCCGCCGGCCCTGGACAGATATAACTGGTCATCGGTCCTTACGTATCGCTGTGTTAAATTTCATTATCTTTATTACGGTAATAATCAGGATCAGCTAATCTGTGTTACATTTTTATGAAAAATATAATCAGAAATATCATTCATTTCAAGGGAAGTAACTTTATTTTTAGTAACCATAAATTATCTCCCTTATAATTGAATAAATGATTATCTTTTTTTAATAAAATTATGCGACGACTTCAGGTGTGTGCGTGTGCGTGTGCGTGTGTGTGTGTGTGCGTTTCTCGATCAACTTATTTTCTAATTGCCAGTGCGGATCTTAGCATTTTCTCTAGGATACAACACAAGTCAACATCTTAACAAGCTACGGTCCACGTTGCAACAAATCTATTTTTCACAGTCAAATCAGAAATGTACTGGTTAATAAGGAGTTATGGGGTTGACAAAGGTCAGGCTGTTAGGAAACCAGTGTTACCAAATTAACATCACTTGCATTTGAAAAGGAGAAAAAGTTGAACGATTGCTGATGACGGAAATATCTGATCATGAGAGTAAAATAGAAAATAGACAAAGTCTGTTTCTTGGAATTCGAACTGATAAAAATACATCCAACATTGTCACTAAGAGATAAGGCCAGCCATGAAATGACGGGTGATCGTGACTGACAGCCAAATGTACAAATGAAAATGATAACTATACGATGTGGATGGGCTTATTGGGACAGCATCACCCGCTGGGAGAAGTGGTTAGAGTTGACGAACAGAGGGAGAACGAGTCAGGGACACCAGACAATGAAAAGTTGTCTTGCTGGATTCGAAACATCAATATGATGAGCTGCATTTTGTAAGCTAGCAGCTCCGTTTCGCTTTCCTGAGGAATTCACAACAGATTGAGAGAGATAGGAAACTTTCGAATTGAGTTACTCTGGAATTGCCAGCTGAGTCGTCTGACGTATAACAGCTTTGTCTACGTTTCAATTAGAGTTACTGAAAACCTTCAAGGAGACTCTGATTGCCACTCCAAAGCACAGGGAAGATTAATTCCAAAATATGAAGTTGATGTTAATTCATGTACAGCCGAGCTGAGTACTGATAATACATATATCTCTTTTTCTACTAAAGAATATTCGAGTTGTATTATTTGGATTGTTCGAACTACTGTTCTCATCTTGGATATTATTCTCACAACGTTTCGGCTGATGTAACCTCTGACCTTCTTCAGGTGCATCTTAACGAACTCGGAAATCTGTAGGGATTTCGAACAGAACCCTATATTTAATCCACAGCGGTAGCTTGCTTACATTCCGTCAGCCATGACTGGACAGAAGTCTTAAGTAATTCGTAATAATATTCTTAGTATCGCCTGTAATGAGGATTGAACCTTCAACCGCCAGAAGACTGTCACTTAGAACTGATTATTACTTAGCACTTTATCTGTTATGGCACAGGTCCTTACAGACAATTCTAGCACTGATATCGACTATGCCACGGGTTCTTGTGGACAATTCTAGTATGAATTTTAGATGTGTAGTCTAACTACTTATTACTAATTATCACTATATATTACTGTATGTACGTATATCTCATTTATTTATTTATTTTGTTTGTTTGTGATACTTTTGAATGAATTCAATTATTTATATGTCAGAGCATTTTACCTTAATGCTAGTTGGGAATAATTTTCCCTTACCAATGTAATGCCCTCAGATGAGGAGAGCCATATATATATTTTTTAAATTTAATTATCCACGAACACATCTTTCATCGTTTACGACTCATCAGCATGGCTGAACCTAGCGGGATTCAAAACCAGAAGCTTCTTTCTCTCTCTCTCTCTCTCTCTCTCTCTCTCTCTCTCTCTCTCTCTCTCTCTCTCTATCTATATATATATATATATATATATATATATATATATATATACACAAACACACACAATATATATTGTGTGTATTTAGCCAGCATTTTCTCATTTATGCAAACATTGTTAAAAATAACAGAATTCATCTGTTTAGTTATACCTTTTTTTATTTTTTCAATTTTTCTGATGGTCTTGTTTGTATTAAAATCAAAAAAATTAATAAATGTTCCATAGGTTTCACGAAGGTTTTCGATTCTTTGTCGAATCATCCTCAGGTGTCAAAAGCAAATGAACAAAAAAGCTGGAGAAAGAAAAAAATTTTTTAAATGACAGCGGAGAAACGCACAGAGAACTTTTTTGCATTGTTCCAAGAAGTCGTTGACGATTTAAATTCAACAACGCTGGATGGCATCACAGAACAAAATCGTATTACGTTAAGCATTTTAAAATGTTACCACTGGTTTCATATTGTTAATTTTAGGTTGTTGTATTTATCTTTGTTGAGACCACACGGCGAGCGTGTAACATTGATAAATGTAAAAAAAAGTTAAAAGTGTCCAGAAGTGGCTCGTAGGTCCATAGGTCTCAATATTATCAACAGAATACAGGGGAAAGGGGATTCTCCAATTCAAGGCATCACATAGAAAACAAGGAAGAATTACAAGCAGGTAAGAGACGACTCAAACACCAAGTTAAGATTCAAACAATATTTATTTATAAAATAACAGGGAAATGGATAAACATGTATAAAACAAATAACAAGAAAAGCAAAGTACTATTCTAAGGGAAGAGGTATACTGTTTAACATTAATTAATGGCGAGCAAAATCCATGAACAAAATAGTGTCCCAAACAAATTACGGAAGAAAAAGGGTTACTCACTCACAGAAGGTCGAAGGTTGTTACAAGACTCCCATGGGAGTTGAAAAGTTCAATGATCCAGGAATGTCATAAGTCACATTCATCCAAGATCCACAACGATTTTTGGATGGAAAAGTCGTTAGCAGAATTCAAGGAGCAAGTGGTCAGAAATCATATGTGTGGGTGTGATCCTTAAAGTTTCACTTGGCGCTTAGCAATCTTCTCACAGGGGGTGTATTCGTTTCTTCACGACACTGTGATAGTCAACGGCAGATTTGCTGAAATAATCTCGAAAGCCTTTGTTTTCATCAAATTAGCTTTCGGCATGGAAGAAAATTCTTGGGACAATCTGCTCGGTTATAGAGTCAGGATCTTTCTCAACTTCGTGCTTTCCTTTCTCTTCTTTCGTCTTTTCCTTCTTCTTCCTTTTTATAACTCACAGCGCATATTCTGGGGTTGACGGGTGACTCGACAGACAACAGTTTACTCTTCAGCTGGCAGGAACTCTCTGTGCGATTCACCAGCCAGCTTTTTTATATGTTCTCCGCCGATATGCATAGGCAGGGTAGGTCGGTGTGTGGAGGGTTTCTTTGTGTTGCCAGGTGATGACATTTTGTACTGATTTGGGGTCACGACACTCATGGACGTTAATAGATGACACATTTGGCCGTCATTTAATTTATTTTCGTCTAAGGGTTTAGGATGAGGGAAGAGTGTATCACTAACTAAATAAGAGTTAAAAGACGACGGCACTTGGCTCTTTGATGTGGGTTCAATTACTTTCGTAAATGTTTTTAAGAGCCGACAGCGACCAGCTGCATCGTCTGATTTCCTTTCGGTTAGGTTCAGGGATAGGTGTAGCTAATTGGACACAAGATTCACTTCTTGTGAGTTCAAGGGTATGGGATGGGTTGGCGGCGGCGTTTCAACCGGATAACACTTCTTCCGTTATGATCTGCTTGGGTGCAAAGGACAAATATAAAGATACAGGATAAAACAGATTTTGCTGGCTTTGATTTAATTTTGATTCACCATTTGTAACAATAGATATATATATATATAAAACTAGCCAACGAAAAGTGTTAGATGGATAGATTCCGACTCAGTAAAAAGTAATTCTTCCCCCCTTTGTCAGAAACATCGTTCATGGAATGTGAGGACTAAAGGACAAAGTAGGGGAAGCGAGAGTTACAGGACTGCCGAAAGAAAACCCATGGTCCACTTTTTACTCCTGCACTGATGAGGGTAGAAAACGACATCATCTGCAGGTATAAAAAACACTTTAATATTAATATATATATATATATATATATATATATATATATATATATATATATATATATATATATATATATAATTAAGAGGTTTATGTAGTTTGCTTGAAGCATTGTTTATTAGTATATAGAAATGTGATACTTAGAAGGCAATACAATGCAGAGGTGTGACGGATAGACACAAGTTGGAGCAAATAAGACATATAATGGTGGAACAAATTAAATAGTTTCACCCTTAATACAGTGTATACATAAACATATAAATAGTTTCACCCTTAACACAGTGTATACATAAACATATATATATATATATATATATATATATAATAAATAAATAAATAAATAAATACATATATATATATATATATATATATATATATATATATATATATATATATATTTATTTATTTTTTATTTTTTTCACAAACGCACATATATCTGTCTATTTACACAATGTTACAATGTTATGTAATACCTGTATCAAGATGGTCTGGTGGAAACTCTGTATGATATAATATTTCGGGAACTCTTCACTTCTTCAGAACCGTGCTCAACTCAAGTTCAAGCGTGCATATGAAGGAAGCCGTAAGATGCAGTCTCGCAGAAAATACCGGTTAAATTTGAATTTCAAACCAGATTCAAAAAATAAAATAAACTTTCTTTTTTTTTTTAAATATTTTATTTATCTATTTTTATCTAATGTATTTATTCATCTATTTACCTTTATTAAACTTTTTTATCAATTTTGTTTTTACTTTTTAGAATCTTTTCTTTTTCTTTTTTCGTTAAATTTTAAATTCTAATCTAAACTTAAACCAAGTCTATTCGTTTAAATTAATATGTCGGTTAATACTGTCATTAAACATTGCATTATCTGTTCGTTTTAAATTATTGTGTATATTAATATTTAGTTTATTTATTTATTTTATTTTATTTTTTAAATATGTATATTTTATTAATCAATTCAATATTATCTGTTCATTTATCGCCCCTATCCGTCTAATGTTAATTACAATAATGGAAGGGAGGTAATTTAGTTCAGTTGGTGTGTCTAATGATGTTTAAGTCACTTTTAAATTTAGTTATTTCTAATTGTTAGGCTAAAATAGTGTTATTCTCATATAACGAATGTATTTCTTTCCTTTTGTTCATTTTTTTTTTCATTTATTATTAATTAATGTTATAGGGTATTATTCTCTCCGGGTGGTTCCGGTATTTCATCCCCGTCTTATTATTATTATTATTATTATTATTATTATTATTATTATTATTATTATTATTATTATTATTATTATTGTTATTGTTATTATTATTTACTCACTAGGAGTTATCACACTGGTCATCGTCAGTGGTCACCCACTGCCGACAACCTGTGGTATTCCCTGGAGTCTGAGTGACAACAAGTCTCCTCAGGCCTCCAGTATGCTCCACCTCTTTTCGTTCATCACCGCTGATGACCTTGCGGTAATCGCAACAGCCACCTACCAACGATTTCCCGCTGATAAGGGCCATTGGTCCCCTCTGGGGCCCGAGTGGCAACAAGCCTTCCCAAGGTCCCAGAGCTGTCCGCGCTCTTCCAGTGGAGGTCTGGTTTTGCGCTTTCCCTCCTCGACCCTCTGTCCATAATTTTCGTGGCGTCAGCCTATGCTTGCGCCTCTCTCGTGCGGTTGTATTTTCCCCGGTTCTGTTGTTTTGTGCTTCCATGTGTTTGTTCTCCATTCGTTGCTTATGTGGGTTGGTTTCCGCATTCGAGGACATTTCTCAGGATTGTAGCTGTTTTGATCATTACTGTCCTTTGTATGGTCTCAGTTATCCCTTTGATTCCGATTTCTCCTAGTCTTTTCTCCATGTTTTTGGGGACTGTTCCTAGTGCTCCTATGATTATTGGTGTTATACTGACTTTCTTCATGTTCCATATTCCTTTCAATTCTCTGGCAAGTTCAGTATATTTGCTTCTCTTTTCCGTCTCTTTGATCTTCACTCTGTGGTCTGCTGGAACGGCAAAGTCCACGATTTTGCAGGATTTTTCTTTCTTGTTGATTATTATCATATCCGGTCTCCTTGCTGTTATGGGTTTGTCTGTTTGTACATTCATATCCCATATGATTTTGTGTTTTTCGTTTTCTAGTACAGTTTCTGGTTTGTGTTTGTACCGTTTTCTTGCATATTCGAAATTCAGTTGTTTGCACATTTCCCGGTGTACTTCTTTCCCCACGCTGTCATGTCTGTTCTTGTATTCCCTTTGTGCTAGCTTGCTGCATTCACTTATTATATGATTTATCGTTTCGTCTCTTTGTCCACACAATCTGCATTTGCTGTTTTCCTGGGTTTTATCTATCTTTGCTTTAATAAAGTTTGTCCTAATCGCATTGTTCTGTGCGGCCGTCAGCAGAGATTCCGTTTCTCTGTTCAGGTTTCCTTTTCTTAGCCATGCCCAGCTGTTTTCATTGGCTTCATCGCTTGTGAGTCTTATAAAGCGTCCATGTAGTTGTTTTTCTTCCCACTTTTCCTTTCTTGTCTTTTTGTTTCTGGGTTCAGTGCTTCCGGGGTTGTTTGTTGGGCTGGTGTCTCTTGCTGTGGCGATCAGTCTTTCCGTGTTCTGGGTTACATATTTCTCCAGCTCTTTTTTGGTGTCTTCCACACAGTCTTCTATACTTACCAGTCCTCTACCTCCTTCATTTCTTTTCACGTAGAGTCTGTCCGTGTCGTCTTTTGGGTGCAGTGCATTGTGCATAGTCATTAGTTTTCTAGTTCTTTGGTCAAGGTGCCTGAGTTCTTCTTTGGTCCAGCCTATGAATGGTCCAGAGTATCTTATTAGTGATACAGCCCATGTGTTTATCCCTTTTACTAGGTTTCTGCTATATAGTTTAGTTTCTAAGAGTTTCCTTGTTCTTCGTAGATATTCTTTTCCAATCTTCTCTTTCATTTCTGTATATTTGATTGTGTCTGCTTCCAGAACTCCCAGGTATTTGTAACTATCTTGTTCTCCTAGCGCCCTCATCTCCTCTTGGTTGGGGAGTTCTATACCTTCTGTCTTTTCCAGTTTTCCTCTTTTGATCTCTAGCAGTGCACATTTTTCTATTCCAAACTCCATTTGGATATCCTGGCTGAATATCCTGGTTGTGTTTATCAGCTTTTCCAGTTCTTTTTTGTTTTTTGCAAACAGTTTAAGGTCATCCATGTACATCAGGTGGTTTATTCTTTGTTCTGTATCCGTAAACCTGTATCCGGCATCACACTTTCTGAGTATGTAGTTGAGTGGCATCATGGCTATTATAAACAGTAGTGGTGATAGAGAGTCTCCTTGAAAAATGCCTCTCTGTATTTTTATCTCAGACAGGTATTGTCCTCCGGCTGTCAGTTTTAGTCTCCATGTTTCCATTGCTTTCTGGATGAGATTAATAATCCTGTCTGGTATCTTGTATATTTTTAAGCATTCAATTATCCATGTTTGGGGGATTCTGTCGTAGGCTTTCTTGTAGTCAATCCATGCCATGGTTATGTTCTTTTGTCTGCTCTTCACCTCCTTCAGAGTCTTTTGATCAATGTATAGTAGATCATGTGCACCTCTTTGTCCTTTCCGGCATCCTTTTTGTTCCTCGGGGAGCAGTCCACGTTTGTCCAGGGATTGGTAGATTTGTTCTCTCAGTTGTGCTGTGAGAATTTTCCACATTATTGGTAGACATGTTATCGGTCTGTAGTTGCTGGGGGTCGTTCCCTTTTTGGGGTCTTTTTGTATTAGTGTTGTTCTTCCTTCCGTCATCCATTCTGGTATGTCTGTTTTGCGGATACATCCGCTCAGTTTCTGCGCTATTCTTTCATGCAGGGTCGTGAATTTTTTAAACCAGTATGCATGTATTCCATCGTGGCCTGGTGCTCTCCAGTTTGCCATTTTTCTTAGGGTTTTCTTGATCGTTTCTTTGTTGATTTCTGTTTCGGTTCCTTCTTCGATTTCTTGCAGTTCATCTTTCATGTTTTTCAACCATTGGGCATTCTTGTTGTGCTTTTTTGGTTCTTCCCATATCTTGCTCCAGAAATGTTTTGTTTCTGTTGGGTTCGGTTGCTCTGTCGTTGTTTTTTCTCCATTTACGTTTTTGTAAAACTGGCTTTCATTGTTTTCAAAGGTCCTGTTCTGTTTGCTCTGTTCTGATTTGTACCTGTATCGTCTCAGTCTTCCTTCTATTGCTGCTATCCTTTGTTTTATTTCTTCATGTTTCTCATTTAGTTTTTCCTTGCGTTTCTGATTTTTGCTTCTTAATCGTTTCATGTCCTCCTTCCTTCTGTTCACGGTTTTAGCTTCTTTCCGAAGTTTGGTGATCTGGGTTTCCAGTCTGATTTCCCATCCAGGTTTTGTCGGTCCTCTCTTTTGTCCATTCTCTTCGTTTCTTAGTTTCATACTTACCGATTTTGCCCCTGCATATATCAGGTTGTTTAGGTCTGTAATAGTTTCTGTTGGGATGTGTGTGAGGAGTCTGTTTACTCTTTCTGTTTCTGCTTGTAACTTCTTCGCTACTTCATTCCTGAGAGATGGGAGTTTTGTTTTGTTTTCTAACATGTATCGTCTTATGTTCTCCACTTCACTTGCTTCTTTTTCGTTGAGTTCTATCTCAGCAGGTTCTGTGGTTCCGCAGTCTTCTATCTCCCCTGGTTCTGTGATTCCGTAGTCTTCAATCTCTTCAGTTTCAGTGTGTATGTTTTGCCTGTCCTCTTCCTGTGGTCTCTCCTTTGGTGGTGTTTCTTGCTCCGTTTCGCCATTAGCCTTCTGTCTGATTTCCGTCAGTTCCATCTCCGAGAACCATCCTCGCTTGAGGATCTGTCTTGCTTGATCTGCTATCCTTTGTTCCGTTGTATGTGGGTCACTAGCAATGTCCCAGAGATGTTTCATTCGTTTTCGGTAGCCTCTTTCTATAGGGTAGCGGCTTTTATAGTAGCACTCCATCACCAGTCTGTTCTCTTTCATGGTCCATTTCTTTCTATATCTTTCCAGTTTGCTGTTTTCGCTCTGGTTTACTTGTCTCTGGTCTGTGTCCTTGTCATACCTGGAATCAGAGAGGTTACTTACCTGGTTCTTGTTCGTTGTCTTGTTTCTGAAATGAGAAGGGCCAACATTATTATTGTTATTGTTATTATTATTATTATTATTATTATTATTATTATTACTGTTATCATTATTATTACTGTTATCATTATTATTATTATTATTACTGTTATTATTATTTTTTATTACTGTTATTATTATTATTTAATTATTTATTTATTTTTTTTTTACTGTTATTATTATTTATTTATTATTTTTTATAGTTATTATTTTTTTTTTAATGTTATTATTATCATTTATTTATTTATTTTTAATTTTATTTATTTATTTATTTTCCCTTCGGCATGTAATGTCGATTAACTATTAATGTTGTAAATTGAATGTTCACGCGTGGGCAGTCTTGACATTTCTTATTAATTCCTTATATTGTTTTAATAATCTCTTTATTTTTTAAATTTATTTATTTAAGTATTTATTCATTCAATGTCTTGCTGTATTATTATTAATATTATTAATATCATTATTATATATTATTATAGGTAATGTTTTTTGTTAGGTTAAGTTATCAAGCACTTTGGACTTTTGATACGAAAGGTGATCCGGTTTCTTATGAGTCGGTAACAGTCTGTGGAAAATCGTCTTGATCTTTCTTGTGAACATAGCTTCCGCTGATGACATGCAAGATGGAATGTTATTATTCGGGGGCATTCTATACACTTGTAGAAAATCTTGTATGGCGTTCCCTCTTTTTTTAGCACTCTTTTAAAAGTATCAACAAATCGCTCCGCTTGACCATTGCTTCTTGCATGATACAGCGCGATTGGGATGTGTTACACTAAAAACGACTGACAAAACATTTTGAATTCACTGGACGTGAATAGAGTACCATTATTCGATACTACATAATCCACGACTTGGAACAATTCATGCAAAAACGCAATTGTTGTTTCTGTCGTTGGTTTTTTACACTGAAGTATCTCTGACCATTTAGTGAAGCTATCCACTACAACCAGAGATAACAGAATCCGTCCAATGGCCCAGCAAAATTAATATGGATTCTAGACCACAGTCATTCTGTTTTAAGTCAGGGTTTGAATTTTATGGGAGGAGGTTTTGCTGCTAATGCACACCCTTTACATAATGTCACTGTATTCTCGATAACTTGATCCATGTTCGTCCAGTAGACGTAACTTCTCATAAGACTCTGCATCTGTGATATGTCTGAATGCCTAACATGAAACTCTCTTAGAATACGTTTTTGCAATGGTGCCAAAATCACCACTCGATCACTATACATTACCACATGGTAGCAGATGGAATATGCTTCCGGAATGTTTTTGTTCTTTTCTATTATGCCCTAAAATCACCGTTCATCACCTTTATCTTTATTTCTCCGAGTGTCACTGAAAGTTCTCTTACGATAGTGAACAATGTGTTTTTCACCTATACTTCTGTTCGTAGAGAGTCAATTACTGTGTCCTCAAAGGGTTCGACACATTTTGGTATCAATCTAGACAGTCGGTCCGCATAACTAATCTTTGTAGATGGAAGATACTCCATCTTGTAGTTATAATTTAGGAGGAGGATTCTCCATCTCTGTCATCTGTTTGTCGTATGTGTAGGTAAACTCTTCTTCAATCCATTAATTGTTAATAAAGGTTAGAGTTGGTTTGTAATAAAAATCTTCTTCCGTGCACAAAACGTAAAACTTTTTTGCCGCAAAAATGATGCCCAGCATTTCTTTTTCTATTTGCAAGTAGCTCTTTTCCACTGGTAAAAGTGCACGAGATGCATGCGCTATTGACTTCAGCAAGCCGTTGTCTATTCTGTGTAAAATACAAGCTCCTATGCCGTATGCACTCGCATCGTAAGCTACAACGATTTCACGTTCTGGATCATAATGTGTTAAAAATAAATCAGACATGAGAATGGTCTTTATTTTCTCAAATGCCTCCAGTCTTTCTCCTTCTTTAATAGTTCGTGTAAAGACTCTTGTAGGTTGTGCATACTTGGGATAAATATGTTATAGTAATTCACTAACCTAAGGAAACTCTACAAAGATGATATATTTTCTGGTGCTGGCATATTCTTTATACAAGTTTGTATAACCCTTTATGTGTATTTATACACAATGACATCAAGCATTCTTCATCCACCTATATCTGCAAATCTGCGTCACTTAAATCCACTTTCGAAAAAACTTTTCTCCATTTAGCTTCGCGAATATTTCCTCCAGACTAGGCAATGGATAATGATAATCTCTCAATGCCTGATTCAAACACATTGAAAAGTCTGCACATAAACATATTTCTTTATTCTTTTTCTTTAAGTAAACTGTCGGCAAAGCCCATTTGCTATATTCAACCCTTAATATCACTCCCATTTTTTAGAGTCTATCCAGTTCCATGCTGATTTTTTCTTCTGACACGAACAGAACATTCCGCTTCTTTTTGAAGATCGGTTGTATATTCAGTTTCAACTCAAATCTTGCAATTACTTTGTTGTGAAAAATTCTCTTTCAATTCTTTCTTTAACTTTTCTGCCGTGACATCTTTAGTTTTTACATTCTGGCAGAAAAAACTTATTGGTAAATACCACAGTTGAAACTTCTCCATCCAATCTGTGCCTAACAGATTACTTGAATTATTCATCACAAATACTTTTAGTTTTAGCGTTTTTCCTTGTAGGGTGACTATCGTTATCAGTTAGCCTTCGGATTTAATTTGCTCTCCAGTGACGCTTTTGGTTATTTTATCAGTCCTCAATAAAGTTGACTCCCGATTTTCTTCTATGTCTGCAGATTTATAATTGACAAATTGGAACCTGAGTCGAGCTGCATTTTTTATTTCTATTTAATATTTTGACTTGAACAAACTTCCTAATATTTCCAATTCTGTCACATTTGTCGATTCTGATAACACTCTTTTTTGTTTTATTTTTTATTCTGCAATGCATACTTTATGCCCTACACGATCGCATTTAAAGCACTTCTTCGTTTTATAGGGGCAATCTCTGTACCAATGCATCTGTCTGCAGCTGAATCACGGTTTAGGGAGGAGACTACTTCTCTTTTGACTATCAAATTTTACTAGTGAAGTCATTTTTTTCTTGTTGTGGATTTTCCTGATATGGAACACTTCACTCTGTTCAGTATCCTTTGAATCCTGATGCACGCTATTAAACTATTGGCAGTTCTCGGCTATTTGCCGGAGTGTTAAATATTTCAGTTTGTTAAGGACTCTCCTTTTAATTTCCACATCTGTGTTCGACACCAATCCTTGTGCAAATATGAGACATTTGAAGTTATTAGCATTTAATTCTGATAATTTGAAGTCATCACAGTTCTTGCTAAGCTTGCAAAAGTTATGTAGTCCTCATCACCCTTTCTTATAAGGTCATGCACTTCCCCCTTTTATGGAACAGACATGTTGCTAAATTTCTTAAAAGATGCTTTAAAAGAATATAAACTTCCCAATTTTGTATCTATCCGCGCTGCACAGCATTGCCCATATTCAAAAACAAGAGACCAGTAAATCATTTTAAAAAATAACAGCGTCGTCCCATTTCCATTTCCATTCTGATGGACAACTACCAACAGGTACTGCTATTACTTCTACAATCTCTCTTCTTGACAAGGCTAGGTTTCTAGCGAAATGACCGCAAAAGGAAAAAATAAATACATGAAAGTTAAAATGAAAAAGAAAATCTGTCTTGATTTTTATTTTTATTATTATATTCTGGATTCTCTGTGCTTGTAGGCGTTTACCTCAATTTTATGCTATATATATATATATATATATATATATATATATATATATATATATATATAAAATTAAATAAACATTATTACAGTCTATGCCAAATACCCAGCGTTTCGATGATATTACATGTTTTCACAGACTGAATACAAATAAAAAGTGAAAAAAGAAAAACTCACATCAATGTCACCACCAGAAAAATACGTACGTGAAGAAGAAGAGAAAAGAAAAAAACAAAAATAAAGACAGAATCAAATCCAGTCCAAGGTTGCGTCAGCAAAAATCAGTCACCGGCCGTTAACCCTTCAAAATTACATTAATCAATCCCTCTATCCCTCTAACGAGCGCCCCCTCTCTTTCTCTATATAACAATCATTCTGAAAAACAAACGCAGGCATAATAGGAAAGAGAAAGTTAAGTCTACTTAGGAGATCATTGTCGCCCAGCATATGCACTGCTTCTTTGTATTGTCTTACTCTTACACCGTTTTTCTCTGTCTATATTCAACTAAAGATTACAACGTCTTGAGTCGTGACGACAGACAAATTCAGTAATGTCACAGCAATGCAAGGGAGTTAAAAAGAGTTACATATGGAAGCAAGGAAATTATATAGAATTGCTCTGGAATTACATATTAAAACTAATATCCATTGAGCTAAAATACTTGAGTTTGACTACACAACAAAAATATATGCATTGTATATATATGTATATTATGTATAGAAATTCTAGAAATTTTCTCTCTCTCTCTCTCTCTCTCTCTCTCTCTCTCTCTCTCTCTCTCTCTCTCTTAACTTTGCATAATCGGAACTTTTCATAATCGCTAGGATGACAACAATCTTATAATTCCAAACAGGACTCTTCTATTTTGACTTAAATATTAAAATCTTAACTATAAATATTTTTTAAGTTTTAAGGTGTTTTATACCTACATACGACGTCGTTTCGAGCTTTCTACCCGCATCAGTTTGATATATATATATATATATATATATATATATATATATATATATATATATATATATATATATATATAGATAGATAGATAGATAGATAGATAGATAGATAAAAAGGAATTAGAAAAGCGACGGAGGCAGATCTTTTTTCAATTCAGTTGCTCAATGCAAGGTATATTCCACAAAAAAGCAATTCATTTAATTAATTTTTTCCTTAAGCCAGACTTTTCAAAGATCAAAATCTTATCATCAGAGGAAATTGCTGGGATAGATAAGTTGGCGCAAAGCCAAGATTTAAAATCTGAAAAAGTAAAACAAAGATTGTGGGGAAAAAAACAAGGCAAAAAGCTGCCCGAATGCAAGCAAGTGTCCGATTGTAAAAAAATCCGGTGTCAAAAAGTCCAGCGGAGAAAGTGATGTGTAGGTAGGCCGTTAGAAGACACGGGAAATAAATTGAGAGGTTTCAAAGTTAAACTCCAGAAACCACTGTCTTCAGGTGGGGCAAAAATAGATACAATCCAGTTCACTTTTAGTTCTCTACTTTATATATATATATATATATATATATATATATATATATATATATATATATATATATATACATATATATATATTGAAAAGTCACACATTTGAAGCGTTGGCGGAATGGCAATAATAACGAGGATATTTTTTTTTTTATAAAATATTTAGAAAACCTTGCACAACGCAAATTATTTGTTTTTAAAAATAAATTATTTATTCATCTTAAAAACATTTTTTTTTTCTATAAACTTGAGTACTTTCGGTAATATATACCATCTTCAGAAGAATATTTCTTCTTTTTTTTCTTTTTTTTTCCTCTTGGAAATACTTATCGCAGCCAAGTTTAAAATCCGTCTAGATGTTAGGATGAAAAGTGTTGATATGGCTGTGTGTCACGTGGTTGCGTGGAAGGATATATATATATATATATATATATATATATATATATATATATATATATATATATATATCCAACTGATGAGAGTAGAAAGCCTGAAACGACGTCGTATGTAGCTATAAAATATTATATATATTTTTGACCAGTTAGCCAAATTGACAGATTTTCATGTATCTACTTGAATTTGTTCAAGCATCTTTTGAATTTTTCTTTGTTGCAAAATCACAGTATGATATAACTGTCATGTCGACCCTAACAAAACCAGATGTTTGATCCCTCAAAACCTTAGCCCTTAACGTGCCAACCCTGTTTACAACACTGGATGGTTAACCCTTGAACATATTCGCCCATGTGGCAGAAATCAACACAGTTTCTTTATTTCTGTGCATATCGTTACTCCAGGCAACCACTCAGATCTTATCAAAGTGTCGCATCAGGAGCAGCTAACAAAACAATATAAAAAGAGTGTATTTTTTCACTCATTTACTGATTCAGGGTTTTTACCCTTGGCTTTGACACCTGTTTCCTCTGACTGCACCGTGCTCCACCAATCTTTGCCAGATATTGCGGCCCCCTTTCATCACTATGACATCGACAATCTAGCAGCAGCGGCAGCCTTCTCACCTCCTTCTTACAGCTCGTCAACAATGGCTGCCTGTCATCATTGACGTCATCACTATCATCACAGCAACTACAACAGTTATCAACCAATCCATGTTTCATCAACATCTGCAGCTTGTTCTGTGTAAGAATAGAGGATTTGTTATCCCTATCTTAATTTAACACACAAAATGAATTAACGAAATAACGAAACCTTTTTACAACAACAACGAAAGGGGTTTAGTCAGATCAGAGGATATCTATACCATTATGTATAGGTGGAAGAAACTAGGACAGTGTCCGAAAGAAAAAGAAGAAAATCAGCCCTTAGTTCAAATATCTTCAGGTGAAGATAGCAGGCACCATGAGCCTCCAATGGACAAGGAGGCAGGAGAGAGGCTGAGGCGATCCTTCCTGGCTGGTGCCAGGGTACCGCCTGATCATCGTCTAAGGGAGCTCAAGTAGTCTCTTAGGGAACTAATGCTACCAATGCGCCCTGCGAGCTGATTGGCCAAACCAGCTCACAGGGACACTGATACGCATTACAAAGTAAATCTAATTTATGACTGCTACATCTGCTCCTGTTCCTCTATCTTCTGCTGACATCCTCCTACACCTGACAACATCCTTCTGCAGCACTTGTTCCTGCTGAAAGTCCTCCTGCTTCTGCACATGGCAACGTTTTCCTGCATCTCTTGCACTTACCGATGTTCTCCTGCAATTTCTGTTCCTGCTCCTGTCGATGTCCTTCTGTAGTGATATAACTTTCTTTTTTTTTCTTTTTTTTTAACATAGTTCACCCCAAACAAGGCAGGACGCCACTGTAGACGTAAGGGGCTATTGAGAAAAAAGAGGGGAGAAGGTAGGGGGCAGTCAACCTAGATTGGGATCTGCACAGCGAGATGTCTGTTTACATTAGTTTTAAACTTCTGCATGTCTGTAGTGTCGGGGAAACAGGGGGTAGGGAGGGAGTTCCAGAGGCCAGCAACACGAGGAAAGAAGCTATTTGAGTAGAAAGCTCTCCGACATCTGGGGACCTCCACAGTGAATGAATGAGATTTAGTTGATTGTCGAGTTAGTCTAGTGAATTTCCGTCGAGGGGGCACCAGAGTAGCCAGTTCATCAGAGCATAATCCATTGAAGTATTTGTAAAACAAGCACAAGGATGCTACATTGCGGCGATGGGACAGGGACTGGAGCTTAGTTGACAGTGAGGGACCCATTAGGTTGGCGATTCTTTTTTGGACCCTGTCAAGGAGGGAGAGACTAGTAGATGATGCACCAGCCCAGATGTGACAACAATACTCCATGCATGGACGGATGGTGGTTTTGTAGAGATACAGGATAATGTCAGGTGAGAGGAGTTTACTAGTACGGTAGAGGGAGCCAACCTTCTTTGCAGCAGTCTTGGCAATGTCTTCGATGTATTTGTTCCAATTCATGTTACCTGTGAAGGTTAGGCCGAGGAGTTTGAATGATGAACTCTAAGGTAGGGTGTTATTTGCCATGACTATCAGTGGTTGGAGAGGTTCTTTGTAGTTATTGAAGGAAAGGAGCTTTGTCTTAGCGGCATTAAAAGTTACCAACCATTTGTGACCCCAATCCACTACAGCCTGGAGGTCATTTTCTAAAGATTCAGCCAATGCCTCGGATATGATGGCGTCGGTTTTGCCAACATGGCGAGAGTAAAGCGTGGTGTCGTCAGCAAATAAACCAATCTCAGGCACTATGTCATCAGGGAGATCGTTTATATAGGTCAGGAACAACAGAGGTCCAAGAATAGATCCTTGGGGTACACCAGCATTTATGTCATGTTGCTTAGATGAACGGCCATCAACCTGGATTTTTCTTTTGTCTAGGAAGGATCTGATTATATTAAGTAATTGTCCAGTAATACCGTATGAGCGTATTTTCAGGAGAAGCCCTTTATGCCATACCTTGTCAAAGGCCTTGGATATATCAAGCGCTACTGCCCTAGCTTCTCCTGCCTTGTCAAGTGTATGATACATGCATTCAGAGATGACCATTAGGATATCTGCAGTAGATCGTGCTTGTCTAAATCCATACTGTTTAGCATTATCTAAGTGCCTTACTATCGCTAGGTTGATTAAAGATTCGAAGATTTTAGCAAAGATCGGCAGCAGACTAATTGGGCGATAGTTCTGAGGATCGGTTCTATTCCCAGAACTCTTGTAAACTGGTACCACAGAGGCAATTTTCCAGCTGTTGGGGAAGCAAGATTCAGCTAGGCATTTATTGTAGAGTTTGGAGAGTTTGGAGAGGACAGGGGCCAGTTCAGCAGAGCATTTCTTTATTACTATTACTGGTATAAGATCAGGCCCACAAGCTTTGGAGGTGTCAAGGTTTTTTATGATGTCTCTGACCTGGGATGGGGTGACGACCAGGTTATCAAGTGTGGCTTCGGTTAGAAGTTATAATAACAAAAATAATCAGTGTTAGGTCTTTAAAAGAGGATGGTTTATTACAACGTATATCTTGTACAAACAATAGCACTACCGGTAATTCAATAGAAGAAAGAGAGAAGAGACAGATTTTGTCGCACGGTCTGCTTTTATATCATTTCACCAGTGGCAATGACAGCTATTTTTGCGCCTTTTTGTTAAACTGGTTGCTGGGAGCTAGTTTTTATGGCCTCTGTTTTAGCTTTTGTTGTTGAAGTCATCATCATCATCATCATCAACCGGTTTATTTGTTGAATCAGGCCACAATTAATCCTCTGATGAGGGTGGGGCCTGATTGTCTAGTCTCGAAATCTAAGTCTTCCTCTCCACTCCTGTCTTTGGCAAGGCTTGATGGAATCCATAGGCCCTGAAGATCCACGCATCCTGGGATCTACGAAGCCCAAGACATTACCAGCAGCATTAGTACTACTAGCACTGCCTTTCTTTTTTCCTGCTGTATTTTGACTAGACATTGTATTTAAGGCAATTTTACGGCTGGATGCCTATCCTTTACCAACTTGAACACTTTTGGCAGTCCAAGACCTCCACCGTTCCCATCTAACTAGGGCTGATGTCGTTTCCACTTAAGCATGTACAAATGTCATACATTACCAGTGAGTTGCTTATCAAGATGTTGTTGGTAAAGTATAAAACAAGAATTCCACTTCTATGAACAAAATAGTGACACATAAGTGAAGTAGACGTGCCCGAAATGTCGTTAAATATTTTTTTTACCTGGCGAAAGAAGGAAAACAACGCTTCTGTTGAATTAATCAAAATAAAGAATCCTTTTGAAATATACTCGTGCGATGGTCGCGAGTAAAAAAAACAAAGTCCTTCTCTGCCGATCGGGTGTTTTTAAATGAGGAATATGAAAACGTTTCGATGTTTCACAAATGGACGAGTGATGACGACAAAGGAAAATAGATCCGTAAGAACAAGTTGAAGAACGTCAGACACGGGTGTTGTTTCAGCAATTGAAATTTTAAAATAAAAATCGTTGGAAACGGTTATTAGAAATGAGGAATTCTGTTTTTCTTCCCATGCCGTTTGATGACAAAATAGAGGATGTTAATCCTATAAAAACCCTCTCAGATTGAAAAATATTGAAAATATAATCAATATGTAACATTTTAAATGAGAAAACATTTTGCTGTTAAAAATTAGAAAAAGTCGTGTGCACGATACTTGTTTCTGTAGCTTTTCCATCTGGCAACGTTTTCGAATAGGTGATTCAAATCTTTTTGTGTTGAATGATTGAGCGCAAGTGAGTCTGCGGTTGAATGATTGAACGCAAGTGAGTCTGCGGTTGAATGATTGTGCGCAAGTGAGTCTGCGGTTGAATGATTGAGTGCAAGTTAGTTTGCAGTTGTTTCGATGCCATTGAGTCTGCATCAAGTTTCGAGGCAATTGAATCTGCCCCGAAGGTGAGATATGCTATGGTTTTGTTTTGCTGGTGAAATGATTATCAGATGCCGGTGCATGGAGATTATGAAAGATTTGTGAATTGGCCAAAGATTTGAAGGTACAAGTGAGTCTGTACGTTTGAGTGAGTTGAAAGCCCGTAAACCGATATATAATTAATTTGTATTCCAGTGTGAAGCTTTGGCATATATTTATTTTGTTTGAGTTGAGGTCCAGAGTTAGGCTTTGTTTATGTAGCTGTCTATCTTTTTAGAGTTGAAAAAGTATATGTAGCTTCGCTAAAACAAATAACCTTTTTTTAGTTGGATGAAAAGATTCAATTTGTGTGCGGTGAAGAAAAATGTTCTCTTACTGTTGTTGTTATTGTTATCAACGGGGGTTAGCGTTTCATAGTCTCTTGATGTTGAAGTGTATTAACGCGTAAAGTTATGTATCCAATATGTAAAAACTTTTGAATTTCAAATAGGCGATAATACTTTGCTTTGAAATTGTTTTAAAGTGAAAAGCTTCTGAGTTTTCGTTTGGTTGTTGTTGTTGAACGAATAGAAGTTTGTAGATTATTTTTTTGTTGCATTTTTTTGTTTGTTGGAGAATAGAAATTCGTATGTTCTTTTTTGTTGTTTGAATTTTCATTTCCACATGGTATGGAAAATGAATGGTAGCGTACGGTGTGTACGTTGTTACACACAAAAGAAAGAAATGGCGTCTTGTATAATATTTTGTTTGTTTTTTGTTTTGTTTGTGTTCGAATGTATTTGTATGAAGGTTAGCTTGCTCCAAGGGGCGGAGTCACCATTTTAATGTGGGGATGTGGTCCCCTTTATGTAGCAGCGCGAATATTAGTTGTTAAGATGTTGTGTTTTAGAGAATGTGCTAAGAGCTACACTTAGATTAGTTAAAGAACTGTTTAAAAGACTAAAAAACAGATAAAACATGGAAAAACATATATGAAAGTTGAATGAAGTAGTTTAAAAATAACACAAAATATTTATATATTTACAAATTACAGAGCATTAATTGTCCATTTCAATATTCAGTTAGAGAAACGATAAATGTTCATGCCTCTGATTTATCAGTGTGTATGTTTCTTTCCGTTTTTGCTGGAGATGGGCATCCTACCGGATGCCAGACATTCACCAGCTATTTCAGACACTCCAGCTGAGAGATCTTTTTAAGATTCTAACCGTCCCTTTAAGTGCAATTGTGCGTCCATGTGAGTTAATAAGTCGTTTAGGCATTTGTATGTGTGTGTGTGCCTTTGTCAGCAATGTGTGGCTGTATGCATGTGTGTGCGTGTGTGTGGGAGTTGAAAATGATAGGGCGTGTATGTGCCTTTGTCAGCAGTGTGTGTAAGTATGTGCGTGCATAAATGAAATATCCATCAGCCTCTTCGCACCCGAAGACGAGGGAGTAGTTGGAGAGAAAACGCTGTTGCTTGCTAACTGGAAAGAGGAGAAAGAAGAAAGAGAGAAAAGACAGATTTTGTGCTTTTATATTGTTTAACCAGTGGTTTGGCCAACGTAGTTGGTGACAGGTCATGTGACAGCTATATTTGGCATTTTTGTGCCGTTTTGATAGACTAGTCGCTGGGAGCTAATTTTTATGGCCCCAGTTTTAGGTTGGTTTCTATTTTTCTGCCCATGCCTTTTTTTGATAAAATAGAGGATGTCAACTCCATAGTACAAACAAAGTTTAGTATAAATCTAGAAAAGTCCTTTAAACCTAGGTTTTTCAAAGAAACAAAATACCTCTCATCAGAAGGAGAAACCAATTATTTAAGAATAAAAAAAATACCAGGAATTAAAAAAAAAATATATATATTTTTGATTTTAGAGTGGGGATCACTTTCGTATATATATCCAACGTAAAATTAGCACCCACTTCCAGGCCAGTTAGCGGTAAATGAAGGTGTGTAACGAATTTTTTTTTCTAATTTTTTGAAAGAGAAGCAGAATTATTTTTTTCAGGCTGTTTATATGATCGCCCCTAAAAAAGTAGAATGGAAGGGGGAGGGTGTAAAACACGATGAGTGTGATAGTAAAAATTTACCAAATTCCTTTTTGGGGGATATTTTTGCAAGTTGTTTTCACGTAATCGCCTCCAAAAAGTAGAATCTTATTTGGAGGGGGGGGGTAGTATGGGTGTGATAGTAAAAATACATTTTTCTTTTTAATATAAATAACAACATTGCCAAACGTCAATAACATCTGAGAAATAAAATTCACTAAATTACTCGAAAATATATTGGAAAATAATAAGGAAAAATATATAAATTTATCAAAATAGTGTGAATTTGCTTTCACCTCGGTTCGAACCTCGTATTTTCTTCTCTAATATTTTTTCTGCATGCTAAAAAAAGTTGCATTAAAAAAATGTTTTAATTAGTTATACCAATTTTATTATTATTTTAAAATTATTTAAAATGTTATTAAATAAATATTTTTTAAATTTCCTTCAAAACATAATTGTGTTTTGTTTATTTTAATTTCTTTCTTCGCGTTTGGCATTTCGAATTTCAACCAATCAAATCAAAGCTTGACATTTTCTCCGGAGCACTTTGGCGGTAAAAATGGATGCTTTGTAAACTTTATAGTTGTTATGTCATTTTTTTCTTGTAGTTAATATTTTTTTTTGTCTCACCCCGTGGCTCATTTTTCTTCTTTCTGTTCGGAATTGTGGTAAGTATAAAACTATTTAAATACTTCTAAACGAATTGGTGAACTTTTTATTTGTGTTTTTCACCAAAAGAATCGGTTTTTGGTTTCGTTTTTAGTTTGAGATTTGAAAAAAATCAAACGCTTCCATTCGAACTTAAAAAAAATAAATAATAATATCGCTTGTTTTTTTGAAGTGAGAATGGTTTTAAAAGGTAAAAACATTTAATGTATCTAATTTATTTTTACTGTATTTAAATGTTTAAAATGAATACCTTTTTATTTTTGTGAGAAAGAAAATATAATTTCAATCTTTTTATAATATTCGTCTAAAAGACGAGCGAGAATTGCATTTTTTAAAAACAAATGAAATCTAAAATTAATTCAACAAATATATGTTTATATACTGTAAATAATATATATATAGTGTTATATTTTTTAAAGTCTTATCAGTGTACGTATATAAGCTCTACTCACGTATTGAGTACTATAGAAGTAAATACTACAACGTATATAAATAGAGAATATGTTCAATTTATTTAAAACAGAAATATATATAAATAGAGAATATATTCAATATATTTAAAACCGAAATATATATATGAGAGAGATCGAACTTTGTAGACATGTAGCTTCTACAAACTCTAGCACATATACTGAGCACACTTCTCGTTATTACAATTGATACAACAGAAACAATAAAAATAATCCGAACAGAAAAGAGCTTATTATATCGGCGCTCATTTTTGATATCTTATGTGTATATTTATATTTATGATAGTGCTTATCTCATGAGTAGAGCTTACAGTAGCATACTCTAAAAATGTAAGGAATCGAATATATTTCGGCACTGTTTCGGAAAATACGACCAAAAATTTTCAGGTGTGATGTACGCACAACGACTGCTATGGAAGAATACGAAAGAAGGTACGTCGTGTGGGAATAAATCCCTATGTAAGAAAAGATCCACTTCAAAGTCAATACCCTGAAAAGGGGCCGAGGCAGCAGTTGGGGGTGGGTTGCAAAAGGAATTGCTCCCTTAGCGACTCAACCAATAGGTCCGGTAACAATAGGTAATGGGTCAGAGAACGGTTTTCTCTGCAGGAGTAACGATCCAGTGTCTGGTCTATAGTGAGTCGAATTCTGTACTAATTCTGTTCTCCACCAAGCTCTGGGACACAATAACACTTCAGCTCTCATCAACTGAACTAATATTTATTTGTAAAATATTACAAAATGCGGCACAAGGCCAAAGAAAGGGGAAGGGGAAAGCGATCGGTCCGAATCTAACTTTTTAACCTAGCTAGTTCCATGCAGGACCATCATTCACCAAAATACCACATTTATACTGTACATCCTTCTCAAATCACCAAAAGAAATCACTCCATGAATAACCTACTTAAAACCCATATTTACAAATATGCAACGGGGGGGGGGGGGGGGGAGTATGAAAAAACACTATATACAAAAAGAATAAATGAAAATATGTACAATGAGAAAAAAAGTTAGTAAAAGACCCCCCGTTACTAAACTGTGGCAGATGCACAGATTTGCCAGTCAAAACGAAAAACTCGAAAAAAGGTTTGATGCAGGCCCCAACGCTTTATTTAACAACACCTCCTTCGAAAATTCCGAAGGGTGACCTGCATCCTGACAAATCTAGTGCTCTGTCACCTAGGTGGGGACGGGCTGAAAAAAAAAGGGGGCCATAATGAAATCATTCACGCCCTAGCTAAGTTATTAAACTTATAATAACTAAAACCTGTCTTAGTCTTAACTTAAAATGTCAATGTTCGGTTTTGCAACCCAAAATCCTCTACCTAAGGTACGTCTAAATACCACTCACTCTACACAGTCGTGCACCTCGCACCCACCTTTCACCAAGATCTGCCGAAGAGAGTCCCACTTTCTCGGCCCTAATGCGTGCTTTCAGATAATATTTGAAAATTGCAATAAGGTCGAGAGGAGCGTAAGTCTCAGCTCCGTAGACTGTCTTCATTCGAGTCTTCCATATCGTATCTCTCATGACTGCTAGTAAGCTTAAAAATAAAAATCGTTTTATCCTATCACCTGTCGGAGCCCAATTGCTACATACATTAATAGGTTCTAGGTTGAAAGAAGATACGCCAAGAATGCGAACCATGAATCGAGAAACAAGCCTGATCAGTGGCACGACTATACGGCAAGTAACGAAGGCGTGAACCACGGTCTCGTCCTCGTCACCACACCTAAGACAAGTCGGCGAATTTGTCAAGCGAGCTGAATGAAGCTTCTTCTGGATCCAGAGGGCATTTCTTATCATCAGCCAGATCAATGATGCCTCGTCATTATCGAAGCACCTTAACCCAGGCGTCCAAGGCCAGATTGAGCGTAGCTCCCCCCTCGACAAACCGAGCCCCTCAATCCTAACATCTTGAAAGGTTCCCCTCACCATGACCCGATATATTGCCTTCCGGGACATCAGCAGGGTGTCGGAGAGGCTTTCTTTCACCCTTGAGAAAAACTTCAAAGCGCGTCTACATTCGCGAAAAAATGAACACTCACCTCGGGGCAACCTGTGTGCCTCCCCCTCGTCCAAGTGCACACTTTTAAAAGCAGGGAATGCTTTCTTGGTGTCTTCCATCCAGAAGACCCCGCTTCCGTCAGTTTGTGACCTCATTCGATCTAGGTAGAATAGTCTCAGGGTGTGCTGACGGATTTCTATACAAGGCATACCTAGACCGCCTTCAGACGGATGGAGATAACAAATCTCCCGACGGACCATAGGGGCCTTACCAAGCCATAAGAACTTGAAAAGAACCCGCTGCATTTCCCGCAGCGTATCCGACGGGAGTGGGAGTATCGATAGATGATATAGGATGATCGGGTAGATGTGTGAGCAACACACTTCCGATCTCCCCTTTAATGAAAGATTTCTACGGGTCCACAGACTAGCTGCGCCCCGAATCGCTTTCAACACTTCCGACCAATTTTTCTCCAGCTGAAGATCGGGACCGAACCAGACGCCGAGTAGCTTGCAAGGTCCGTCCGTCCAGCTGAAGGGCCCCTGCAAGGGAACACCCTTCCAGGCGCCGATGCGCAAGCCAATAGACTTGTCACAGTTAATTTTGGCCCCTGTTATCGTTTCATACAGTCTGATTTCTCTGTCGACGACGCTTATCTCGGCACTGCTCGTTACAAGCACATTCAAATCGTCGGCAAAGGCGGAGTACTTCAACCTGGTACAACCACCAGGCAAAGTAATCCCATTAAGGGCCGAAGTCACCCTTAGCCTGTGAAGGAAGGGCTCCAACACAAGCACATAGAGCATCGGTGATAATGGACATCCCTGACGAAGAGATCTGGATAAACTGAAGGGCCTAGACCTCATACCATTCACCTCTACCAGTACCACGGGGTTCGCATACAAGAGGTGAATCCAAGAGCGAAATTGCGAGCCAAAACCGGCCGCAGACAAAACAGCCTCCAAATAACGATGGTCAACCCTATCGAATGCTTTGGACTGATCTAAATTGATCAGCGCGGCTTCAGTGTCGACTTTATCTAAGATCAAGCGTATCGAGTGCAAATTGTCTTGAATCGTCCTGCCCTTTACAGCACAAGTCTGTTCCGGGCTTATAAGACGAGCCAATACAAGCTGCAGTCGATTGGTTAAGATCTTGGCCAAAATCTTTAACTCTGCATTTAGCATCATTAAGGGCCGAAAATTATCTAACCCATCCCCACCAGTTTTGCTTTTACGTAACAACTTCACAATACCCATGGTTAAGTGCTGGGGGATGGTCCCATTCCTAAACCACGAGTTAAATAAAGCAGTCAGTAAGGGAACAAAAAAGGGCGACAACCTCAAATACACCTCGTAGAGCAAACCATCGATCCCGGGAGACTTGTTAAGGCCGACCCGCCTTAAGACTTCCCGAACTTCATCCTCTGTTATACAACCTTCGCACCTAGTCGCCTCGAGACGAGTAAAGTCAGCTAAATAGGGGTCGAATTGTACTTATGACAACCTGGGCTCCCTGGTAAAGAGATCCTGGAAATGAGAACGAAACGCCTCCAGAATACCTTCGTTTGTAGTCACGAGACGCCCATCCGGCAATGAGACACGGGCGATATGTCGATCGGTAGCTTGTCTACGTTCTTCTGCACGCAGTTGAGCGGCCATATTTGATGTTTCCATGAGCAATCTTTTTATCCTAGCCCTAATTACTAAAGCTTGGTGTTCTTTAGTAATCAAGGACGCCAGCTTTGCCTTAATTATGGTAACTTTAACGCTATCACCCACCTACACCGCCCGATCTAATCTAGATTCTAGTGTCACTTTAACTGCCCTAGTTGTTAGATTGAGTCGTCTGCTAAAATCGGCAGAAAAGGACCTAATGAAATCCTTAAGACTATTCCACCTCTTATTCCCAATGATAGCCCCCGTCAATTCCCGTTGTAGGATTAGTTCTAATTGTTCCTGGAAGCCCTTCACCTCGAACAACGAAGTGTTGAGCTTCCAGTAACCCGCTAATTTAGGCTTAGGTCTATCTAAGTTTACTCGAACCCGAACGAGTCTGTGATCCGAGTAAACTATATTATGAAAACTTGGACATTGTAATAATTCTACGTCGACTCTCCTAATTAAGAACCGGTCGAGATAACTCGAGAGCTGTCCCGAACTGGAGCCGCGACTAGCTGTCCAAGTCCATACTCTATCAAGGGGCTTCTCATTCCGGAATTTATCAATAAGATCAAACCTATCGAGGAATTCGCGAAATACTTTAGCACCCCTATCATTGTTAGTTCCCCTATCCGTATTACGATCTAAATCAGGGTCCAAGACCGCGTTCCAGTCCCCTGCTAAAATAACCGTCCGAGATGTATTCATGAATTGATCAATCCGCCGAAAAAAGGGAGCACGCTCACTGGGGCGATTGGGCGCATAAACCCCGATGAGCCGAAATGCCTTATCCTTTATGGTAACATCCAAAACGCATATCCTTCCTTCCGGATCCATGAAGCAAGGGTCACACGACACATCTAATGATTTACTTACCAGCCAGCATACACCTCTTGAGCGAGAATCGAAGTATGCTGAATAGACATGAAAACGCCTAGCCAACGCACCCAAATGGTCGCCTGAAACCAAGTGGGTTTCCTGAATACAACATACATTCACTCCGAGCTGCTGAAGATCCAGTGCAGTACGAAATTTACGTAAGTGGGCCCTCAGCCCCCGGACATTCACACTTGCTAGAAGGAGAGCCATTGACAATATCCTAGGGTTGGGTTCCAGAAACGAACATGGACGAGGTCAGGATGCCGACGGCTCCCCCAAAAGAATGCATGGCCATCTGTTCTGTAATCTCTCCGGTGTATGAGATACCGCCAACATCCAAGGGATATGTTAGCTTTGCTATTCGGTAGAGGGATGGGTGTAACCAAACGGGGGCCCTCCCAACACAATCTTTGCTCATGCAATCCAGTTCCTCATTTTTAAAAATTGCCATAGGCTTATTTATTTTAAAAATATTGTTAGCCTCCCCCAGCATTTGCCAAAGTCCCTTGGCCTCAGGTTTCTTTCTGATTACAGTCAGTACATGATTTGCGTTGGGAAAGTTGAGGGGATCTTCTATGGATTTACCCCCCACTTCTCTAAAGTCAAGCAACTTTTTTAGATTAGTATGTTTAATGTTTTTTGCGGCATTCACCAGGCCTTCGGTGACAACACACAAATCTTTGCCAGGCAGAAATGCCGTTTTCTTTCTTGTCCTCTCGAGTGAGGGGCTTCTTTGCCTCTTCTGGGTTGCAGGGGTTGGTGGAGGAGGCATTTCTTTCATTGGGGAGGGGGAGGGTGATGGGATGGCAGAAGGCTGTTTCGTAGGGGGAGTACTTTTAGGGGTATGCTGAGGGGAGACAAAGGGGGAAGGTCTTGGAGACATATTTTTTTTAATTGGAGACAAAGGGATAAGTTTGTATTCCTTATCCTTAATGGAACCTGTGATTGGAGGAGGCATCGGTTTGGGGGTTGGTCTATTTTTTGATGAGGTCTTTTTGTGGGGTTTAGGGCTAGTCTGGGGGTTAATTTTTTGAGAGGCTGAACTAGTGGGGGACTGTGGGCTTGGACTTTCGTGGGGGGTCATTTTCGCTTTTTCCGTCTCAAATCTTTCTTTATCTAACTTTTTTTTTAATGCCTTAGCGGCGATGTAGCTGTCTTTGCCGGGATCCTTTGAGAGCATTTCTTCTTCTCTTAATTTTTTTAAAGTTTCCCGGCCAGGTGTTTTTTTTCCAGTTGCTATGAACCATTCGCCTCCATCCGAATCGGACTCCTCCTCGCAAAGTGGGGAATGAACAGGTGACTTTGGGGGTGACGCTATTTTTTGGGTCAGTGGTGCCCCCAAGTGCTGGCCGACTCTTGTTTTGGTTACCGTTGGTTTGGTATTTGTAATTACCGGCTTCCTCTGCGGGCAGTCATATGTGAGATGACCTATTTGTTCACACGTCCAGCAAACTGGCTTCCTGCCGGCCACTATTACGTGTAAATTGTCCTCCCCAATTTTAATATAATACGGCATCGAATCAAAACCTTTCTTATCCAGCAGTATCTCAAAAATCCAGGTTCCTGGATATTCGTCGAAGTTGACGCTAGTTATTTCGCTGAATTTCATCAAGAAGGCCCCCAGATGTTCTCCATCTACGTGAAATGGAACATTAAAAATAGTTACCGCCGTTCGTCGTTTTCCCATGTATTCAGTTCTTAAGATATAGTCCTGAGTTATTATCTCTGTCTGCGATAGTTTTAAGCACTTGTCTTCGTCGGGAAACAGCGCGTTCCACGTATTGTAACCGCAGCATTTAATAATACGTTGAGGTTTAAATCCAACAGTGGCCAACAATTTACAAATTAAATCAGCAGACGCACGAATCGTTTTTTTTAGTTTTTTATCCATGACAAACATAACCATACTTCTTTTTTTAATCTGTTCCAATTTTGGGAGGTCAATTAATAATCCATTATCGGTAATTAAGTGTGCATAAGTTTTAGCTTTCTCTATAAATTCTTTTACATTAATAATTATTTTTGGTGGTTTGATCTACCCAACTTCAGTCGCATCATCATTTTCCATGTTATTAGCAGGTTGGCCAGACGTAGCCATAATGACTAATAACTTTAACAAGGAGAAAAAAAAAAGAAAAAAGAAGTGAAGAAAAAAAAAAAACGTGGGAAAAAAAACTTCAATAAACTTTAACGATAATAATAACAGTCTGTGGTAACAATTTTAACAAATAAAACAAGGTAACGAGAAAGATAATGCACACTTACTAACAAGAAAAAGAAAATCGCCAAAATAATATCCAAACGCAGTCTAATAACACTTCAGCTCTCATCAACTGAACTGATCACAACACTCCGGTGAGAGGTAGAACCTCTATTTATAGGCTTGTAACAACCTGCCACCCCCATCTTAACACATATAAATATCACCTCTTTATCTCTGCTCTTGTTGGTGTTTCCCCACCCCACTTGAAGCCCGGCAACAGCAACGGTATGTATCACTTTCTTTTTTTTTCTTACACACTCCCAACAAAGACAAAATAAAAAGTTAGAAGTAAAAAAAGAAGTATCGAAATCCTCGATTTTTCAACTTTCAAACTCTAATCGGGTATGCGAAAAAAAAAAAATGCAAGCCATGCAAAACGGCTCTCTGGGGTCATGTTTACAACAGAACTGCCCGCTGTCGAGAGGAACGCTAATCGTATACAAACTCCAATTTTAACCTTTTAGTCAGTTTAAAGTCCTCTCTTAAAACCTCCACCAGTAAATTCTGGTTTCTTTTTAGACCCCCAATAAACTGGGTCTACTCGGTCGCCGAGGCCTGCAAAATTGACAGAACCACTGTTCCTCTTCAGGTGGTGCAACAATTAAGCCCACACAGTCAAAATGGAACTAATCATTGCATTGATCACAGGCAATCATTGATCTCGAATCTTCAGGTCTGTTGCAAGTTGGACATATCCTGGTGCTTTCATGTGGTTGAGAAGATAGGGTTTGATCTTGTGAGTCCACTGGTTCTTCATTTAAGACTTCCTCTGCAGGTTCCTTTGATTGCGGATAGATTTCCAGTGGAAACAGGTGCTTAATGGAATGAATAAGTACAGAACCGTTCCCCTTTCTCACTTTGGCGGAACGTACCAATCCGTCACTACCTTCGATCAGTTCAAGGACTTCGCCTATAGACCAAAATGGCCTCGTCTTGAGGGGGTCCTTAATTAACACTATATCACCCTTCTTGATGATGTTCTCAAAAGAAGGGCCTGATGGCCTGAGATTTCTTTCTCTTAGACTATTGGTATTTTCCAAATTCTTGGTTTTCAAATTGGCCAAATGTTTGGTCAGTTTATCTTGGGACGAGTTAGCCGCTGCGCCAGTGGCATTCATAGCCAAATTCTTTTGGTTGTTTTTCTCGACCATGTTTGCTGTCATTTTCGATGCCGCTTCCTGATGCTTCTTGGACTGTTCATGATTCTGAAACGCCTTCTCTGTACTAAATTGTTTCTTACACAATTGACAGTAGGCATCTTGTTTTTTCTTTTCTTCAGCTATCTGTGCTCTCCTCTCCGTGGCTGGAGTGGGTAATTTGCGCGCCTGCTGCCTTCCTTGGATGTGGTAGCCGTTTCGCATGCTCCCTCTCCGGAATTGAACTCCTCTTCTTTGTTCGTTTCTTGTTTTTATTTGATTTTCATACAAGAACTGCCGGCTGTTACCAAAGGGGACTAGACCTTTCGGCGTTGCAAAAGCCGCTCCGTACATGCATGGTACTATTTTAAACGGTTCCAGGAATTGAATGGCATCAATTCCCAATAGCCCCTCAATGTTGATATAATTGTCGTGGGGACTGTGTTGGGTTGCCAGTTTGTGTCTCTTTAGATTTTTGAGTATCTGAGGAAGCTCTTGCAATCTATAAGAAAGGTTCAATTTGCTGGAAAGAATAGGGAGGGTGTGAACCCTTTCAGGAACCAGCCTCAAATCCAAAGAGGTTTCTTTAAAAGACCTTGTAGCCGAGCCCAAAAAAGTTTTAACTTCCAACACCTTTTCCTTTGCTGAAGAAAGGCAATTCAATCTTGCTAGAACCGAGGTGTCCATGTAGGTTCTTTGGCTTTCCGTATCCAGCAGGCAGTTTATTTCAATACTTTTCTCTCTCGTTCCTACCACCACGCTGATTACGGGAGACATGTAACTGTATTGGTAATCATTAACGTGAAGGCAGGTGTCCACACTCACTCCACTTCCGACTGTTGGGCACATTGCTGTTATATGGCCTTTAGCTTCGCAGCCACTACAGCTATTCTTCGTTTTTAGTGGACACATATTTCCCATGTGGGTCCTTTTTAAGCATCTAAAACACAACCAGAGTTCTTTGCACCTTGTAAATCTGGCTTCATGTGAAGTGTAATAGGGGCAATATTCAGGAGAATGCCCATTCCGCTTACAAAATCCACAACTCTGTGGTTTTGAGTCCACCTTTGTGTTAAAGGTTTTCAGGGAAGAATAGGGTTCATCTTCCTCTTCTACCCTAAGCCTTGGAGGGCGCCATAGCTTTTCCATTTGGGTCCTTTCAGGTTTTCTAATTATCAAAAACCTCTTCACTATTTCTGGAGTTTCTGACAAGATGGCTGATAATGTCGGGTAGGTTCTTCCAGAAATTCTGATTAGCTCGCCCTTTATCTCGGATGGTAGTTTGGCGAACAATACCTGTGATATTATGATTGCTCCCGCAGATGTATCATCATACAGGTCACAGTTGTATGAAGCCCTGAGTTCCCACACATCTGCCTGGGTTTTTATTATAAAGTCCTTCACTTGCTCCACATCTTTTGGACTCTTAAGGCGAAAATCCAGCATTTCTTGGATAATTTCTCCCCTTATTTCTTCTTCATCCAGGTACTGGTCCTTCAATAATTTTAGAGCCACTGGGTAGCTGCTTTCAGAAACAGAAAGATGGTCGATAAGTTGAAGGGCTCTACCTTCTAGGGAACACCTAAAAAAATATAACTTACTAGTGGCAGATGGTATCGATGCTGCACAGTTTTCAAACTTAGTAAGAGAGTCTTTGAAACTTCTCTTATTTGTTTCAAATTCCTTTCCACTGAAACGTGGCCCATTCAACCTTATTTTAAAAGGTCCCACCACAAAAGACGAATGGGCTGTTGGGTTGAAGTGGAAGGATCTACCTGGTTCAGGGGTACCAGCTGCCTCCTGACTTTGAGGGTTTAATGGCTGGTCTACATTGCGGGATTGTTGATTTTTAGAAGGGACCACTGAAGTTTTTCCTTCTCTTGTTTCCCTCAAATTATTTATTTGCTGATGCACATCTATCTTAAATTTAAAAGATGTCTGAAACAATTCGGCTAACTCTTTAGACTCCTCCTCGGCAGCCAGTTGTTCTTCCATTGTCCATGACACTGCCTCTAGATCTTCTAGCCATCCTTCGATATCCTTTTCAAAGGACAAAAACACTTTCATCGACATTTGTTCCTTTTCTAGACACCTTATGGTCGATCTTATCTTCCGTTGAAGATGAGTCCTTCGTTTCTCTATCTCCCTCATGCTGACTGGGTTTGCCATTTGGTTGTTAAAGGGAAAGGCAAGTTCGTATCACAGCAACGTTCTTTTCCGTTGGTTGCAAATCCAAACCTTTCTTAGTCAAATCAATTCCTTTTGAAATGTGTGGGAATAAATCCCTATGTAAGAAAAGATCCACTTCAAAGTCAATACCCTGAAAAGGGGCCGAGGCAGCAGTTGGGGGTGGGTTGCAAAAGGAATTGCTCCCTTAGCGACCCAACCAATAGGTCCGGTAACAATAGGTAATGGGGCAGAGAACGGTTTTCTCTGCAGGAGTAACGATCCAGTGTCTGGTCTATAGTGAGTCGAATTCTGTACTAATTCTGGTCTCCTCCAAGCTCTGGAACACAATAACACTTCAGCTCTCATCAACTGAACTGATCACTCAACTGATCACAACACTCCGGTGAGAGGTAGAACCTCTATTTATAGGCTTGTAACAACCTGCCACCCCCATCTTAACACATATAAATATCACCTCTTTATCTCTGCTCTTGTTGGTGTTTCCCCACCCCACTTGAAGCCCGGCAACAGCAACGGTATGTATCACTTTCTTTTTTTTTCTTCCGAATGTTACCGACCCCCTTAAGAATAACTTCTGAAACTTGTCTTCTTTTTTTTTTTAGAATCAGACGACTTTAATATAAAATTGTAAACTAACGATAGAAACGACGACCTTTTTACGCAATTAGAACAAAAGAACATTTTTTTTTCACCTTTCTTTAGAACCGGACGACTTTAATGAAATACAATTTTAAACTTACCTCTTTGTTTTTGAAGCAGACGACTTAGAACGAAAGAAGGAGCAATTTTATTATTTTTTTTTTCAGAGTTTCATGACTGCAAATCTATGGATACCTATTCCTTAAAAGCAC
Organism: Sepiola atlantica; assembly: GCA_963556195.1. Lineage (NCBI taxonomy): Eukaryota > Metazoa > Mollusca > Cephalopoda > Sepiida > Sepiolidae > Sepiola > Sepiola atlantica. The sequence continues at coordinate 148,056,950 of OY744519.1, forward strand.
CGGCATTTAATTAGAAAACTATAACTAATGTTTATTTCAATTGTCGCTATCTTAAGGCTGAAAAGTTCAATAAAACGATACAAAAATAAAAGGCATTATTTTACACTGAAAAGAAATAGGAATATGTCATGACATATGAAGCCCCCTGAATTGTTGCGTTGAAATAATTATGCTCAAACAATTCAATAAAAACTGAACCAATATCTGATGGTTGTCTCTTAGGAAACCCACTGTAATCTTGGATCTGTGGGTTGAGTCGTAACTTTAAAAATTGTATCAGTTATTTTAATTTATAACATTGAGCACAAGAGAAATTCACCACATGTTTGAGAACAAAATTCTCCCACCCATCTCAATCTTGAGACTAGGATTCAGTTGTTTTGTTGTTCCATTTACTTGTGGGGGATATCCAGCTCCACAAAAAGAATACTCTGGATAAAAATTTCCTCTGCCAAGAGTGATCTCACCTCCTCAGAACAGATACATTTTGATTAGAGTTGGGCGGTTTTTAAATTTTGGTTTCGGTATCGGTTTCGGTTTTTTTCCCTTAAAACCTCGGTTTACGGTTCGGTTTTGTTGAAAAAAATTTTTTTACTATGGAAGCTATTCATTCTGTTGTGTGATGATTAGTTATTATTCAACGTTTAGTTGAATTATGCCACTGTTTCGATAATTTTGTGACTGAATCATTCTCCATGATATGAATCATAAGTTTTAAGGTGTTGACTGTTGTAATCAAAGTTCTGATACCTTTTTAACAGTTAACTCGTTAAAACAGTGACCAAAGATTCATGAAAGATTTCTGAAGAATAAAACTGAGTTTGTAATATACATTCTATCTAATTCTTTAACCCATCAGAAGCTAAAATATAACTCAGAAATGCAAGAAATTAAAAAACGAAAATTTATTTAAACAAACAAAATAATTTTACAAATAAAATTAAGCAAAAATGATGATGAAAATGAAATATTGTCAAAATTATTTGACAGATACAAATTTTAATTTTTTAATAGGTGAAAATGTTTGCAAGACGTTGTGTTTTGTCGCGTAAAATAAACACACCATATACTTCTCGAATTGCCGGTGTTGACTGTTGGGATGTCTGTCATTTTGTGTGCTCGAAGTTTTGTCAACTGGTGCGTGTTGGGGTTAATATTTGTTTTTAAGACAGGGTAATAAAACTTTATAGACATGCGTAAAAGACTAGTAGTACAACCGAAAACCGCGCCAAGGGAAAAGGAAGGATGGTTAAAAAAAAGTAGAGATTATTAATTCTCTAAAGTCATTTTTTAAGCTTTAAGGTAATTTTAGTCATAGAATTCATGACTTGGATTAAAGTTTAATAATTAAACTTTCGAATAAATTGTCAACTCTAAATAAATACCATATTAACAATTTAGTAAAATATAAATCGTTGCATAGTCTACTTTTTGAATAACCCATTTTTGGGAGAGAAAACGGTATAGTTGAGAGATAGTTCTCTAGAAATTACAATTTATGTATGAAGTGGCTTTTCAAAAGTAAACAATGAAATGCCTAATGTTTAAAATAATTTTAAAAATCCGAATAAAGTGACATTAGCATTGGCAACTACTTTTTTTCTTTTTAAATGTTTATACTTACTCACTACTTTTTGTTTATTTACTTTTACAAGTATTTTTTCAAAATTTCATTTTAATAACTTATTTTTTTAGATAACTCTGAAACAAACAAATAATTATTTTACAATTTTGAGTTGAATCAAATAGATTTTCGACATCATACGGAACGCGTTTGATTTTTTCTTTTTCATTTGAAAATAGTTTATGCTAAAAATACGATGTCATGTTGTCTGTCGTATTTCTCTCTTTTTCATTTGAAAATTCAAAATGTTAATAAACAAATTGTAAACAAAGATTTCTTCCTACAAGTAGCAATACACATGAAAAAATTTAAATTGCTTAAAATATCTCAATAATGGCATACATAGGAAGAGCTTGATGATCTAAGAAAGAATCTTTTTAAATTTTTTAAATCTGACTAAAAATAAGGAAGTTATAACTATTTTTGTGCCTCGCACAATTGGATATTTTCCCGTCTTTAATACCATATGCGTTTCGTCACATTTTTTACACTAATTTTTCAGTAAAAATGTTATATCTTTGTTAAAACACAAGATTAAGCAATGAAATTTACCATATAAGTGTATTTTTGTACAAGGAATCAGAATATGCCACTGAAAATCTCCAGAAATTAATGGTTTCCAAGTAATCTGCACTAAGTGCACATAAATATGCTGCAATACCTTAAAAATACCATGAATCCATTAAAAGAAAGAAGTTAGAAAACTCAAAGTTGAATTGTAATACATTTTATATACAAGAAACTAAAATCTAATACTAGGACTGTTTAAAAATGAATATATTGCAAGATTTCTGTAGCATTATTGTAGATTTACACCTTCTGCTAACTCACCCCCTTACCTCCCCAAAATATGAGATTCTACTTTTTTTATTTAGGCAATTACATGTTAACACCCTGAAAAACTTGGCAAAAAGAAAGAAACAAAAACAATTATTTTAGAATTTAAAGTGGGGATCAGTTTCACATAAAATAATCCCCCATTTCAAGGCCATTCTAGCGTTTTAGGACAGTTAATTATTTTTTCTATGGGAGATAAATCCTGTGCGTTTTTCTTGTTTTTTTGTTTTTTTTCTGTTTTTTTAGACGATTATAAGGGTTTTTGTGGGAGGAGGGGGGCTTACCACTTGAACTTCAGGTTAGTGGTAGGGCTAGGGGCAATTAAGTGTGAACACCCAGAAAGAAAAAAAAACAATTCATTTAGAATTTCGAGTGGGGGATTAGTTTCACATATATTTAATGCAGAATAATTCACCATTTCCGGGCCATTCAAGCGTTTTAGGGCATTAATCAATTTTTTTCTATGGCAAATAAATCCTGTGCGTTTTTTTTTATGGGCGTCTGCTTTTTTTTTTTTTTAGACGATTATGTGTGGTTTTAATGGGCTTTTTTGTAGGATTAGGGCTTCCTACTCGGACTTAGGGTTAGTGATAAGGTTAAGGAAGGGGTTTTGTTTTGGATGGAGGTTGCCATTCGGACTTAGTGTTAGAGTTAAGGAAGTTTTTTAGGAGTGGCTTGCCACTCATATTTAAGGTTAATGGTACGATACGTTCAAGATGGCATTTTTAGGAGGTGGGCTTGTTAGTCGTACCTAGAGTTAATGGTAGAGTAATTATTTATTTTATAAATTTCACTAAAAGGCAAGAATGCCCGGGAAATCGGAGATCATTTTACATTAAATTTATATGCGAAACTGATCCCCCACTCTAAATTCTAAACTATTTTTTGTTGTTTTGTTTTTTCTTTTTTCGCCAAGACTTTAAGACGTAATCGCCTAAAAAAGTAGAATCTTAATTTTTTTTTTTTTAAATTGGCGACTAGAAATTCATTACTACTAGAAGTTCGAAAGTTGAGTGAAAACCAGTATTTTTTAAAGTATTTTTTATAAAAGAACCAAATAGGATTAACTTTTTTTAAAAGTATTTTTATCTTTTTTTACAAGACGCTGCTGCTGATTGATTGTTATATCAGCAATACTAGTAGCCATTGTTGACTTTCGCTCAAAAAAAGGACAATATTTTTTAGGATAAGATAATTTAAAATTACTATTACCGAAAGACAAAACAACGTACAATTATAATTTTAATGCATAAAAAAAGATGAAAGATTAATTTATTTACTAGTTGGGTACGAAAAATGTAACAACATTTTCTATATTCATATTTTAAAATGTTTAAAATTCGTTCTAGAATGAAAATAAACAAAAATCGCCTCGTGTTTATAGCAGTAATTGCAGTAATATATTTGTTCAATCTGTCCTCTTACTAATATAACATTTTTTGGTAATATTCAATTTTATTCAAATCGGAAAATCTTTTCAACCGTGTTTCCTTGTATATGGTGGCTTACTGTAATAAAAACACAATACCGAACGGTTACGGTTTTAAAAAAAACAACCGATTCGGTATACGGTATGGAGACGAAACCGAAAAACCGCGGTTTTTCGGTAAAACCGCGGTTTTTCGGTAAAACCGCCCATCTCTAATTTTGATGCCATTTTTGTGTCAACACACGTGGTTTGAGCAAATTTTACTGAACTATTTGCTAAACGCACCTGCAGAGCTGGATAGTTGTACGGTTCGCCAATACCCGTACATTTGTATTATTTGGTTTATTCGAACTATTGTTCTCAACTTGGGTGTTTTTCTTATGTTTCGACTGATGTAATCTCCAAACTTTCTTCGGGTGCATCTTGTTGAACTACGGAATCTGTACAGAAGTTTAAACGGAACTTGTTATTTAATCCACAGGGCTAGCTTGACCTCGTTCAATCAACAAAGGCTTCCGTTCAAAATTCCATACAGATTCCGAGCTGAACAAAATGCACCTGTTGGAGATTTCATTGGCCGAAACGTTGAAAATAACATCCAAGATGAGAACAATAGTGTGAATAATACAAATTATCAATCCTTATCTTACAAATTCCGAAATGCTTTTGTACTCATTATTTTGTGTGTGTTTACCATCTAACATCTCTCCTGCTCTCTCACACTGGTGTATCCTCTAAAACTTTTCATAAAATGTTTCTCTAGAACAAGTACTCCCAAAAGTGATCCCCTAAAAAGTAGAACCCTAACATGGGTCAACCAAAGAGCTTTCATCAACAAGTTTTGTCTGCATATGCGATACTTATATAATTTGAGTCCAAGATGAATTACAATTCCCACTTGAGTGCATTTATCACCTAGAAAGGAACTAATAGATCGGGAGGGCATTGAGCCAGGCACCACTTGTCGGCTGTGACATAACTAGTAGATGGACAAGATAGTGCAGATCCAGAGAGAGAGAGACTCAAGTTAGTCTAATTGGCCTCACATTTCTATTTTATTTTTAACTAGCGGGGCTACCCGGCGTTGCTCGGGGTCATAAAAACATATATTTGAAGAAAGATCGTGTGTGTAACATCTTTATATTCAAACTTCTATGTCCGACCCTCTCTCTATAGCCGTCTCTTTATCTGCTACCTTTCTCTTCCCTGGTCGCCCCATTTTGCCGCTACTTTCTAATTTTGCCTTTTGCAAAAGCTGTTTCTTCCCCACCATTTCTCCTATTGCCCAGGGTAATAGTATGACATATTTCTATAAAAAGTAACACCTCTATCTGCGCCTTCTATATAGGTACTTATCTCCACCCCGGTGTTCATACTATATACATATCTATCATCACCCCGGTGCGCATACTATATACGTACCTATCGCCGCCCCGGTGCAGATACTATTTAAGTACCTATCGCCGCCCCGTTGCGAATGCTAAATAGTACCTATCGTTGCCCCGGTGTGAATGCTAAATACATACCTATTGCGCCCCGGTGTGCATGCTACATAAGTACCTATCGCTGCCCTAGTGCGAATACTAAAGACATACCAATTGCGCCCCGGTGTGCATGCTACATAAGTACCTATCGCTGCCCTAGTGTGAATAATTAATATGTACACATTGCCACTTTGGTGCGAATGCAAAATACGTACCTATCGCCGCTTTGGTGCGAATGCTAAATACGTACCTATAGCCGGTCCGGTGCGAATGCTAAATACGTATCAATAGCCGCCCTGGTGCGAATGCTAAATACGTACCTATAGCCGCCCCGTGCGAATGCGAAATACATACCTTTCGCCGTTCTGGTGCACGTGCTATATACATACCTATCGCCGCCCTGGTGCGCGTGCTATATATGTACTAATCGCCGCCGCAGAGCGCATGCTATGTACGTACTTATTGCTGCCCATGTGTACATGCTATATACGTAGCTATCGCCACCGCTGAATTCTGAATACGTACCTATCGCCACCCCGGTGTGGAAGCTAAATACGTACATATCGCCGCTCCGGTGCGAATGCTAAATACATACCTATCGCCGCCCCGGTGTGAATTCTAAATACGTACCTATCGCCGCCCCGGTGTGAATTCTAAATACGTACCTATCACCGCCCCGGTGCGGAAGCTAAATACGTACATATCGCCACCCTGGTGCGAATGCTAAATACATACCTATCGCCGCCCCGGTGCGGAAGCTAAATATGTACATATCGCCACCGCGGTGCGAATGCTAAATACATACCTATCGCCGCCCCGGTGCGGAAGCTAAATACATACCTATCGCCGCCCCTGTGTGAATGCTAAATACATACCTATCGCCGCCCCGGTGTGAATGCTAAATACATACCTATCGCCGCCCCGGTGCGAATGCTATATACATACCTATCGCCGCCCCGGTGTGAATGCTAAATACATACCTATCGCCGCCCCGGTGTGAATGCTAAATACGTACCTATCGCCGCCCTGGTGTGAATGCTAAATACGTACCTTTCGCCGCCCCGGTGCGCGTGCTATATACGTACCTATCGTCCCCCCGGTGCGCGTGCTATATATGAACCGATCGCTGCCCCAGTGCGCATGCATAATACATACCTATCACCTACTTATTGCCGCCCATGTGCACATGCTATATACGTACCTATCGCCACCGCTGAATGGTAAATAAGTACCAATCTCCGCCCAGGGATGAATGCTAAATACGTACATATTGCCGCCCCGGTGTGCATACACCATATGTACCTATCACTGCCCCAGTGCGAATACTAAATATGTACATATCGCCGCCCCGGTGCGATTGCTGAATACGTACCTATCGCAACCCCGGTGCGAATGCTAAATACGTAGCTATTGCCACCCCTCTGCACTACTATATAAGTACCTATTGCCACCCCGGTGCACATACTATATATAAACCTATCGCTGGCCCGGTGTGCATACTATATTTGTACCTATCGCGGCTCTGGTGCGCATACTACATACTTACCTATCTCTATATATGTACCAATCTCCAGCCCAGTTCGCATACGTAAGAACTCATTAATTCGCCCCTGTCGTCTTAGAAAAACAAAATAGTGTCTATTCATGTATTGTCACTATCATAAATATAAATATTTTTAGTTAAAAACAGAAAAAAATACATTTTTTTGCCTCCCCACAAGAAAAGTTTTTTTCTATCATCCCACATATTTAGAAATATTTTTAATTTAAATGAAAAAAAAAAAGAAAAATGTCTGACCCCCCCTACCCCCCCAAAATTTTATGTTCCCCCCATACATAGAAATATTTTTATTTTAAAAAAGAAAAAAAAAAAATTTTTTTAGCTCCCCTCCGAAAATTTTTTTTTTCATCCTCCCCCATACATATAAATATTTTCAATGAAAAAGATAAAAGAAATAAAAAATATTTTGCATTCCCCCCAATTTTTTTTACACTTCCGATGCGCATGCTATATACGTATTTATTGCCGCCCATGTGCACATGCTATATACGTTCCTATCACCACTGCTGAATGCTAAATACGTACCTATTGCTGCCGCGGTGCGAATGCTAATTAGGTTTTCAGCGTAGATGCTGTTAAAATATTAACCAAACCTATCACTACAGTAGCTCTATCTAGGATATTGAGCACTTTTCTCCCGGATAACGCCGAGTACTTTGAAAATCAAGGAGGCCTCCTGAGCACTACTTAAATTACTCTTATCGATTCCCCCATCCTTTTCAGCGTAGATGCTGTTAAAATATTATCTAAACCTATCACTACAGTAAGTCTATCTAGCACATTGAGAACTTTTTTCCCGGACAACACCGAGTACTATGAAAATCAAAGAGGCCTCCTGAGAACTACTGAAATCATTTAGGTATCCTCCCTCCTTTTCATCTGCAAAATAGTCCAAAGGGGAACGAAGATAGCGTTAAAATATTTTAAAAACCTATCACTACAGTAGCTCTATCTAGCATATTTAGCACTTTTCTCCCGGACAACGCCAAGTATTTTGAAAATAAAGGAGGCCTCCTGAGCACTACTGAAATCACTTAGGTATCCCCCCTTCTTTTCATCTGCAAAATAGTCCAAAGGGGAACGAAGATGGCGTTAAAATATTTTCTAAACCTATCACTAAAGTAGCTCTATCTAGGATATTGAGCACTTTTCTCCCGGACAACGCCGAGTATTTGAAAATCAAGGAGGGCTCCTGAGCACTACTGAAATAACTCTTATCGATTCCCCCATCCTTTTCAGCGTAGATGCTGTTAAAATATTATCCAAACCTATCACTACAGTAGGTCTATCTAGCACATTGAGCACTTTTTTCCCGGACAACGCCGAGTATTTGAAAATCAAAGAGGCCTCCTGAGCACTACTGAAATCACTTAGGTATCCTCCCTCCTTTTCATCTTCAAAATCGTTCAAAGGGGAACGAAGATGGCGTTAAAATATTTTCAAAACCTATCACTAAAGTAGCTCTATCTAGGATATTGAGCACTTTTCTCCCGGACAACGCCGAGTATTTGAAAATCAAAGAGGCCTCCTGAGCACTACTGAAATAACTCTTATCGATTCCCCCATCCTTTTAATCGTAGATGCTGTTAAAGTATTATCCAAACCTATCACTACAGTAGCTCTATCTAGGATATTGAGCACTTTTCTCTCGGACAACGCTGATTATTTGAAAATCAAGGAGGCCTCCTGAGCACTACTGAAATAACTCTTATCGATTCCCCCATCCTTTTCAGCGTAGATGCTGTTAAAATATACTCCAAACCTATCACTACAGTAGCTCTATCTAGGATATTGAGCACTTTTCTCCCGGACAACGCCGAGTATTTGAAAATCAAGGAGGCCTCCTGAGCACTACTGAAATAACTCTTATCGATTCACCCATCCTTTTAATCGTAGATGCTGTTAAAATATACTCCAAACCTATCACTACAGTAGCTCTATCTAGGATATTGAGCACTTTTCTCCCGGACAACGCCGAGTATTTGAAAATCAAGGAGGCCTCCTGAGGACTACTGAAATCACTTAGGTATCCTCTCTCCTTCTGATTTGCGAAATAGTCCAAAGGGGAACGAAGATGGCGTTATAATATTTTCCAAACCTATCACTACAGTAGCTCTATCTCGGATATTGAGCACTTTTCCCCGGGTGCCATACTGCAGAAGCCTCAGGTTCCTATACCGCAGAAATCCCCCACCGGTTGCTATACAGCAGAAGCCTCTACTGATATCACTCTTACCGATCCCCCCTCATTTTTATTCTGCACAAAAGTCCGAAGAGAATCGTAAATGACGTTAAAATATTACACAAACTTATCACTACAGTAGCTCTATCTAGAACATTGAGCAGTTTTCTCCCAGACAACGCCGAGTATTTAAAAAATCAAGGAGGCTTCTGGAGCACTACTGAAATCACTGTAACCGTCCCCACACCCCCGCTTTTCATCTGCAAAATCGTCCGAAGAGAAACGTAGATGCTGTTATTCGGCATTCCCCGATAGGGCGCCTCTAGCAATAAACTTACTCCTCCCCAAAGAGGGGAGGCAAAGCCTGGGAGTGTGGACCTCCTAGAACTGCACAGGACAAACCCATAGACCGACGGAATGAAGCCCCGAAGGCCAAGACGATACCAGTCTATGGGGTGCAGTATCCATCGAAACAGATACTACACTTTGATGTTAGCCAAAAGAAGTGAATTAATGTCATTTTCGGTAATGGCGTATGAAAGCTATGTTGAATTAGAGAAAAACGGCCTAGGGGAGTCTAAAATTCATTGTTGATATTCCAAACTTATATAAGAATTTGTTAAATAGTAGTATACAATGTTTGTTGAAAGAAAATCCTAGTTATTATTACTTGTTAATTTAATAATGTAATTTAAACAGTGTCTAGTGGATAGACCGCTGTTCAGGTGTAGATTGGTTATAAATACCGCAACAAAAGTTGGAATTCTTACGATTCGTTGGCCTTTTGGCTAAGATCAAAGTGTAGTATCTGTTCCGATGGATACTGCACCCCATAGACTGGTATTGTCTTGGCCTCCGGGGCTTGATTTACGCCGGTCTATGGGATTGTCCTGTGCAGTTCTAGGAGGTCCACCCTCCCAGGCTTCGCCTCCCCTCTTTGGGGAGGAGTAAGTTTATTGCTTACTGTCTGAGGCGCCCCTACCGGGGAATGCCGACGGGGCTGCCCAGGCAATTTTTAAATGGCCAGAGTGCTCACCTCTCGAGCGCTGGCTTTTAACCCCACTTTCTCGACCCAAGCTGTGGTCACATCTTACCTGTGGGAGTAAGATAAAACTGGCCTTGTGCCTAACTCCTGGGGAGGAGTAAATACCTACGATTCGTTGGCCTTTGGCTGATGATCAAAGTGTAGTATCTGTTCCGATGGATACTGCACCCCATAGACTGGTATTGTCTTGGCCTCCGGGGCTTGATTTACGCCGGTCTATGGGATTGTCCTGTGCAGTTCTAGGAGGTCCACCCTCCCAGGCTTCGCCTCCCCTCTTTGGGGAGGAGTAAGTTTATTGCTTACTGTCTGAGGCGCCCCTACCGGGGAATGCCGACGGGGCTGCCCAGGCAATTTTTAAATGGCCAGAGTGCTCACCTCTCGAGCGCTGGCTTTTAACCCCACTTTCTCGACCCAAGCTGTGGTCACATCTTACCTGTGGGAGTAAGATAAAACTGGCCTTGTGCCTAACTCCTGGGGAGGAGTAAATACCTACGATTCGTTGGCCTTTTGGCTAAGATCAAAGTGTAGTATCTGTTCCGATGGATACTGCACCCCATAGACTGGTATTGTCTTGGCCTCCGGGTCTTGATTTACGCCGGTTTATGGGATTGTCCTGTGCAGTTCTAGGAGGTCCACCCTCCCAGGCTTCGCCTCCCCTCTTTGGGGAGGAGTAAGTTTATTGCTTACTGTCTGAGGCGCCCCTACCGGGGAATGCCGACGGGGCTGCCCAGGCAATTTTTAAATGGCCAGAGTGCTCACCTCTCGAGCGCTGGCTTATAACCCCACTTTCTCGACCCAAGCTGTGGTCACATCTTACCTGTGGGAGTAAGATAAAACTGGCCTTGTGCCTAACTCCTGGGGAGGAGTAAATACCTACGATTCGTTGGCCTTTTGGCTAAGATCAAAGTGTAGTATCTGTTCTCGGCATTTTTGCCTTGAGATAAAGTGTATTATCTAGTCCTATCCGATAGGTGTCGATCTTACACTCTCGAATCAAAAATCAGATTATCATTTTATTTTTGAATCCCTTTTCCTTGTGTTCACTTCCTCTCCCCTAAAGTACGGCCTGATAGTCGCCCACTGTCGGGAATTTCGCCATAGGCGCTCACATCGACGAATGCAGGAACTTCCCCCCCCCCCCCCCCCAATTCGGCCTAAGGCGCTCATACTGGCGAATGCCGACACTCCTCCCCTAATTTGGCCTGAGGCGCCACACCGGCGAATGCTGAAACTCCTCCTCCCCAAATTTCGCCTGAGGCGCTAAAACCGGCGAATGCCGACACTCCTCCTCCCCAGATTTGGCCTGAGGCGCTCATACCGCCGACTGCCGACATTCCTCCTCCCTAAATTCGGCCTGAGGTGCCCCACCGCCGACTGCTGACATTCCCCCTCCCCAGATTTGACCTGAGGCGCCCCACCGCCGAATGCCGACACTCCTCCTCCCCAGATTTGGCCTGAGGCGCCCCACCGCCAAATGCCGTTTTTTCCCTTCCACCGCCGAATGCCGATACCGCCCCCCCTCCCCCATGTAATGCATGGGATGAGTGCATCATGACAACGGAACCGAATCGACCCTACCTCAACACTTCTCAAATAAGGAGGAGATAATGCATGGGATGAGTGCATCATGACAACAGAACCGATACGACCCTACCTCAACACTTCTCAAAAAAGGAGGAGGTAATTCATGGGAGGAGCACATCATGACAACTGAACCGATAATATTCTACATCTACACTTCTCAAAAAAGAAGGAGGTAATGCATGGAATCAGTGCATCATGACAACGGAACCGATACTACCCTACCTCAACACTCTCAAAAAAGGAGGAGGTAATGCTCACACCGGCGAATACCGTAACCCCCCCTCCCCAATTTGGCGTGAAAGGAGGAGGTAATTCCTATCATGATAACAGAACGGCCACAGGGAAGAAGGGGGGGGGGGAATATTAGCGTCTATTAATAATTATTAAGAAAGAAAGTGTGAGAGGGAAAAATGACAGAAAGAAAAACTGCCACTCTCTGACGTCATGATGACCTGATATAACCGGACACAATTTAGGTCAAGACCGGGTACATCCGGCAAGGGATTATGGGACAAGTGCGGATGTGATTGAGCAACCCTTGTTTCACTACACACTCTTAACGTAGGATTCCTATGTTGTTATTGATGCATCCGGACAGAAGTTATTGGATGATCTGATAGAACCGGACACAATTTAGGGCAAGACCGGGTACATCCGGCAAAGGGATTATGGGATGCTTACAGTGACTCGGCATTTTTATCGGATTAGTACATAAATACATTAGATTATTTCGAATTTACTACATATTAACGTTGAAATTTCGTGTAAAATACGAAAAAACTGCTACCTTTTGTCGGAAAGTGGTCCGGTTCACTGTCAGCGAGTGAATCGTTTGTCGTGATTTTTAGATATTATGATTCCGGGATATGTACGGTGCTAAAGATATCAACTTTTTGACATGTCGCCGCGTAGTTTTTGAGGAGTATCTGGACATACAAACAAACAAACAGACAGACATACAGACAACTGGCCTTTATATAATAGATAATAATAGAAGAAGAAGAAGATAGAAGAAGAAGAAGATGGGACGGCGTCATCATCATATTCGGTTCAACGTCCGTTTTACATGCTAGCATGCGTAGGACGGCTTTAAGAAATTGATTTCCAAAATAACCTATCTCTTTCAGGTCTTTATTCCTCTTTCCTTGAGGTTCATTTTTATCACTTCCACCCATGTTTTCTTTGGCTTTCTCCTGTGAACTGACCCTGCTACCTCAGCTGTTCTACATCTATTAACCTAAGAACTCTCATATCGAACATGATTCTTTGATCAACAAATTCAATATCGCTATTATTTTTGTTTTGAGTTAACTCCGAAACTAACTGTTGACTATGAATTTTGGATCACAGCTGCTAGGCGTAAGGGTTGGTAATGTGGGTTATATTTAATTTAGTTTAATGCAAAAGTGGACTGGAACCCCTTTGTGAAAATTCAGATGCCTCCAATTTTTATGAAATTTTAACCAATGTTATTAGATATCAATTAATAAATAATTCCCCAAATTCCAGTTTATTTGTAAGGGTTTTAGTGGTCATATTATTATGGGCTTTAGGGGCATATTATGATGGGCCCATCCTCCCATTTGAAAATTCAAATATATTTTGATTTGCATGAAATTTGATTGATAGCTATAAGACACGAATTAAGCAAAGTTCCATGAATGTTAATTTCTTCTTGAGTCCAAAAGTTTAGACAATTTTCTGTCATTTAAGGAATTTTAATCAAAATTAGAATAAAGATTCTAGACATAATGTTTAGTTTTCAAAATTTTTGAACTGAGGATTGAGAATTTGTTTTACTTGGATTATTCAAGATGAGAATAGTAGTGTGAATATCTTTAAAAAAAAGTAAAAAATCAAATTCCTATTTTAATAATGAACTAAATTTATATGGAAAAAAGGGCAGATGTGAAGATGACCTGTGTCAATCCAAAATACGTCCCACATGACTAGCTACTTTTGCAATTGATATTCAACTGAAAAAGCAAATCTTTCAGATTTTCTCACTGTTTTTAGTGTTTATTTATAAATTCATTTGTTTCCATATTATTTTCATCTCCACCCTTTAAAATGTAAATATTTTTAACATAGTTCACCCCAAACAAGGCAGGCTGTCACTGTAGACATAAGGGGCTACTGGAAAAAAAAAAGGGTGAAGGTTTGGGGGGGGGGGTCAACCTAATTTAGGAGCTGTGCAGCGAGATGTCTGTTTACATTAGTTTTAAATTTCTGCATGCCAGTACTGTCGGGGAAACAGGGGGCAGGGAAGGAGTTCCAGAGGCCAGCAGCACGAGGAAATAAGCTTTTGGAGTAGAAAGCTCTTTGGCATCTGGGGACCTCCAGTGTATGGATGGGATTTGTCAGGTTGGTCTAGTGAATTTATGTCGTCGGGGGTACCAGAGCAGCAAGATCATCAGAGCACAATCCATTAAAGTACTTGTAAAACAGGCACAAGGAAGCAACACTGCGGCGATAGGACAGGGGTTGGAGCTTGGTGGATAGTGAAGGACCTATCAAGTTGGCGACTCTTTTTTGGACCTTGTCCAAGAGGGAGAGACTACCGGACGATGCACCAGCCCAGATGTGACAACAATACTCCATGTATGGGCAGATAGTGGCTTAGTAGAGATACAGAATAATGTCAGGTGTGAGAAGTTTACTGGCACGGTAGAGAGATCCCACCTTCTTTGCAGCAGTCCTAGCAATGTTTTCAATGTATTTATTCCAATTCATGTTATTTGTGAAAGTTAGGCCGAGTTGTTTGAATGATGAACTCTCAGGCAGGGTGCTATTTGCCATGACAATCGGTGGTTGAAGAGGTTTCTTGTAGTTATAGAAGGAAAGTAGCTTTGTGTTTGCGGCATTAAAAGTTACCATCCATTTTTGACCCTATTCCACTACAGACTGGAAGTCATTTTCTAAGGATTCAGCCATTGCCTCAGATATGTGCGCGTCAGTTTTGCCCACATGACGAGAGTAGAGCGTGCTGTCATCAGCAAAAATTCCTATCTCAGTCGCAATGGCATCAGGGAGGACATTTATGAAAATCAGAAACAATAGTGGTCCAAGAATAAATCCCTGAGGTACACCAGCATTTATGTCATGTTGCTTAGAAGAACGGCCATCGAGTACAACCTGGATCTTTCGTTTTGTTAGGAAGGATTTAATTATATTAAATATTTGTCCAGTAATATCATATGAGTGCAGTTTTATGAGAAGCCCTTCATGCCAGAGCTTGTGAAAAGCCTTGGATATATCGAACGCTACCGCCCTAGCTTCACCTGCCTTGTCCAGTGTATGGTATATGCGTTCAGAGATGACCGTTAGGATATCTGCAGTAGATCGTGCTTGTCTGAATTCGTATTGATGATCAGAAAGAAGTTTAGCATTAACTAGGTGCCTGACTATCGCTAGATTAATTAATGATTCAAAGATTTTAGCAAATATCGGGAGTAGACTGATTGGGCGGTAGTTTAGAGGATCAATTCTATCTCCAGAATTCTTGAAGACTGGTACCACAGAGGCAATTTTCCAACTATCAGGGAAACAAGCTTCATTAAAGCATTTGTTGTATAGGTATGAGAGGACAGGGGTCAGCTCAGCAGAGCATTTCTTTATCACTATTACTGGTGTAAGATCAGGCTTTGGAGGTGTCAAGGTTTTTTATGATGTGTGTCGCTTGAGACGGGGTGATGACCAGGTTCTCAAGTGTGGCTTCAGTCTGCAATGGGAATTTAGGGAGGGGGTGGTTTGCCGAGTCCAGAGTGGAGTTTAAGGCAGAACACTGGGCAAGTAGTTCAGCCTTATCAGTTGCCGTGCAGACAACATCGTTGTGATTGGATAGTGGGGGAATTGTCGATTGTTCATCACACTATTGTAAATTTTTCAGAAATCACGAGTACCTAGTTTCTGTGACTGAATGCCTTTTTGGCTATCTCTTTATACCTCTCTTTGCTTCATCTATCACTACTTTGAAATCATTTCTTGCCTCTATAAATTTTTGTCTGTCTGCAGTTGACTTATGGCTGCTGAATTTTCAGAATGCCTTCTATCTCTCAGCAATAGCAGCTACACATTCTGAGGTGAACCATTGAGGAGTGTGGGGTTTGCTGAAGAATTTTCGTGTGGGGACATAAGCATCAATGCCTGCTTTGACCCATTCAGTTAGCTCATTTGCACACTGATCAGCAGAGAGTGAGAAGGTTTCACCCCATGAGGCGTCGCTGATGTGATCTCTGAGGGATTCAAAATCAGCCTGCTCATAGTTTCTCGTTTTAAGCAACGGCTCTTCAGCTTTTGGACAAGTTTTTAAGGTGATAAGTATCATTACCACAAGGTGATCAGAGTTTCCGAGCAGGCTATGGACATTCGCCACACACAAGCCTCAGGTAGTGAGGTCAAGAACAGGTCGAGAAGTGAGGCTTGCTGGTCCGCACGATCTGGAAGGCGGGTCGGAAAAGTGACAGCCTGTGAGAGGTCGTGAGCTGAGGAGAAATTAAAGGTAGAGTTCCCAGCTGCATCAGTAACGCTGAAGAATCCCAACCAGTCACGGTGCATTAAAATCCTCAAATACATGTATTTGGACATTCGAGTTGAGTGAGAGTGCTCTATCTAAGCTTTCAGAGACAGTCAAGCAGGGTACAGTCCTGAGTTGAAGGAGATCGATATAAGAAATATAAGTAACTAACTCTGTGATGTAAGGTCAATCTAAACCACATGTAGGCTTGGTCATCTGATTCTAACCTATGTTCTCTAGTCAAGGGGAGGGTGTTCCGAACATGAACTCCTAGCCCAGAGTCCTTACGGTAGAGTGGAAGGTAATCAGTCATGTCAAAGTGGTGAGAGGGAATTGAGGATTGAAGGTTCGTTTCACTTATGGCTAGGATATCCGGGGAGTTTGTCAAGAGAAAAGTTTCTACGCCGTTAATGTTGGTTCTAAGTCCCTGGATATTTGTGAATGCGAGCCTCAAGGGCAGAGGCGAAGATGTTTTTTGTTAAGTGTCTGGTTTAGGTTTTTTTTTTTTTTTTTTGTAAATCTATGTTTGTTTTGATATAGAGTGGGGAGGGCAAAGTGGATACTTTTTAGGTGCCAATAAGCTCACACAACCAGTCCATTAGTCGTGACTTGGTCCATGGGGGTTGTGGCCCCGGGGATAACTGTAGGGTCCCTTTCCATGCGTGACATGGCACGTACAGTTACCCACGATATTATGCAACTGTTGACGGAGCAGCCGTTCTTAGCACTACTTAAGAGTTTAGGCTCCTGTCGGAACAAGAGCGACCCAGACTAGCATTGTAAGACTTAGTGACAAAAAACTTTCCCCAAGTTGCCCGGGTAGAGAGAAAGAGAGACGGTGTTCATTATCCTAGTCAGGAAACAAGGCCAAGTACCAGACGTCTTTAGAGGCGTCCTAGTGCTTGTACCTCTATGCCTGGCTAATAGACAAAGAAGTGCGAAGGCCGGGCGATAGGCAGAGCCCATCTACTCCTTATGCAATTATAGGTTTGCAAACCGGATACTTTGTTCTAGATTCCATCTCAAGGAAGGTTGTTGATCAAGACTGAGGAGGCCTCCCTCCCCAGCAGTTTGCTGCTGAGACGTAAATAGTTAGTAGCAAGGTTTTATTGTCAGTTTTCCTTCTCTTAGATAGATGACCTGACAAAGTCTACGAGTCCAACACTCCGAGAGAGACTAGCCTGCGCCTGTCTACTAGTCCCCGCCCGCAGGGATAGTACAAGTAAATTTAGTAACATGATTTGAATTAGTAAAATTTAAAACACAGACAGTTCAGGAATTAAAAAAAAAATTAAGAACTTTGTTTTTTTTTTCAAAAAATTACACCCATAAGCTTTAGTTGAAATTTTGGTCTCCTCAACTACGTCAGACCGATGTGCTTGGTTGGGACCATAGTACCCATCCACATTCACTAGTGCCCCCTCCCCCCTAACTTTTTTTCTTCTTTCTTTCAACCCCGAACGCGTTGACCCCTCTATAACCTAGCAGAATATTAGCAAGAAAAGAAAGACAAAATAGAGATTTATGGAACAGGCAAAGGAAGCAAAAATCTGGAAAAAAGATTGTTTAACTAGATACTCATCGCAACGTTAATATATGGATTATTTCAGAAAAAGACAGTTCAGGAGTAAAAGAAAATTAAGAACTTAGCTTTATTTTTTTTTAAATTACACCCATAAGCTTCAGTTAAAATTTTGGTCTCCATTCACAGTCCGTGGCATATTTGAGAAAATATATATCAAATAAATTATTGTTTCATATTTTTGTGAAGACTTCTGTTTTATCTTGTAAAATGGACCCTGAACACTGTTCATCAGGGAAACGATTTGGAACAACAAATATAAAAAAAATCATGTATTTGCTGCAAAATTTTAATATCGGATTTTTCAATATTCACCACTCAATTTGTTCCAATTAACACAGTTCATGGTCAATTTTATAAGTAGCATTACAAATGAAAAAATTTAAATTACTTTTCCCCTCTTTAAAATACTATGCGTTTCATCGCATTTTTTACAGTAATTTTTCAGTAAAAATGTTTTATCCTTGTTAAAACACACGATTAAGCAATGAAATTTACCATATAAGTGTATTTTTGTACAAGGAATCAGAATATGCCACTGAAAATCTCCAGAAATTAATGGTTTCCAAGTAATCTGCAGTAAATGCACATAAAAATATGCTGCAATACCTTCAAAAATACCATGTATCCATTACAAAAAAGAAGTTGAATTGTAATAGATTTATGTACAAGAAACTAACATCTAGGACTGTTTAAAAATTAATATATTGCAAGATTTCTTTGGTATTATTGTAGATTAACACCTATGAGATTCTACTTTTTTTTAGGCAATGTTAACCCCCTGAAAAACTTGGCAGAAAGAAAGAAACAAAAACAATTATTTTAGAATATTTTAGTAGAATCTTATTTTTTTTTTTTAATTGGCGACTAGAAAGTCATTACTACTAGAAGTTCCAAAGTTGAGTGAAAACCAGTATTTCTTGAAGCATTCTTTATAAAAGAACCACAAACAGCATGAACTTTTTTAAGCACAAGAAGTATTTTTGTCATTTTTTTTTATTTTTTAATTTTTTAAGAAGTTCGTAAACATATTTTACAAAGCTTTACAAAGTTAGTTTATAGTTAGCTGCTGCTGCTGATTGATTGTTATATCAGCAATACTAGCAGCCATTGTTGACTTTTGCTCAAAAAGGGACAATATATTTTTGGATAAGGTAATTTAAAATTACTACTACCAGAAGACAAAACAGCATACAATCATAATTTTAATGCATAAGCAAAGATAAAAGATTTATTTATTTACTAGTTGGGGTACGAAAAATAGTTTTAAAATCATGTTCGATACACGTCATGTTAAAGGTTTATTTTTAAGATTACAAAAAAAATAATGGATAAATTAATTTCATACCCCGACAATAATTGAAATTGATATTTTTCCTGATTGTTTTCCAAATTTCATGACGAAATTCCCCAAAGATGAATGGTACGATATCTTTAAAAAGAGCGGGGGTTAAAAAAAAAACTGACGTAAATGGCTGAAAATGGCGTTAACATTTTTATGACTTTATATATCTTAAGAGTTTTCAGCAAATAATGTAGATTATTATTAATGCATGTGAAATAATATTCATTTCTGAACAAAATGGCGGTATTTTAACGACTTAAAGTGCTTCGGTTTTTAAAATGTGACTATTTTAGTAGAACTACCTTGAAATCCGTGATTATCCAAACTGTTTTATGGTCGGTGGGTATTGCTATTAGCAAAATAGGACCTGTGGCGTAACGGATAAAGTGCTAAAGTAATAATCACTTCTAAGTAACAGTCTTTTATAGGTTGATGGTTCAATCCTCAGTGCGGGCGATACTAGTAATACAATCATGAATTACTTAAGACTTCTATTTGGTCATGGCTGACAGAACGAGAGCAAGCTATTCCCGTGGATTAAAGTGTTCTGTTCCAGATTCTCAAATTCGACAGAAAGATTCCAGTGTTAAACAAAATACACCCGAAGAAGGTTGGAGGTTACATCGACTGAAACATGAGAATAACACCCAAGATGAGAACAGTAGTCCGAATAATAAAAATTATCAATCTTCATTGTTTGAGGAAAAAAGGTTGATTTTTTTTTTGCTGCCCTCTCTTTACACACACACTGGTCGTGGTCCCCAAGAAATGAATCTCAATTTCAGCTTTTTTTTTTTCCATTGGCTGCTCATGTCCCTGGTCATTGCTGTTATACAGATGGTGGATTAACTATCTGTTATCAAAACCTTTGATTATCAAAATAGTTAACCTACGTTACATCTTCTCTCAGCCAATTTATCAATCAAAAGATTTTTCAATCAAAAAGTGTCCCCCCCCCCCTCTCAAAAAAATGAACAACATTTCAGTTGATTAGTTTTTTTTATTTTTGATAAAAAAATGTTGTTATTCTTTTAGTTTGACTTTAAAATGGCAGTATGACGATCAATTCAAACGGGCCTCTTTGTGGCTGCATCTAATCGATGATGAAAACGGGTAAAATTGTGAAAGAGAATCAACCCCGTCCACTTCCAAACAGTGGCAATAAAACATCAGGTAAGCACAATGGAGGGGGGCAAATCTGTTCTTGTTTAGGGTATGATTTTTATAATGCCAGTTTTTCATTTCAACTATCTATCTTGATGTATTTCGACGTTTCGTTGAATCAACATATAACATATATAAATATTTATCTTTATAATACAATCATTAGACAACTTCATGGGTCTGTATTTCTCATGCCAACATAACTTTAATAATATTTTTATATTTTTATTTACTATTAATTGAAATAAAAAAATTATAAAACAAAATTATACAAATCCTTTTTAAAAAATAATTTAATTATGAAATTAAATACATCAGAATGCATTTTGGTTTCTTTATAAACAAAATAACATTGTAGCATTACTTGAACTGATATAATGGGGTCTCACATTAGTGAGGTGGGCTGGTGTGCAAATAGGGATCATCAGAAGATTTTTGGGCCTTCCTCACATTTATACACCCACTCCTTACCGTGAGGCTCCAAATATATCATTGTGTCATTTCAAATGTATAACGGCAAAAAAATTTTTTTTTTTTAAGTCTTTGCGCATTGTGAAAATATTGCTTAAATCTCATTGCGCGTTCGTGAGCAAGTGATATATAATTCCAATTGTCCTCATTTTGAATTGTTTCATTTTTCCATGTCCAGATTTAATGTTCCGATTTTCTATGTCTGTTATTTTTGTTCTTATGCAGGTATAAGCAGTGCCATTAGTCGAAGGAAACTTGAGTACAAGGAGAAACTTCCGTTGGCCGGCAAAAAGATTTATTTAAATTTGAAAGGAGTCCGGCAGGAGAGAAGAGTAGAAGAAAAACTAGAAAAACTTGGAGCTGTAAGTACCCCCCCATCTTCATGCATGTGCCTCCCCCATGAGGACAAAAGTTTTTGGTCTTTTTAAAAATTTTACGTGGGAAAAATTCAGCTTCACAAAAATTGGTATTCTATATTGTGACAAAATAAAAATCCAGTCTAGAAGGATTTCTCCTCCTCGTAACAACAGAGAACAGGTACTACACATTACTTCTAACCCATATGTGTAAGTAATTTATGGCGAGTTGTTGATGTGAGTTGAAGAATCATTTACCGGAGACGGGAGATTGCCATTTTATTGAATCGGCCGTGTCTATTTATTAGACTGAGCTAGTTTGAATTGAAGAAAAGGTCACCAAGTTCCATGCAAAAATACCAACATCTTCACGATAATAAAATCAACTTTATTTAACGTTTCATTAAAACAGGAACATAAGCATGTCAGGCAAGTTTGTTCAGCAAGCAGCTTAACGATAGAATATTGAGTTCTGTACTTCCATCTCGTCTTGCCGTTTTGGGGCAAAGAACGAGAACATCTTTTTAGCGTCATAAGGAATTGGTTTGTCTCTTCTCGCCAATGAGGTAGGCGGAAACAGAAATTGGCTGAAAGTCGTACGCATGTGCAGAAGTCTTTGAATTACCTAGTGTATTTCTACGTGAGTTTAAACCTGCCTGTTTTAGCCAACCGAACTACAAGTAAACATTATGCATGTACATAGAGAAGAAATAGATGTAATGGCTACAAATTCATTGTCTTTGGAGAGAGATAAGATAATAAAGTTCTTTTTAATAATTGACATCTTTGTAAACAAAAACAATACAATTGTTCTTAAAAAAACAAACAATTTTTAACGATCCTTGCCGTCTTAGATGGGTCGGGCATAACGCTCATTCATGAGGTTCTTCTCTATATGGTTAGCGCAAACGTTCTGGTGGACAGTTGAAGACATGAACGGTGGTTGGTTTGGATTAGTTAGCCGAATTATGTGACTTGGGATCAGTGAAAGTGGATTGTAATGATCAGAGACACTACTTGCTCGGTAGGAAGCTGACTCGACTCAATTAAGGTGATTCCATTACAAACCTTGCATGGAGTACTGCTGTCATATTTGGGCGGGTGAATCTGTGTCTCATTTGAGAGTTCTTGATAAGGTTCAGAAACATATCTGTAATTTGGTTGGTCCCAGCCTTCTCTACACCCTCTCTCACAGACGTGCTGTTGCTAGTCAGTCTTTTCTGTAAATTCTATTATGGCATGTGTTCTTCAGAATTCTGATCTATTCCCTGCTTCCTTTGTTCCAGCTCGTTGCTCTAGTGGTCTTCACCAATTTGCTGTTTTGATATCTCGTTAGAATACAGCTTCTTATTCCAGTAGCTTCTTTGCAAGAACTGCAGGCTTGTGGAACTCTATTTTTACTGACTGTTTTCCTCCTGTTTTCAAGACAAAAATGAAAGTCAGCTCCAGGACCAACATCTTAAGGAAACTGAATGGGATCCACAGCATACACACTAAAATGTACTGTCTTGGCCCTGTGCTATTGTCCTGTTTTGGAAAGATCAACGCATGCCAAAAAACAACACGTGCTGCTTGATCGCTGGCTGCCTGAAGTCTACCAACCTGAATAACTTACATCTCCTCACTGGCATTGCTCCTACAGCTCTGAGATGGGAAGTTGCCAGCCAAGTACAGAATTACTAAGACTATCAGTGATCAACGCCATCTCTTTCATGGACGTAAACTAACGGTCCAACGACTGAAGTCAAGGACAAGCTTCCTCAGCCATGTTGAATCCCAAACAACATCTCAGGAAGAGACCAGACTACCGCTGTGGACCAAACGGCTAAAGAATCCCCCCCCCCCCTCCTACTGACATGTGAACCTCTCTCTCCCGGTTCATAAGCACCCTGATTCCAATAGAAAACACTCGACCACTTGAGAACAGGAATGGGGTGATCAAAAGTTGTCATGAGTAGATAAGGCTACAAAACTAACCTAACAATCTGCGAATGTGGAGTGAATAACCATAGGATGCAACACTGCCCAACCGGTTCAGCTTGAAAGATCTTGCAGAGTACAACAATAATGCAAAGGACTGTAAAAAAAAGTGGAAAACTGTTGTATAACCACATGCATCGAAGACAGGCAAGAAATACAGCCTTTTTTTTTTTTTCGCATGACATGTTGCCACTTGGTTGTAATCTTGTAGCAGCTATCATGCAGGTCCACAGGGAAAACGAGTGCGGATTGCGCCGTGTATTGTTCTACATGGGCTAATTCTCGTCGTCATAAAAAGAGTAAACCCATTGCTCTGGGGAGTGGGAGAGAAAGTTTGACGTTGTGACTATGTCGAGTGCTGAGAGAGAAAAAGGGGTTCAATTTTTGACTCAACGTTTGGTTGTGAACACTGCGTCGTTCACATGCATTTTGGACTGTTGGTGAAAAGAACAAAGAATAATTTGTCGTCCCGTTTGAATTCAGTGGTAGAGTATTCTTTCAACACTGAGTAGTGAATCAAATACATTTCATTTCAGTAACTCTTCATTACACTTCTGTTCTTGAAGATACTGGTTTAATGTCAGATACAGTAGGATTTTATGCTGATATGCATGTGTGGATTAGTAAAATAGTTCCTCTGCTTGGAAGCATTGATATTTAAAAATTTTGGTCGCCAACCGTTATAAATTTACAAATATTAATGCCTCAAGACGGGGATTATTTTACTAATTCACACGCAAAACTCTATTGTCTTCTGAGACAGATAGATGGCAAAAACCAGCGCAGTGTCCTACTGTATCGGACATTAATTCATCATCACATTAATCATCCTTATAGTGTGTGTGTTTTATTTCTGACTGAGGTCAAATGCTGAGACAAACTAATACCTTTCTAGCCTTGAGCTTCTATCTTCAACATGCAAAATTAAATGACAACTTGATCAATGTAGATTTAGCGATCCTGCAAAATGACGTCCAACCAACAAGCCCCGGCATTATCATCATGCTCCCAAACCATGCCATTAATCTGAAGGCTTTTTAAAAATATTTTTATAGCAACGTTAGGGCATATGGAGTAAAAGTTGCATGGATTTATTTATTATTTACAGGGTGGGGCAAAAGCCTTGTTACCCCTACCAAGAAGAGTGGTCTGAAAGATATCACATTTCAATGTGTCAGTGTCTCAGAAATATTGTAAATAGAAATGTTTTAACTGTATTTTTGTTTTATTCACGTTTTTTTCATTTTCCATTCGATAAAAATACTTTTTTTTTGTTATTTAAAAATTATTTTTTCTTTAAATGGCAGAAAGGTTGTTCGGCCAAGGGAAACTTGCTAGCAAGTGATTAGGCAGAACTACACAGGGGAATCTAGAGACAGTTGAACCATGAACTGGAGCGTGAGCTTGCGTAATATCAGGTTGGAAAGAAAGTAATGTCGTTTTTGTCCAACACATTTATTTCATCTGAAACATTCACATTAGGGCATTTTTAATCTTTACAATAATTTCCCTCATTTTCTATGACTTCTGTCCAACAATCAACTAGCTTCTTGATGCTTTCTTCAAAAAACTTCTCTGATTTTTGAGAGAAAAACAAATTTAGGTAATTTTTGAGTTGGTCGCCATTTTCATAAATTTTATTGTTTTAAGTGATGCTGCAACGACCGGAAAAAATGGTAGTCGACTGGAGCAATGTCAGGTGAATAAGGCGGATGAGGCAAAACTTCCGAATTGAAACTTATGACCTTTTCCTGAGTGAGTTTTGCTGTGTGAGGTTTCGCGTTATCATGCTGAAGCACTACACTCTTCCTATTGGGTAATGCTGGTCGTTTTTGTGATAGAGCAATTCTTAGATCATCCAGCTGCGAACAATATTTTACTGCTGTGATTGTTTGATTAGGCTCTAATAACTCATAATTAATCGGTCCTCCTATGTCGTACCATAAAGAGAGCATAACCTTCTTTGGGTGTAGTCCTTGTTTTGGAACAGGCTGTGGACTTTTGTTTCGTTCTAACCATTGTCTTTTGCGTTGGGTAAAGAACCCATTTTTCATATCCAGTCACAATTCTTTGCAAAAAGGGTTCTCGATGATTCCTGGAAAGCAAAGATGTGCAAACAGTCAATCTTTGATTTTGTTGAGCGTCGGTCAAATCGTGGGGTATCCAGAGTCCAAGTTTTAAACTTTTCCTAACTCGTGAAATAATTGTGGTATCGGTTGTATTGAATTGTTGAGCTAATTCTCTGCTGATAACTTTGGATTGGCCTCCACAGTGTCTTTAATGGCGTGTTTATTAATTGATTTTGGCCTTCCTGAACGTCACCGATCTGACAGGTTAAAGTCTCCAGAAGAAAACTTTGCAAACCACTGTTGACATTTTCGATCATTCAGAATATTTATCCCATAGGAAGTTCCAATATTCCTTGTAGCTTCTGCAGCTGAGTTTCCTTTTTTGAATTTATAGAGCATGCACTCAGATGCTCCTCACTGATATTCATATTTTGATGGCTGAGACTGTTAAACTTAATATTTTCTAACTAATTACTATATCTGAAAGGCAAAGCAAGATATCAAGACACCAATTCAGAAAAAAATCTAGAACTGTGTATAACTTAGGTGACTGCAAAGTCATGAAGTAAAAAATACGACATTACTTAATTTCCAACCTGATACCAAAAAATGTCTGACCCCTGAACAATGGAAAAATAACGTTAAATGAATAGAAGAATTTGAATTTATGTGTGTATTTTTATATATATATGTATGTATATTATTTTTTATCATTTCAGATTATTGAAAAGTTTCTGAGTAAAGAGATTCATTATTTTGTAACTGATCAGGATAAGGAGAAATCAAAAAATGACGATCAATCTCCAAATGGCAGTCCAAACGTGCTCATCTCGAGCCCTTTTAACAGTGCGCACACCCCATCTCCATCCAATTTGGAAAAGAAAACTTTCACTGTATGTACTTACCACCTGACACATATATACGTGTCTCTCTCTCGTATTCTCTCTCTTTCTACCCCGCTCTCTCTACCCTGCTCTTACTCTGTGAATATTGAATTTTACTGTAGCTTTTTATATTCGGACGTTGACTTTTTAGCGGAATTCCTTTTCTTTTTTGTTTTACCTTTTTTCTTTTTTTTACCTTTTTCTTTTTTTTACCTTTTTTCTTTTTTTTCTTTACCTTTTTCTATTTTTACCTTTTTCTTTTTTTTTCTTTTTTTACCTTTTTCTTTTTTTACCTTTTTCTTTTTTTCTCTTTTTTTTACCTTTTTCTTTTTTTTACCTTTTTCTCTTTTTTTTTTGTACCTTTTTTTACCTTTTTCCTTTTCTTTTTTTTACCTTTTCTTTTTTCTGTCTTTCCTTTTTCTCTTTTCTTTTCTTTTTTTCTCTTTTCCTTCTCTCTAAAACAGGGAACTCTGGATTGGAACAAAAATTTAAATTGCCCCGGTCTAGAAGCACTTCTTCACTGACTGAGGACAGAATAGACAAAGTGTAGCATCAGAACAGATACTACACTTTGTTCCTAGCCAAACCAGAGTTATTGCTAATTTTGCATGCCATATGCGTGTGTACTTATTGAATGCGATAAAACAAAGGCTGTTGGACATTCATGACTGAAACTTGGACAAGTCAGGCATAGACCAAATATAGTTGAATTGCAGAAAGGATTGTTAATTTTATTAACGATTGGCTTTTTTTTCTCCTGTATTACAATATAATTTGTCCCTATTAAATTGGACAAAATTGTTATAAAAGTATAACTAATTTTGTTATGGTGAAGTTTTAAGGTCTATAAAATTATTGGATGTAAAAAGCTTCTAAAACCTTCAATCTTACTTGAGGATTTGCTAGGAATTTTAAAACCCATTTAAATGAATTTCTATTTGATAATTTTTTTTGTTTTTTTAATTTCTGTCATCCTGCTTCTGATTGATTATTATAACTTCAGCTGACTTCAGGAATTTCACTCATGAGGCTCTATAATAAAAATATAGCATTCTTTTATTTTTGCCAAAATGTCAGTTGTTAGGCAGATAAATAGATTATTTAGTCAAGGGA
The DNA here is from genome assembly GCA_963556195.1 of Sepiola atlantica. Classification (NCBI taxonomy): domain Eukaryota; kingdom Metazoa; phylum Mollusca; class Cephalopoda; order Sepiida; family Sepiolidae; genus Sepiola; species Sepiola atlantica. Next base: position 148,084,176 of record OY744519.1, read on the forward strand.
ATCTCCCGCCTTTCACTCGATCGTCTCAGCCAATTCTACTTACTCCAGAAACCTGTCCTGTAGGTGTGGGCAAGGATTCTTTATCTCCTTGTAAAACTTTCCCAACAAGAACTCATCTTACCACCACTACAAAGAACTTTCCTTCTTGTATGTGCCTACCATTAAACTAAATTTCCATAAGCAGTGCTTTTCCAAGCAGTTCCCATCTATGGAACACGTTGCCTCAAGATTGCTTCCCTGGGGATACAACATGGTCATCTTCAAATATAATGTCAATAAACCCTTATCATAAATCGTCCTCATAAGTTGTCAAATTTTATTCTTTCTATTCATTATTTTCAATAATTATCATCTCATAATAGTGTTCATCATTAAACTGTCAATCTAACCATCTTATTAATCCTTATCCTTAGATAGCCTTTAGCCTTGATAAATGGTGGTTCATTGGTTTTAAAAAAAATCATTAAAAAAGTCTCCGCCGATGCAGATTTAAGATAAATGTTTAATAATTTTTAACCCCCCCCCCCTCCGGCCAATTTTTATTAATTTACAGCTCAGTATTAAAATAAATCTTAAAAAAAAAAAAAAAAAGTTTATATTTAATTGAAACATTTTCATTTTATTTTTTCAGGTTACCCGTGGAAGAGCTATGTTACAATGTGCAAAAAAGGAATCTGCGGTAAGTCCTGCATGAATTTTTTTTTTTTTTTCAGGAAAGATTTGGTGCTGTTGTGAGGGGGTGGGGTGTATCTTAAGAAATTTCCCTGAAGCTTTGTGGTAGCTGCTATCATTATCTTCAGATGCGTAAGGAGGGGGGGGGGTTCATATGATCCCCTACTCCTTCACCGGCTTCTGCAAAAATTGTTGAACCGTTCACCTTGGCCTGTGGGTTTCGAAGCAGAGTCAGTCATAAGAGCGAGTTTCGTTTGTCCCAACAACTGACTTCACGGATTATTGTTACGGCAAAAAACTTGTTTTCCTAAAGAGTCATTTCCTTGAGCGATAAAAAGATCAAACAGCTGAATTCAATGAAAGATAAATGAATCAGATTTTTCTTATTGAAATTCTATAATTTCAATTGCTATTATGAACCGGACCTGGTTTGCTAATAAACTATTGGGTCTTTGTTAATTTGTAATGACCTTAAGCAGTTCTAGCACCCCCTTTTTTAAGGAATAGTCTCCAAATAGAGGTAATAAATGTGCCAACAGCGCATCAATTCAAGGCGAATTTGGACAGATGCTGGAATACTGTATCCTCTTCTGTGTAAATTTCTACCACCCTTTCCTTATATGGTGACTGAAACAGGCTTTTTATTTTTTGCCAAATGAATTGAATTGATATTTGACTCAAAGGAACAAAGTCCTTCTCGTGTCAGTAAGTCTCCTATGTTACTAAAAACAGTTATAGGTATTTATGTTCTCATCCGGAGCACTCCCTCTTTTGAGAAGTTGGTTTTCTCCCCCTCAACATTGTGTTCTTGTTGGAGACAAGCAAATAGGTACAAATTATGACGTTACCTCTTTTCAGCAATGCAATGGATGGATTTGTCTGTTGCCTGACTGAGGACAAATACTACACTTTGATCCTAGATAATTTTTTTATCACAACAGGATTTCTGACGTTATATTCGATCTTGGAACAATTCCTTGTAAAATGGGTCATGTCTAAGGATACACCTAACAAAGCTATTTGTGTGTTACATATGTCCACCATTTATATATTTTTCTGTTTAGATTTTTTATTTATGGAATTTCTTCTTTTTTTATTTTTAGACAGACAACATTGTTGAACGGGCCAAGAAATTGGGAGTGAAAGTTGTCCCTTACCTCAGTGAGTGTTTCTTGCATTTTTTTCTCATCTTTAAAAGTTTCTGATTTAGAATTACAGAAATGTTTCAATCTACAGGATTTGTTCCAAAATAGATGAATTTAAAAATAACAAAACAATTTTGAATGGGATTTCAGTTGAAAAAAAAAAAACTTCAAATAAATATTGCTGAAATAATATATTTAAATTTTGTTAAATTTCTATTTATAAAAAACTATTAGACTATTTAAGAAATATTTCCAATATAAACTATTCTAATAGTTTTTTGTTTCTATTTTTTAAATAGTTAATTTTGAAAATATGTTTTAAATAGTTTATTATAGTAAATTATTTAAAAAATAGAAACAAAAAACATTCCAATTATATAAAAAACAGTTTGATTTTCATTAAAAAGAATGAACACTAAGTTATTCACCCCCCCCCCCCAAAAAAAAAACAACCTAAAATATAATGGGTCGCAGTTTTTTGATAAACACCGGTTGTCAATTTCTAATTTCAAAAGCGGAAACTATCACCAAATAGACAGTTTCTATTTTACAACCAGCAGTCTTTTGGGAAATGGCTACCATTTTGACTACAGTAAATAAGATACTCATTTTATGTTAAACAGTCATGAATGTTCAATAGTCTTTGTTTTCATGGATTTTCAATGATAAGCACATCTGTATGTGATGACATGCAAAATTGTCAATAACTCTGACCCACTCTGCCTCTTGGCATTGTCCTCATTTGGCTGTGATGGTCCTCTTCAGTTTAGAAACAGTTTTGGGGGTTGTTTTGATAGACATTATCTTTCAAATAACCCCACAGATAATAATATTGGCTGTTTAACTCTTTCAGGTATGATTTTTATTTTGTTGTTGAACCACGTGCATTCAAGTTGAGCTGGCTTCCAAAAAGGCCCGTAATGACTAATAATGGAGGCAAAACGTATTTCTCTATATCTCCGACTCTTACAAAAACAAATATAATTGGTCAAATCAAAATTTATGACAACTTTTCAATTTATTATTGTGTAACACTAGTATGCATGAAAAGGTTATGATCCGGTGAGTGTGAAGCCCATTTAGTATCACACCTCATTCTACTGATGAAATGATCGCCAAAGTGTCCCCCCCCCCCCCACATTGTTGAACAGTGATAAAACACAGACTGTTGGACATTCATAACTGAAACTTGATGGACAAGTCAGGTGTAGACTGAAGCTTATTTGTACCAAACATAGTTGGATTGCAGAAAGCATTGTGAATTTTATTAACGATTTCATAGGTGGCATTTGTAGGGGTGTTGGGGGGGGGGGGGGTCACCCTGTATGGACTTGACTGTATGTAACAATCACAGGCACTTGTAGGAGGGGTAGTGTGTCTTTTGTCATTTTCTCTTGTTCAGTTTACGTGTTTTATTTAAAAAAACACATTTTTCTCCAAATTTTTCAGGTTTGATGAAATGGCTTATCAAAGAACAATCACGAAACAATGAATGCGTGAAAGAAGCTCCACCTCCAGTCAAGAAAGCCAAGGTTGAAGTACGTTTATAAATTTTAATTGATGGGGGAGGGGATTTGTTGAGGCTTGATTGACAAATGCTTAATACCTCTCCCCCCCCCCCCCATCCCACAATGTTACGGTCTTAAAACTGAAAACAATTAAAGATGATTGCTTTCTTGTTTTGTCAGTGGAAACGTACACTAGGCAGATGCATGCGAATAGCAGACTTGCTGTGAGTGAGAAATATTTGACCAAAAGAAGAGAAACTACACAAGGAATTGGAAATATATCTGGAGTTCAGGTCCACAAACCTAAAAACTGCTTTTCTATGAATGTATTTACTAGAACTATTTTGTTTTTATTTTCTTAAAATAGATAAAGTTATAGAGTGGTGGTGTTTGTTGAGTGTCTAGACAGGAGATAGCCATTGTGAAGAATTTTTTCTGCAATATAGTGTCTGTAGGTGTCTGATTTGAATAAGAAAAGGGTCACCAGGGTTCAAAGGAAAACACCAACGTTTTCTCTACAATAATATATTCATTTAACTGGAACAAAAATACAGGAACATAAACATGTGAGTTGAGTTGCTTGGTCGGCAGGCATAAAGGTAATATAATTCCAGTTGGTCTTGACTTTATTTCCGCCCCTCATCACCATGATGACGACGAGGGGAGAGAGAGAATATCAGTCTGTTTACGTTGAAGTCTAGACTCGAACTAATTTGCATTTCCCAGGGACAAAAGCTGAGTGGAACTTAGTATATACAGTGATGTGCTAATTACCTGCGTATCAATACGCCTATCTATGCCAACCAATCTACAACTCGAAACAAAATAGATCTCTCCTGCAACTGCTACAAACTGAATTCAAGAATGTGTTTTGTATTGCTGTATTACTAGCTCATCTATTCTTATGGGTTTGATTTTCGAAGCCTAACCCTGTAGATTTACAGGATAAATAACTAATTAAGTCAAACACCACTAATAAATATTTGAAGATGCACTTGAAACATAAAAAAACTTGATAGAAATATGGATTAACAGTTGATGTCATAAGGCAAAGCCATGTAAGATATGTCATAAGGCAAAACAAGCAAATGAAGCTGTGATTGACAGTGGACTTTTTTTTTAAATCACACCAACCACCCTATCATACAACTGAACATAAATAAAATCTTACGAGTGGTGATAGACACTCTTTTTTTTATTTTTTTTATTTTGAAGATTTCTTTTTCTGACTTGTTAAGTTGTCGACCTGGCCTGCCCACAGTTTTGCATTTCTGAATGTGATTATATATGTTATTAAAATGTCTTTCATTGCCTTTCAGGATAATCAAAAAAGTAAAAAGATTTTGTCAAAAGGTAGGAAACTTTTTTCTTTCTCATGACAATATTTTCTTTACAAAAATGAAAATGGTAAAACGAGATTCAGGACTGAGATCAGAACATTCCTTCTAAAATGTTAATATTTATCTATTGATATGAATAAACACGATAGTTTTGTCTTGTTTACAACAAACTGATGAATGAAATGTTTATTTAAAATTTTTGTTTTTAGTATTTCAAGCAGCTAACTTTGTGAAGCGATAGCGAGTTTGCAAACCCAGTTAGTATATATATATAAGGGTTATTCAAAACAAATGAACTGATTCCATAACGCAAAATATTATAATAATGAAAATCGATAAAAAAAAAACCCAACTCCAGTCAAGTCTTAAGTATTGTGCTCACAATAAACTTTATTTCTTGTTCACCGTTAGTAGCACAGGCAACATCAATGTGTTCACCGTTTGTAGCACGGGCAACATCTATGTGTTCAACGTTTCAATTGCCTATAACTCGCAAAACAAACGTTGCCAGACCTGTCGATAGGAACTTTTTCATTATTTACACATAGAACATTATCCCGTTCTGCCATTGATTTTTTCCAAACACCCTATATATATATATATATATATATATATATATATGTATAACATTATTGGTTACATATGTGCATACATGTTTCGGTCGTACTCTTCAGAGAGTCAACCTCTTCAGACAAAAGAAAACGAGGAAGTTGTTTTCTTTTGTCTGAAGAGGTTGACTCTCTGTGAAGAGTACAACCGAAACATGTATGCACATATGTAACCAATAATGTTTGTATAGATAAAAATTTTTACTAAAGAACAGCTCTACTTCTTATTAAGTATTTTTTATAAACACTGGAGTTTCAACGGATTAGCATCTAACTAATATAATACATGTACTATATATATATATATATATATATATATATATATATAAGATTAAGACAACATTGGTTTCAAAGGGGACTGAAAGTTGGTCTCCTACGCCAGACACTCTTCAGCCTCTGTTTATGTATGGCGGTTCGCACGTTGTGACATTTTGACAATACTTTGATCCTCTACTTTATTTTTCATTTTTATTATTTTTACTAATACGGCATTTCCACCCACCAATTTTGCTGATATATATATTTTGTTTTATTCTTTTCGAATTAATTGATAATAATAAAATTAATTTTTGAAAAATTCTAAACCTGACTAGGTTTTTTTTTTTTTTTTTTTCTTTTGAAATTCTGTCCATAAATCGTACAAATATTTCTAAACAGAAAAATAAGCCTGACTGGTGGTTTGTTTACTTATTGTGGGTTTTTTTTCCATGATTAATCGTAGACTATTGACACCCATTATTAATTCCCAGTTCCCCCCCCCCCCCCCTTTTTTCTTCGGGGGGGGGGGGGGGGGTCGATTAAAAAATTTTAATTCTCCAACACCGGTGATAGAATTTCACTGTGACCTCTACCTAAATTCACAGATCAATGACAAAAACTACTTTTACTTGCCTGTTATTTAAATATTGGCAAAATTTGTGGGTGGAAATGCTGTATTAGTAAAAATAATAAAAATGAAAAATACAGCAGGGGATATAAATATCGTTAGTCACAACACGCGAGCCCAACGTTTTTTGGGGAGGCAGACATAAAGAGGCTGAAGAGAGTCCAATATAGGATACCAATTATAGACTCCCTTTGTTTGGATTTGAAACCAATTGTACTGATGTTGTTCTGATCTTCTGTAATTCATATATAAATATCTATATATTAATATGATAGCGTGTGTGTTTGTGTGTCACGCTTCCGGCAAAAAGCTCTGCGCATGCGTGCCGCACCTAGATTTTGAAAAACATTCAACTTGCCTAATTTTCAAAACATTTTCAAGTATTTCTCTTTGGTGCAACGGTTAGCGACGTAGTATTTTTGACTTTGGCCCGACTGGTTTATAGTTCGATCCCAACCAACCTCTAAGATTTTTTTTCTACATTTCGAGGGGAAGGGAAAGAAATAATACATTTTTTTTTATCACCTGGTTAAAAAGTACTTTTTTGTGTTGCTTAAAACTTAAAACTATTTTTTGTTTTTTATTTTGGCATTTTTAAGGGCATTGTCTATTTAATTACGTTAACTGCTTAAAAAGTAGGGTATCATTGGTATTTCTTAAAACGTGAAAACCATTTATTTCCTTTCTTTTGGTTGTAGAGAGGGCCAATATTATTTTATTTTTTTATTTATTTTTTTTTTGAACGGATGGCATATCAACCTTTTTTAGTAGATATGCGCAGTGTCCATCGTACACGAGTTACTATTTAAAAAAAAATATTTCACTCTTATCCAGAAGGGGGGGGGGGGCTCATAATAAAGCAAACGTAACTTACTAACAAATAGAGGGTACTTTGTTACATTAGGACCCGCGCTAACTTTGACCCTGTCGTTAGAGTTAGTGGGTTAGGGTTAGCTATAAAGTTTAGGGTCATTGGGGGTTGGGGTTAAAGTTAGGGTCAGGGTCAAAGTTAGCCCGGTCCTAATGTAACAAAGTACCAAATAGAGACGTAAAAATAAGACAAGGTCAATGATATTATATAGTTAACATCTGAGAAATTATTTTTTTTATTTCAAATATTTATTTAGTTATTTTGTCAAATTCGTCAATCATAGATAGCGTTCGCTTATTTTAGGTGAGGTGGTCGCTAATTTCAGACTATAAAAGGCTGAAGTGTCCGATTGCTTCATGTATCGTTCATTTTTAAAAATAAATATACAAGTCAAATCTTATCATATTCTATTCAAACATATAGGTTAGGAACAAGATAATTAGTACTGAAAACATCATTTCGTGTAATTTACACGGGTTCCGCTAGTTAATATATAATTACAATAAATATTTTTACTATCCACATACATATGTTTCGTCTTTTTCCAACAATCGTCAGTGCAGATGATAAAACTATGTCACCGATCGTGGGGTTCAAACGTCGGACTAAAGTCAGCCTTTGCCCCCTCGGCTTTACAGAAAGAAAGGGAATTAAGCTTTTACTTAAGATTCTGACTATTCAAGCTTTCCTTTTTATTTTATTAAAGGAAGTGTATAAACATCTTTCTGCACAACTCCCCACTTGGGACGCCCCTATGAATCTGGCCCCTAATTCACAATCCATTACGTCTCAGTGGTAATATGCTTTGTTTGAGGTGAATAAAAGTTAAAAAGAATAACTAAGACAATTTAATAAAATAAATCTGGCTTCATTGGCTGTTTTTTTTTTTGTTTTTTTTTTTTTAGATAAATTTTTCTTTTTTTAAAGGATCTAAAACTTATTGAAATGCTTGCAAATTTTTAAGAATCAAAATTTTGCTTTCTTTCCAGCGAGAAATCTCAAACAGCCGTTTATCAAATTTGAAGCTGTAAATAAATTCTTCCGGCCAGTGCAGGTAGAATTAAAAAGTTGGCCTTACCTGAACATGAATTCTGCAAGGGGGGGCTGTCCATTTGATGACTGGCTTCACGGGGTCCATTCTGCTGCTGCAGGCCCATCAAGACCGCAGGAAGTTGCCAGGCAACCGAAGAACAAGCCGCAAGGTGCCGTCGGTGGTTGTGGTTCAGAAGGGCAACGGGAAGAATCCAATCGACTTCCTAAAAAGAAAAGGTATCTAGGCATTTTATTCCTTTCTCTCTCTCTCTTCCGTTTGTGTGTGTGCGTCTCTCTCTTTCTCTCTCTCAAGCCGAAAAAGACTTACAACTTTACACCTGTGATGTCACTGACACAAGTTTATCTCTTTGCAAACCATTTATATGCAACATTTGTTTTCTTCTTTCTTTTTTTAAACTTATGACATAAAATACATAAAACCAACTCATTTCAATTTTTTAATTTTTTTAAAATAATGTGTGATTTAGACTTTACAATAATTGTTTTTTTTTTCTTTCCAAATAAGCGTCCCAACTAGAGCAGTTGAGCCGGTTCCTAAAACTGCCCAAGGTCGGAGATTAGTTAATTGGGAGAGGCGGAAACTTGCAGAGAAGAAACTTCGTCAAGGATTTTGTGAATGTTGCGAGATGCGTTTTGATGATCTCAAAAAGGTAAGAGCTTTTATTTTTATCTGTAACCATATATTGAGCTTGGACCTTAAATTACACTAAAGAGATTTACGACAGAATACGTCCTGTAAGATCCCAACGTCCCAGGATGTATGGATTACCCAAAGTTCATAAGGACAATGGTGGCCTCATCCCAGCATGAGTTGGCTAAATGGTTAGCTGAAATCCTCGCACCTGTCTTAGAGAAATATTCTGGATACTGCATTCCCGACTCCTTTCGGTTTTCAGGTTTTATTCGTGAGCTTAAAGTGTGTTTCTGACACGGAATACCTGTGCTCTTTTGATATATCCAGTCTATTTACTAATGTACCTCTCGATGAGACTGTCAGGATTTGTGCCGATAGTCTTTGTCGTAGTTCCCTAACTAAACTGCCATTTCCAGAAAATATATTTCTTGAACTTATGGATTTGGTAACTAAGTCGATTGAATTTAGTTTCAATGGGGATATGTATCGCCAAATTGATGTGGTGGCAATGGGCAGTCCTTTGGGTCCGGTGTTGGCTAACATTTTTGTTGGGTTTCAGGAACAACTTTTGTTCCAATGATTGCCAAAGCCTCTTTGTTATTTTCGCTATGTGGATGACATTTTTGCCATATTCAAATCCCACATAAATGCAAATGATTTCCTTCGACAGCTAAATTTACTTCACCTGGCACTTGCTTTACAATGGAGGGAGAGAATAATAACTTGTTGCCATTCTTGGACATGTTGGTTGAAAGAACTAATGAATGCTTTGTAACCAGTGTATATAGAAATCCCACATTCTCAGGCCAATATATAAGCTGGGACTCATTCTGCCCGAAAATCAGGAAAATAAACCTGATA
>OY744519.1:148101253-148148753 GCA_963556195.1 Sepiola atlantica
CTAAGGGGTGGGTTTATAGATTCAGGAATACTCTCATCATCTTACTCTGTGAATTTTACATGAGATACACTTTTATATGTCATGTAAAATTCATTGGCCCGACCCCTAACATTTTCCTTGACGCCCTCCCCCCATCTCTCTAACCCCACCCTCCGAATTTGCATTTTTACTCTCCAACCCTGAGAAATAGTTTAAGTTAACAAAAACAAAAATATTTGGTCCGACCCTCTAAAAAGTTTGACCTGACCCCTAACAACTTCCCCGCCCCCCCAATCTCTCCAGTCCCCCCCCCCCCCCCCAACTTTACTCTTCCCCAACCCTGAGAAATATTTTAAGTTCAAAAAAAAGAAAAAAATTGGCCCGACCCCTAAAAAGTTCGGCCTGACCCCTAAAATTTCCCCTCCCCCCATCTCTCTAACCCCACCCTCCGAAATTTTTTTACTCTCCTCCGACCCTGAGAAATATTTTTAGTTCAAAAAAAAAAAAAAAAAAATTTGGCCGACTCCCTAAAAAGTTTAGCCTGACCCCTAAAAACTTCCCCGACCCCCCAATCTCTCCAGCCTCGCCCCAACTTTTTTACTCTCCCCCAACCTTTAGAAATATTTTAAGATAAAAAAAAAATTGGACTGGCCCCTAAAAAGTTAGGAACGACCCCTAAAATATTCCCCGACCCCTCAATCTCTCCAGCCCCCCCCCCCCAAACTCGTTCTTCACTCTCCCCCAACCCTGAGAAATATTTTAAGTTCAAAAAAAAGAAAAAAATTGGCCCGACCCCTAAAAAGTTCGACCCGACCCCTCAATCTACCCAGCCTCCCCATCTTGTTTTTCACTCTTCCCCAACCCTGAGAAGTATTTTAAGTTCAAAAATTAAAAATTTGGCCCGACCCACTAATCACTCCAGCCCCCCCCCCCCCAAACTTTTTTTCACTCTCCCATAACCCTGAGAAATATTTTAAGTTCAAAAAAAGAAAAAAAACAAATTTGGCCCGACCCCTAAAATTTTCCCCGACCCCCTAATCTCTCCAGCCCTCCCCCCCCAAACTTTTTTTCACTCTCCCACAACCCTGAGAAAGCTTTTAAGTTCAAAAAAAAAAAAGAAAAAAAAAACTTTGGCCCGACCACTAAAAAATTTGGCCTGACCCCTAAAATTTTCCCCGACCCTCTAACTTTTCCAGCCCCCCCCCAAACTTTTATTTCACTCTCCCACAACCCTGAGAAATATTTTAAGTTCAAGGAAAAAAAAAAAAAATTTGGCCTGAAACACCAATATTTCTAGGGACCGTTATACTTAAGAAGCACCAACATTCGTTTGAAAATCAAGTAGGCCTCCTGAGCACTACTGAAATCACTCTTACCGGTGGCCAGGTGCAAATGTGATTGAGCAACCCTTGTTTTACTACACACTCTTAACGTAGCCTTCCTATGATGTTATTGATTTATCCGGACAGAAGTTATGGGATTATGGGATGTTTTCAGTGACTCAGCATTTTTATCGGATTAGTACATAAATACATTAGATTATTTCCAAATTAATACTATTTAACATTGAAAAAAGTCTGAAAAATACGGAAAAAATGCTACCCTCTGTCGGAAACTGATCCGGTTGACTCTCAGCAAGTGAATCGTTTTTTGCGATTTTGAGATATTATGATCCCAGGATATGTACGGTGCTAAAAATATCAACTTTTTGACATGTCACCGCTTAGTTTTTGAGGAGTAGCTGTACATTACATAAATACATTAGATAATTTCCAAATTAGTACTAATTAACATTGAAAAATAACTGAAAAAGAAGCCCCCCCCCCCCCCAATGTCTGTGATGTTTGAAAGAAACGGAAGTGATTTCGAATCTCTACGTTACCCTCTATGTGCCCCCACCTGTAAATTTTTTATTTCCCTCCTTTTAAGACTGATTTCTGCCGAATCATTAGAGCTTTATGGCCTTGTCATTTGGCTGGAATTTCATTTTTCTTGTTTTATCTGTCTTTCTCTTTTCCTTTTTTTTCTGTCTCTGTCTTCCCCTCTTTGCCTGTAGTAAACGATTCACGATGCGGTTAGGAGGAGGTAAAAGATTTTTGTTTAATTAAAACTTGTCTCCTTTCACACATACGTATTTGGGATCTTTCTATTGCACAGAATTTATCTCCCATAGCAAAATATTTTTTGATAACTGCCTGAAAAGCTAAAATGGCCTGGAAATTGGATCATTTTTGTTAAATTTCATGCAGGAATACCTCCCACGAAGTTGGAAAATTGGTAGGGGCTCGTGGTCCCCATGTTTGGAACATTCATCTTGATTTCTTTTCTTTGTTTCTAATTGTTTTTGTCTTTTTGCTCTCCCCCGCTTAGCATCTCAACTCTACCGAACATTCCATGTTTGTGAAGAATGAAACGAATTATCATCAACTTGATAACCTCATAACAAATGGTTACAATGTCCAGCAATTTGTCTCAAAGGTTTCCGATCATCACAAGTTTTATCCGGAGAATGGGTTTGTATACTTTTTATTTCTTTTCAATGTATTGTTGTTTTAAATTTTTGGCTTAAATGCTCCATCTATTAATCAGCTGTTGTTTGCGTTGCTCAGAAATTAATAAGTTGCTATTATTTTTTCTCATTTTCATTTTTCGTAGTCTTGTCTCGAGCTTGATGTTAGGAAAAGTTGAAAGTCATACACAAAATGTCTGTCTGTTGTCATTTCACTTGTGCCGCCCACCAGGATCAGGTCGGCATCAACTGATCTCCTCCATGTCTTAACCAGCCTACCAAGTAGCTTTGGGTCATTGGCGGAAATGTGGGACACACTTTGGAGCATTTCGGATGACTGACGGTCAGTTGAGATATCGTGCGACGTACTTTCTCATGGAGGCCGGTAGAGTGAAACTGGCAATTCCGATTTGCTGGAGCCAGGATCGTGTCGTTCTTTCATTTCGTCCTTAACCATGTTTTGCAGCTATACAAGAGTACAGGTCGTACAATGGGATCACTGCATTTTGTAAAATTGTTGACAGCTGTCTGAAGACTCTCCAGGTAGCAGCTATGCGTCATCTTATAGTTGTATCAGTTCATCCACTGGAATCAATTGTGTTACCTAAATAAGTTAATTTATTGACTCTTTCAACACCTGCAACAATTTCTGTTTCCATGGGAGTCGGATATCGACAGGTGCTGCATATGAAATTAGCTGCATCTGTTACACAGCACCGGCAGGTTGGTGCACCTTTTGTGACACTACTTACTGCATGTTCTGCATTTGCTGGAGTTCGAGCCAGTTTCAAGCTCACAGATGCTGCATGGATATTTGGAACAGATATCATTTCTTTAGTGTCAGATATCATATGCTTCGTCTTTGTCATATTAACCCTAAAGCCACTCCTTTCAAGCGCTGATTTCCACCTGTGACATGCTGTACTCACTTCTGTCGCACTGGGTGCATTGATGACTCTGCCATATATGACCAGATAGTCTTTATGTATTTTACTTCGAGAGTATGTGTTACACTTGGCGCAATGATTATTTCCCAATCCTCCTCAAAAATAGAACCTAATAGTGAAAACATACCCTGAAGAAAAAAAAAGAAGACTTATATGGAAGCAATCTCTGACACAATAGAGAATTTCACAGAAACATTAATTGCAAATAGCAAAAAACTTTGTTTCTCAAACCTCAACACCAAGCAGGTATAACAGACGCTGGTTTGATAAGAAATGCAATAGAGAAAAGTTCTAATTAAGTTTTAAAAAGAACCCACATTCTTCGGTTTGATAAGCTATAAGCTAAACCAAGCATAGGTCTGCAGAGTGATAAAAGCGCCAAAACAAAGAATGCTGGCTCAAATATTTTTCCCGGCCACTCACATCCCTAATATATAATTCAGTATCGAAAAATTGCTTATTTATTACTTACTAACTGTACCCACCCGATGTTGTCTGGTATTGTATGTACTTACAATTTGTTCAGGGTTTTTTTTTTTTTTTTTTTTCAATTAAATGTAAGTAAATAATCTAAAGGTAGGTAAGTAACTCTTTGGACGAATACAGTTACATCCCTTTTTAAGATGGCATCTGTATGGAAACAATTCAGACCCGGACAAAGTCTTTTATGGAAGGAATTAAATCGGATTACATTTTATTCTTAACAACCTGCTACAACGATCCACAAGAAAAACTAATGAATCAGGAGCATATATTGATTTTGTAGGAAGAAAAATACGAGAAACAGACTGACTTTACTTTATATATTATATAATATATATATAATCATGTTTCTATTTTTGCTTATTTTTTCTTTTTTTTAGCTTGAATTCTCTGGATTCTTGTTCTTCTTCACCCGGAAAAATTATGTTGCTGACTTTAAGCAGTTCGACTTCTATCTATGTAAAAGCATCTGCCGATCCAGTGGCCCCTCCTCCTGAGACGAAACACATTTCTCTGGCCACATCATCTGAAAGTGAAACTGTTACATCGCAGACCAATGTTCCGAGCATCACAGAAAATAAAATTCTCTTGGCTAAGAACCTCACCGATCTCCCCATGACCCAAAACCCAACAGCTCACATGAAGACACCTGTCAAACCAAACAACAAAATTCCTGCTCAGCGTAAGGACGGCTCCCTGTCAGCTCTGAACAATATGAGAAGTCCACTGAAATGCATTCTCAACTCTCCGAGTCGGATAGATTTGAGTACAGCGGAGAAACTATCTGGTAAACCAAAAGGCTTGAACGCATCTCTCCCTGTTGCCACTGCTATGGTAGAAAATTCACACTCTTTATTTCTTCCCGAATTGCAGCCCCATTCAAAAAACGGTGTGCTGGGGGCGGCAGGCGATCAAAACGAAAACGTTGAGCCTGCCAAGTGTTCGCCCCCTTCATTTCTGGAGGATTTCCCCGTCAAGCCGAAAAAACTTCTGGAAGGTCAGTTGAAATCTGATGCGTTAATGATTAAGGAAAATAGTCCTGTTGTTGAGGCGCCATCACCTCGCGTCCCGTTCGTCAATTCCTGTTCCACACCTGGCCAGGCGTTGCTGAACAATACTGGTAAGAATTTGATAAGTCCGTTGGAGAGTAATAGTTCGGGATCAAAGTGCTCCGGTATGTCCTTGAAACGAAACATTCGTTGTTCTTCTGTTAAAGCGAAAAGTCAACGTCTGTTTAAACTTGGCGAAAAATGGCACGTTTTAAGTCAACAGAGCGTTAAAAAAATTCTCTTTGGCGATGAATCTCCGGAGCCGTTCAAGGGTTTTGATCCACAAGATGTCTTCCGAAACAGTGATAACTCTGACTTCTCTTACGAGACCATATCTGAGGTCATTCTCACCGACCCGTCAGAGTTTGAATGGGTTCTCGGCACCTGCGAGGGTAAGCAAGTAACTGATGGTGTACACAGTGACCCCTCTTCGCAGACGACCATCTATAATTCTAAGAATGTTCCTTTCGGAGAATATTCTCCGCCTGATTGTAGTGCTTCACAAGAGAAATCGGTTTCTCCGGAAAACAATTTTAAGAAATACGTTGCGCATGTGGATAACAATGGTTCTGCCTCATTTTGTAGAGATAGAGACAGAGGTGGCCACCACGAGTATATTGAACCCAACTCTACGGACGAAGGTAACTGTATCAGAGGTGGTGTCAATTCTGATAGCCCAAAAGAGTACAACCACAATGTTGACGTTTATTTAAATTCTCATAAGGACTTTCCTCCGTATATCCCTAACGGACAGACCTCAGGTTACTGTTCTCCATCATTTCAGCCCACTCCCACCATCGAACAGAGTTTGGTTCCTGAAAACCAACATTTCCCTGTCATCAATGATTTTGAAACAAAGGTTATACAAGATCTGGATTATTCCCAAACCCCCCGCTACCTTCATTTTGAGTCTGTTGATCCTGTGACATCTCAATGTCCACCCAACTTAAACAATAATCCTGTAAGCTATAACCACCCCTTTCAAGAATTTCAGTATACGGACTTGAATCCTCCGTCAAATCTTGATGCACGATTACCCACCACCTTTGAGGATTATCCTCGTTTATTTCATACTGTAGCTGGAGAACAGTCTTGTGGTCTAGCGTTAAGTCAAGAGTCACCCTTGGAAAATTCACACGAGCAAGGACCTCCAAACCACTACACCCTCTCGGGCACAAACACCCCGATAAACTATAAAGAAAACACTCCTCTTGTTAATAACATTCTTCAACAAACCCCTCTTCCGAACTTGGCCTACGAATACTCCTCACTGTCTGTGATGAGTGTTGATAGGACGTTAAATGATTCAGATCCAAATCTAGACACGCCACCGGAGCCACCCGTCGGATCATCAAACAGCAGTAATAACAACAACAGTAGTTTTGAAGCAATCCCCGTGTTGAATTTTGATAGTTCGTTTAGCTTCCCTGTGCAGAATTTTCCAGTTCTTTCTGATTTCCCTTTGTCGGAGGATAAACGTTCATCTTACAGATCAAATAATTTTTCTAAAGATCCCGGAACACCTTTATCCGGAAGTTTCCTCAAACGGAAAAACCTTATGGTTGCTGATAGTATCAATGTTAGCCTAGCAGACAGAGTTGATAAAAATTATCCGAATGGTCACAAGAGAATCGAAATTGATCGTGTGGATCTGACTAATGCTGGGGATGCAAGTAAGTATAACGATTTTAGCAGGAACGAGATTTCTTATTTTAATTCTTGTTCAGCATCCGTCGAAGATGGCAAAGGGACCTTTTCGGATACAATCTGTACAGCCGAAACTCATTCGTTGATATCGAGCCTTTCTCAAAATGCCATTGTACCTTTAAAAACTTCTGAAAGAAACCATCAAGCAGATCTAGACTCTCCGGCAAAATTAACCCCAGAAAAAATTAATTTGTCACTAAGTTTGGCATCACCGCAAACAAATCCACAAACAAATTTTACCCCTTCACAGGAACCCGTGTTAGAAAATGAAATAATAATGCAGTTGTCACTCGGTTGTGACTTGCAAACTTCACCCCCTCTACATAGAAATCCACCATCTTTGCACACGTTTCCCAAACAGGAAAATGAAGACCTGGACATGCCTCCACAGTTGCAGCTCGAAGGTCAGCAACTACCTTTGCCCTTAGACGCACCCTACCAACTCTCGCCTCCAAAATTAATGCTTGAGGAAGTGGCCTTACAACCGGGACCACCATTATTACCTCTTGAAACAGCCGAGAAGGAGCCATGTTCCCTCGCAGCATCTGTATCGGGAAGCTCATCTCTTTTTGGTTCCTTGTCTCCATGCCGACCAGGCCCTGTGGAACCATCGCTGCCAAATAATGAGAAACTGACCATCCAGGAAAATGACAGTTTCCTTCCATTAACTAAATCTGCATCTGGTTTACAAGACCTTTGTAAATTCAACATGGACGTTTATAAATACCTTGACAATTCTTGCACATCAAATCCTGAATCAATAGACAAATACCACAGCTCCGATCCTCCCTGTCCACTTGTGAACGATTCACTCCATCATCGACCATGGGATACAGAAACTAACCTCGTTTCTATATCATACAATTCAGTATCTGATCAAAAACCTCCCCGAGCTATGTACTCTTTGATGTCGTCATCTTCTTTACCGTCCTCCGATTCTAATATCCATGGTGGAAACAGCAATTACAAGAGTGACAACGAAATTACAGATCCGTTACAGAAACACTCTGTTGAAGGAATGGATACCTCTGATGATACAACTGGCGAGTGGAATGGTTCGAAAAACGAAACCTTGGCGGAAATTAAGGATAGCGGATTTTTCAGCGTTGAGGAGGTAACCCCAAGAAAATCGCCGCTTCGGGACTCCCACCGTTTGTTGTCGAACATTGCCAGGCCATGCTCGGTGGTGTTAGAGAAGTCTCCGGAAACGCTACTTGTTCAATCGCGTTTCCCTCTCCAGAAAGATGTTGACCAACAGAATACATTCTCTGTCAAGCGTGTCCGCAATGCTGTGCCAGCCTCACCGAATTCAAAGAGCAAGCCACGCCTTCTGAAACGGCTCTCTGACAACCAGAAGACTTTTCGACTGGATTACATCCATGGCAATTACGGGGGCCGAAAGAATTTGTCGCGGGTATCGGCTGCGAAAACACGAAACATTCTCCGACAAAATGCCAGGTTTAAGTGATTTTTGTTTTCTTTTTACAGAAAAAAAAAGAATTTAGCCATAAAAACAATATTTAAATCATTTTCCTATCAAATGTCCCTTTTTTTTTGTGTCATTAGCTGAATCTTGTCAGGTCATTAACAAGTGGTAAAAAAAATTTTCCCCTTCATTCAGAGAATCCCCACCCCCACCAAAAAAAAAAAAAAAATTTTGTATGTTATTTTTATGTGCCTGAAAAAAAGTTTAGAAATTTCACAAAAAAACTTTTTCTTTAGCTTTCTTCAGAGCAATAATAACTTTAGTATCATTAAAAAAAAACAAATCCAAAGGTGAGAAAGTATTGGAGCAATAAAGGAATCTTATGTGATCAGTCTAAATCAGGATGCACCTAAGTTGGTAAATGTTTACTTTATGCTTCTATACTCCATATTGGCAAAAAGCAAAAATTAAACATGATGACGTTGGTAAAAGTCTATTCCATCGTGAAACCGGATGTGGAATTTATACAGTTGAAAAAAAAAAAAATTTTTTTTTTTGTTTAGCAAGAAAAAAAATACATTTTTTTAACCCAACCACTAACCCTAAGTCCAGAGTGGCAATACTCAGCTCTGACTTAAGGGTACCAATTGTACCGATTCCACATCTGGTTTTGCAGCAGCATGATAAACTTACTAAGTTAACATTGTTGACATTATGAATCTTTGTCTTTTGACAATATGGGGTCTAGGACACTAAAGCAAACATCTATCCCTAAGTTAAAAAGTAACCTTTTTTTAGAGTCCAGGTTATTTAGAAGAAGAAAGGTAATTTACTATTTGAAGGTTGTTAATAATTTACAGTGAAAATGGGTTTTCAGTATTTTCACTAAACAATTTATTTTCTACTAAAATTACAATTTGTCATTCTCTACAGTAAAACCAATACGCAAGACACACATTAGCTGATGCTGATTATTACTGTAATAAAAATATGTAAATTTAACATAGCGGACGATCTTCCTCAAAATTACATATGGCCGGATAACTAGTTAATTCCAGCTTGAAAATGTATCGTATCTTTTGGCTACATCAACAAATTTACAGTAAAAAATGAAATATATCGTGAAAGCAGAAGTAATTAGTTATCTACCTCTACATAATTTTGGTGATGAAGGCTGCCATGCTTAATTTATTACAGTGATAACCAGTATCAGTTGACATGTCTTGCGTATTGTTTCTATTAGTAGAAAATAGCTTGTTTAGTGATAATGTCGAAAACTCATTTCATTATAAATAATAAACAATCATTAATTAGTAAATTATTTCTTGTTTCCTCCTTTTTCAACCTCACCAAAAATAATGCCCCCCCCCCCCCACACGCACACATGGTAACATTTTTGTATACTGTATTTTAGTCTGTCATTATGTGTCCACTCAAGTTAAATCTCAAACAATTTTATTCAGACGCATTAAACCCCCGCATTCCCAACTCTTCCCAAATGTAAACACATCTTTGTGTGTGTGTCCACATCAGAAATTTGTTGGTTCGAAAGAAAGTTATAAAATCTCACAAGAAAACCAACCTTTTTTTATGTTGATGTGATGTTGCTGACATGATTATTTTTTACATTTTTATTTTTTATCCATACTACTTTTCTAGTAAAAATGTGAAAGTGAATATTGGAGGAATAAGGGTGCTGATTTGGGGAGTTCAAATTTACTGTTGCTCATATTTGAGCCCATTTTTTTTGAGTTAAGATGAAAACAAAACACTTTTTTTCCCTGGCTTCCTCTTCCCACCCAGTTTATTATTTGCACTACTATTCTCATTTTGGTTCTTATTTTCATGTTTCGGCCGATCTCATCTACAAACTGCTTCAGGTGCATGTTTTGGAAATTTAACATTTTTTATGTCAAATTTGGATGCCGATACGGAATTTCAAGCTAAACCCTTTAATCTACAGGGGGTAGATTGTTCTTGTTCTGTCAGAAATGGGTAAAAGTGTTAATCAGGGATATGAGTTCTCCACTTTTTAACGGAATTCCACTTTTTTAATCCAGAAAAGGCGGATTTCCACAAAATTGCTAGAGCCTTACTTCTCTATTTTTTGTCGCTATTTGGCTGGATTTTATTTCTTTCTTCCTATCTTATCCTGTCTTTATTTATCTTGATTTCAGCCTAATTTGCCATTGGCTACTTGCATCCGTGGTTAATTAATTATGTTAGTCGTATTTATTATTGCCTGTAGTAATGATTGAACTCTCAACCTCCAGAAGACTGTCAGTTAGAACTGATTTGTCCGTTGTGTCACAGTTAAAAGCATTGATTAACAATTTGTTCTACTTAGATTGTTAATAAACACCTTTAACTATTGCACGACGGTTAACTCAATTAAGGAACAATTTTCTGGAACTTGATGGTTCAATCATTACTACAAGCGATAATAGCTAAGAATAACATTACTTATTTAACACCAGTCATGGCTGATGGAACGAGAACGTAGATTAAATAAAAGGTTTGGTTCGAAATTCTGTGTCGGTTTTTGAGTTCGGAAAGATGCACCTGAAGAAGGTACAAGGTTGCATTGGCCGAATGTTGTGAAAAACACCTGGATGTAGTCAGAATAATACAAATTATCCTTATTTCAAAAATTGCCAAACAAAAATGTTCATATGTGGTATTTTGAACTGTGCAGTCAGGTCTGAAAATCTTTTAAAAATAACGTTTTTTTGGGTGGAGGGGCAAGGAATTATGACTACTTTGATTTCTTTCAGTTTAAATGATGTCAGTCATTTAAACCGAAAGAAATCAAAGTTGCTTTTCTGTAGCGTAAATGTCTGTCGAATGAGTCTTAAGGCAATAAATGTTTCTAAGGGTAACATTCCTCAGTAACAGGTATTTAAAATAAATTAAAATATTTTAAAAATTTGATCTCCTTTACATTTAACCCCTCCACTCCTCCCGCCCCGTGACAGGTCCTTCATTTTACCAAACTTGTTTTTTTTTTTCTATTAAACCCCTAGTTTCCTTTAAACTCTGAATATTCTCTTTCATATATTCCCTTCCTTGACCAAAAATGTACCAAACAATAATGTTATTGTTTTTTTCCTTTACTTTTTCAAAACTCAGTCATGTGTTCTGCAAAGTCAAAAACAACATTTTTCCTCTACAAAACAACCAAATCAAACACCATGAATAAATACTTGAACATATAAAGAACTTTAAGCATAAAAACTTTTGCCAAAAGGGACCGGATTCGGCATTAAATAACCCGAAAAGGGTTGATATGCTGTAAAACAAAACAACCAAACAACCAATCCCTTCTTTGGGCTACCTCTAAAGTTAGGCCTCTTTCTCGTGTCCCATTCACAGTAGAAAAGTGGACAGTGGTTAATAAGAAAGCAGTCACATAATGCAGAAGTAGAAGGTGAGCATATTAACATAAAAATGAAATGATAGTTTCGTGTCAGCAATGGCTTAATAGATTTAATATGAAAGATAGGGAGCTGCCGAGTGAGGTGGGAAGGTTTAGTTATCCTGGATCATATTTAAAAGACAAACTTAATCACGATCCATAAGTATAGCGTTTTCCAATACTATGTTTTTTGTGAGAGATCCAGGTCATTGCTTTGAGTGCAATCAAAGCTCTCTTCATCAGATGTCTTAGATATTATGTGCGTATTTGATTATCGCTGCCTTAGTGAAGTCGAGCCTATGATTAAATCAAGCAGATGCAAAACAAGTGAATGATAGTAAAATGTATTTAGCATTAAGCTAAATACATTTTACTATCATTTATTATTGAGATAGTAGTATCAAAAAGGATATCGATCCATTTATTTCTCTAAGGTTTTAACTCGGTTCTGTTCCAATTTTGAATGGTTAGTTTATATATAAGTAAAATAAGGATAAAAATGATGTTAAAATGCACTTGTTTTGCATCTGCTTGATTTAATCATAGGCTCGATTTCACTAAGGCAGTGATAATCAAATACGAACATAATATCTGCTACTGCATTTTCGTGGCATTGCTGATCATCAGAAATGCCCTCTACTGGTATCTATCATTTTTCGATTGATGACAGACGCTTCTAATAATCAGTAATGCTATGCAACTGCAGTAAAGATAAGCCTTTTTAATTATTTATTGTTATATGTAACAGTAATAACTGAGCTGAATCAAAACAGCCGACTTTGCACACACAATGTGCTTGATATCTTTTCAGATAGAGCTTTGTAACATTAAATCTGGATTATTGTTTTATATGTATATAAAGTGAGAGGTGGAGATAAGTAGTTGTATGTCTGAGGGTGGAGGTAGAGAAGCAGGTTCAAAGTGCGCATACAAAAAATAAACTCTTTCTTCTCACACGCCCCTTTTTTTTAATCAAGAGAATTCACTCCAATCTCTATCTCTCTCCATCATCCTTTTTTTTTGTTTTTCTTAGAAAAGAAATAGGGAGCTCAATATGTTCTGCATATGAAACTCAAACCTGTTCAATGTGTCAATGTAAGTTTGAAGAGCGTAGAATCAATGTGACATGGTCACTGGCAGTTTCTCACTTTTCATTCAACACAAGAAACTGACAAACTCTATGTTGCATTTACTGTGTCTGCGCTCTTCAAACTTGTACAAATTAAAACAAGCATTAATACGTTTTCAGAAAATGTAAATTGAATTGTTTTCTCCAAGGAATTTTTTTTTTTAACCAGGGCTGACATTTTTCTCGGGGTCTACATGAGAAATAAGAAAATTTATTGAGGGTCGAACTAATATATAACTTTGTTTCACGCTGATGGATACTTTTTATTGTTTTTTTTTTATATATATATTTTTTAAAATAAATTGAATATTGAAATAATCAAATAAAAGTGTTGGAGCCTAATACTTTAATTAATAAATATAAAAGAAAAAGTTTTTTTTAAAGTTTCCAATATTTTAGCTTTTTATACAATAAGCATTTTACATTGTTTGTACACATTAAATTCAACTTGTTTTCTTTGTTTTTCGCATTAAATGCGATAAATCTAATCTGTTTTTGTCTTTTTCAAGTGCATTAAAGTCAGTTTATTTAAGTGATTTTGAATTTTACATCGATAAATGATGAGGTTAGCTGTAAGATTCACCAAAACCATTGGGAACAAATTTATGTCAACAGTGGAAATAAATTTTCCGAGAGGTCACATGAGATTGGTACAGTTACGGAAGGCTGACTAATATTAAGGGTATTCCCCCCCCCCCCCCCCCTCCTAAAAAAGAAATACCATACATACATGGTGGTTGGAAAAGATTTCTACATATTCTGAATTGTTCTCAAGTATTGCCACTTGTGCAGTTTTGTAAACAGCGGCAGATAATCCACAAGAAGTAACGATCAATAGATTAAAACATTTTAATAAATTTATTTAATAAAATATAATTTCTGAAAGAAAAACAATAATATAATAAAGTTTTTTCAATAAAGTAACATTTTGGCTAAAATATTGTAAAAAGATTTAGTTTTATAGCATTTTAAATTATTAAAAAAAAAAAATCAGTCAATTTCAAAAACTATAACTTATTACAATGTTTTGGCCAAAATGTTACTTTATTGAAAGTAAACTTTATTTTATTACAATGTTTTTCTTTCAGAAACTATATTTTATTAAATAAATTAAATGTTTGAATCTATTGGTCGTTACTTCCTGTGGATTATCTGCCACTGTTTACAAAACTGCACAAGTGCCAATTTAATTTTCAGTATGTGTTAGAACTTATTGTACTGTCTCCTCATGTTTCTCAAAATGATGTCCAATTTGGTCCAAACACGGTTGTCAATGCAAAGCAATGGAGTCGCACTCATAAAACAATTTCTCTTCTATTTGCATACATTCACATTTAATTAATCAGGCGACGATTTCAGGTTTTAGAGGACATCATTATGAGAAATATGTGGTGACAATATAATCATGTGGTGTTTGTAAGATTGAAATACACTAATGTGTGCATACATCTTTTATATTTTATATAGTAGTATTAAAACATATTCATGTTTCATTCTCGAAGCTATGTGTGTGTATGTATGTTTTTGGATTGCTTTTGTATCTAAATAGTGTTTACTTGAGCTAACTAACGAATCGGATTTAATCCCCACTTGGGCTATTGTTTGTATTGACCAAACTCCTTTTAAACAAAGGCTTGCTGTCAAACCTTTTATATATATATATATATATATATATATATATATATATATATAATTTAAAATAAAATCAACATTTATGACATGATTTTATAATGTTAATAAAATTCACACCAATCTTTTCTACAATCCAACCATATTTGATAACAATTCATGATCATCTTTTGTCGTGCTAGCTAAGGCTGGTGTCACCACATGTGTTTGGGGGAGGGGGGTATTATTAAGTTAGCCTATTTCAAATATTTGATTTTTTAATTTATTTATTTATTTTTTTTAAGGATATTAACAAAAAATAAATACTTATTCATGATACTGTATTTCTTCCACTACATCAGAAGCTACGACCGACAGAAGATGTTTGTCAATTTTTTACATGCGTCATACAGTTTAGCCACTCTTGAACATCTATCATGTCATAAATGCTTTGTTGTTCAGCACTGAAGAATTGCTCAATTCTGATTGGTTCAAAAATCAAAGCAACATTGGCAGCCATTTTGTTTAAAAATGTCTTTACATTTAATACAATCGGTTTATCCTATTTTCTTGCAAGTTTTTTTCATAATTTTTATAGTCGCCAGTTTTACTAATCCATTCTCAAATGTTTAGAAATCATTTTTTTTTAATAATTCTTCCATTATCTTCACCATTTGAACTAAATATTTTCTTCATTGTTGGTTTTTTTTTCTTTCAATATTCTTTCTTTCTTGTATATGGAACAGCTTCATATTTTCTCCCAAACTTAAATGTTAATTTTGAATTTTTGACTAGATTTGATCTCAACGACTGACTTCCAATCTATGCTTCCTCCTTGTAAAACTTGTCTAGCTACAACCACTGTAAATAAGTTTCCTTTATTCCTCTGTGTACCTAAAACTAAATGGAACTTCCATGAGCAAAGTTTCTTTCCCAGAACTGCCTGCCTGTGGAACACAATACCACAGGTCTGCTTCCCAGCTAACTACAATATGGTCGTTTTCAAGTCCAATATTAACAAATTCTTGTCGAGTCGTCCTATTAAATAATCAAATTCTGCCCAGTTTCAACCATCATTACCAAGTCTCATGGTGTTGTCTCACTCTCAACCTGACAAACTTAACTTTTATCCTCAAGTGGCTTTGGTGACTCGTTAATACATAAAAGAACAAAAAAAAAAACTCCCAAACAAAATTCTTTGAAAATCTTGAACCAATAACAAGTTTCAATAATCTTTTTTCTAAAATACAAAAGAAATAAAAATAAAAGAATCTATATCAATAAAATTTTGTGTCATCTGTCTGTCTGCATATTTCTTGCATTCATGTAACTTTAATTACACATTAATTTTTTTTTATTTACTATTAAGTGAATATTTATTGAAATGAAATAACTTGAAATAAAACAAATTTAAGAATCTTAAACAATTTAACTACAATTAAATCCACCATCATGCATTTTTAGATCATTTGTAAAAAAAGTCATCCATTTTTATCTTTTGTTAATAGGTTGAAAAAGAATTACATTGTGACCTTTCAAAATTTGAAAGGAATTTGGAAGCCTTTAAACTGTTAAATAGAAAGTTATTTAAACTGGCTTTGAAATTCTTAGTTACTCTTCATTTAATTGAAAGTTTAGGAAGCAATTTACATTTATATAAATAAGGATTAAAAAAACATTAGCTTAACAACAAAAACAACTGGTGTAATGTCGAATGGTTTACTTTAATCCAGCAGTTGTCAACTCTTTTGGGACTACATC
Organism: Sepiola atlantica; assembly: GCA_963556195.1. Classification (NCBI taxonomy): domain Eukaryota; kingdom Metazoa; phylum Mollusca; class Cephalopoda; order Sepiida; family Sepiolidae; genus Sepiola; species Sepiola atlantica. Next base: position 148,117,267 of record OY744519.1, read on the forward strand.
ATCATCATCATCATCATCATATTCGGTTTAACGTCTGTTTTCCATGCTGGCATGTGTTGGACGGCTTTAAAAAATTGATTTCCAAAGTAACCTGTCTCTGGCCAGGTCATTAACTACATAATCTGAAATGCAACCAAATTTCTTTGGAAGTCATTTCCTTAGTTGAGGGCAAGATTTTTATCAGCCGGATGCCCTTCCTGGCACCAACCCAGTGAGGTGATGGGGACTAGTGTTTTTTTGTTTTTTTCGAAACACCATCTCTAGGTGATTGCCTACCAAGGGTAAAGAGCGCTTCATCTGCTCATGCCCCATGTAATCATCTTTAAATCCTGATGCCCTCGTCCATGTGGTGATATATAAGTGTTATCACTTAGAAAGCAAACTGCATTTCAGCTGAAGAAGCTTAAAATGTCAATACGTTGGTTTAAACTGCCTTCAAAAGAACATGGCAGAAAAATGAAAAGAGCAAAATGAAATTTCAAAAAACAACAATTTTGAGCAAGAAATTAAAACAAACCCCCAAACTTATGTTGTATTACAATAATGATAAACATGATCATAAATCACATGTCAGTCAATGAAAAGTTTGACAGGGGACACAGTCGAAGAGGGACACAGTCAATTCCTAACATCGTGATCACTAGAGACTTAGCATGAAGACAGCCAGACAGCGTTGAACCCTTGTCGAAGGGAACATGGACAATAAACCTGGATAGTGAGTGAGTGATAAATATGATCATAAAAGAGTAATCGCAGATAATAAAATTCAGTCTATGCCTGATTTGTCCACCAAATTCCAGTCATGAATGTCCAACAATCTTTGTTTTATCGCTGTTCAATAATATAATCCAAATGTTCACCTGTGTAGCAAATATATATACAACTGATTTATCTATACCTGACTTGTCCACGGCATGTTGAGAACAACTGCTCTAACATGTCTAAATGTCTTCTGTGTGTTTTTATTTTGTCTCCAATCTGGCAATGATTACTGGGTAAATGTTGCTATTAGAGACATAAATTATTTTTAAGGAAATGCAGTTGAGAAATTTATTTAAAAAATGTAGTTTTGTTTACCTACTCATTTGTGATCTATTTGTGCTACAGAAATTTAATCTAAGATATAAGCATGTTAAGGTGTAAATATCGGTTGTGAGTAAAGTAATAAGAGGCCAGCTACATTATTTTGCAGGAAGTAAGGGACTAAGATAAATAAAATTAAAAGTGAGTTTTTCAATGAGATTTATCTTAGTTCTTTCAAATATATCCTATTTTTATGAAACTTAAATCATATGTATAAACCTTTTTGAGGAAAACAATGGAAGTGCTATCCTAATCTAACGGAACTAAACTTCAAATATATACCATAGGTTGATGAAATTATATGTATAAAATTCTCCTAGGAAGACAATGAAAGTGGTCCCAAATATATATGTTACCCTATGTGATGAATATTTACATGCCCTCACTTCTAAATGACCCATGGTAAACTCCAAATCGTACATCCGATTTTAATAAACTTTAAACTATGTATAACACACTAATCAGAGTTTTCCAACATTTCAGCTTCTAATGACTTTATTCGGGGCTGAAACGCTGGGAGGGGTCAGTAAAAACAAAAAGTAATATGGCGTTGTGAGCGTATTAAAAATCTACATAGTAGTGATCTTCATTCAATCCTGAACAAGGTTGAGTCTTCCTGCTAGTACATTTATAAAATTATTTACTGCATAAAGAAGCAAACCACTATTATAAATTAGCTTAATATATTAAGAATTTGTGGAGTTTTTAATCGGTAACTACATAATATTTTTTTCCTTTGACCATAAAGCTTATTAATATCTCTAATTTGGACTGTCTAAAAAAAAAAACCCAAAAAACTGTTTAGCAATTCCCCCCCCCCCCTCATCTAGACAATTGTAATTTGAAAATAAATATTCTGCACCTGTCGACCTTAAAGATAAGATTGGCATTGTTGACATAAATTCATTATCAACGGTTTTAGTCAACCTTACTTCATCAGACGGACATAGTGATATCATTTTGAATTTGACATCAATAAATCTGTCTCATGAGTTAGGACATAAAAGTAAAGTTTCCTGGACAGATAATTTTATCTGAAAGGCGATATGCACTAGCTCAAAAATTATATATTTTTTCATTCAAGATTATGACATGCTGAATATATTGGCGTTAAAATCAATTTAGTCTTACGTATGAAAAAAAACTTTTTTAAATTACAAAATATTCTACTTCTAATATGGTGACATGTTTTATTGGTAGACGGAATCGAAACTAGGTCAAACGGAAAGAAGAAAAGTCTTTTAGTGAGTTGTATAAAAATAATTTATTTAAACCAATTAAAATATTTGTTTCAAACATAATTATTAAAAAAAAACAAAAAAAAACATTTTGAAGTCTTAAAGATCTTTATTTGTCTTTGGTTTTGTTTTTTTTAATTGCATTTGATATGTTGCAGAAAACAAGAATTATGTTCTGAAATAAATATTTTTATAAATATTTTAATTGTTTTAATAAATCATTTTTAACTCGCTAAAAGACTTTAAAACATGTCGCCATATTGGAAATAAGCCGATAATTCCAGAATGTTTACAAATTTAAAGTGTTTTTTTTTTTTTTTTCATATGTAATACTAAATTGATTTTAACGCCAATACATTCAGAATATCATTATCTTGAGAAAAAAAATACAATTTTTGAGCTACTGCATAAAATTATCTGTCCAGGAAACTTAACGTTTACCATCACAAGACTGACTGAAACCATTGGTCAACATTTTCTTTTCATCTTTAAAAAAATTAGTCTTATGCATCATCTCTGTACATATCTGATGCATCAGGACGCATCATCAGTGATTTTGCTAGAATTATTCCAAGTTTTTTAACATCATACACTCTACTACGGGTAATCTCGCATGTGTGAAAATAGTTCTTCTCCATCTTGAGATTTTCTCTCTTGCTGCTTATCCGGTCGTCTTGTGGACGACATTCTCCTCCTTCCTCACTCTCACTAAAGAATGGGCTGCAAATCCTCTGCACTCTACCTCCACTCGACTAAATTTATTGAAGTCCGATTGCAAATTGGTATTGCATCAACTTTGTGCATATCCTAAATTTCATTTATTTGTTGTTTTTTTTATTTGCTGCGAAGATAATTCAAATGTTCCATGATTAGCATTATTCAATATTTTTATTGTTTTTTATGTAATTTTGTAAAAAAAAAAAAAAAAAAAAAAATTCTGAAGAAAAACCCTTCCTACCCATCCACCTGTAATTTTGTTATGCGTTTGTTTGGATAAATTGTAGTGTAATCTGTTAACTGTAATTTTATGTTCATTATCATTTTATTGTGGTTTTCACTTTTCAGAAAGAAAAAAAAATTGTGACTTTTGAGAAAAAAAAAAAAACTCAAGTAAAAACAAAATATATACATATATAATTGTTTCTGTGATTTTTATTTTATCTTTCTCTCTATATAAACGTCAATGTGTGTGTGGTTTCCCTATAGAAAGGAAGTTTAAAGAATCTACATGAAATCTAAGTGTATTCTTATGTAAAATTTACCAGGGAATACAATGGAAGTGTTCACAAATTTCTAAGTGCACCCCTAAGGAGGCTATGAGGGCATAGCCCTCTTAAAATTTCAAATATATCCTATTTTTATTTATGAAGTTTATATCATACGAGCAAAACCTACCCGTTATCCAGGCAGCAATTAATTGCAATGGGAGGCTGTTAATTAAAAAAAAAAAAAAATTACTCAGAGAATTCCAAATTTTAACAACAAACTTTGGTAAATGTGTAGATTAACACACTCAGCTAAATTAAACCCCCCTAAAAAATGAGATACTTCTTTTCACGGTTATTCTAAATTATTAGGGCAGTTAACTAATATATTTTTAACACTAATCCTAAGTTCGACTGGCAAGGTTGTAAAACCACACGCAATCGCCTCCAAACAATAGCGTATAGAATTCATCTCCAATGGCAAAAAATGGTTAACTGCCATAAAACCCTAGAATGGCTCAAAAATGGAGGATCATTTTGCATTAAATTTATTTGCAAAACTAATCCCCCCCCCCCCCGTGTCTAAATTCTAAAATACTTTTGTTGTTTAGAGTATTCACACATAATCACCTAAAAAAAAGTAGAATCTCATTTTATCGGGAGATGGGTGTTCATCTACAATAATATCAAAACTTTTGATAGTTTCATTTATATCATAAAAATAAGGTATTAAATTAGATAATTTTAAAGTTTTTTGTTCAATTTTCACAGGAAAAATAAACACAACTAAAAATGAATTGCTTAAAATTAAAATAAAAAAGGGACGTATAGTTAAAAAAAATGTATAAGATTTTAAAAAAAAAATGAAATATGGGTAAATTTGCAGATTAATACCCCCAGATATCCCCCCCCCCCCCTCGAAAAAAAGGACATTCTGCTTTTTCTTTTTTTTTTTTAGGCGATTGCATGTTAACACCATGGAAAACGGAGATAAAGAAAAACAAAAACAAATATTTTAGAATTTAGTGGGGGATCAGTTGTGTGTGTGTGTATATATATATATATATCTCAAATGTACTATGTTCCCAATTTCCGGGCCATTCTAACTTTTAGGGTTAGTAGTAAAAACCTTTGATAATTTCCCTAAGTCCGAGTGGCAAGGTCATAAAACGACATGTAATCACCTACAAAAACACACACAACAGATTTAAATCCCATAGAAAAAAAGAATTTAGTTAACTGCCTTAAAACTGGCCCCTAAAATGGGGATCATTTTATATTAAATTTATATACAAAAAATTTCCCCCACTTTAAATTCTAAAATAATACTTTTTTTCTTTTCATCTTTCCGTGATTTTTTCAGGGTGTTCACGAGAATACTTTTGGTGTGGATGAGGGTAATTTCGCAGAGGACGTTAATCTACAATCATACCAAATACGAATCAATATTTTTTAGTAATTTGGACAGTGCTACTAAACTATTGTTTTAATTTGTCAATCAGAATAGTGATAAGGTCTTTGTAAACATTAAACAATAAGTTTGGTGTTAAACTTTACAATAAAAGCATTAATTTGACTAATAAAAAAAAAGTGATTTAATTATTTTTCCGGGAAAATGTAACAACTGAAAAAAGAGGGTGAAGAAAGGGATCAGAGAGAAAGCAAGCGAGCAAGATAGCCACGCTCTCTCTCCCCTCTCCTGTCTATTCTTGCTTATGCCTCGCTTGTGAGCGGGCACTGATTGTTTAAACTGAAGGTGTTTTAGTTATTTTTCCGATTTATTTATTAAATAACTTTAAGTAATTACTGTTAATATGGACGAAACTATTGCATATAGATAACAGACATAAGCAAATGCAATTCCAAATTAATAATACTAAATGTTAATTATGAACATCTTACAAATAGTTATGCTAATTAGGCAGTCAAAAAATTCTCTCTTAATCTTTTATCTCCACTATAGATACAGAATATCAAGTCTTTATGTTGTATCATTGATCGGCCTTTGTTCCGATGGATACTACACCCCATAAACTGGTATCGTCTTGGCCTTTACGCCGGTCTACGGGTCTGTCCTGTGCAGTTCTAGGAGGTCCACCCTCCCAGACTTTGCCTCCCCTCTTTGGGGAGGAGTAAGTTTATTGCTTACTGTCTGAGGCGCCCCTACCGGGAAATGCCGACTGGGCTGCCCAGGCAATTTTTAATGGCCAGAGTGCTCACCTTCTCGGGCGCTGGCTTTTCAAGTCCCACTTTCCCGACCCGACCTTGGGTCACATTTTACCTTGTGGGAGTAAGATAAAACTGACCTTGTGCCTAACCTCCTGGGGAGATAAATAAAATGTTGTATTCTTGATTGAAATAACAGTAACCCCTTTTGATTACTAGATAGAAGTGATAAATGAAAAAAACTTTCGCATTTATTCATTTAGATATAAAATTCTCCAGGGAAGATAACGGAAGTGATCTCGAATCTCTACATTACCTTCTATGTGCCAAATATCTAAGTGCCCTCACCTGTAAATGACCCATGGTGACATGTTTAAATTTCATTAAAATCCGATATATGTATCTAATTCAGAGTTTTCCCAACATTTGAGCTTCTTCTGACTATATTCGGGGGCGAAACAGGAGGAGGAGGAGGGGGGGGGCAGTAAAAACAAATAAAGTCGTATTGTGTTATGAGTATAATGAAAAAATACATAGTAGTGATCCTTATTCAATCCCGAGCAATGTTGGGTCTTCCTGCTAGTTTTTTGTATACAGGGTGCGGATGGTATTTATAGAAAAATAACAGTAGTTTCGTATTTATCAAATTTGGGTTTTCAGTTTGTCTTCATGACTTGTATTAGTGTGATTGTAAGAATTAAGAGTGGATGGTGTAAGTTCAGGGAACTTCTGTCATTACTAACCAGCAGAGTTTTACCATTGTTGATCAAGGGAAGAGTTTATCAAACGTTTGTATGCAGTGTGACGATGTATAGAAGTGAAACCTGCCCAGTGAAGTTTGGAGACATGCATTGTATGGACAGAAATGATATGATACGATGGATGTGTGATGTGAGTGCTAAAGACAGACTTAGTTCTGATGACCTCAGAGGAAGATTAAATCTGGACAGTTTTGGGAGATGTGTGCAGAAGTGTAGACTTTGATGGTATAGCTATGTTGAAAGAATGAATGAGAGTTATTTGAGTTCAGTTCACAGGGGGAAGCCGAAGGAAAACCTGGGAGAATGATAAAAATGGATTTGACCAAAGATAGATTAGTTCAGAAGACAATTTCTTAAAGCCGTCCGACATGTAAAACTGACGTTAAACCGAATATAATTGTTGATCACACTCGGCCATCGACCTTTGTTGTTGTCTCCCAACTTAGCTATGGTTATCTTCACCTTTCGTGTTACAGCTGGGGCTGTCAGTGTCTTGTTCCATGATGCTATGCAGAGAAGGGTGAAAGAGGTTGTAGTCTGATTAGCTCGGAGGCCAGAGGTCAAGTGAAGGGCGATCAGCAAAGTTCTCTGACAGTCTGAGTCTGTCGTCAGGCTGGTGTGGTAGCCATACACGGTCTGTCTGCAGCTACCTGATTGCTCTAAGCTTTCAATACCTCGCTCAGAATGTAGATATTGTCTTGGAAAAACTGGGGAAGGGGACATGATGTCACCATCAACGAAGAACTTTAGAATCATGTTTTTCTCTCTTGTAGTGGAATCCTGAATCTTTCAATTTCTTTCTAGTTTTTCTACCATCCTGTTACTAATGCTGAGGAAGTCTAAAATATCCTTATTTGTCCTTGGGGTGCAGATTCCGAGGAGAAATGTTCCACAGATATGGAAGTTCAAAATTGTCCATAATCAATTATTCGGGGGTGAATGTACTGACAAATGAAAGTAAGTAAAAAGAGAAAAAAAAGTCATAAAATTACGGTGAAAATTGCAAACAACGATCGTCCGCCCTCTATATAAGTTGTCTTTGTTTCACCAAGCAACTTTCATTAAATAAGACATTCTGTGTCTGTTTGATCCATTGATCATTCTTTCCAAAATTTGAACCAACTTTCATATGTTCAACATTCAACTTCTCAGTCTAACGTTTACAGATAACATGAATTGGAATAACTACATAGCAGATACTGCCAAGTCTGCTGCAAAGAAGGTGGCCCTTTCTACCGAGCTAGAAAACTTCTCACACCTGACAGTATACTATATCTCTACAAAGCCACCATCCACCCATGCATGGGGTATTTTGTCACATCTGAGCTGGTGCATCAACCACTAGTCTCTCCCTCTTGGACATGGCACACAAGAGTCTCTAACCTAATTGGTCCCGCACTGTCTTTGAAGCTCCAACCCGTCTCATTGTTGCATCGCTGTGCTTGTTTTTCAACAGAATGTGCTCTAACAAACTTGCTGCACTTTTGTCCCCTTAACGTAAATACCCCCCGACCAACCTGACAAGCAGAAAAATCTGCTGACCCCTTCACTGTAGAGAGTCCCCAGATGCCCGAAAGCTTTCTACTTTAATATCTTATTTCCTCGGACTGCTCACCTTTAGAAATCCGTCTGTTTCCCGACTGTATCAACATGCAGAAATTTAAATGTAAATGAGAAATTGTGCAGCAAGATGCTTTTTCATAAACAAGCATCTTGCTGCACAATTTCTCACTCAGGATGCCTGCCCCTGTAAATGTGACCCCTAATTCACAGTAGCTCCTTACGTCTCAGTGGCAACATGTCTTGTTTGGGGTGAAAAGAAGTTTTTTAAAAAAGGCGTAAACTTTGCTTATTTTTATTTCTTGAGCTTTCGACAAACCTTAAGTCATCAACGTATTGAATAGACAAAGAATGTTCATCTTATTCGATGAAATATGCTTGTAAAGATGCACTGTGCTACATGTTTAGTGGGCTGTATAGTTGCAATGCATGCGAATAACAGACTTGCTGCAAGTGGAAAAGATATTTAACAAAGAAAAAAGAGGCCACAAGAAATTAAGAATATTTCTGATTTGAGATTTGACCACCCAGAATTCGATTTGTCCACTTGAAAAAAAATAATGGTTCTGCAGATATGAAGGTCCCTACTGTGGTTATGACTGACCTACGTTAAGAAGGCCTGTTCAATCGAAAATTACGTCATTTACTTTGAAAAGTCCGGATGAGTGATAGTTTTTAAAAAAATATTTAGAAAACTTTTTAAAAATGCATTCAAAAAAGTAAAAGAGGAACATGATCCAATTTATACTGAAACTGGACTTTATTCAATATTTATTTACAAAAACAACAAAAAACAAGAATTCAAAAACAATAGTTGAGTGTTGTTGCTGCGTTAAAGTAAATAAACATAACGTTGTTTCATGAATTTTAAAGAGTAAAATTCATTTATTTTGATTGTGAACAATCTGAAAACAAATTTCTTTATCGAAGTTATTAAAATAAAAACATGCAAAGCTAAACAATATTGTAACTTAAAAAAATAATCAACTATTTGTGTTACGTTGTCGTTTCTTAAAACCGGTTCTTTTTAAATCAATCGTCACTTCTTTCAGTCTCATACTTTTTTCTTTTTGAATACTGACGCCCGGATCATCGTCGTTGCATTTCGTCGTCATCATCATCATCATCATCATCATCATCATCATCGTCCAGTGCATTTCGTCATCATCATCAGCATCGTCGTTGCATTTCGTCGTCATCATCATCGTCGTCCAGTGCGCTGCCTTTCGCCGTCATCATCGTGATAGTGGGCCGCACCTCGTAGCCCATCATCGTCTAGTGTCTAATCAGAACTTCATGCAGAGAGGAAAAAGGCAAGCCCGGCAGAGAATTTTAAATTGAGTTTTTATTTGGGATAGCTTTTCTCGTCACACGAACAAAAGTCACACATTCATTAAATTTGAGAGAGACCAAATTGTTCTTAGTTAGGGAGATAGGAAAGAAGAGGCATACCAGTCGCCATCAACTCTTTTTAAACATCACTTGTTTGAGGGAAAGAGTGAGTTGTGTTTTCCTAATTGTGCAACCACATTTTATAAACAAATTTAATATGGCGATTATTTAGAGAGTCAATCTGGGAGAAGGAATGTTTTTATTTATGTACAGATTTGAAAGCAAGCAAAAAGGTTGCAAGGGAGATAAGTCTTGCAATATTTAAGGATGAGTTATTTCTCCTTGACAAGTTTTATTTGACTTACTATAGTATTTTAATTTTCTACCGAATCTTTTCAATGAAATATTTAGTAAAAGCTGATAGTGGACATTTTTAAGGGAGAAGAAATGAAGGTCATTATGAATAATAATAATAATAATGTGAAACAAGAGGTGACAATACTCACGCAGACAGAAGGGGGAAGACCGGAATGTGAAACCCGAAGACTTTGAACGATTTATACGAGTAGAGAATGCAGTCGATTGTTATAACATCTTCCTCACTACTGGAGAGTGGTATTAACATTGGGACTTGCTCTCAGCCACATCTCTGTTAACCTGTTCCGATACTATCTCTTTATTTTGTTACCAAGCTTACAGTTACCCCAACCCCAACCAAGGATTATGCGTCATTAGTTACAACTGTTAATTGACTCCCCGATTTCGGTGGGAAGTCGCAAATCGGCAGTATTTCGCAAGACTACAACCGTGACTAATTATTACTGCACTTCTACTATGCATCCCTTTCTACCAGTCGAAAGATTTTTTCGACATATTGCGAAATAGTCAGCAACAGTTTGAAGTCGGACCTTTTTTTGGTTGTTGTCTGCTTACTGCCTTTACATAGTTTTTTTTTTTGAAGAATTACTGTTACAGCTTTTTATCACCCCCTCAGGTGAGATGGCAGAAAATATCAATACAGTACGCAACAAAATTTCAGTTATCAAGGATATGGTCCAGACGAAACTTGCTGAAAGGACCTTTTCACTTACATTTTTGGTGTTCGAAGAACAGATCATTACCTATCTGGTGGAGATTGACTCTCACATTAGCCATATCAGACTTTACGACTCCTCCTCCCGTGGAGAGTTGGTCTTTGGAATATGCAGGGTTTTTGGATTCTCTCCACCAACTTCGTATAACTCATCCCCCCTCCAACTCTGATAACGCATTTGGCCTGCCTCCACGCTCTCGACCATCTGACTCCTTTCCTCACAGGACTCCTTCTTCCTTTGTAGTGAACTCTCCTCAGGTACACATAACAGCGCCTACCTTTAGTGGTCGAGAAATGGAAGAGGACGTTATGAGCTTTCTCTCTCCATTTGAGAATTACGTTATAGGAATGGCGAACGACGCTGAAAGACTAAACTTTCCCAAGTGTTCCGTAACTGGCAGACCTTCTGCTCATCAAACATTTGAGTGTATGCGACTTGAATATCAAACAGCAGTAGACATCCTTAAGTCGGAGTATTTGGATGAAGAGAAAATCATCCAGCAGATATTCCAAGATATCCTGGATTATAAAGTCTGACGCGATGACCTCTCTACTGATTTAGGGGAATTCCTAGCCAAAACCGCTGCCCTTCTCACAGAACTAGAAGATTTTGTTCATCTAGTTCCCCAAGGAGATAAAGAGCAAAATTATCCTGCTAACCGGATGAAGAAATATTTCTTTGTCCTCTTTACTTTGTGACACTGAAGAAGCAATCAAACGACTGTGTGTCAAGGAGGGCAGATCCACCCGTCCTACCTTCCCGGGGTTTCATGGCTCTCAATGTCCCCCCTCATGGAAATCAGGAGGTTTTACCACTCATAAAGACACCTCCTTCCTTACCTAGACCGAAGCCACAGGAAGTATTCCTCCTGTCATGCATGTCTTCTTCTCTTGGGGAAACAAGACCGTACATGTTAACTGCCTGCTGGAGACCTGAAGCGGGTATACTTTTGTTTCGAAAGAAGCTCTACGACCCCTGCATATCCCTGATTCTGGGGGTCGAGAGTATGAGCTTTCACTCACCACATTCCAGGGACAACATAGGAAGTGCTATCGAAAGATTTCTCTGAAGACCAATCTGGGAATAGGACAAATATTGCTACTCCCCATTCTAATACACGAGAACTTGGATCTTTCATCATGCTTGGAACATATAGATGACCTGTTTGAGAATTTCTGGGGAATGGGATATACACTAGCCGGAGACTTCTCGAGTGGCACCAACCGAATTAAGATTCAATGTATTCTTGGGCTGGATGTCATTCAGTATTTGAAACCCCTTCAAATTGTGCCCTGCGCTTGGGGCCAGGCCTTTTCAGTGCCATCCGGGCTCATTCCCTTTGGAAGAGAGGATTCTTTCCTCTCTGAGGAGAACCCATCTCTTCGGGAAAATGTAGGCCTCTCTTTCCGCAGGGTATTGGATTCTACGAAGAATGTTGAATCATCCTTTTTGTGCTTTGCATTAGAGTCTGAATCCACTTATACAGATCCATTAGAAGATTTCCTCCCGGACAGCCAGGTGCAGAGGGGATTGGAGCTCATGTTCAGCATGGAATCGCTAGGGGCTTCCCAAGGAGGAATCTCTTGCTGAAATTGACTAGGAGAAGGTGAAATATTTTCAGGAGACCATTATCCTAAAGGACAACAAATATTATGTGGAACTACCTTGGCATATGAATAAATTATCACGTGTTCTTTCCAATCAAGCAGTCTCCGCATTTTGGACCGGGTGGTTAAGAAATTAACAGAAGAGGGTGTGTACAGAGAGTACCGGGAGGTATTCTGTCAACAGGAACTAGATGGCACCATTGAGGAGATCAAAGTACTTCCTCACCAATTAAAAAGTTACGTGTGGATTCCTCACCGACCATTATGAAAACGGACCCAACTTCTACCAAAATTCGACCGGTCTTCAATTGCAGTTTAAAGGTTAGAAACTGTTTTGTTAAACGAAGCAGCTTACCCCGGAATTAATCTGACTGGCGATATGCTGAATCTCTTGCTTGCGTTCAGGTCTAGCAATGATTCTGCAGAATGAATAGTTGGAAAATTTCCGGCATGTGTGGTATGAGTAATATCTCCTCTGTCTCAGGGAGAGGCCCCAAGGCTGATCACAGGAGCCCTTCACAAACCGGTTAAGGGTGAATGATGTCCTCATCAAGAGCCCCCTTAAACTAAGACCTTTTTGGCTCTTGGAGTCCGTCTTAGTACCTTTAGGATCCGACAGGGGTATTGTCAGGTCAGCTTGTATCAGGCAGAGTGATGGTGCTGCAGTAGTGGTGCATTCTCTGAAAAATCTATTTCCATTAGAGCTTTCTCTTAAACCAGAGCTGGTTGAGGAGGCTGGACAAACTGCAGACACCTCTTCCCCATCCACCATTCTGAATGCCTCATAGGAGAGGAGGCCACACTGTGGTTATGCCCGAAATGCAATTCTCCTCATGATTGCCGGTGATGGGTGCAACGAATGGTTCCATTTTAGATGCATGGCTGTTGAAAGGGCTCCGCCGGAGAGACAGAAATGGTACTGTCCTGAGTGCGCTCCTCGCAAACGCCGGCGGGTCAAACCCAGCTTACTTCCGGCTTAAATTAAAGATCCTAGGGTACGGCTTCTAACTACAGCCTACCTCACCTAATCTCACCTCTTTTTTTTTTTTTTCTCTTGTTCAGGAGTTTGTGAAACAAGAGGTGACGATACTCACGCGGACAGAAGGGGAGGACTGGAAGGTGAAACCCAATGAATTCGAACCTTTTATATGAGTAGAGAAGGCAGTCGATTGTTATAACATCTTCCTCACTACTGGAGAGCGGTATTAACATTGAGACCTCTGTTAACCTGTTCCGATACTATCTCTTTATTTTGTTACCAAGCTTACAGCTACCCCCCCCCCCCAAAGGATTATCCGTCATTAGTTACAACTGTTAATTGACTCCTCGATTTCGGTGGGAAGTCGCGAATCGGCAGTATTTCGCAAGACTACAACCTTGACTAATTATTACTGCACTTCTACTATTCATCCTTTTCTACCAGTCGAAAGATTTTTCCGACAATATTTAATTGCCTCCTCCCTACGAGGGCAAAGTTAGACACAAGATTGGGTTTTAATGTGGGGAAAATCTAGTTCTCCAAAAAGGGCACTGAAAATTTGGAAAAAAAATGAAACCAAAAATTAGTCCGGTTAAGATTTTTCGAAAAGACGATATAAAATTGTTGTTTTTTTTTTTAAAGATTATAACATGCTAAACGTTTTTGAGTTAAAAATCAATTTATTATTACACGTGAAATCTGAGGAAAAACACTTTTTAAATGAGTAAAGATGATAGTATTATCGGTTTATTTCCTAGATGACGCTATATTTGATAATACATCGGTTTATTTTCAATATTGTGTCTTAATTTAAATAGTGTTAAATAGTTGTTCGTTTTCCTATTAATACGTAATAGTAACTTGCTTTTAACTCCAAAACGTTCAGCATGTCATAATCTTCAAAAAATACAATTTTTATTGCCTATACACAATTTTATAAAAAGTTTAAACCAGTCTCTAATCTAAACCTTTGCCAAAATAAAAGTTGCCTCAGTCTAAAAAGGATTTCTACTCTGACCGAAGACAGAACAGATACTGCACACTGATCCAAGCTCGAAGGCCAGAAATATCAGTAAAGCATGCATATGTTATTGGCGTTCGTGTCGGTTTTTAATTAATAAAGCAAAATGTTAGTACACATTTTAAACCCAAAACGCCGGATGTCTATGTCTAATACATAGTTTCGAATCTCGCTATGTCTAGCAACACTGATGAGTCGTAGACGACGAAACAGCAGTTTCTTATGACTATATATATATATATATATTTATATCCTTTTCTACCAGTCGAAAGATTTATATATATTTATATATATATATATATACACTCACGAGAAAATGGAGGTTTCCACATAAGCTAAAAGCAATACTATTCCATAAAATGCATTGAGTCCTTTCAGTTTTCGGTATCGTAAAAAATCTAAACAAACGAATAATTTGATTTAAATACGATATAATTTTTCTTATTTCTAGTAGCTGATACGATGGTTAAGTTGGTAGCCACGGGACGCAAGCTACTAGTTTCAAATCTGATGAGTAAACAAAGAAACAGCTGTCTGATGATATATATATATATATATATATATATATATATATATATATATATATATATATATATATATATATGATTTTATGAAGGCTTACCAAAGCATTCCTTTCAAGACACCAATGATCACCATTAAAGATATTTTTTCTTACAAATACTATTTATTCAAATTAAATGTTTTTTCCTACACGTGTTTCACTACCAAGCAGTTACTTGCTTGGCAGATCATCAGGGAAATTAAATGTCTGGAATACTGGTTTCAACTGCCGACAAAACACAACTATTACAACTATTACAACGCCACATTGTGTTTTGTCGGCAGTTGAAACCAGTATTCCAGACATTTAATTTCCCTGATGATCTGCCAAGCAAGTAACTGCTTGGTAGTGAAACACGTGTAGGAAAAAACATTTAATTTGAATAAATAGTATTTGTAAGAAAAAATATCTTTAATGGTGATCATTGGTGTCTTGAAAGGAATGCTTTGGTAAGCCTTCATAAAATCACATATAAATGCTCTGTACTCTGTAATCGAGTATCATCGAGCTTGTTTTTTATTGGAACAACCCCGGTCTTCACTGAATGATCTATTTTATAAGTGAAAAATCTAAATCTATATATATATATATATATATATATATATATATATATATATCAAGAGCAAATGAACAAAAAAGTTGGAGAAAGAAAAGAATTTTAAACAGTCAGAGGAGAAACGTGCAGAGAACGTTTCTGCATTGTTCCAAGAGAGACGTTAACAATTTAAATTCAACGACGCCAGAGAGGCATCACAGAATAAAAAGTCGTAATGCGATTTTATTCTGGTTTGTTTTCTGCGAGTTTCTCCGCTGACTTAAAATAAATCTCTTCTTTCTCCGGCTTTTTTGTTCATTTGCTTTTGACACCCGAGGATGATTCGACGATGAATCAAAAACGTTCATGATACCTATGGGACATTTGTTATTTTTTTGATTTTAATAGAAAAAGACCATTAAAAAAATTGAAAAAAATAAAAAAGGTATAATTAAACAGACGAATTCTGTTATTTTTAACAATGGTAGCATAAATGAGAAAATGCTGCTTAAATATACACACACACAATATATATATATATATATATATATATATATATATATATATATATAAGTATGTGAATGTATATAAAAAATAATGTGAAAAAAAGTTTATATTGTGTTATAACTTTTTATTTTTTATTTATTTATTTATTTATTTTTTTTATATATATATTTTGACGTGTAGGAATATGAATTGTTCTTTCTGTAAAGAAAAATAGGTTTTTCTTGTTGATGATAGGGAGAACAACATTTTCGACTGATGCCTTCAGTCTTCGTCAGTGTTTGGGGTTTGTGTGTGTATGGTGGGAGGTTTCCCCAGGCAATGAGGGAGAAAGAGTAGAAAAATCATAAATTAAATATATGTATAAATGAGCACACGCACATATACGCGTCCACACACACGTAATGGGACGTGTACATGTACATTGATATATACACACACACACCGACACGTGCCCATGCGTGCAAGTATACACACATATATACATACACACATTCACAAATAACCCTGCTTCATCACCAAGCGTAAAAGCCAACATAATTTTTTAACGCTTACTGCTGATCTGGGCTCGCGTGCAATCTGACCGCTGTTTGAATAATTTACTTGCTTTTTTCTTTCTCTCTTTCTTTCTCTCTTACTGCTCGATACACACACACACACACACACACACACACACACACACCCGCCCGTGTCCATGCGAGCAAGCATACACATAGATGTATGCATACATACATACATACATACATACACAGATAACTCCATTTCATCTCTTAGCGTTGTAGTCGACTTAATTGTTTAAAATTACTGCTACTGCGTTCAATTTAACCGCTAATTGAATTATTTACTTGCTTTTTTCTTTCACTCTTTCTTTCTTTCTCTCTTCTTATCAGCGGTCATTTATTTAAAATTTTTATTTTCTAAATAAAACGTTTTTTTAACTTTAAAAAAAATTAACCCTTCATTCCTTCACCTCATTGCACGTCTAATAATAATAAAAATATATATATATATATATAAAACGATATATATAAAAATATATATAAAAAAAATATATATATATATATATATAAAAAATATATGAAAATTCAAATAAATAAATAAATATAATACTAATTAAAATAATAAATTAATATAAATAAATAAGTCAGTAGATAAATGATAAATACATAAATATATAAATAAATAAATATAAATATAAAACTAAATGAATAAATAAGTAAATCAGTATAAAAATAAATATAAATATAAATATAACTAAAGATACAGAACTAAATATAAATATCGATATAAAGATAAATTTAGATAATAAAACCTACATACATACAACGAAATAAATAGATGTAATAATAAATGTTAAAAGTTAAAATCCCACCGTGACACACGCAAGACTTTACCCGTTGGAAAATGACATAGGTCAGTTACCCTGTTTGTGGAAAGTGTAGTTATTGAGTAGTCCCAGGTCCAAGTTTAGTCCAGCATTGTGCGTGTTTAGTTTAAGGATGAGTTTAGTTTCATATTTTCGTATGTGTTGTTGTGATCTAAATTTGGAGGCTATGAGGATGCATTTCATGTCATCTGTGGAATGGCTTGGTAGGTTGAAGTGCTCGGCCACTGGGAATCGTGTGGATTTGTCTCTAATAGTTTGTTTGTGATTGTTGAAGCGTTTGCGGAACTCCAGGCTTGTTTCCCCGACATAGTTACCTTTCGTGCATCTGGTACAGTATAATAAGTAAACTACGTCGGGGCTGTCGCAGGTAAGAGGGGGGGGGGAGATTAAGTTGGATGTTGGTGCCTGGAGGTGTGAATGTGTTGTTGGTGTTAATGCATTGACATATTTGGCATCTGGGTTTGTTACATGTTTTGTTTCCTTGTGGTGCGGGAATGTTGCGTGTTTTGGTCGATGTCAGCAAATATATATATGAACATTTTTTACTTTTGGTTATTTCCCCTAACCAACTTATCTGTTTGCCCGCCTCTGACGATAAGATATCATTCTTTGAAAAGCCTTGGTTTAAGGAAGGAATAAAAACTTTTTTAATTTAAAACCCTTGTTTTGAAGAACTGATGACTTAATAGATATTATATTTTGTACAATTTTTATTCTCACCCTTGACTTGTTTAGGAAGGTTTCTACTAACTCGCCCTCCGTTTTTTTAAAAGTCCTTTTGGATGTGAATGGATTCTACACTCCAATGAAGACCGAGTCTGGTGTGCTTGAAACAATATTGGCCCGAAACTCGAAAATCCCAGGATTTCTCTTCCTAAAGGGACTACCTCAAATTTGAGAATTTTTAAATTGGAGGTGGCACCGATTTATCGAGATTTGAATATTTGAATATTATAATCTTCCAAAGACATTCTCAGATAATTAGTGTTCCGATCGACCCCAGCATAATCGCCGTTTGGATGAACTAATTTTTTACAGTAATTTTCATAAAACGATAAGTGATTCTCGTTTCATATTCTTCTGAGTAATCATTAGCTGTGGATTATTTATCAATTGTTTTTTTTATGTCTTTGTGTTTTGTTTTTGTTTTTATATTTTCTATGTAAAGATATATTAGTATTTTTATATATCTAGATACGGAGATCAAAACATTTTGTTTTTCTATTGCATATATGTTGTCTAAGTGGCTGTATATATATATATATATATATATATATATATATATATATATATATATATATATGCATTTATATGTGTGTATGCATATGTGTGAATATATTTAACTGTCCGTGTGTATCTAAATACAATTGTTCTTCTTTCTATTTTCTTATGTTTTTATATTTTTATTTTTACTATTTTGTTAATGTTACATTTTATCCTTTTACTAATAATTACTCTTATTATTACTATCATTCTTTGTCAATGTTTTTCTAATTATCATTATGTAATTTTTCTAATCATTATATTTAAAAAAAAATTTGTATTTCTTTTTGAATAATTGTTTTTTTACAATAAGTTTTTTATATAGTAATGGTTCTCACTATTTAGATGGAATTACTCTCTATATATATTCTCTATTTTTATTTTTATACTTACATTGTGATATATCTCCTTTAATTTAATTATATCTTTATCATCGGGATCTTCTCATATATCCCTAATTTTCTTTTAAAGTTAAAATTGATAAAATTCCTCGTTCTCCTCCGGTATTCTATATATGTAAATTAATTCAGCCACCCATCACAATTGTTTCTAGTTTTAACTATACCTAATTATGATACGTGCTACTCTTAAGAATAGAATTATGTTTTCGAGTTATACCATTACTTCTAGCTATATCCAGACTTATTCTCTTATAGACTTTTTATCTTCTAATTATTTCAATTTCTATCAATCTAAAATAATACACTCTACCTTTGATATATAAAAAAAACATAAAATTAACTATTTATTTATTTATTTATTTATTCCCCCATTTCCTTTTCTTCTTTATCATTTTCTTCTTTATCAATTTTTTAACTGTTCAATATAATTATTCACATCCTTTTTGTATTATTTCAATCTATTCTTATTGAATTTCATCAATCAGTCATTATTATTTTACGACTCTATTTCCCAATTTTACTATCTCATAACTTCGAACTTCACTTCATTTTATTTTATCTATACTTATTGGATCCTAACATTGTCATTATTGTAAAAAAAATATCTTATCACTACTCAATGACCTTTTGGCTAAGATCAAAGTGTAGTATCTGTTCCGATGAATACTGCACCCCCATAGACTGGTATTGTCTTGGCCTTCGGGGCTTGATTTACGCCGGTCTATGGGTCTGTCCTGTGCAGTTCTAGGAGGTCCACCCTCCCAGGCTCCGCCTCCCCTCTTTGGGGAGAAGTAAGTTTATTGCTTACTGCATGAGGCACCCCTACCGGGGAATGCCGGCGGGGCTGCCCAGGCAATTTTTAAACCCCACTTTCCCGACCCGACCTTGGGTCACATCTTACTTGTGGGAGTAAGATAAAAACTGGCCTTGTGCCTAACTCCTGGAGAGGAGTAAATCAATACTCAATGCTACCATTGTTTACATTTCTATTTTTGTTTTTTATTCTTAAATTATTCACTTATGTATTTTTCTCTTATGTAATTTCTTCCTCTAATTCAACCTGTATGGTGAATGTTCGGAATGTTTTGAATGTTTTTATTAATCAATTCTCTGTCAATCTACTGCTTCGAAAATCCTGTTAGTAATTTTGGTACTGAAATCTGATTCCTTTTCCATGAAACTTCTGTACGTGATGTTATAAAAATCGCTGATGAAGACGTTTTGGTATCATAAAAAATAACAAAAAATAATGAACAATAAAATATTTCCAAAAAGTCTTGGAAATGATCGTACGCCGAACTGTAGTTGGTTTTGAATCCTTGGAACAATGTTCTAATTATATTGATCTCAACTAACATTATATATATATATATATATATATATATATATATATATATATATATATATATATATATATATATATATATTTGTTATTTAATTTTATACCATATAAATGTTATGAAAGACAGATCCACCTGAATATAAAAATAAGTTTTTTGAAATGACGTAAATCTGTCTTTTATAACATTGATATTGTATCAAATTACATAAAACATATTGAATTTAGCATAGCTCTGGCATCACACTATTGAGCTATTATAATTATTTTATGTTGTAAAATTTATATTTGAATATATATATATATATATATATATATATATATTCCATGAAAAATGCCAGTATACTGAAATCATATGCCCTTAATAGGGTTAAGATGAAAATTCATATACACTAAATGTACAAAAGCAAGGAAATTCCCAAATTTTTACACTACTGTCACTACTTTTTTAAAGGCTATGCCTCAATACAATGCCTTCTCATAACTGATATAGTTGGTAGTTTGACTAATCAATGTTTCTTCTAATATTCACAGGTAAATATTTTTTTAAAAATTATGATGAGTGTATATTTACTCATGATACAATTCAAACTAGAACAAATTTTTTCAAACTTTACCATGTATTCATCGCAAACAATAAATGGTGATTCAATCATTTACAGTCAGTGTGTTTGAAAATTGACAAGGACACAATGCAAAAATATTTAATTTGAATGAAATAAATAAATCAATCAAACATTTTTGGAGCAGGGAGAAATATAATAAAGTTATTCGCAATAGTAAACAATAAAATATTCAGTGTACAAAGGAAAACAAAATACAACCTCTATCTGTGCCATAACACAGCTGAATTAATCAAATAGCTGATGAAATATAGAAGAAAGTGTATGTGGACTAGTCATTTTTAAGGGTTGTTGAAAATTTCTGAGAAACTACGGTATATTGGTAAACTGAAATTAGAAAGCCATCAACTAGACCCCAAAAATCAGCTGAATCGATCAAAAAGTTGATGAGCCACAGAATAAACTGTATGTAGACTAGTAATTTTTTTAGGGTTTTTTGGAATTTTCTGGAAAACTAAGGTATATGGTAAACTGAAATTAAAATGGCATCAACTAGACCCTAGAACTTCTATCTCTGCCCCAAATCAGCTGAATCCATCAAATAGTTGATGAGATATAGGGTGGCACATATGTACGTACGTACACACAGATAACATGATTTCATGATTGAACTTTCTGGATCTCTGGGTTGCCTTGACTAATGATGCTGAAATTCTACACACTTATTAAACCTATCAAATAAAAATTTTGTGCAAAATAAATTTGGTTTATTGGTTTTTGAGTTATGATTGATCAAAGAAATGAGATTTCCAGCATAGGCCATTCGTGAAGTCTATTAAGGGATAGAGCGCTCTTGCGCGACCCTTGATATATATATATATATATATATATATATATATATAATTCTAAATATAAATAAAAATAAACACACACATATATATATATATAATTATTTATAAATAATATTTTCAAATTAACCGATATACACATGTGTTTCATGCAAAACCTGCAATCATCGGTATGGAAGGAGACAATCCCTGCCGGTCACACGGTTCGACCCCCAATACCAAAGTTATATTTGGCTTAGTAGTTGGAGCGCGTACCGATATACCGACCACACATTTTCTGGAAATGGGAGAGTGAATTAACGTCTAAATGGCAAATTGGGCGGTCATCTAGCAAGCCGTCAACAAGACTCAATAGGCATGGCCCAGCGTATCGCATTACTTACGCTATAAATAACGGCTTGCTGTTACCTTACTTAAAGTGCTTAATGTAACGAGAGCTTTAGGTTATATTTTTTAATTATTTACTAAATATTATAGACATTTGCAGACATGTTTCAGTCACATCCAATGATAGCCAGACCGCTTCGGCCAACGTCTTTTCTTTACGGATGCTTTTAATAGAATGAGACAAAATTACTTTCTGAAACTGAACACGTGATTAACTTATAAAATAACAATTCAAATGCATGAAATGTTCCTTATAATTCAGTAAGTTTTAAATTTATATTTAAATTTGTTTTCTTTTTTCTTTTATCAAATTTAAAGGAAAGTCGGTTAACCATTGCAACCTCAATTATCGAGTCAAATTTGACAAAATGCACACACGCGTGCTCAAGCTTTCACAGCTTGTACACTTCAACATAGACGCTAACCCAAACACACAGAACGGAAGTTGTTGCAAACAGACATTTCGAATTAGTGTTTCCCACAAACACACCCACCCATCCACCCCCCTACACACACATATCCAGAGAATATATATAATGTATAGTAATAAATAAAATAAAATAAAATCTATAAACCTATATATATATATATATATATATATATAGTAACATGTGTCAATTACTTTTTGGGTTTCACAAAAGCACACACACACGTATATACACACACCCACACACACACTTGTCAGACTGGTGCCATTTCTTCATCCAATGGCCGTTCATGGACTCTTTAGTCCCGCCAACGAATTACATACCTTTGGACAGATTTGACATTCCCGTCGATCATTGACCCGGGTCAAACTAGTAAACACAAAACTTGCATTTTTTTCTTTTTGTTAAATTTTTCTTTTCATTCATTTGCTTGGGACAGGGCATTCTTCCAAATGCTATAGGAAAACCCGCTATTTACAAACTCCAACCGAGAGCTCTTTTCAGGATTCTGGCTGTTCCCTTGAGTGCAGTTGTTTGGATTTCTCTTGCACTTGGTTCACCAGGTATACTTGGTAAATACTTTTTCAAGTTCTTCTTCATGAGTCCAGTGGCTCCTATGATAACTGGAATGATGGAGATCTCTTTGAGGTTCCAGTTTCTTTTCATATCATACATTAGACCTTGATATTTTGTTATTTTCTCCCTTTCAGCTTTTAGGCCCCCATCATTAGGGACACTGACCTCAACCAAAGTTGCCACTCTCTCTCTCTCTCTCTTGTTCCATATTACAATGTCAGGTTTGACAGCTGCGTTTTCCAGATAGGTAGCTGTGGGGATTTCATGGTCATAATGGATGGTGTATGTCTCATTCTCCACAGTTCTCTCAGGTAGATGTTCCCAGTGCCTGCTGCTACATCTGATATTCAGTTTCTTACAGATGGTCCAGTGGAGGTATCTGTACACTCCATTATGTCGTGTTGTATAGGAGCCATCTGCAAACATGATTTTGCAACTCGATATCAGGTGGCTCTCCACTTCAGTGTGGCAAAACCTGCACTTGTTGTCCTGACTGAGACCAGCCATATTTTTAAATGCATTTGTCATCAGGCCCTGGTCTTGTGCGGCCATTATAAGCCTCTCCTGGTCGTAGTGGAGGGCTCCCCTTTTTAGCCAGTCCAAGGACCCTTCCTTATCAATATAGTCCTTGGATAGTTCATCGAGGAAGTATGTGGCACGTTTCTGTCCTGACCACTCATCAATGCACCTGTTCTTAAAAGTCTGGGTGTATCTCTTCCGGCTCTTTTGGGCTATCTCTGTGGCAGGATTGTTTGGTGTTTCTGCCTCATCTATATGCCATAACTGTGCACCCTCATGTGACGTTTAAAGCCACCCACTGATTGCCACACTTTAGAGCATCGACAAGCTGTGATTCTCTGCATGTATTGGCAAAGAAACAGCTGTAGATGAAATGCTTTCATGTGATTTTATGTGATTAAAAAGACCTGCATTTGACAACAGAGTTCGGTTAAAAATAAAAACAATTATTATTTTATATGTAAATTTAAGGTAAAATTGACCCATTACCGGACCATTATCATTTTATGTTGAATTTATATACGAAACTGATCCCCCATTCTAAATTCTAAATTCATTTTTTTCGTCTTTCTGCCAAGTTTTTCAGAGTGTTCACATGTAATCGCCTAAAAAAAGAATCTCATTTTGGAGGGGTGATTTAGTTTAGGGTGTTATTAATTACGTATGATTCTATTTACTTGTCTCCCCACGAGGGAAGAGTTAGACACAAGGTCGGTTTTGATGTGGGGAATCCAGGTCTCCAAAAGGACAAAAATAATAATTGCATCAGTCTAGAAAGATTACTCATTTACTGACCGAGGACATGAAAGATAAAGTGTAGTATTAGAACAGATACTACACTTTGAATTATTCATTGGCTGAAAAATATGACATACATTTTTAAAAATTAGGCAGAAATATGTTGTTTTTGTTAAAATTGTGTGTACAGATGAAATCCTCGCCAATAACAGAAATGAAAAGAATTAAATTGAGAACATGCCCCATCCTCCTTTTAATTATAATTAAACAGATTTGGATTTTTTGGGATTTAAAAAAATTTATTTTGTTCTAGAATTTTCTGTATTTTTTCTCTTTAATTGAGATATCATTCTTTGTTAAATAATACACGCAAGATAGTTAAGTTCGTAAAACAAAACCGTAAACAAATTTAAACACGTGTTTCCTAATGTTTAGTTCACTAAAAGTGTTTTTTCTTTTCAAACAAATACCTTTAAATTTAAGCATAATAATCTTGCTTCTACTCCCTTTGAAACTAGTCAATTAAATTCATTTATGAAGAAATGTTTGCTTCTTTAAAATGAAAATAAATATTAATAGTTATTAATGAACTTTTCTTTATTGAGAAAAATATTTTCGATAAGATCGTCGAAAAATATCAATAAATTATTTGTCAATAATAATCTTATCCAGTGTCCAATCAATGTCCTAAAAGTTCATAAAAATATATATGTCCAAATAAACCTTCAGGATTAAGAAGAAAAATATCGCTTAGATCAAATTCTTTGGGGTAAAAATATTCTCCGGCTAAATATTTGTTGGAAAGCCCATTATAAGATCGCTATAAATGCATAAAATCCTATCACAATTTATCTACAAGTTCAGCAAGGCGTATTGTTTTTAATAACTTATCGATGACATACAAAAGATGAGCATATCCGTTTTTTAATAGATTTTGTTCCAGCGCAATATTATACTAAAGAAAACTGACGTAAACAAATTGTTAGTTGATTTTTTAACACAACTTTGGTATATTTTAATTAAACCTCATGAATAAGCGTTGCTTTTTAGGAAAAAATGTTTGTGATAAGAACAGCTCCAAATATCGGCAAATTTCTATTTTTTTAAATCGACACCATTTAATTAACTCTTTCGGTAGGTGGGCCTATAGTTGCGCAGGTGATTACTTTTTATGCTATGGCTGTGTTTGTTGGGATGTTTTCGTTATTAGAATTGGAACCGGTAATTGTATCGTAATTGGTAATTTAGAACAGAACCAGTAATTGTATCGTAATCAGGAAGAATATTGGAATCGCTCCATCACTAAAAATACACATGTCTACATAAGATGAAGATAAAAGATTAACAATGAAATGAAAGTTAAAAATAAAAAAATGCCCAAATTTAAAATGTGATAAATCCAACTACACACACAATCATAAAATATGTAAAGTGACGAAGATAAATATCTACATACCAGTACAAAAATATATATAAAAACACATAAATATACAGAGGACACTCACACTTTTTAATACATACGTGAATATAGATATCGGTCCATACAAATACTGAAAATAGACATACATTTAGAAATGCAAAAATTAAGTCTCGTCAAGTTTGTACACACACAACTAACATATACGCGCATGTCCAAGAATAGACAAAAACGCAATTGCATATGCTCAAACATACATATATATATACACTAACACACACATATATACATCTCTAAACAAACATATATACATCTCTCTCTCTCTCTCTCTCTCTCTCTCTCTATATATATATATATATATATATATATATATATATATATATATTCTGCTCTTGCTTTCTGCTCTTTATTTTCTCTTCTTCTTTTCCAATGCTATCTTCTATGTATATTTGATATATATGTATGTATATATGTTATATATATGTTTCAGTCACATTTATGTGCATATATATATATATATATATTTATTTCTAATTTTTTTTTTTTTTTTTTTTTTTGCATACCCTTTATCTCGACATGAACCCAACCACTATATATATTCCCCATAATTTACAGACTTTCTCGTCTTTTGTCATTTTTGTATTCTTCGTCCGCTCTTGACAAAGCCCACGTGAAATTTGGGCGAAACGTTGAGCGAAAAGGTCTTCCGCTTTTCCATTTTTAATTTCATACCGTCGGATTATTTTTATCCTTTCATATACTCATATTGTCGGAATGGAAGACTATACTTATCAGAAGAAACTGCGCAGATATACCAACATCTTATTCGCAGCCCACTCCCATAACAACAGGAGTTCTTTTTTGCAAAATTGCATTAACGAGAAGGTCATCCCCAAAAGCACCACAAAATCTTTTCAGCACTCTCATCACATCTTCCCTAAACACATTGATGAGTACCTACGTTCTTCAGCACTTCTCCTTAAACACACATCCACAAATTTACGTAATTTGGCTAAAACCATTGCACATGACCTACATAAAAACCATTCTCTTTCAAAAAGGACCACTCTAAATATTACACACCGGATCAAATCTTTCAATATTAACCACAACAATAGATTAAACAAAAAACTAGGCATTCTAATTTCCAACAGCAGATGGAGATCCATTGGATGCCCTGAACTTATCCAAAACCTCTCCGACACTATACTCTCCAATACTGAGATGGAAGTCTTAAGTTTTGGACTCAAATTCGCCACTGGAATTTACCCCAAAATAACAACCAACATGGTCTCCCGAAATTACAAACACGAGGACTCTGACTTTACTAAGGGTTTTATCCAGGGAATCATCTCTACTACAACCACTCAATCCATGGACTCAATTCTCCCCCATAGATATCTAAAATCATTACACAACCTTGCTAACAATGATAACATCATCATCTCACCCGCAGACAAGGGTGGTGGCGTTGTTATCATGGATAAATCTAAATACATCGAAAAGATGTCCGAACTCTTATATAATCAAGACATTTACGAAGAAACTAATTCCACCTTTATATACAAAGAAATAGATAAGTTCAACAAATCCTATAAGCAACTAATAAATAAGAATAACACCTGGTTAACATATATAGATTACCACCCCAAAATTCCAACTTTATATGGCCTACCAAAAACCCACAAGAATAATACCCCAATGCGCCCCATAATCTCAGGTATCGGCAGTGCTACCCATAAAATTGCACGTGCCATTACAAAAATACTAACCCCATTACTAGGTACGATTAGTCCATCTCACCTAAAAAATTCCGGAGATCTACTTAATAAATTAAAAAATCTTAACCTAACCAATAAAACTATGAATAGCCTTGACATAGCATCATTATACACAAATGTCCCCACCAATAAATGCCTTAATTTACTCAAAAAACATCTCGACAAAATAAATATCAACTTACCCTTTCCAGTAAATAACATAATTAATATTATAAATTTATGCACTAATATGACCTATTTTACTTTCAACAATTTCTTTTATAAACAGAAATTTGGCCTACCTATGGGGAATCCCCTCAGTGGTGTCCTATCCTGTTTATTTTTGGAATTTCTTGAGAACGGACCAATAAAATACAGACTACCTAAAAATGTATCTTACTATAGATACATAGATGATATCCTAATTTTCCTCCCGAAAACCACTAAAATAGAAAGCATTACTAACAAATTGAACAAAATAGAACCGACCATTACATTTACTTTCGAAAAAGAAACAGATAACTCCATTCCTTTTCTTGATATTCTACTAATAAATAAAAATAATAATTTATCTTATAAAGTCTACCGTAAACAAACTAATAAGAACGATTATGTTCATTTTTATTCGCACCACAATAATAAAATAAAATCTGGCATCATAATTGGTTTTTACCTAAGAGCACTTAGGATATGCAGCAATGAATATTTAGATGACGAATTTAAATACATTGAACACTCTCTCAATACATTACAGTACCCAAAGTATTTTATACAAAATTCTAAAAGAAAAGCTCTACAGATTTACTCAAATTCCAAACAGAAAAACTTATCCACCAGCCCTATAATAAATAGATATATAGCTTTACCAACCAATTCCAACAATAACCCGATTTACACAGAACTTAATAAACTAGGCATAAACATATCCCAAATAACTTCTGCAAGTATTATAAATTTAATCAAAACACCTAAACTGAACACGACACTCAATGTCAAAGCTGGCATATACTCCATTCCTTGTCTAGACTGTAATAAGGTCTACATTGGAGAGACGCAGCGTAATCTGGACAAGCGGATTTATGAGCATAAAAGAGCGATTAAAACTAACAACACACTTAACGCCTTATATGCTCATACTATGGAATATGGTCATTACTTTGACTTTGAGAAATCCACTTTAATCAAAATAATACACAACAAGTCAACACGTCGAATAATTGAATCTGCCCTCATAGCCCTTTCCACAAATAAAATTAAACAAAGAATGGGCTTCTACAATATCTCCCCCAACCTATCAAAAGCAATCATTAGTGAAAACAAGATAATTCTAGACACCGGATGATTCCCTGAGCTTTAAATTAAATATCCTTTGGACCCTTTCTGCTCTTTATTTTCTCTTCTTCTTTTCCAATGCTATCTTCTATGTATATTTGATATATATGTATGTATATATGTTATATATATGTTTCGATCACATTTATGTGCATATATATATATATTTATTTCTAATTTTTTTTTTTTTTTTTTTTTTTTTTTTTTTTTTTGCATACCCTTTATCTCGACATGAACCCAACCACTATATATATTCCCCATAATTTACAGACTTTCTCGTCTTTTGTCATTTTTGTATTCTTCGTCCGCTCTTGACAAAGCCCACGTGAAATTTGGGCGAAACGTTGAGCGAAAAGGTCTTCCGCTTTTCCATTTTTAATTTCATACCGTCGGATTATTTTTATCCTTTCATATACTCATATATATATATATATATATATATATATATATATATATATATATATATATATATATATATTATTTATTTAATATTATCGTTTAAAGACCAAACATATTAAGCAGGTAAGCTTTTATAATTCCTATGATTGAAAGAACATTTGTGGTTATAGTATATTTTTAAAAATATATATCATGGTCTACCTATATAGAATCAGTTATATATATATATATATATATATATATATATATATATATATATATGAGAAAGGAACGGTAAGAGTAATCCGACGTAATGGGAAATGAAAAAGGAAAAACCAAGAAGTATTTTTTATGTATTCATCAACGTTTGTAAGACTTCCTCGGGATGATAATTTTACGAAAATTGTCATGCAAGCACATCGAAATATTAGGTTGATACGGAAAAGTAGTAGCCGCGGCTACTAAGAGCGCTGGAAAAGGGTCCAGGCTGCAAGAAGTCAGTAGTAGCAAAGAGTGAAATAATATAGAAAGCTTTGAGTGGGTACCATTAAGGCAGCAGTGAAAAAGGGGAGGAGTGAGAGTATTAGTGAATTTGCCTTAGGGTGGGAGTAAAGAAAGGGGGGGGCTGAAGTTTTTGTCGTGGTGAGGTGTGGCATGTATATGTATGTATGTATATATATATATGTATATATATATGTATGTATATATATGTATGTATAATAATATTTATATATGAATGTATGTATATATATGTATGTATATATATGTATGCATATATATATGTATGTATATATATATATGTATATATATGTTTATATATACATGTTTATATATATGTATATGTATATATATATGTGTTTATATATATATATATATATATTTGTATATATATGTATATATATGTATATAGGTTTATGTGTATATGTATGCATATATAAGTATGTATGTATAATTATATGTATACATATATTTGTATATATATGTATGTATATATGTTTGTATATATATATGTAAATATCCAGGTATATATAATATTGTATATATATGTTTATACGTATATATATGTTTATACGTATATATATGTATATATATGTATATATATATGTTTATATGTATATATGTATATACATGTTTATATATATTTGTATGTCTATATGTATATATATATGTCTATATGTATATATATATATGTATATATGTTTATATATGTGTGTATATATGTAAATATATATGTATACATGTATGTATTTGTGTAAATATATATGTATATATGTATGTATTTGTATATATATATATATATGTATATACATAAGTATATATATATTTGTGTATATATATATCAACATATATATAGATATTTAAATATATATTTGTATATATATATCAACATATATATAGATATTTATATATATATTTGTATATATATATATATGTATATACATGTATACATATGTATGTATATACATGTATATATGCATATGTATATATATATGTATATATATGTGTATATATATGTATATGTTGATATATATGTACATATATGTGTATATATATGTATATGTATTTATATGTATATATATGTATATATATGGATATATATATCAAAATATATATGGATATATATATCTAAGTATATATGTATATATATCTCTATATATGTGCATATATGTGTTTATATATTTATATAAATATGTATATGTATAAATGTATATATATGTATATATATATGTATATATATGTATATGTATATGTATATATATGTATATATATTCGTATATGCATATGTAGATATATGTATATATGTAGATATATGTATATATATATGTATATATATATGTATTTATATGTAGAATATATATGTATATACGCATATGTATATGTATATATGTATATATGTATATATACGCATATGTATATGTATAAATATATATGT
This sequence comes from Sepiola atlantica, assembly GCA_963556195.1. NCBI lineage: Eukaryota > Metazoa > Mollusca > Cephalopoda > Sepiida > Sepiolidae > Sepiola > Sepiola atlantica. Next base: position 148,148,183 of record OY744519.1, read on the forward strand.
ACATGTGTATATATATATATGTATATATATGTATATATATCTATATATATGTATATATATGTATATATATGTTTGTGTGTATGTTTGTATATATATATGTATGTATGTATATATACATAATTAAGTATGTATATGTATATAAATATATTTATATATATGTATGTATATATATGTATGTATATATATGTATATGTTTATATATGTATATATATAGTTATGTATACGTATATGCATATATATGTATATGTATATAGATGTATATAATTGTATATATATATATATATATATATATATATATATATATATATATATATATATATATAGTACTTCATGTATCCACATAAAATATTATAAGGAGATATAATTTTGTATGTGTCGGGGATGAAACACGGGAGACTCTGTGTAGCTTGATTGCCATATATATTTTCATTGCTTACTATATATATATATATATATATATATATATATATATATATATATATATATATACATACATATAGTTATATAATAGTATATGTAAATATATTTATATAATTGTATATTTATATATATATATATGTATATGTATGTA
>OY744519.1:148153753-148166253 GCA_963556195.1 Sepiola atlantica
ATATATGGTATTTATCTACCTCCCACAGCAGTAAGATGTGACACAAGGTCGGAAAGTGGGATTTGATAAGTCAGCACCCTAGAGGAAAAGCACTTATGACCTTCAAAAATTGCCTGGGCAGCCCCGTCGGCATTCCCCGGTAGGGGCGCCTCAGGCGATTAGCAATAAACTAACCCCTTCTCAAAGGGTGGGAAGGCAAAGCCTGGGAAGGTGGACCTCCTAGAACTGCACAGAACAAACCCATAGACCGGCGGAATCAAGGCCCGAAGGCCAAGACGGTACCGGTCTATAGGGTGTAGTATCAATCGGAACAGATACTACACTTTGATCTTGGCCATGCACACATACATGGTGACAGAATATGGACATTTTTTTTTCAAAAACAAAAACAAAAACATTCTGTCACCATGTATGGCAGCGGGAACATTAATTTGAAGACGATAATCAGACCTTTCTAGATTGACAAGACTGGAACGCAACCGTTGCTTTTTTAGGGGACAATGAGTCTGGGAGTGTGGGGTGACAGCAAGTCAGGGCATCAGGACACAGAGGTAGATAATGCGACCGATTTGGGTATGCAACTGTATGTATTTCAATATCAACTAAACATGACGGAGAAGTCGTAATTTAATGAACTAAATCTATTGAAAACATATAAGCTGAAACATCAGTTGTACGCGGGCGATAAGACTGGAATTATTTGAAATAGGACCAACAGATGCAAGTTTACTTTTATTGAAGTGCATACAGTTGCACATTTGGATGGGTCACATTATCTTCCTCTGTGCCAAGTTCATGTTTTAAGGAACTATTGAAAACACCAAAAGACTCTCTTAGGGAGGAGTTTCTAAGTGATAACTAAATTATTTGGAGGCCAATTAACGTGAGGGGAATTGTTAACTATTCTGTTATTACACCATCAAGTCACCTAAATTATGAACGTATGCGAAGCTTGAATTTTTTTTATTTGTAAAAAAAAAAAAAAAAAAATGATTTTTTTTCTCTCTCTCCGGAGAGGGTAAAAGTTAATATTTTTAGGCGACGAGTTTTGTAAGAAAAGAAATACCACGAGTCTTTTATAGTCACGTGGTATCCTGGAACCACCCTTCTCATTGTAAAAATGCGGCAGAGGGGGCGGGGGGGGGGGGGATAAGGAAAACGAGTTCTCCTCGACGAACAGGCGAACAAGCCGCAACATAGTGATTTTTGTTGTTGCAAAGTAGAGCAATTTACGCAATACGTTGAGCTATTCAAAGTCAACACGGGAAGTTAAGGGTTGCAACAACTATGTTGCGGCTTGCGTTGTATTTCTTTTTTTCCAAAACTCGTCGCCTGAATTTATTTATCTACCTCTCACAAGGTAAGATGTGACACAAGGTCGGGAAAGTGGGATTAGATAAGCCAGTGCTCGAGAGGTGAGCACTCTGGCCATTTAAAAATTGTCTGGGCAGCCCCGTCGGCATTCCCCGGTAGGGGCGCCTCAGACAGTAAGCAATAAACTTACTCCTCCCCAAAGAGGGGAGGCAAAGCCTGGGAGGGTGCACCTCCTAGAGCTGCACAGGACCAGCAAATCCCAATAGACCGGCGTAAATGCAGACCCAAAGGCCCGGACGATACCGGTTTATTAGGCGGGGTAAAAACACCTGGCTAATTTTTACACATACATAACGTATGTGTTTACTCTGTGGTTTTTAAGTAAATAGAATCGACTTTTGAAATTTTTTTTTTTTGGGGGGGGGGGGGGAGGGCTAGGTTCTTTCACCTATAGTGTTTAATAGGGGTTAAGCCCCACCCCTACAATATTTTAAAATAAGTATTTACCCACTCGGTAAAAGGGCAGAATAGTAAACAGTCGAGAAATCGTAAAAACAAAACAAAACAAAACAAAAAACAACAACAAAAAACAAAACAAATGATCATACCAAACTCAGTAGAATGTATACTTTTAACGCGCTGAAACTTTTTAAGTTTGTTTTATTTCAAACTTTTATTTCGTGCAAAGCTGTCTTTACACATACAAGAAAAATTAAATCGCCGCTTGCGCTTAGTTGTTGTTGGGGTGGGGTGGGGGGGTAATTCCTGAAAAGCTGTAAACAAAAATAACTTATGCTACCACTAACCCTAAGTCCGAGTGGAAAGCCTCGACTTAGGGTTAGTGGTAGGGTAAGTCATTATTTTTACAACTTTTCAGGGATTAAGCCACCCAACAGTTAAATGACAAACAACCATTGTTTCCGTATGCCGTAAAGACAGCTAAAAATAATAAAAACTTAAAATTAAAAAAAATTTAAAACAGTTTTAGCACGTTATACATGTCAGTAGATAATTAAATTCTACTGCGTTTGGTATAAGGCATTTGCATTTTTATTTACAATTGATCGACTGTTAACTATTCTGCACTTTTACCATTTACTTTCTTGTCTATAGTTTTAAATAGGGGTTTAGCCCCCTCCCCCCTCAATATTGAACATTAAAGTTGCTTCTTTGTTGTTGTTTTATTTATTTATTTTATTTTATTCATTTATTTCGAATAAATCGGTATATTGTATAACTTATCTTTCGTGGAAAGAACAACAAAAAAAAAAAAACCCCAAACAAACAAACAAAAAAAACAAACAATTATTTTAGAATGCAGATTGTAAAATGTGCGGAACTTTTTATGCCCGTCACTGCCCGCCACCATTACAATGAAGGATTTTTCCAATCAAAGTCAACAATTTGAAAATTTTAAGAAAAAAACATCTGCTTTGAATATCTTAAAAATGAAAACCGGTGTCCTTTTTACGTATACTCTGAGTTTTTCCGATTTTAAATATTTAATTTTTTCGGTTTACTTATTTGACTTTTTTCACTTTTCTAAAATAGTATATTTGATCTTTTCTGTCCTCGGTCAGTTAAGACAATTTAAATGTTTGTCCCAATTCAGAGTGCCCTTTTTGAGGAGTTGGATTTTATCCACATTAAAAACCGACCTTGTGTCTAAATCTTCCGACGATTTAAAATATTTGCCGATTGTACAATATATTTTTCTTTTCGGTTTATTTTAATTTTATTTTTTACTTTTCAAAATAGAATTAACGTTTAAGTGTAGTATCTGTTCTGATACTGTACTTCATTGCCTCAGTCTAGAAGGATTTCTCATTAACTGACCTTAGACAGAAGAGATAAAGTATAGTATTAGAACAGATACTACACTTTGACGTTAATTCTATTTTAGAAAAGTTAAAAGAAATAAATAAAAAATATTGTCAAATCGGAAATTATTCAGAGTAGACATAAAAAACAACGTTTATTCTATTTTACAAAGTAAAAATAAAATAATATAAACATAAACCGAAACAATTGTAAAATCAGCAAATATTCAGACTAAGACGTAAAAAACAGCGGTTTTACATTTTTGTTAAATTCAAAGCAGACGTTTTTTCTTAAATTTCAAATGTTTGCCTTTGATTGGGTAATTTGAGTAACGTAAAGTGGCGGGCATAAAAAAGCACTGTTGCGTAAAATGAGGGGGCGATTTCTACTTTTTAAGGCGATTACGTGTGGTTTTACGATTTCGTTAGTAGTTAAAGCTTTTAGTTAACTGCTCTAATAAGAACAGTTGACTACATTTTTTTTAGTTAAAAATGATAGAATGGCCCGGAAATGGAGGATCATTTTACGTTAAATCTATATGCGCCCCACTCTAAATTCTAAATTATTTTTTCCTTAATCGCCTAAAAATGTCGAAAATCTCATTTGATTGGAGATATATACTTTTTAAGTAGATATTTCTTTTTAATTTGACAAACTTCTTAATGTTTTCCCTTTTGTGTATGGTAAACTCGTGCGATTTTCATCTATATTTTTCGTTTGCGCATTTTTTCATATTTATCCACTTGTCTCATTTTTATCTGTGCAATGTTTATCCGGTGACATTTTTGCCGGTGAGATTTATACCTAAATTCATATATATATATATATATATATATATATATATATATATATATATATATATATATATATATATATATATATATATATAGTAAGCTATGAAAATATATTTATGGCAATCAAGCTACACAGAGGCCCCCGCTTACTACCTAGCTCTACTTACGTATCGAGCACTGTTTGAAATATATATATATATATATATATATATATATATATATATATATATATATATATTAAATTAAAATTTGGAAAGTCACGTGGAGGGTACTGTTAAAAATCAAAATAAAAAATAAGCCCGGTTGAAATTCTTTTGATTACTATCCCGTGGATGTTTACTTTGCCTGGATTATATATATATATATATATATATATATATATATATATATATATATATATATATATATATATATATATATGGGAAGAGAAGGATGAAGGTAATCCGACGTGATGGGAAAATGAAAAAGGAAAACCAAAAATGGATGTTTTTTATGTGTACATCAACGTTTCGTCTTTATTTATAAGACTTCATCAGGATGATAAAATAGAGAAAAAATGTCATGCAAGTACAGATACATGTAGGGTAGACATATTGGGAGGAAAAATAAAATGAAATAATGGCCCCTACTGGGTGGACGTCCGTACTTGTTGGAGAAATAGAAATGAATGTTGAAGAAAATGAGTGGGGAAAAAATGGAAGGATGGGGTGAGCAAGGACTACTGTGGCTGGTGGTAAGAGAAAGAGGTGGGGGATGAGCAGGGGTAAAGTGGATGGCAGAGAGGGAGTGGAGGAAGAGGGAGGAGGGAGGTGTTTGACCAGATGGCTGCGGTCAAGATTGAAGGGGAAAAGTAAGTTGGAATGTTTGTGTATGGGGGGTGTATGCAGGGAAAGGAGGATGGGTAGAGAGGGAGAGGGGGGGGGCTGTGATTTTGGTGGATGGGCGAAAGTTATGGTCTTAGAGAGCGTTTTGAGAAAATGAGGGAATTTAAGAAGGGTTATGGGAGAAAATAGTTGAGAGGGAGAGAGGGAGGATTTGTTGTGATAGGGTGTGAAATATTTGAAATATTTGGAAAATGATAGCAATGAGTGAGGGATTGGAGGGTGGAGGAGGGCGGTGATTGAAAGGGTGGGTATGGAATATTTTAAATATTTGGAGCATGAGAAAGTTTATTTGGACTGCAGTATATAAAATGTGAGGGAAAAAACGGAAAAAGTAAGGGGAAAATGAAGATTCAAGGAGAAAAAGGAAGGGAGTGAGTAAATGGAAGAGTGACATAAAGGTTGGAGATGAAAATAAAAGTTAACTATGATCAGGCAAGAGTCTTTGTTCTGTGAGGATGATCTTGCTTATTAAGGGTGATAGGTTAAAGAAACCATTTCGTTGCTTGATGGTGGTGGAGGCGGTGATGAGGGCAGTTTCCAATAATCTTCGCCAAGATTTGTTGTGGATGTATTTAGTGATTTTGGCTTGTTCAAATTTGAATGCATGACCATGTTCTAGTGCATGGGAGAAAAGTGCACTAAGAGGGTTGTTGTTTTTTATGTCCCTTTTGTGTTCATTTAATCGTTTCTTTAATTCACGTTGTGTTTCTCCCATATATATATATATATATATATATATATATATATATATATATATATATATATATATATTAGAGATGAAAGATGAGAATAAAACATTGCAAAGATACAATATTTATTAAAACATCAGAAGTTGATTTTCAAAGCCAAACTCTTGTCATCAGAAGATAAAAAAACAGACAATGTAATTTTAAATATTATCGGCAATATGTACTTTTGAATAATTTATACACAAAATAAAAAAAACAAAAGATAAATAAGTTTTTGTTGAGAAGAAAGCGTAGAGTTAGAGTAGTCACCGTCAAAAACACGTTAAAAAAAACAGCTGTTATATTGGAAATGAATGTTTGAAAAAGAATACTCAAAGTGTTTACGAGTCCAAATGTTGTTGTTAAGAAGCTGATTAGTCGACGGTTGTTAGTAGAGTTCAATTCATCCTGTGTGCGCAGAGATGAATTATCCATTTTACAGGATCCAGAATTAAGTTTATTAGTCAGAATTCGATGTATATCAAAGTGTGCATTACGAAAACCTCTTACTCCCTGGTTGATCAGTGTTTCGATATGGTACAGAAATGGATTTAAAACCGATATTTTCAAGCCGGTGTCGAGTGAAGGTATTGCTTGTAGGCGATGGTGACAATGGCTATTTTTGTCTGTCGGGGGAGGAAGATTAGCTGTTGGTAGTGGTGGGGGTCTGGGCAAAAGATGTGACAGAAGTGTATGGAATCAAAGATAGGTGGACTGGGATGTATACATACATAAATACATAGATACACATACATATAAATACACATATACATACATATATATATATGTATACGCATATAAATTATACGCATATACACAACTGTATAAACATATCTTACATTTTCTTTTTAAGTAGCTAAAAGAAGGAGGGTTAGGGTATGAGTGATGAAGGCTTAGGTGGTCAGCGTCAAGCTGTTAGTTATTTATGGGTGATGAAAGGAGTTGTTTATATTTTGCCGAGGTGAATAAGTGAATAAGATAGGAGGTGGGGGTACATTTGAATGATATGAAGGGAATTTGATGTAAATGAGTGCTTGTCTTGGGGGGTCAGCGTTGTAGTAGTCATAGGGCTAAAATTATTATTTTCAAGAATTATCTTGAAAAAATTATTAAAAAAAACGATTTATTAAAAAAATATATATTTTTAAAAATATTTTTATTTAAAAAAATAGTTAGTATTTGGAGTCTGTTAATTCTTGTTCACAATGTAGGTAGGTTTTCTAAATGTATTTTCTGCGGCGTAATAAAGTCAGATTATAGTCGCATTAATAGTGGATTCATGTATCAAGGATGTAAAAGATAGTTAAATGTGTTTAGAGTGGTTGATCGGTGAACATTGATATATACATCACACACGCATGCACGCGGACACATACATATGGGGGTATCACTTCGGAATTCTCTGACACAGGCAGGTACATACATACACACATTCGTACATACACACAGATACATACATACACACATACATACATACATACATACATAATACATACATACATACATACATACATACATACATACATGCACAACATATATACATCTAAATACACACATACATACATACACAAACACACACACACACACACACATATATATATATATATATATATATATATATATATATATATATATATATATATATAGACATACATATACATATATCTACCGCCACTCACACACACACATAGATACCGGACAACATCCACGCATGTATATATATGTACAAATATGCTCCCCCTATCGGGTGTATATCCAAGTAAAAGTTTGGAGGTGATAAATACGTATAGGCAGATGGACGATCCGAATTAATATCAATCGGGGGGGGGGGGGGTAATGAGATTATATAATAGTTTAAGATAGAGTAAGAATTAAGTTAAAGGTTAAATAATTTGAAATAAAGGATTCTACAAATCTCGATTTTTTATTATTACATGGGGTAAAAGGTATATTTCGGACTATACATCACGGGAGGCCTATGGTATTAGAATAGGTCGAATTATGGGGTTGTAGTGGGGGTGTCTATTGGAGTTATAAATTGGGCGTATTTAAATTTTCTTTTATGGTGACAGTATGAACGTATCTTATTTCTTGAGTTAACGATATTCTTCTCTCTTGCAGTGGTGATTATCATTAGTGCTTCAGAAGTGCAAAGGTGGCAATGTTTTGCACCTGGGGTGTAAGATCTTAATTTTTTGGGGGGATTGACCATTTTAGAGAGAATGGGATATTATTTGATTTAAAATATTTGATTATGTTTGTTAGGGAGGTTTTGTTATTGATGTTGCTGTTGAATTAATACATTTGGGATGAGATTTTCTTCCTTGGGTCGTCCTTTTCACTGCATGAACTGAGAGATAAATTTAAAAAATATCCAGGGGGCTTGTATAGAGATGATGCCCTTTTTATTTCCAAAGAAAGACCAAGAATTTACAACAAAACCAATTAGTGTTGTGCGAAGGAGGCTTTCTGTTCACATCACGTTTCCATTGCCTTTCAACAAGTGTGGGAGATTCAGCAAATTTGGCCATATGAATAACAATAAAAATTCGCTCTTCAATTGTAAATGACATTTTAAATAGCTAAGTGAAGTGACTTATGAAATACCCTGTATATATATATATGTGTATATATATATATAGTAAGCAATGAAAATATATATGGCAATCAAGCTACACAGAGGCTCCCGTGTTTCATCCCCGGGGGGAATCGTCAGGCTAAATGCATTTAGCCTGACGATTCCCCCAGGGGATGAAACACGGGAGCCTCTGTGTAGCTTGATTGCCATATATATTTTCATTGCTTACTACCTAGCTCTACTTACGTATCGAGCACTGTTGAAGTAAATACTGAAAACTGACACATAAAAAATTATATCTCCTTATAATATTTTATGTGGATACATGAAGTACTAATATATATATATATATATATATATATATATATATATATATATATATATGATAATTTTTTTTATTTACACAGACATGTACAAAATCTGCGACACTGGCATGTTGATGTTATCGATCAACAGTTACTATAAACTGAGATCTCATCAGGCAGAGTTAGAATCCGATCTTAACCTCATATTTGGAAAGAATGAAATGGAGAGATAAAGAAAGAGAAGAAGAAGAAAAGAAAAGAAATTTAACATTTCAAAAATTGGGGGTTCACGTGATTTAGGGACGTTAAAAATCAAAAATCAAAAATCAAAAAATCTAAAAAATCTAAAATCTAAAATCTGAAACAAACAGGACAAATAAATAAATAGAGACATATAATGAAGGGAGTAGGGTAAAGTGATAGGAGGGTAGACAAATAAAGAAAAAGAAGGAAAAGAAAAGAAAAAGGAAAAGAAAACGTCTGTTGATTCAGACCGAGAGAGAAGAGATAGGAAATAGAAAATAGGAGGGGGGAGGTGGACATGCACAATTCAAGTGTAAAAAAAAACGACAGTTATTTTCAAGTCGAGCGGATAAATGTATTTTTCAAGTGAACTATAATATTGTGTATATGTGTGTATGCGTGCGTGCGGACAAACCGATCAGCTATAATCGGCATTAGTAGCGAGTAGACGCGTGTAATTGGTGTGGTGGGTGAGGTGGTAATCAAATGTGTAGCTAATTCTGAATTTATATTATCTTTATATTTTGTCTAGAGTTTATTAGCTTACCATTAATAAATTAATAAATTGAATAAGTTAAGTATAACAGGATTAGTAGTAGTAATAATAATAATAATAATAATAATAATAATAATAATAATAATAAACAATTGAAATGAAATCATGAAAATAATAATGAATGATAATAAAAATAATATTTTATATTTTGATTACTAACCGTTCCAACCACGTGACTCCCAAATTTTTGAAATTTAAATCTCTTTTCTTTTTCTTTTCTTTCTTTCTCCATTTCATTCTTTCCAAATATGTTCTAGGGTTAAGATCGGATTCTAACTCTACCTGATGAGATCTCAGTTTGTAATAGCTGTTGATCGATAACATCGACATGCCAGTGTCGCAGATTTTGTACATGTCTGTGTAAATAAAAATGATCATATATATATATATATATATATATATATATATATATATATATATATATATATATATATATATATATATATATATATATATATATAGAGTGATTCATAAGTCACTTCACTTAGCTATTTAAAATGTCATTTACAATTGAAGAGCGAATTTTTAGTATCATATGGCCAAATTTGCTGAATCTCCCACACTTGTTGAAAGGCAATGGAAACGTGATGTGAACAGAAAGCCTCCTTCGCACAACACCATAATCAATCAAATATGCTACAAAGAGTCGTAAATTCCTTGCAAAAAAGAATGAACGAAGGTGGAAATTTTGAAAATTTGCTGTAATTTTAAACTCCCATAAATGAATTTGTTGAATAAACTTTCTGTTTTGTATTACCATATTTTTTAACTTCAGAATTTCAAAAATAAATAGCTAAGTGACTTATGAATCACCCTGTATATATATATATATATATATATATATATATATATATATATATATATATATATATAAGTATAAATTTTTATTTATACAAACATTATTGGTTACATATGTGCATACATGTTTCGGTTGCACTTTCCCAAGAAAGTCAACCTCATCAGACCGAGAATCTTTCAGGAATCTTTCAGGTTCCTGAAAGATTCTCGGTCTGATGAGGTTGACTTTCTTGGGAAAGTGCAACCGAAACATGTATGCACATATGTAACCAATAATGTTTGTATAAATAAAAATTTATATTTATAAACAGCTCTACTTGGTATTGAGCACTTTTTATAAACACTTGAGTTTCTACGGATTTACATTTACAGAAACCAATACATGTACGATATATATATATATATATATATATATATATATATATATATATATATATATATATATATATATATATATATATATATATATATTACTATATAGGAAATATACTTTTTTATGTATCAATTTTCAGTATTTACTTTAACAGTGCTCGATACGTAAGTAGAGCTTGGTAGTAAGCTATGAAAATATTTTTATGGCAATTAAGCTACACCGAGGCGCCTGCGTTTCATCCTCGGGGGGAATCTTCAGGCTAAAATGCCATTATTATTCAATATATTTTCATAGCTTACTCTCTCTCTCTCTCTCTCTCTCTCTCTCTCTCTCTCTCTCTATATATATATATATATATATATATATATATATATAAGCATGTTTTAAGACATTTGAAGTAAGTTACTCTCCGAAATGAATAAGAAAAAAGAAAAAGAAAAGATTTAAAAAATTTAAATGATTTTTAATAAAAATATTCGCATCTTAAACGTGGTTTACAAAGAGCATTTTGTCTGTTTTTCATAGTTTTATATGTATATATATCTAAATGTGTAAACACGAAAGTTTTTTTTCCTTCATCAAACTATACTCATATAAAAAATCCATAGCTCTACTTAATTCAATTATACACTAAGAGTAATTTACTCCTCTCCAGGAGTTAGGCACAAGGCCAGTTTTTATCCTACTCCCACAAGTAAGATGTGACCCAAGCTCGGGTCGGAAAGTGGGGGTTGAAAAGCCAGCGCCCGAGAGGTGAGCACTCTGACCATCAAAAATTGCCTGGGCAGCCCCGTCGGCATTCCCCGGTAGGGGCGCCTCAAGCAGTAAGCAATTAACTTACTCCTCCCCAAAGAGGGGAGGCAAAGCCTGGGAGGGTGGACCTCCTAGAACTGCACAGGACAATCCTATAGACCGGCGTAAATCAAGCCCCGAAGGTCAAGGTATTTACTCCTCCCCAGGAGTTAGGCACAAGGCCAGTTTTATCTTACTCCCACAAGTAAGATGTGACCACAGATTGGGTCGAGAAAGTGGGGTTAAAAGCCAGCGCTCGAGAGGTGAGCACTCTGGCCATTTAAAAATTGCCTGGGCAGCCCCGTCGGCATTCCCCGGTAGGGGCGCCTCAGACAGTAAGCAATAAACTTACTCCTCCCCAAAGAGGGGAGGCGAAGCCTGGGAGGGTGGACCTCCTAGAACTGCACAGGACAATCCCATAGACCGGCGTAAATCAAGCCCCGGAGGCCAAGACAATACCAGTCTATAGGGTGCAGTATCCATCGGACTGACCAAACACTCTCAAGGCTATAAATTATTTGCATATTTATTTTTTAAACATTGTTTAATAAATTCATATAAAGTACGATTCACTTACAATTTGATTTTCCTATTTTATTATATACACGAAAAACGTTTCTTGATATTAATATTTTAATTATTATCTGTAGTATTATTATTTAAGCGATTTAATGAATTAAGTTTTAACTTCAAAATCGTAACTTCCGTTTCATTATTTGTTGTTCTTCGGTTACGTTTTCGCACGCATACATAGCAACAACCTCGATAATTTTCAAAATAATTACTTTTTAAAAATAAAATTTGCGTTAAACGCAATAATTACCAAAGGTTTTCTGTTAAAAAAAACAACATCCATTTATTATTTAAAAAAATTGTTGCTGTTGCTATTTACTTCCTCCCACGAGAGCAGAGCAAGGCACAATATGAATATTTAACAAGGGGGAAATCCAGCTACCCCAAAAGGGGCACTCTGGATTGGAACAAAAAATTCAATTACCTCGGTATGGAAGGATTTCTCCTTCACTGACCGAGGACATAAAACGTAAATGCAGATTCAGAACAGATACTACATTTTGCTCCTAGCCAAAAGGTCAAAAGGCCAAGGAGTCAACATGTTGGTAGTGATGATGATGATGATGATGATGATGATGTTGATGATTATGATGATGATGATGGTGCTGATGCTGATGATAATGCTGATGACTTTAACATTTGTCATAAAAAAGAAAAAAACTCTTCTAATCTTTCTAAATTACAAGAAAAATAGATTCTTTTTCTTTAATATTAAGACATTTTTCTGTCTTTTATAATGAA
>OY744519.1:148173753-148223753 GCA_963556195.1 Sepiola atlantica
GTGATTCGTAACAAACAAAACTAGCGGCAGTGCAATGGTTAACAGTGTGGACGGCTTGGCGTGACAAGTTCTGTTAGAACACTTCGCCCAGGGTTACAGATAGGTACCAGATTTTTTGGTGGACAGACTAGCTTTCTGTCACAAAGTGTGACGTCACAGAGATTGGCCATAGTAGATTCTCGGTAAGTCACTGATATCTGATCGAAAAGCGTTTACTCGCTAACGAAAATATATGTTAAAACGTCTCTTCTGGTCAACCACGTTGTGTTTATATAATCAGAAGGGGGGGGGGGGTGTTCAGCATAGGTCAGCAGAATTGGCATGAAGAACTGGAGAAGCAAACTTTCATTCGAACGATAACCAGAACCAATAAACAAAGAAATATTATGTAAATACTTCTTGTATGTCTCGGAGGAATTTGATATCATTTTAATGTTTCAACATTTTGTGTTTTTGAACCAGGCAAACAGCGACAAGTTAGGAATTCTTGTTGGAGTCTGTTAAAAGCTGAAAAGTAGTTTGTCATCAACACAAAAATAGGTGACTGGTTTTGCCCCTCCTCTCACCCTGGCCACCTTAGTTTCTATCTCACTGTTATCTCAACAAAAGAGGATCTTCGAACCTTCGCCCCCTTCAACCTGTGTCTTTTGCCTCTATCTCTCTAAGTTTTTTGACTCTCTATGACAAATTGACTTTATTAAAACCCAGCCTTATCTCACGATAAGACATATCTTCCAGTAGTTCGTTAATCTCAGTAATTTTCGTACATTTTTAATTTTTGGCAATGAATAACGGCTTCTTTAATCTAAATGAATAAATGCGAAAGTTTTTTTCCACCTATCCTAACTATATTAACATAAAAAACAGCTTATGCTTATTTAATTCTATGATACAATATAACATTTTGAAATATCGTAGTTATAATGTGATACTATGGGCGTCCCCCCTCCAGAGCCGAGGAAATGTTTCACAAAAAGGGGAAGAGCTGTCGGAAGTAGGATAGGTAAAAAGATAATGGAAGAAAAGGATTCACCAAGGCACATAAAAGCGAGCGCGGAACTAGGCAGTTTCTATCGACCAGGCGTTTTAAGAATGGCCGAGTCATTTTTGCTTATCGGGGACTAAGACAAATGATCGGACATGGGATTGCCAGTCGTGAGTTGGGGTGTTTGGAAGTAAGAGTTGTTTGCGACAGTTTCAGTTTTACGAGAGTTTACGGCAGTTGACGATTTTTAAGACAGTTGGCGACTGAGAAAGGAGACGAACAAATTGGAGTTCAAGTCGGATGAGAGCAGTTCGGCGTAGATGAGCTGATAACCCAATCACCGATAAGAGCCTCGACAGACAAATTATCTAAGTTGGGTCTTGGCTGATACACTGAAACTTAACTAGGATGCGGATGCTAGCGCTTAGGGTCCCTTTCTTTTACGCGACAGTATCACACACACTCAGAGCACAACTGATTTATACATAATGGATCGGAGTTTGTAAGTTGCGTTGTTTTGTTTTTCTCAACTTGTAAACCAGTGATTGTGCCCTCGGCAATCGTCAGTGAAATAGAGGGCACGGCCAGAACAAGAACGAAAACGAAAGATGAAGACGAACAGAGGAAAACCACGGCACACACAGTGTTGGGGTCGATGGTCGTCGAGAAGGGGGTGCATGGTCTTACATTAACACCAAAAAAGCTTATACTTATTTAATGCTATGATACAACTTAATAGTATGAAATATTGTAGAAGAAGAGCAAAGAATGTAGGAGAGAGAGAGAGAGAGAGATAGATAGAAGAGATACAGACAGACAATCGTAGCATAGAGTCTATTATAAAAACATGTCAAGTCAGCTACACAGAAATCTCTGCTCCCCCCAAAAAAGCGGGGATGTGTTCGTTTAACGAAAACAAAGCAAACTTTCGCTTTGAAAATATCATTAAGAATTTTTTTAAAAGTTTCCGTGCGATAAATAATTCGTTCAATTATAAATATAGACACTTCACATTTTGAGATCAGGGTTATATTGTTTTTATTGCAATGAAAAAAGTTCGAATTTACTTTATAATGCCGTGAACATCGAACGGTAATTCAGTGTTTTAATCGCTGGCGAGCACTGCGTTGTTGTTTTTTTAATAATTATTAAATAAAAGTCGTTAAAATTTTAAATTGTGATAATGAAAAGAAAAATAATTATGTTAATTCGTTCAATTGTAAATAAATTAAAATAAATGAAATCATGAAAAAAAAAAACAACAAAACAAAACACCAGACAAAGCAAAATAAACACATATTTAATGAAATATGTTTTGTTTCAAAATAAATTCAGTAAATTATAATTAAGTAATGATGTGGTTTAAATTGTTTTGTCGAAGAAAATATTATTTTTATTTGATTGGACTGTTTTGTAATAAAAATATTTATTTATAAAAGAATGAGTGATTGCAAGAAAATTACTTACGTGTGATAGAATCGCGTAGATGGAATGTGGTTTAGTCGCCAATTGAGTTATCCCCCCTTTGCAGATTGGCTGTTTGGAGTCTCTAACCGCTAGATGGCTCTGGGAGTTAATTTGCATAGGTGGTGGATTGATCAGTATAAGAACTGTACTCTTTGGATTGAAGAGTGAAGTGCAGAGAGAAAGAGGTTATGTTGGCAGTTGGCACAAGACATATTTTATTTTTCAAGAAGCTTTCTTTTACGGATAGATCAGAAGCTATTTCGGCAAAAATGGACGAACGAGTGAAATTAAGCATTGACATTTTGAGGCCGTTTAAAGGCGAAGGCGATGTGGTCACGTGGCTTAATAAGCTGAAGCTGGTTGCAAAGCTGCAAAAGATTGATGACGTAGCGACATTGATCCCAATGTATTTGGAGGGGAATGCGCTAACAGTCTATTTGGTAATGGGAGAGACGAAGCAGGCAGATGCCGATAGGATTGAAACAAGATTGAAGACAGCATTTTCGGAGGGTGCTTTTGAGGCCTATAACAAGCTCAGAAGAGTAACCTGGATCGGAGAATCGGTGGACGTGTATGCGGCAGAAATAAGGCGACTAGCATTATTGGCCGGATACATGGGACTAAGTCTTGAGAAGACGGTTGAAATTGCTTTCGTGTGTGGTTTTCCTGACCGCATCTCAATGGAATTACAACGAATGACTGATATTGAAACCATGGAGGTAGAGGAGATCTTGAGGCATGCCAGTGTGCTGGCGAAACGTCCTATTGAACTAGAGGCAATTGCAGCCTGGTGAAGAAGAGCAGATAGTGAGGAGACGTAAATTTATTGGAAAATGCTTTAGATGTCAGGGGTCCCACCTGATGAGAGACTGTAGTGAACCAATGCCGGGTGTTATCTGTTTCCGGTGTTCTTATATCGATGATGTATTGGTTGACGAGACAGAGGTGACTGCGGAAAGGGTGAGAGACCATGTCAAGACATATGGACTGACAGCTAAGCTATCGGAGTCGTTAGAAAATGGAATGACTTCTGGATACAGCGGAATAAGGCAGTAAAGTTGATGTTTGGAAGAGGGAACGAAATCCTGAAGTCACGGACGGCCTAACTAAGCGAGAACTTTTCTCTGTGTGCGGGAAGTTGGTTGGTCATTATTCCATAGTTGGATGGCTGCGGACTGCATTCAGCTTTATTAAAAGACAGACCGGTATGGACCGATGGGAGAATGAAATTAACCCAGAGGTGTTGCACATGATAAAGGAAGTGATCGCGGAAGTAAAAAAGGTGGACCCTGTAAAGAGAGAATGGCACATAAAAAGGGGTTCGGAAGGAGTGATATGGAGCGACGCTAGCAGCCTGGCATTAGGAGCATTGTTGGAAATAGAAGGTGTAACTGTTGAAGATGCTACCTGGCTACGAAAGAAGAATGATAGCGCTCACATCAATGTTGCGGAGCTTAAAGCCACACTTAAGGGCATCAACCTGGCTTTGAAATGGGGGCTAGAAGCAGTGGACATTAGAACGGACTCGGCAACAGTGGCATCGTGGATTAAGTCAGAAGTGTTCGGAGATAAACGGATCAGGATCAAAGGAGCAGCCGAGATGCTTATCAAGCATCGACTTGGAGCACTTGGAGACTTGATCAGAGAATTCAAACTGAGAGTAACCATCACATTGGTTCCATCACAGAAAAACAAGGCAGGCGTGCTGACCAGAGTGAAGAAAGCTTGGCTACGACAGAAGAAAGATGTGGCTCCGGTGTGCTGTATAGTAGATGAAATGAAGCACCTGCATAATATGCATCATTTTGGTAAGGAAAGGACGTTATATCTGGCAAGAAAACTGAATCCAAACATCGCAATGGAAGATGTTCAGGATGTAGTTAAACACTGTATGGAGTGTCAGTCCATTGACCCTGCGCCATCCAGGCATGAAAAAGGAGAGCTGCATGTAACAGACAATTGGAGGCGACTGGCCATTGATATCGCTCATTACAGCTGTGAACTGTATTTAACTATGATTGACTGTGGACTTAGGAGAGTAGCAATATGGCGAAAAATAAGAACAGAAACAGCAGAAGAAATAAAGAGAGTTGTTGTGGAGGTGTTTATGGAGAGGGGGCCAGTAGAAGAGGTCCTAATGAACAACGGGATGTCCTTCCGCTCAGAGGTCTTTAGAGATCTATGTGAGAAGTGGGGTGTTAGGCAATATTTTCGACCAGCGTACCGCCCAAGCGGCAATGGAATAATAGAGAGACATCATTGAACTATAAAAGCTGTGGCAGCAAGAAGACAAATTTTACCCCAAGAAGCGGTCTTTTTGTGTAACATGTCACCGAAGGCTGGGCAAGACGAAACGTCAGTGCCACATTGATCTATCTTCACGTATGAATGGCGACATCCACTGGCAATGATGGAGAGAGTGGAACAGGGGCAAGCAAAAATCACTGTGGGTGAGGAGGTGTGGGTGAAACCGCTTAACGTCAGATGTACAACCCGCTGGGGGAAGAGGAACAGTAACTGATGTACTATCTAAAAACAACGTGTCAGTTAACAGAGTGCCTCGTCACATATTAGATATACGGAGAGTTTCCTTACCATCAGACGAAGAGGTTGTTGAAGTCCCCCAAGAAAACCCGTACGAAGGTAGCAACGTGAACGAAGACGGCCGACGTGGATAACAGATTATGAAACCAATTATTGATTTTGAAGATAAAGGAGGCATGTGGTTTAGTTGCCAATTGAGTTATCCCCCCTTTGCATATTGGCTGTTTGGAGTCTCTAACTGCTAGACGGCTTTGGTTGTGAGTCAATTTGCATAGGTGGTGGATTGATCAGTATAAGAACTGTACCCTTTTGGATTGAAGAAGTGTTTGTCAGTGAGCAGAGCGAAGTGCAGAGTAAAAGAGGTGAAGTTGACAGTTGGCAGTTGGTGGACCACTAGGCATAATTTTATTTTTCAAGAAACTTTCTTTTACGGATAGACCAGAGGTAACATTTGAAAGCGATCATGTGTTCGTTAAATAAAGCGAAAGGGTTGCAGAAATTATAAGGAAAGGCATTTCCAAACGGTTGAATGTTTGAATTCCGATATTCTTATATTCTTCGTCAGGGAGCGATTATTATTTTGATTTGTAAGTGGTACGTTATGTAGTAGATAGCAAGGATATTGAAATGAAATAATTTCGGTGTTGTAAAGCAATTTCCCTTGTATTAAGAAAGGACCTGGTGTAGAAGTGTTACGTGGGGGGGGGGGTTGAAAAATATTATGAAGGGAAAATGATTGCTACCTTCTTTATGGAAGACTTATTTGGGAGAAGCAGATATCTTGGAATAAATGTAATAATATCTGTAAGGAGAAAAATGTAAGAATATTTTCGTGAAACACGCATTAGGAAGTGCTATAAGTGAAAAGATTAGCATATTAAATTTTGATTTGAAATTGCACGTTATGACAAAGAAAATTCCAGTTTCTCTCATAGGTTTTAATAACATTCATGTTTTGTCATTTTTTCATAAAGCACGGAGTACGGCTCGAAATATTAAAATTATATTAACACCTATAATTTTATATGCTTTTGTTTTCCATAAAACTATTTTTCATTTGTCAAAGTGTAGGAAATGCAGGATTTTTAGCCAAGAAACGGATTCTAAATTACAACATTTTAAATTACAACAAAAGCATAGGGGATTTATCGCACGCACACACACATACATACATACATATATATATATATATATATATATATATATATATATATATATATATATATATATATATATATATATATATATATATATATATACAGGGTATTTCATAAGTCACTTCACTTAGCTATTTAAAATGTCATTTACAATTGAAGAGCGAATTTTTAGTGTTATTCATATGGCCAAATTTGCTGAATCTCCCACACTTGTTGAAAGGCAATGGAAACGTGATGTGAACAGAAAGCCTCCTTCGCACAACACCATAATCAATCAAATATGCTACAAAGAGTCGTAAATTCCTTGCAAAAAAGAATGGAGCTATGCATGCAGAACGAAGGTGAACATTTTGAAAATTTGCTGTAATTTAAAACTCCCATGAATGAATTTTTTGAATAAACTTTCTGTTTTGTATTACCATATTTTTTAACTTTAGAATTTCAAAAATAAATAGCTAAGTGACTTATGAATCACCCTATATATATATATATATATATATATATATATATATATATATATATATATATATATATATATATATATATATATATATATATAGCAATTAAAGAATAAATAAAAGTTCCAATGATTCAACACAACGGTTTAGGTGTACGATCGTTTCTGGGACGAACGGTCTTTATTAATTCCCAGTTGTTACTTTATCAACACATATTCTATCACACCACAATTAGAATTAGAATAAAACATCAACATTATTTATCATCAAATACATAGTTCTTACAGAAAAAAAACAGACATAAAAACTAAACAATTATTATAATAATAATGAGGGAAAGACACAATTAGTAAAAAGTTAAAATATCATAATAGTTATATATATATATATATATATAAATATATATATATATATATATATATGATTATTTTTATTTACACAGACATGTCAAAATCTGCGACACTGGCATGTCGATGTTATCGATCAACAGTTATTATAAACTGAGATCTCATCAGACAGAGTTAGAATCCGATCTTAATATTAGATCATATTTGGAAAGAATGAAATGGGGTGAAAAAGAAAATATATAAATTACAAAAAAGTAATAATCAAAAGATAATAATAACCATAATAACAATAAAACGAATTAAATATAAAAATATAAGAAATGTAAAAATATAAAAATAATCAGAAAAATAACAAATATATCTTATATAAATAGAGATTTTGTTCGGCCGTCTGTCACAATTTTTAAACGTAGTAAATACATTGCGAAATAATGGATAATACTGCATTTAGCTAATCTAATATTCTAATCTAATCTAAATCTAAATCTAAATAAACGCGAATCTTTCCTTAACATAAAAACCTTTAAACTTAAATATAATGATACAGTATATATAGTAACTTCTAAATTCTGTCAAAGAAACTCGCTTTTGCACATTTGCATATTTCTTTTCTTTTCAAGTCTCTAATAAATTAATATACTCTAATATACATTTATAATTGGTATTGTAACATTTTATTATATATTTATAATATTTTCCTAGAGAGTAATATTATTATAATTATTAATACAGTTTAATTAAAGAGATGTTATAAAAAATTAAAAAAACAAACGAAAGCGGTTTGAAATTTTTTTTTTAATTTTCAGTTTCAAAAGAAAGATAATTACATGAAAACGTCCGGTGCTGATGTTAAGAAAACAGATACTACACTTTGATATTAGCCAAAGCAATAAAAATTATTCTTTTGTAACGACATTTTTAAATGAATGAAAAAAAAATCGATTTAATCGGAATTTATAAGTGTAGCATCGGTTCTGTTGTCATAAGACCGTCCTCCCAAGAATTACCTCCTCCATTTTTAGGGGGTACGGGGGAATCCTCCTACCCTCCTTTATATTTAAAACTTAAAAAAAAAAACTTTTCAAAATTCGAAATTGTTAAGATTAAAAACTGAAGGGACGAAATAGACATTTCCGGTTTTTATATGAGTAGACAAACAGTATCCTGGTATTATCCAACACATATGGTTACACAAGCGGTTAAAAACAGACTCTTTAAGCTCCCCCTTTTTTATAAGGACTCCTAGGAAAAGTTTGTTACTGAATTTATGACATGTCTCTCAATATGGTTAGAAAAAAAGCGGATATATGGTATTGAATTATATCTTTGATATTTTACCTACGTACGACGTCGTTTCAAACTTACGGCTTTCATCAGCGCAGAGAAATAACAATTTTAGACGGGCACAGGGCTAGAACTCGGTTCACGGAGACACTATGGATCTGTAAGCGTTCGTTTTAGTCCCATAGGTCACGGAAGATTATCACGTAATAACAGAGAAATTAAGTTATATTTAACACTGAAAACGGTTAGTGTAAACATAAAAGCTGTTCCAGTATCTATATTAAATATTAAATCGTGTTTAACCCCAATACGTAATTAAAGCAAAATAAATTATTTTGAACTATTAAAATAATTTCCAACGCCATTGATAATGTTTACTTATTCTTTAATTTATTTATTATCGTTTATGTTTGAATTCATGTTTTGAAACATGACGTATATACTAAATCTTTAACGTCACACCAAAGCTATAATTATTTTGTTAAGATAATGTTTATAAGAAAGTCCAAGTAGTTCATTTGGTAGAACGTTACACTGAATATTTCAAAGTTTCGGTCTCGAGTTTTCGGTCATGGCATTCGCTTTATTTGTTGCAAATTTATTATTTAATATTAATGCAATATTTTCAATTTCTAAAAGTAGTTAAGATCTCTAATGCTTTGAAATGAAACAAATTCCGCAATGTATTTATTACGTTTAAAAAAATTGTGACTGACGGAAAATTGTAACAAATCTCTATTTATATAAAGATATGCATATTAGTTTAAACGAATTGCGTTATTAACTTATTAAATGTACGTTGATTTCTTTACAGCTGTTCGTCGAATATCCTGCAACTGTCATTTGTATGCCCATTTCACCCACCTCTGTATAAAGCTACCCCCCCCCACCCCCACCGGTTGCCTACATTAAGCCCGATCGGCGTGAGGTTATTCCTAAAAATGTCCTGGTTGTCTTTTTTGGTTTGTGTTGATGACGCTTTCCGAAGTTCACCTGAAAAGTGTTACTTTGGGAGTTTCTAATTCTTCACACGAACCACATTTCTCGTCCGGTGAAAGTTATTTTTTTCAAACTAAAAAAGTAATTTTTTCAAACCAAAAGATTAAATATCCTGGTTGAAAAAACAAAAAAACACTCAGAGAATTATCAGATTTTAATGAAATGAAATTTTTTTTCACACACACACACACACACACACACACACACACACACACACACACACACACACACACACACACACACACACACACACACACACACACACACACACACACACACACACACACACACACACACACACACACACACACACACACACACACACACACACACACACACACACACACACACACACACACACACACACACACACACACACACACACACACACACACACACACACACACACACACACACACACACACACACACACACACACACACACACACACACACACACACACACACACACACACACACACACACACACACACACACACACACACACACACACACACACACACACACACACACACACACACACACACACACACACACACACACACACACACACACACACACACACACACACACACACACACACACACACACACACACACACACACACACACACACACACACACACACACACACACACACACACACACACACACACACACACACACACACACACACACACACACACACACACACACACACACACACACACACACACACACACACACACACACACACACACACACACACACACACACACACACACACACACACACACACACACACACACACACACACACACACACACACACACACACACACACACACACACACACACACACACACACACACACACACACACACACACACACACACACACACACACACACACACACACACACACACACACACACACACACACACACACACACACACACACACACACACACACACACACACACACACACACACACACACACACACACACACACACACACACACACACACACACACACACACACACACACACACACACACACACACACACACACACACACACACACACACACACACACACACACACACACACACACACACACACACACACACACACACACACACACACACACACACACACACACACACACACACACACACACACACACACACACACACACACACACACACACACACACACACACACACACACACACACACACACACACACACACACACACACACACACACACACACACACACACACACACACACACACACACACACACACACACACACACACACACACACACACACACACACACACACACACACACACACACACACACACACACACACACACACACACACACACACACACACACACACACACACACACACACACACACACACACACACACACACACACACACACACACACACACACACACACACACACACACACACACACACACACACACACACACACACACACACACACACACACACACACACACACACACACACACACACACACACACACACACACACACACACACACACACACACACACACACACACACACACACACACACACACACACACACACACACACACACACACACACACACACACACACACACACACACACACACACACACACACACACACACACACACACACACACACACACACACACACACACACACACACACACACACACACACACACACACACACACACACACACACACACACACACACACACACACACACACACACACACACACACACACACACACACACACACACACACACACACACACACACACACACACACACACACACACACACACACACACACACACACACACACACACACACACACACACACACACACACACACACACACACACACACACACACACACACACACACACACACACACACACACACACACACACACACACACACACACACACACACACACACACACACACACACACACACACACACACACACACACACACACACACACACACACACACACACACACACACACACACACACACACACACACACACACACACACACACACACACACACACACACACACACACACACACACACACACACACACACACACACACACACACACACACACACACACACACACACACACACACACACACACACACACACACACACACACACACACACACACACACACACACACACACACACACACACACACACACACACACACACACACACACACACACACACACACACACACACACACACACACACACACACACACACACACACACACACACACACACACACACACACACACACACACACACACACACACACACACACACACACACACACACACACACACACACACACACACACACACACACACACACACACACACACACACACACACACACACACACACACACACACACACACACACACACACACACACACACACACACACACACACACACACACACACACACACACACACACACACACACACACACACACACACACACACACACACACACACACACACACACACACACACACACACACACACACACACACACACACACACACACACACACACACACACACACACACACACACACACACACACACACACACACACACACACACACACACACACACACACACACACACACACACACACACACACACACACACACACACACACACACACACACACACACACACACACACACACACACACACACACACACACACACACACACACACACACACACACACACACACACACACACACACACACACACACACACTTCATTTCAAGGACGAAATACATCTTACACCCATAGTCGAAACCTAGTGACAACCTTCACTGGATGCGTGAATTATTATTTTTGTTAAGGCAGCTCTCAGAATACTAAATATTGGAAATTTAAAAGTAAAAAATGTCTTTATTTTCATTCGCACATTAAGGATGTAATCTCTTTGTAAAGGTGGTCATTTAGTTTCGACTATGGGTATAATAAGACGTATTTCGTCTTTGAAATGAAAGGTAATGTAATTTCAGATCCGATAATTCTATCCTTTTTGATGGAGTTTTTTCAATCAGGTGTATTCATTTTGGGGTAAAAAACAACAAATCACTTTCAATTTCATTCCCCCCCCCCCTACACATATACTTACACACGCACACTCTTCAAAATGCGAACACACACATAATTACACTTACGCGTACCCCCCCCCCATCCACACACACTATTACACATGTGCAAATAGGGTGATGTTATAAGCGATGTGTAAATATGTTTTACGCGCGCTTTCAATTGTCCACAAGAGATTTTTTGTGATCCGACTTCGCGTTGCAAAACCACACGGAAACGTTGCAGTCGGTAAATACACTTACACGCTCACGGATATAGTCAAGGGCATTCAAATACACAAATACAAGCGAGTGCGCAGTGTGTGTGTGTGTGTGTATGTGTGTGAAAGAGAGAGAGAGAGAGAGAGAGAGAGAGAGAGAGAGAGAGAGAGAGAGGGGGTGGGTGAACATCCACACTTGAACGCCCTTACTAACACGTGCAAGTTCTTCATCATTTAGAAAACAAAATAACAACAACACCAACAAAAAAACAAACACTTTCGTCATCACCATTCTTTATTCAAACAATCCCCGTTTTAAAAATCGTTCCGTGTTTACAGCCGATTAACTTTCGGTCAGAAAGGAATAATGCAGTAAATTAAATAAATACACACAGAAAAGAGAAAACGAATGTTCTTAAAATACATTTTACACGTTCAACAAGAAAAAGGTTTGTAATCCTTGAATTTTTCCAACTACTATTCCTATTATAGCTCTTATTCTCACAACGTTTCGGCCGATGTAACGTCCGACTTTCTTTATTTTCATCTTATTGAACTTAAAAATGTTTATGTCGAACCTGAGACCCTATACGAAAGTTCGAGCTGAACACTTTATTTAATCTACCTGGGTAGATTGTTCTCGTTCCATCAGCCATGACAGGGTAGAAGTTTTCGTTAATTATTAAGTTATTCTTTGCCTGTAGCAAAAATTTAACCTTCAACCTCCACAAGACTGTCACTTAGGTATGATCGTTAATCAACGCTTTTGTCCGTTACGCCACAGGTTCATGTAAAATTTAGTATGGGTTCCCGAGTTAGGCATAAAGATTCCCAAGTTCGAAAAGATGCACCTGAAAAAGCTCGGAGGTTACATCGGGCAAAACATTGTGAAAATAACAACCAAGATGAGAATAGTAGTTCGAATAATCCAAATAATCTATCCGAAACAATGAAAATGTTATTTCACCAGTAGGACGACAGACCACCTGAGTGAACAGAGTCTTTTATGGACTCATATTACTTATTTGCTTGAAGCACCTGCATCTCTAACCACACTAAAGATCTGTGATACAGCGAAACAGTATTTATGCGGATGACTTTCGTAGGTTTAGTACTGTGGTAAGTAAAATCGTTACCAGTAGCGATAATGCAAAAAATCTTCGTAAAACAAATAGAGCGCTCTCAGGTAGCTGATGTTGTTTATATGAGATGTCACTTCTTCATTGCTTGTGACGATGACGCAGTGGATAGAAGTTCGAATTGTTGAAAAGAAAAACGACCAGTTTCAATCACAGCTGTCTCGCCACAATAAAGGGTTGTGATACAGTGAATGACACACATATATATATATATATATATATATATATATATATATATATATATATATATATATATATATATATATATAGTGTTATAATGGAATAATTCCAGGAAGAAATCCGGGTAAGAGAGCTCAATGTGGTAAACAGAGCAATAATAACGTAAAATATAATAACACGAAATTACATGATTGTCGATGCAATAATTTATTTCAACCTTGCGGTTTTATTCAAGCATCAAACTTAACAATTACATTTTTGATACTGATAGAAAATTGAATTATCCTCGGCACTTCAAACACAATCAGAGGGAGTGGTGGTAGCAGCCGGTTTGAGCACCCAACATAGAGTGAGTAGGAATTAACATCTTATATTTAACTAAATTAATCTAAGGGGATCTTATGTTTTTTTTTGTTTATTTTTATTAAATAATAACGTCTGGGTTAAGCGCACATATTCTTTCTACATATCCGACCTGGTGACATACGCCTCCATACATACGCACACATATACCTATTCTTAACATCACACACACACAATTTTTGGCTAGCCCGAAATTCAGCTTACCAAGGCGACCGAGATTTTTTACCCGGCAAACGAAACGAGAGAGTCTCGTGTCATCGGCCGGTTGACACTTCTCGTGCCCTAATTTTCTCTAGATTCGCGCGTCAAAATTAATTTGAAAATTAAAAATACTCTGATTTTCACAAATTCATCTTACATTAGTTTATAATCTATGGAAGCCTATAATTAATTCTAATCTAATATTGTCTAGTGATAATATTATACACTTAATTTAATTCGCTATCTTATTTTAAGTAAATAACATCTGCATATATCCCTATATATATACACATCTATCTCTACACGCACACACATGTATACATACATATACACACACATACATATATACTTACATCTACACACACATATATATATACACACATACACACATATACATATATATATATACACATACATACATACGCACCCACACATACATACATATATACCCCCGTACCTACTACCTTGAATTAAAAATTTTTTAAGACATCGAAGATAAATGTGTTTCGTCTTTAAGTATTCATTAAAGAACATCCCTACTAAATGAATGCATACCTACACACACACACACACACACAAACATATGCACATACACACACATACACACATATACCTATACATACCTATATACGCACATGCACACATAGCCACAGATGTGCAAAATAGAGATACATATATATGTATACATAGACATACACAAATGCACACCTGTACACATACCTATATACATACTCAGTCATACGCATACGTACACACATACCTATACTCATATACTCGCACATGCCCATACATGCACACATACACCTGCACCCATGTATACACATATATACCTATATACACATATACATATATACAAAATAATATATACGGCCTGGAAAGTTTTAAATTGCATATACATACCCATAAGTAAAATAATACATACGGCCTGGAAAGTTTTAATAACCGGGGTAAGAGTTTAATTAAATATACGCACACATTGATAAGGCAAATATGCAGTACATACACACACACACACACATACACACACACACATACATGCTAGCACATACACAGACACAAGCATGCATGTACACATATATATACATACAAAAACAAATGTACTTATATATACGTTCCTAATTTTTATCATACATACATATACACTAATGCCCGCATACACGCGCATCCGCACGCGCATGCATACATAGCAAATATAATGCTATCTTATTTCGAATAAGTACACTGAATACACGAATATCTTAATGTACACTCGTATATGCATACATCCGAAAAACAACTATAACTAATGTCATCAGGTCAGTAATTACATGTTCATAACAGATATTAATGTAAATATTTATGGGGGTTTACCGTAACTGATCTATTTGGTATCTAACTGTTACAAGTCTAGAGGTCTATCAGATTGTTAGATATTGGTAATTTTAAATTTGCATTTATGTCTGCATTTCGCCATCAATTCATCACGTTTGTTTAAAAGATTATTGCGGTCGTATTTTAGGATTCTTATTTTCTCCTCTAAACATAAATTGCATCTCTGCCTAAATCCATTTGGGATATCAGAAAAGCATAGTATTGACCACGAAACCACCGGGGACCGGTTCTCATTTTTCAGAAGCCACCATTGTTTCGCTAATTCTGTTTTGTTCTTGAGATCTGGGTTGTTAAAAGAGTGTTTGTGGTCATAAAAGCGTTGTTTCCAGTTACCCGCGGAGATGCCGATGTAGACTTTATTGTCCCTGTTATTATCTTCCGGATGAATAGTGGCCTTATACACCACACACTCAACTTTACAGTTACCGTCCAGTGGGCAGTTCTCTTTAACTTGGCAATTACATTTATCTACTGTAACCTTATTTTTACTAGAATTGTTTAGTAATTTACGATTATGGGTGCTGATTATTTTATCCATGTTTTTGGTACAAGAGTAACTAATTTTTATGGTTTTTCTATTAAATATCTTTCTGAGTGGATTATTCATGCTAAAATGCTTATCTACTAGGTTCAAGAATACTTTCCCGATGTTGATGTTAGATAGTTGGCAGTATGGAGGATTGAACCATGTTATTTTACGGCCTCTATTCCTGGATTTATTTTTATTTTCTTTCTTGATATATTTGAGTTTATCGCTATATCCACTTTTTTCTAGCGCTCTATTGTAGATATTGTCAATAGAGCGCTAGAAAAAAGTGGATATAGCGATAAACTCAAATATATCAAGAAAGAAAATAAAAATAAATCCAGGAATAGAGGCCGTAAAATAACATGGTTCAATCCTCCATACTGCCAACTATCTAACATCAACATCGGGAAAGTATTCTTGAACCTAGTAGATAAGCATTTTAGCATGAATAATCCACTCAGAAAGATATTTAATAGAAAAACCATAAAAATTAGTTACTCTTGTACCAAAAACATGGATAAAATAATTAGCACCCATAATCGTAAATTACTAAACAATTCTAGTAAAAATAAGGTTACAGTAGATAAATGTAATTGCCAAGTTAAAGAGAACTGCCCACCGGACGGTAACTGTAAAGTTGAGTGTGTGGTGTATAAGGCCACTATTCATCCGGAAGATAATAACAGGGACAATAAAGTCTACATCGGCATCTCCGCGGGTAACTGGAAACAACGCTTTTATGACCACAAACACTCTTTTAACAACCCAGATCTCAAGAACAAAACAGAATTAGCGAAACAATGGTGGCTTCTGAAAAATGAGAACCGGTCCCCGGTGGTTTCGTGGTCAATACTATGCTTTTCTGATATCCCAAATGGATTTAGGCAGAGATGCAATTTATGTTTAGAGGAGAAAATAAGAATCCTAAAATACGACCGCAATAATCTTTTAAACAAACGTGATGAATTGATGGCGAAATGCAGACATAAATGCAAATTTAAAATTACCAATATCTAACAATCTGATAGACCTCTAGACTTGTAACAGTTAGATACCAAATAGATCAGTTACGGTAAACCCCCATAAATATTTACATTAATATCTGTTATGAACATGTAATTACTGACCTGATGACATTAGTTATAGTTGTTTTTCGGATGTATGCATATACGAGTGTACATTAAGATATTCGTGTATTCAGTGTACTTATTCGAAATAAGATAGCATTATATTTGCTATGTATGCATGCGCGTGCGGATGCGCGTGTATGCGGGCATTAGTGTATATGTATGTATGATAAAAATTAGGAACGTATATATAAGTACATTTGTTTTTGTATGTATATATATGTGTACATGCATGCTTGTGTCTGTGTATGTGCTAGCATGTATGTGTGTGTGTGTATGTGTGTGTGTGTATGTATGTACTGCATATTTGCCTTATCAATGTGTGCGTATATTTAATTAAACTCTTACCCCGGTTATTAAAACTTTCCAGGCCGTATGTATTATTTTACTTATGGGTATGTATATGCAATTTAAAACTTTCCAGGCCGTATATATTATTTTGTATATATGTATATGTGTATATAGGTATATATGTGTATACATGGGTGCAGGTGTATGTGTGCATGTATGGGCATGTGCGAGTATATGAGTATAGGTATGTGTGTACGTATGCGTATGACTGAGTATGTATATAGGTATGTGTACAGGTGTGCATTTGTGTATGTCTATGTATACATATATATGTATCTCTATTTTGCACATCTGTGGCTATGTGTGCATGTGCGTATATAGGTATGTATAGGTATATGTGTGTATGTGTGTGTATGTGCATATGTTTGTGTGTGTGTGTGTGTAGGTATGCATTCATTTAGTAGGGATGTTCTTTAATGAATACTTAAAGACGAAACACATTTATCTTCGATGTCTTAAAAATTTTTTAATTCAAGGTAGTAGGTACGGGGGTATATATGTATGTATGTGTGGGTGCGTATGTATGTATGTGTATATATATATATGTATATGTGTGTATGTGTGTATATATATATGTGTGTGTAGATGTAAGTATATATGTATGTGTGTGTATATGTATGTATACATGTGTGTGCGTGTAGAGATAGATGTGTATATATATAGGGATATATGCAGATGTTATTTACTTAAAATAAGATAGCGAATTAAATTAAGTGTATAATATTATCACTAGACAATATTAGATTAGAATTAATTATAGGCTTCCATAGATTATAAACTAATGTAAGATGAATTTGTGAAAATCAGAGTATTTTTAATTTTCAAATTAATTTTGACGCGCGAATCTAGAGAAAATTAGGGCACGAGAAGTGTCAACCGGCCGATGACACGAGACTCTCTCGTTTCGTTTGCCGGGTAAAAAATCTCGGTCGCCTTGGTAAGCTGAATTTCGGACTAGCCAAAAATTGTGTATGTGTGATGTTAAGAATAGGTATATGTGTGCGTATGTATGGAGGCGTATGTCACCAGGTCGGATATGTAGAAAGAATATGTGCGCTTAACCCAGACGTTATTATTTAATAAAAATAAACAAAAAAAACCATAAGATCCCCTTAGATTAATTTAGTTAAATATAAGATGTTAATTCCTACTCACTCTATGTTGGGTGCTCAAACCGGCTGCTACCACCACTCCCTCTGATTGTGTTTGAAGTGCCGAGGATAATTCAATTTTCTATCAGTATCAAAAATGTAATTGTTAAGTTTGATGCTTGAATAAAACCGCAAGGTTGAAATAAATTATTGCATCGACAATCATGTAATTTCGTGTTATTATATTTTACGTTATATATATATATATATATATATATATATATATATAGTCTAAAGAAGCTTTAAGTCATTTTAACAAAAAAAAAAAAAAAAAAAAAAAAAAGGTAAAATGCAGTTTAAATTCCCAGAACAACTAACTAAATCCAAGATATTGCAGACTTAACATTCGTTGGAAAATTCATAGACAGATAAAAAAATATAAGTAAATAAAATAAAAATAAATAAAAATGATAAAAAGGGGGGGGGGGTAAGTATCTAACAGTGAAACAAAAACAGGAGACCTTAAGCATCTAATATTAACACGGGGATCATCAGCTGTTTACCATGTAACTGTCTCGGAGATTTAAAAACAGGACAGTTATAATATTCATGACTCTCCAATGGTACTGATAATACTACCATTTCCCCTATAATCAAGTGTCGAAATAATTCAGCTTAAAATTTCACTAATATATACATAAATAAATAACAATAATAATAATAATAAAATAATAATATTAAGACTACCGTATGATATGGTAATTTGTATATCAAATAACATTAATTATAACAAAAAAAAAACAAAAAAAAATAAAAATAAAAATAAAAATAATAATAATACTACTTAAACACTAAACCCAAGAACCATTCCGCAATATGGAAGCAAGCAATAAAATTATATAGGAATCAAAATTGCATTAAAAAATAAATAAAAATTAAAAAATAAAGCTTAAGTACCTTTGGTACCAGAAAGGTAAGTAGATATATATATATATATATATATATATATATATATATATATATATATATATATGCCCGCCACACCTTCGTGAGTGGAGTACTGTGATAAGTGAAATTGTCAGCGATAATGTAAAGCTCTTTGTAAAAGGAATAGTGCACTCTTCCTCACTGATTTCATTCAATCTGCGCGATTAGCGATGGAAACTTAAATGCGACCGACTGGCCATCTTATAAATAAATAAAATAAATATAAAAAGAAAAATAATTGAGTGACTTTGAATAAGGCATAAAAATAAATAATCCAAACAAGATGGCTGAACTGTATGGCTAGAGTACGCGTGCGCGATCTTGAGCCTACTTCCGGTTGGCCCATCATCAGCGAGAACGCAACGATGGCCGACAATGGTGACATACTCGAGGAAATCGTTGAGGGCATTGCTACGCATTTTAATTTTTCGCCAGGAAAGCATTTTATTCAGTATTGTTGTCGGCTGGCGGCAAGTTTATGTTAAAATTGTAATAATGTCAAGAGACTTGAAGAGCGGACGGCCCTTCCTTTCTTTTTTCTTTAACGGAACAATGTATTTCGAAAAGAAACATGACTGAACGTACTTAATTTGCTCGCGTCGTTTTCGCCGCAGACACTAAAAGGGGAAACGGAATTAGGGGTTGGGGTAGGGTTCACTTGGAGGGGAACTCACGATTTATTATTATTGTTTATGATTTGGGGGCAGTTTGGCCCCTAAAGGTGAGAAATAGAAAAAAAAGCAGGTAATGAATTAAAAGTTAGGTAGATATGAATACATTGATAAGCGAGTATACAAAAACACACACAAACAAAATAAAACAAATAAAAACTACATCATCTGCCCCAGAGATACTCACCAACGATTGCAATTAACCCCTTCATGCATAACAACAAATAGAAAAGTTGTCATAAATTATCCTAAATTTTGATTTGACCAATTATATTTGTTTTTGTGAAAGTCAGGGGCACCGAGGAAATATTCTTGGCCTTTTTGGAAGTCAGCTTAACTTGAAGGCACGTGGTTCAAGAACAAGTTAGATCAGCTGCGTAGAATTGCTGTAAAAAACGTGATTTTACTCTCTTCATTTAATTACACAAATCGTCAGAGTTAAATAAAACAATTAATAAACAACTCAATGTGTATTATTAGGACTACTATTCTCATATTGATTGCTATTTTCACAACGTTTCGGCCGATATAACCTTCAGCTTTTTTCAGGCGCATCTTTTCGAACTCGAAACCTAATAGTAGAGAACCTATACAGAATTTCGTACGAAATTAAATAGAAATAGTTTACTTGATTACGGCTTCCGGTTTTGAAATCGGTAACTGAAAAGCGGTGTTTATCAAAAAACAGCCCCTTATCATTTTAGACCGCGTAGATTTTGGCGGCATTTTTTATTTCACTAGTTTGCACACATCAGTCATGCAGAAAATTTGCGAAGAAGTAATTCTAACCTTAGACCTTTGTTTTTTTAAAAACATTTCGTTAAGAAAAATAGTTAATAAACTATTTAAAAAAATGGTGCTTCTAGAGAATTTGAAACAAACTAAACTGAATTTTGCCGAACTAAACTTACGTTAGGGTTAGTTTAAGATTAGATTAGGATTAATTTAGAGTTAGGGTGAAAAAAACAAAAAACAGTTCGGTTCCAATTTTGTAGAAGTGTTACGTTATGAATAAAATTGAAAGTCTCTTAAAACCACGCTTCTCAAAATGCGCAAGTTTTGCAGGATTTTTAACACTCGTTTTTAGCATTAATTTTTAGGCCTTTAAACTGTCGACGTTAAACAATTAAACTGTCCCTTCTTTTTTATATAGAATTTTACTCGCTTGTCGTTACCGCGTGAGCCGATGTGATCGGGGTGGAAGGTCTCTTTTAACGAGGACTTTGGTGGGTGTACATTTATGCGATAACCAAAAGTTAACTCCCTTTTTTAACAATTTTCTCAAACTCTTAATGCATTTTACATTTTACCTTATTTCGTCTGGCCGTAATTTGACTCTTCGTCGTCTAGTGGTCCACTGGTTGAACGTTGTGCCGTGGGGTTTTCTTCGATTCTTCGACTGGAAATGATCTCTTTCTTGGTCGTCTAGTGATTTAACGTTTTGCAGTGGGGTTTTATGTTCTGAAAATGAACACACGACAAAAAAAGGCTTCGAAGACATTTCGAGAGGTTCAGGAAGGTTTTATTTACCTTGAGTAACACCCGGGAGAGAGTTGCTGTCTTCGACTGTTGTTACTTTTTGGTTACCTTACTAAACTGCTAACTAGATGGGGGGAGATAGGTGGGTTTTGTCTCATCGTAGAGACTCAGTCCTAAACTTTTTCGACTATCATTTTTTTGGACAAACCGTCCGCTTTTCTTCCACGACAAATCATTCTCGACAACTGTTCGCTTCGGCCTCCATGGCGAACTGTCTCTTAAGACATCTGTTCCCTTTCGCTTCCATGAAGGGACTGTTTTTGATTGTCGCTTCGAAAACAACAAGTGACCTCACAGTCCTTTGTGTTGTAATGAACGAACATCCCTACATTGTGTCTGACCTTTATTGACCCCAAATCTTTTGAAGTCAGCAAGACCCTGTCAAACCGATTATGATTTACAAAACGAATCATTCGTGGTAACAGACTTAATCATCCAAAATAGATGTCAGTTTAACCTGCACCGAATTCAACAAATTCACCCCGGTCACAATTAATACTAGTTGACCTACACTATTTTTAGAAATGCCGGACCCCTATGATCTAACAGAAGTACCAAAAATATTTTCAAACTAAAAAAGAACCATTCCAACTATAAAAAAAATGATTTCGTTATTTGCAATAAAAAATAAATACAAATTTCCAATGATAAAACTCAGCTTAATTTTCTTTTGTATTAATAATAAAAAAAATGTTGAAAACAAATTAATTGCAAAAAAACACCCGACCTAAAATATAATGCGGAACTGTTTTATGATAAACACCGGTAGTCAATTTCTGATTTCAAAACCGAAAGTCGTCACCAAGTACGAACTGAATCCTATATTATATACGGGGGTAGATTGTTTTCGTTCCGTCAGCCATGAGCAGATAGATGTGTTAATTATTATGTTATTTTCAGTTATTATCTCCTGTATGTTATGGCTGACGAAACGAGAACCATCTAACCTTAATACTAACAATCTAACCCTAAACCTAATCCTAACCATAACCCTAACACTAACAATCTAACCCCGTGGATTAAATAAAGAGTTCAGTTCGAAATTCCTAATAGATTCCCGAGTTCGACCATAAAGATTCCCGGCTTCGAAAAAATTCACCTGGTGGGAGGTTACATCGGCCGAAATGTTGTAAAAATAACAACAAAGATGAGAATAGTAGTCCGAATAATACAAATATTACATACTAGCAGGGCTACCCGACGTTGCCCAGAGTAATAAAAAACAAAATAGAAGAGGTTAAAACTTCTCTCTACCTCTCTCAATCCGTCTCTCTATCTTTCTCTCTTTCTCTTTCCCTATTTTTCCACACCCTCTCTCCCACCCTCTCTCACCTCCGCCCAGCCCATTCCCCCTTTTGTTTTACTGTATTGAAAATAATGATAATATAAGTAATTCACCTGAGCTTTCAATTTAAAAGTTATTGCCCCCGGGCAACACCGAGTTTATTCTTCCCCTTCCTCAAAACTACAATGAAATCTATATCTCCTTTAATCTATTTCCGGGCACGCCGAGTTTCTTATCTCCCAATCCCCCTTAATGATATAATAGAACTTATATTTATTTTAATGTATTCCGGGGCAACGCTGAGTTTCTTGTCTCCCTTTTCTCCAGCAAGCATATACCACATAGGAAATGTACGACTGTATTATTGAACACACCTGCTCTATCTATGATATTGAGCACTTACTCCCGAACAAAGCAGAGTACCTTTTCTTGTATGCAATAGTATAACAAATACAGTGAAAATCTTTCTCCCGGACAACGCGGCGTTTAAAAACACCTGCTCTATGTACGCTTACCCTATCTAATATATTGATGACTCCTGGACAATGCCGAGTAAATACACCTGCTCTATCTAGGATGTTGAGCACTTTGGATTAACTTATACCACTTACCAAATATAATACTGTGTTATTACTATTATGGTTTCCCGGGTAACATCGAGTTAACAAAATACAGAGGTTCTTTCTCCCGGGTAAAGTTGCGCTTAAACACACCTGCTCTATCTAGGATGTTGAGCACTTTTGGATGACTATATACTGCTTATCAAATGTAAAACTGTAATCTTACATTTATTGCTCTTGTTTAGAGCGCTACTAAAACCAGTGTAATAAAATTAAGGAGCCCCCCCCCCCCGAGCACTACTAAACCCACTCTTTCCGAGTTTCTTGCCTTCTAGTCTTAAGGAAAGTTTAAGAAATGTTAAATAAGTTTGAAAGAAAATGTTGAGTCATTTCCGGAAGGAATATATTGAAATTACAGTGTTTTATTTCCAAATTATGGCTAAAAAAACTCGACGAAATTTGCTCAATAGTCCCCTTATGGGTGCACTTAGTGATTCGAGAACACTTTCATTATCTTCCTCGGTCAATCTTACATAAGAATACACTTTTAGATTTTATGCAGATTCTCTAACATGTCTTTCTATAGAGCACACACACACATTGGGTTATATATATATATATATATATATATATATATATATATATATATATATATATATATATATATATATATATATATATATATATATTTATAAATATATATATATATCGAAAAGATGTCCTTCCCCCAACTCACAATAATTCTATTATTTATTTATTTAAATGTAATTGCAGTATGCACTACGTTGGGATGGTGTCACAAAGATTAGACATCCGGGTCAAACAACACGTGCCCACAAAAATTAGCAATGCAAATTATTCACCAACGGACATTTTACATAATACTTATGGTTCGTCGATAGCCGAACATCTTATAAATAACCGCACCTGTGCCTCTAATTTCAGTGTCGACTTATTCTCCATTCTTAGTAAGTCGCACTCTCCCTACCATCTCAAGGTCCTAGAAACAATCTATATTAAGTCTTTGAGACCTTCTCTTGACAAGCAAAGAGAAAATCTCCTCGGGCTTAATGTTGTTTCTATTTGATTGAACTCTTTTTTCTTTTCGTTTTTTTTTACCCCTTTCCTTCGCTATAATTCTCATAGCATCTTTATTATATTTTTTACACGATACCTCGATATTTGGCTCTGTTGAGCGAGGTACGAAACCGGTCAGCTGCCATTTCAACTTTTTAATTCTTAATTCATCATGATTAATGAATATTGTCTCTTTCATGCCATTATAAAGTTCTGTACTACAAAGAATATATATATATATATATATATATATATATATATATATATATATATATATATATATATATATATATATATATATTAATTGAATGACATAATAAAATTAGAAATTAATCAGATTTTACTAAAGTTCAAAAACAAGGAGTGATACTGCGTCCTTAACTCATGGGTTTTCAAAGAAAATCTTCTCAGAGAACCATTACTGCAATGACATTACTGCAGATAATGAAAATTAAGCTTTGAAAATATATACAAAAAATATATAAAAAATATATAAAACATCAAATATATTGGCCCAAAACACACTGTTTTGTTAAACTTATGCAGTTCATCCCAGTCATAAAGTTTAAAACAATTTCAAGAAAAATGTCAAAGAAGTCGATTAAAAACAATCTAGGTATTGAATGGTAGTCCAAAAAACGAAAAAGTTATCCAGGCGGGAATATACGACGGACCAGGAAGTTATAATTTTCAACACTCCTACTATCAGTTCCTAAGAACCCTTAATTATAAAATTCAACACCGAGTGAGTCTTCTGAACTTTTTGTATAATTTTGCTTTTTCTATGGTTTTATTATTAATTTAATTACACCTGAATCCACTCTTCATTGTCATCTACTAATCTAATTCATTACTGATAATACCGACAAAACTATTCCATATATAAGTAAATAGGACAATCAGATTATACTCGAATAACAGGAAACAATTATTTATTTTTAACTGTTTAAAAATATAATTCTGCTAATTAGGTAAACAAAAGATTGTATTTGCAACTTTGCTTGACTATAAATAGAGTAGTTCAAAATAATATATTGTATTATTTATTTAAATTAGAGTAACCTGTTGTAATGATTGTAATATAGTAGTGATAAATATGAACATATTTCGAATTTATTTATATATATATATATATATATATATATATAAAATTATTTTTTAATTATACGGACATGTACAAAAAGCCGCTGCACTGGCATGTCGATGTTATCGATCAATAGTTATTAGAATTCCTATCAGGAGGGGAAATGTATGATCCTTCACTCATATGTTTATATTAAGAAAGAATGAAAAGAAAGGAAAAAGAAAAGCCAAATTCAAAACCGGTCAAATTTAAACTAATTGAAAACATGTTTGTGAGCTCAGGTGAATAGTTTAAAGGCTGAAAGGTTTATCTATTTATAACATAGTTTTAATGTCTCATATATTAAGTTTAGATTGAGGAGGGAAGTTGTAAGTTGGAAGGAGTGAGGTGATTGTTATGCCGGGTTAAAGGGTTTGAACAAAATGTGTTTGTTAGTGGGGGAGAAAATGGGTCGACAGACATTAGGTATGGAGAGAAGGGTTTGCCTGTTTGGTTTTTAGTGGTAAAGTAATGACGCCGTTTTATTTAATTTGATCTTTTTCTTATTTTCTTATTTTTAATAATTTAAACCTAAATGGAGATAAATTTCGTTAACACTGTTATTAAAATAAGTAAATTAGCACTCACACAATTTCCAAACAATTGCTACCAATAATGATGATAATAAAAAATAAAAATAGTAATAAGGGCTCAAATAATAATAATAACACCCCACCACCACCACCACCACCACCACCAACAACAACAACAACAACAACAGCAACAACAACAATAATAATAATAATAATAATAATAATAATAATAATAATAATAATAATAATAATAATAATAATAATAATAATAAAATAATGATAATCTTTTTACCTAATCTATTCCATTTAAATAAATATTTGGCGGTTCATAAGGAAATAGCAATACACACACATACACACACACACACACACACACACACACACACACACACACACACACACACATATATATATATATATATATATATATATATATAGAATAAATATGAATAAATATGAAACTAAAAGTAAACTTTTAGTAGAAAGAACCTATAGTGAAATGGTAAAAGCTCAATATACGAGATAGAGCAATTATAAAGATAGATGGACGAAGAGTGATAAACATGCACGAATGTCCAAATTTATTTCAAACTTCGATTGTTCAATGCAAGGTATATTCTGTAATAAAATTATGTTTATTATTCTTTCCTTAAGCCAAGGCTTTTCAAAGATCGAGATCTTATCATCAGAAGAATTATACAGATAGATAAGTTAGCAATAGAAAAGCCAAAATTCAACATTTGAAAAATATTAAGAAAATGATGGGTGAAAAAAGCTCGTGTAAAAAGATATTGGGTTTGTCCAGGTGGTAATTGTCCGCCGATAAGGTGTCCAATGGAAGGAAGTTTCGATGGAGAAGAAAAAGTTTCGTGGAGGCATCACAGAAAGGCGTTCAAAATGAAGTAAATCCAATGGTGAAAATTGAGTTCAAGACGTAGATGGAGCGCACTTAAACGGAATTAAAATGAAGAAAACTGGCCATTTAAAAACAATGCTTCCTTGGCCAAGAAATGAATCGTAAGTGAATGACATTAGCAATGGAAAATTGAAGTAGTTCTGAGAAAAGAAGCCCTTAGTTAAAATCAAGATACAATTTGCCCCACCTTCCTCTTTCCTTCATACCTCCTAATTTACAGAATGTACCTTGCATTGAACAATCGAAGTTTGAAATAAATTTGGACATTCGTGCATGTTTATTACTCTGCGTCCATCTATCTTTATATATATATATATATATATATATATATATATATATATATATATATATATATATATATATATATATATATATATATATATATATAACGTTCGTTGAATACTCTAGTCAATATGTGCCTCTTTTCGCATAAACAATGACAATAGTGGCAATAATAATAACAATATTAATAAGAAATAGTAATCATAATAATAATAATAGTATGATCTAATGTAATAATAATAATGATAGTAGTACTGTGTTCTGGTTTATGTATTTCCCCAGCTCTTGTTTAGTGTCGTGCACACAGTCTTTTATACTTACCAGTCCTCTTCCACGTTTGTTTCTCTTAACGTAGAGTCTGTCTGTATCCTCTTTTGGATGTAGTGCGTTGTGCATAGTCATTAATTTTCTAGTCGTCTGGTCAAGGTGCCTGAGTTCTTCTTTAGTCCAGCTTATGAATGATCCAGAATATCTTATTAGTGATACTGCCCAGGTATTTATTCCTTTGATTAGGTTTCTGCTATATAATTTTGTTTCTAAAAGCTTTCTTGTTCTTCTCAGGTATTCTTTTTCAATCGTCTCTTTTATTTCTGTTGATTTGATTGTGTCTGCTTCCAAAACTCCCAAATATTTATAGCTGTCTTGTTCACCTAGCACCCTCATCTACTCTTGGTTGGGTAGTTCCATGTCCTCAGTCGTCTCCAGCTTTCCTTTTTTAATCTCTAGCAATGCACACTTTTCCATTTCGAATTCCATTTGAATGTCCTGACTGAAGATTCTGGTCGTATTTATCAGCTTTTTCAGTTCCTTTTTGCTTTTTGCAAATAGCTTCAGGTCGTCCATGTACATGAGATGGTTTATTCGTTGTTCTCTGCCTGTGAACTTGTATCCGGCATCACATTTCCTGAGTATGTAGTTGAGTGGCATCATGGCTATGATAAACAGTAGTTGTGATAAGGAGTCTCCTTGGAAAATGCCTCTCTGTATTTTCATCTCCGTCAAGTATTGTCCTCCAGCTGTCAGTTCTAATCTCCATGTTTCCATTGCTTTCTTGATGAGATTAATAATCCTGTCGTGTATCTTGTACATTTTAAGCATTCAATTATCCATGCTTGAGGGATTCTGTCGTACGCTTTCTTGTAGTCAATCCATGCCATAGATATGTTCTTTTTCTTGCTTTTAACTTCTTTCAGGATCTTTTGATCTATGTATAACAGATCATGCGTCCCTCTTTTCCCTTTCTGGCATCCTTTTTGTTCATCGGGAAGTAGTCCACGACTGTTCAAGGAATGGTAAATTTGCTCTCTCAGTTGTGCCGTTCGGATTTTCAACATTGTCGGTAAACAGGTTATTGGTCTGTAATTGCTTGGGGTCGTTCCCTTCTTGGCGTCTTTTTGTATGAGCATTGTCCTTCTTTTGGTCATCCACTCTGGTACGTCTGTTTCATGGATACACCCTCTCAGTTTCTGTGCTAGCCTTTGATGTAGGGTCGTGAATTTTTTGAACAAGTATGCATGCATTCCATCGTGACCTGGTGCTTTCCAGTTTGCCATTTTCTTTAGAGTTGTCTTAATAGTTTCTTCATTAATTTCTGTTTCCGTTCCTTCTTCGATTTCTAGAAGTTTATCTTTCATGTCTTTCAGCCATTTAGCATTTTTGATATGATCTTCAGCCTTTTCCCATATCTTGCTCCAGAAAGTTTTTGTTTGTGTCGGGTCCGGTTGTTCTGTTGTTGTTCTTTCTCCGTTTACGTTTTTGTAAAACTGGCTTTCATTGTTTTCAAAGGTCCTGTTCTGTTTGTACTGTTCCAACGAACAACGCAGGTAGCATCGAAACTGGACACACACAGACAAGAAAAGAAAAA
The DNA here is from genome assembly GCA_963556195.1 of Sepiola atlantica. Classification (NCBI taxonomy): domain Eukaryota; kingdom Metazoa; phylum Mollusca; class Cephalopoda; order Sepiida; family Sepiolidae; genus Sepiola; species Sepiola atlantica. Next base: position 148,203,596 of record OY744519.1, read on the forward strand.
TGGGAAGAAAAACAACTACATGGACGCTTCATAAGACTCACAAGGGAAGAAACCAACGCAAGTAGCTGGACATGGCTAAGAAAAGGACACTTGAACAGAGAAACGGAATCTTTACTGATGGCTGCACAGAACAATGCGATTATGATAAACTACATTAAAGCTAAAATAGATAAAACCCAGGAAAACAATAAATGCAGACTGTGTGGACAAAGAGACGAAACAATAAACCATATAATAAGTGAATGTAGCAAACTTGCCCAAAAAGAATACATGACTGTGTTGGGAAAGTAATACACTGGGAACTGTGCAAACAATTGAAGTTGGAATATGCAGACAAATGGTAGAAACATAAACCAGAAACAGTACTGGAAAACGAAAAACACAAAATCCTCTGGGATATGGATATACAAACAGATAAACTCATACAAGCAAGGAGGCCTGATGTTATTATAATAGGCAATAAGGAAAAATCTTGTGAAATCGTAGACTTCGCCGTTCCAGCAGGCCACAGAGTGAAGATCAAAGACACGAAAAAACGAAGTAAATACACAGAACTAGCCAGAGAACTGAAAGGAATATGGAGCATGAAGAAAGTTAGTATAATACCAATGATCGTAGGAGCACTAGGAACAATCCCCAAAAACCTGGAGAAAAGACTGGGAGAAATTGGAATCAAAGGGACCATCGAAACCATACAAAGGACGGCAATGATCAAAACAGCTGGAATCTTAAGGAAAATCCTCGAATACGGAAACCAACACGCATAAGCTACAAAGGATAACCAGTCACAAGGAATTTACAACAGGAAGAAAACAAAATCACACGAAGAACACCACAACAAGAACCAAGGAACAGAAACTGCAAGAAACAGCACTTCATACCCCCCCTCCCACAATAAATTACACCGGCCTCAGCTATCACTACACAAAAATGAACCAAAGGAACAGAAATTACAAGAAACACTATAAGTTCCTCCCTCCCCCCCAAATATTTTTTTAAATTAAAAAGAATAAAAAAATATTTTTTTAAAAATAAGGAAAGAGAAAAGGAAAAAATTAAGGAATTGAAAGAAAAAATTTTTTTTTTTTTTTAATATTAATTAAAAAAAATATTTTATTAATTTATTTTTTATTTTTTAAATGGTGCCGGCCTAGGCTGACACCAGACAAAATATTTGTAGAGGGTCGAGGAGGATGAGAAGACCGAGGAGGGACAGCACAAACCAGACCTCCACTGGAAAAGTGCAGAGAATGCTAGGATCGTGGAGAGGCTTATTGCCACCAAATCCCAGAGAAGATCAATTGTCCTTACCAGCGAGAAATCAATCGTAAGAGGCTGTTGCGATACCGCATCGTTATTGAAAAGAAGTGAAGAATATTGGAAATCTGGGGAGGCTTGTTGTCACTCAGACTCCAGGAAATACCACTGGTTGTTGTCGGTGAGCAATCACTGACGATGATCTGTGTGAGAACTCCTAGTGAGTACAAATAATAATGATAATAATAATAATAATAATAATAATAACAACAACAACAACAACAACAATAATAATAATAATAATAATAATAATAACATCAACAACAACAACAATAATAATAATAATAATAATAATAATAACATTAATAATAATAATAATAATAATAATAATAATAATAATAATAAAATGAAATAAATAAACTAATACTAAAAGTAACGGTAATAATACAACAAAAAAACTAGAAGAAGACTGGAAATTTAGTAAGCCCAATGGAAATTTAAGAATTTAAAATGTACATATTATATGTTTGGGTTATAGAGACTAACTAAATTATATATATATATATATATATATATATATATATATATATATATATATATATATATATATATATATAGTAGTGTTACAAGAGATCAAGTCAACATGATACTTCGGTTTCAAGTCAGCGAGTGTTTAAATCTCGCTTACATCCTCAGTCATAGTTGAGAAGTCCTGTTTGAAAAATTGTGATATCACGGGTTGTGATAAACGTTCACAATATTCCAGCGCGTTATCTTCCAATATTTTAAACAGGACTTCTAAATTCTTACTCTCCTCATATTACCAGTCACCCGTATTAAAAAAATAAAACAAACGAAGTACGTTATTTTATTGCAAAGAACATGCTACAGCAATAACAAATAAAAATGGGCTAGTCAAAATCAAAATTTGATTTGTCAGCTTAAATGCTCAACTTCTACCATCCGTTGACTTAATTTTATCGTTAAAAGGTTCAACTTCTACAATTCGTTGACTAAATTTTATATCATATATTATAAGGTTTCATTTATATAATTATTGGAAATAATTGGTAAAGAAAAATCACTTAAATACAGATCATTGTAACTCACCGTTTGTGTTACTAAATTCGACCAGTATTTTATTTTTAACTTTTTGTTAGAAGCATAGTTAATACATTGTTAAATATATAGTTTTTTTTTTCTTTTCCCATTAAGGATTCTTATCACCTTCTTCAGCCAAATGTGAGCATATAGAATGATGCGACCATTATTTAGAATGTATTTTTAACTTTACACGGACAAATGAAATCAACGCAGGGTGAAAAACAGTTAAAATCAATTTTTGAACGAATGCAACTCAACCCTGTTGGCGCGGCAATTCTACCACCTCTAGTAGCAGACGATACTAAATGGAAACCTGTTTTTATTTGCAATATAAGACACAACAGCACACATATACAGAATTTATTCATCAATTCACTAATATGTACACGAGGCCAACCTCATTATACATTCAAGATGGCCGCCATCATAATATGCATATTAGTCAAATGTTAGAATTTATTTTGATAGTCATACTTATATGCTGCAAATTTAATATACATTATTTGGGCATACAATGAAAAGTTCAGCTGACGGAGTCATTTTAAAAATACGTGTAAAAAATCATTTTTCTACAAAAAAAATCAGCGCTCAGAGGGTCAACCACGATTGCACGCTTTTATGAATAACAGCCACATTTCGTATTCATTTAACGCAGATGGCAATTCGAAGTCATCCCATCTTTTGTTTATGGCAAAATGAAAATTACCGATATTCTTCTCATTTTAATAATTTCAAATAGCATTCATGTTTCAAGATACTTTTCCAACAACCGATTGTCATGGCTGATTCTTTCTTTCCGAGAGCCCAACGTTAATACTCCTTGGCCTGACATTCTCAAGCAACATGACATGGAATAAGTAAATAGATGTTGCCAAACATGACACAAAGAAGGTATGCACCCGCACCCGCACCTGCACCCGCACCCGCACCGGCTAGAAAACTTCTCACATCTGCTATTGTGTCTGTGCTGTCTCGTAGGTTGGGTGGGCATGTAAGAGATTTCGGTACTGTTCCAGATGAAGCGCCTAATTTCCGTGACTGCGCGTCGGCAACGATCGGGCAGGTCACGGAAGCGCCCGAGAGCTGCCGAGACGAAAACGAGGCTGAAGCAAAACTGAAAATCGTTAAATTGAAGAGTGGCAGACGACAATATAAGACGAAGAATATAAAAGAAAAATAGATAGCTTTAAAAAAACAAAACAAAAAAAAACGAACAAACTGAAGAACTGTAAATAAATGTTTGTTTTAATTTTTTGGTGGGCCAAATGAACCATTTTCAATATTTTTTAAATTTTTTTTTTTTTACATAAAACAAAGAAGTAAATGTTATTTTATTAAGGATATTCAGGCAACTTTTTTTTTGTCTTCTTTTTTAGTATTTTCGCATTTTTTTAATACCCCCTATTTTCATACGTTTTCTCGTCGAAAGTCAGTGTTTACAGATACTGTTGCGACCGGTTCGAAAGGTCTTCCTACTGCTTGTTTTGTTGTGTTGAGCGCAGATACCTACATCGACGAAAGACAGACAAAAGAGGAGAGGGTCGTCGAGGCAGTGGAAGGAAGATGGTCGACGGGGTAGATTTCTGCTATCTGCGTTAATATGACGTCGAAGGGGTCGTTTCGAAATCTCTGATGTCACATGAATTCGCGCAGATAGCCGTCTACGAGTGCCCTGCTCGTCCCGCACTCCTTATTTCTTTGCTTAGCTTCCGTCCACATCCTCTCGACGTGATTGGTGCAAGCCCTCGTTGTCGAGTCGACAAAGTTTTCGCTATAATTCACCGTAAGGTGCTGATACCCCGCCTCTCCTAACCTGTTGTACGCCCTCCAATAATCGGATACTACCGTGGTCCCAGGTAGAACGAACTGCTTAATTATTGGAAGGAGGGTTTCGGCATGCCTGTTAGGCACTGTCACCAGGAAACCCTCCTTCTCTACGGGGTCGTATCCCCCGAAGACCCAGAGCGGCTGGAGAACACGGCCAACATTGTTTTTTCGGCGGTTGAATAGAGACTTGTCTACTTCGACCGTATGCCCTGGACCTCTGAGTCGCCGAGGGTTGCGGGACAGATGTTCTGCGCAGATGTCCCGCAACAAAAAATTTTCCAATCAACCTGCGTGCTTGGAGACAGTACGTCGCATTCCTTTCGCAGGTTTTTCCCTGTTGCCATATCCTGGGACCACACGTAGATAACTTTCAGTATTGTCGCAATTTCCATCTTGGAACGGGGAAAAAAGGTTCCTGTTCTTAGAGATAGCCAAACTCTGAATTCTTGGATGGGGCATCTTCAAGAATACTGATCTGCAAGGTTTTTTCCGGGACGTTAAACGACAAAGTCGGTTACATTTCAAACATCTCTTTTTTGTCGATATAAGACATTTCTGCTGGCAGAACTGAATTCCTCCTTCCGGAGATTCCACGGCCTGGCACAACTGCTGAAAATTCATTATTGTTTTGATTAGCGGTTTCTTCCAATTATTGTCGGCTGCTTGCTATAATCTGATTGGCTGCACTCTGATTGGTCAGTTTTGCTTCAGCCTCGTTTTCGACTCGACAGCTCGGGTGCTTCCGCAAACTGCCCGATCGTTGCCGACGCGCAGTCACGGAAATTAAGCGCTTCATCTGGAACAGTACCGAGATTTCTTCTCTATAACCGCTTTATGGGGCAGCTTGCCGGAAAATCTCGAAGCTGGATGAAAGGTGGGAGATTCTCTAGCTTATGTGGCAGGATTGGGTGTTGACATATCTGAGCTGTTCGATGGGGTTGTGGTATGGTCTAGTAGAGTTGTTAGCTAGGTCCAGAGTTGCGTCTAAGAAGTCCACGCTGGTGAGATTGGTGTCAATGGTGATATTTAATCCTCGTTCTTTGTGTAATACTGTTAATGGCTTTCTAAATCTTTCGAGTTCTTGACCGTTTTTGTTGCCGGATAGACATAGTCCGTCGTCTCGACAGAGGCTGAACATGGTTTATAGAAAGTATAAGATGAAAAGCCCGATCAGATAGCACACATCCGTACTGTCGTAGGCTCCAATCGGTACATCAAAGGGGTCTTCAGGGTTGGATTTTTTGACCCATGTTCTATTGTCAAAGAAAGAAGAGGGAGTTTCTTGCATGGAGAATTGTGTCTATTTCTAGATCGCTGATTTCTAGGAAGGTTTTGGCGAAAATTAAGGCATTGTTGAGAATTTCCTTGTTGATGGAGAGATAGAAGTCTGTGATGTCGAATTGTGTGAATCGGCATTTCTCTTTGTAATGGAATAGCTTTAAACCAATCGATGGTCGCTTGGGAATTGTTCCAAGGTCTAAGATCTGTGTGGCTTTTAATGTTATTTATATTTCTAATTATGCGTTTACTAGTTAAACCCATTTCGCATTTTGGCTGGATTTATGAGTCTACACGTGGGTCTACTTCTAAAATTGGGTTTGTGGTCGTTTAAGTTAAGGAAAGCCTCTTTTGGGGTCAATTGGTTGGATTTGTAGTCAATTTTAACTCTGGCTGCTAAGCTCATTGCTTTTCCATTGATAGCGTTGTGCGTGTGGTTTGATGCTAATTTATATTTGTTGGTGATGTTGTTTATTGCTAGTTGTTTATATTCGTCTTATACACCCCCATATATATATATATATATATATATATATATATATATATATATATATATATATATATATATATAATTAAAATATATCTATGGAAACTAAGCTACAGAGAGTCGTGCATGTTTAATTCTTCCAGCAAGAATTATCCGGCTACATATCTTGAATAACGAAATCTCTCTATATAAACATATAATAATAACCTGGTTATTTCCTGCTAGAGTTAAATATGGGCGCCCCTGTGTAGCTTACTTTACGTAGATACATTTTCATACTACTACTACTACTACTACTACTACTACTAGTACTACTAGTACTACTACTACTACTACTCAGGTACTGAGCACGACTGAAGTAAATCCTGAAAATATATACACAATATCACCTTATAATATTATATGTGTATAGTCATGAAATAAAAATTACCCCCTCCCCCCATATATATATATATATATATATATATATATATAGTCTGTGAAGTAGGTGATAGAAACAGCTGGAATCTTTGTCAGTTGATCCAATTCTATTTGTTTAATGCGATTCTTTTGAATCAAGGCCAATTCTGATTGGAAATGTCACTCGCAGCAGAAGACAAGGCGGGGATTTACAAAAACAGAAAAGATGAAGAAAAACGAAATAAAATAATATTTAAAACAATGAAGCTTTAATGAATTCTATCGGTTATTTATTTGGCTTGCTATTTTTGTTATCAGGTTTTGCAAGCGATCGTCCATCCGGCCATTTCGACCAGAGGGATCATATATAAAGTTAAGTAGATATGTAGTTTCTCTCTCTCTCTCTCTCTCTCTCTCTCTCTCTCTCTATATATATATATATATATATATATATATATATATATATATATATATATATATATATATATATATATATATAGTTTGACGAGTGCCTTGATTCCTTCATACACAGAAAATAAATTAATGAGAACTCTCGACGAAGAGGAAGCGGCTATTAATTCTAAAATTCTTTTAACCCCGTTCTCACTGCAAAAAAAAAAAAATTAAAAAAATGAATAAACAAAAGCTCCTGTCATCCGATCTTTATAGGATCGAAAATAATATTATTTAAAAAATTTTTCATTAACATTATTAGGCAAAGCGGAATATTAACCGACCCCAAACATGATGTATTACGGAGTAAACCGGTGATTGCCAAAAAATAGGCGCTTGTGTATTTTAGGTAAAAAATAATGAAATAAAGAAAATCAGAAAAGTTTTATGATAATTTTATTTTAAGTAATTTCTTTTACAAAAATAATCAAAACAAATCAAACTACCTATTTGAAGCAATCAAACAGGTGTTTTTTTTTTTTTTTAGGAAAATATAACATTTATTTGTTTTTTATTTAAATAATTTCTTAACCCTCTTTAAAAGAAAACAAAAACAAACGAGCCAAAAATATACATAATGCGGGATTACGATTCGTTAACTCCCATTTTCACAAACAGGGCTTCTCAGTTTGACTGAAGATAATCGGCGATTTTTGAAAAATAACTATATATATATATATATATATATATATATATATATATATATATATATATATATATATATATATATATGTGAGTTCGCTATTTTCAAGAACTCTGTTCACACCTCATAGAAGGTTTGAAGAAGACAATGGTGCCCGAAAATTTCCTACAGACTATCCCAAAAACAAAAACTGAAATTGGGATTTATTTTACTTTGCTTCTAAAATCGTCGAATAAAAGTGCACGTTTATTTATTTATTTTTCTTCATTCTCAGTTTTTTATTCACTATTATTATACTTCTTCTACAACTTGTGCGCTTATGATTTTCTGTTGACTGATCACACACACACACACACACACACACACACACATATATATATATATATATATATATATATATATATATATATATATATATATATATATATAACTTCTCCCTCCTCCTTCCTCCCTAAAAAAATCAGGAGGATTTTTTTCATCTTCTACCAAGAGGACTTTATCTACACCTCTGCACTCTTCTGGCCTTCCGCCATTTTTTCCCACAATAAAAAAAACAATGTCTTTACACATTTTTGCACGGACAAACATGAAACAGTGTCTCTTTGCAACAACAAAGGACATTTTTTTACATCAAAATACAACATCTTTACCGTTTCTATTTACTATTTTTTACAACGCATAAACAATGTTAGTCAAGAGAATCAGACGTATATCCTGAAGCAAATACAACTGCAACAACACATATAGGTCCTCTTTCTATTTTTATTCTGATTGCCCCCTTTTTTCAGAAGGACTTTTAATACACCTACCAAAAGAATTTATTCAAATTGTTAGACCTTCTGCCAGTTCTTGTTTTTTTTTTTTAATAAAATATTTCTACAGGTTTCGTATTTTTTGTTTTGTTTTTGTATATATATACAAAATCCGCATTCTTACGGCTTTATTGTAACAGTTCCTTCGGATATTTACAGTTTTTTTCAGAAACGAAGAGACAAAATAATCACATACATATATACACTCTTATTTGTTGGGTAAAACTTGTACCGGATGAATCGCAGCCGTTGCTCAGGCAGTGCCACGACCTCTGGTCGGTTGGTACCTGGATCTTCTTCCGTGCTGTTTGGTTCGCAGCTACCTATATTTGCTAACACTTTACCCTCCTCGATCATGCCGTCCTTCATTGGCATGTTTCTCTCTCGGTGATCTGTCTGGCATCGTTTGCTATGGATTATTACTCCTATCCCTGTGATTATTATTAGAACATTTATTCCCACTGATAACAAAATCAGAATACCTGCTGGGCCCCTACTTCCACCGGATCCCTTCTGTCATACCCTCCCTAAATTATTTAGTAGTTCTTGTAAGTCAATTTTCTCTACTGGTTTGAACAATTGGGGCAGTTAACCCAGGGTCGCACTGGACACCTCCTTCACTAATAGTTTCCACAGGCTCGTCCACTGGCTGGAAGAAACGTTCGCCATGTCAAGAAAGAGTCTCGGATCTCAAACTTCTCCTCCGCCTGGTAATAGGGTGGAAGTGTAATAGACTTCCCAAAAGCCGAACACCCCATTTGTAATCTGATAATGGCCAGGGGCGGAGTGACCCTTATAGTTTCTACAGAACTACAAACTGCAAAACTACAAACTGCAAAATCTATAATCATTGTAAGCTGGACAAATTGCCTCATGACCCCCCCCCCCAATTCCCGCAGCTCACATGACAAGGCCTGAGTCGCATTGTTCAGTTCCCATCCTATAGCCTGGGCATTCTTAAATAGGCAGTTAATCATCTGCTTATTTTCGGCTAACTCTATCCAAGTAACGTTCAAGACGGACAGACTGCTTCTTGCCTCCTGCCTACCCGTTAAACACTGACTGTGGTGGTACCTGATAGGAGGACCTTATCTCCAAGCGTATTTCTTTCTTCTGCAACTCTGGCTCAGAGGAGTATCTTCCTTCTCATCATTCTGTGCGAGTGGGGGTGCGAGGGTTCTGGTCTCCTCAGATTAGCGAGAGGAAGTTCGTCCTTAGAAACCCACTCCTCTGAATCCGGCTGTGGGGTTGGTGAATCCTTACCTTGTCCATGGAGTTCCTTGCTCATGTAAGCAGGCAAGTCAGAATCAGAATTCAATGAAACTGTAGCGGCTGAATCCGAATCAATATCGGAGATAGGTTGAGCAAGGGTTGCTCTCCTTGTTGCTCGTCTACCTTCCTCTGCCTTTGGAAGTCTCCACTCCCTGAGTTCAGCCCGCTTTAGATCGTCTTTATGCATCCTCCTTACTTTCCTTGCTAACTGATCCCATACAATGAAAGTCGCATGACTGGTCTTTTCAACTATCCTAAAATAGGGCTTCCACCTATGGCTTAATTTGCCATGTCGTACATGGGCACGGGAATATACCGGATCTCCTACACCCAAGTCTACATCTTGTCAGTCCTTATTGATGGTCTTATTTCTCTTTTTCTGAACCCGCCTCATCCGCTTCAGAGCCTTTACAAATGTCTTATGCTGTTGTTCCATGACAAGACGATGGTGGTCCTTGTTCATGTACCTCCTGCGAGGCGTTAACAAGTTATCTATGGGCAAAATCACATCACGTCCGAAAAGCATGTAGCATGGTGAGAACTCTGTCGTCTCGTTTAACGAGAACTTCACGCCGGACAACGCCTGGGTTTGTACAGATCCCAATTATTCCTCTCCTCTCCCCATTAATTGAGACAAAATATCACCCCAAAAACGGTGAAAACGTTCCACCTTGGCATTGCTCTCAGGGTGATAAGGACAAGTAACAATATGTTTCACGTTCAAACTGCTTAAAGTCTCTCTCATGATATCGTTTACATTTTCGGCTTCATTATCAGTCACAATCTGAAGAGGGGCCCCATATCGGGGAACTAATTCCGTCAGAATCAGATTAGCTACCGTCTGGGCTTTTTTTATCAGCCACCGCGTAGGCTTCGGGCCAGCTAGTCAGCCAGTCGACAAAGTTGACAATATAGATATTCCCTCGAGGGGTCTCACCATACGGACCAGAGATATCCAGGCTAACCTTCTCAAAGGGGTAAGCTGAAAGGTCTGTCTTCTGGAGCGGGTCATACGTATGTTTAGCGCTCCGGGTCTGGCAGGTAATGCAGCTATTCACATACATAGTAACCTCTTTGTACAGTAATATTTTGTGCTAATAAGCTTGTAGGTTTTATCTTTTCCCATATGTCCCAACTCATCGTGGCACTGTTTCACTACTCTGTTTTGTAGCGCCTTGGGCACATAGAGCCTGAGTCTTATCTCCTCATCACGATTTGAGAGGTAGTATAACAAGCCATCTTGTATGAGGAACCTACTCACACGTGCCTTGGTGACCTTTCCTGATTCCAGGGCTTCTTTTAGTGTCATAATTTCAACGTCATTCACACTCTATACCTCACACTCCCTACCTATTTCAGACGACCTGCCCTGTACCAAGACGCCCCGGGCATCATCACCCATATCCTCGCCATTTGGCTGGACATGTATTCGATGGCAGTTGATAACGTTAATTTGATAAGCCCTATCATCTACGTCGGGTATCTCGCCCAGGGGTTCCTGTTCCAACATCTTAGGGATTCGGGACAGCAAATCGGCACATGTGTTCTCCTTGCATGACAGGTATTCAATCTTGCAGTTATAACCACTCAATTTAAGTGCCCATTGCTGGATCTTCCTATTTGTCTATTCTGCCTCAAACAAATGCTGAAGAGGCTTGTGATCGGTTTTAATAACAAAGGTTGCCCCGCTTAGATAGTAGTCTAACTTCGGTAGGGCACATACTATAGCGTAGGCCTCCCACTCAACCACAGGTCACCTCCGCTGAGTAGGGGAAAGTCGATGAGATAAAAAAATAAATCGGTACCTCCTCAGGAATACACGGCACCGGACCATCATTTTCGGGACAGGGCTGTGTAAGGCATGCCTCAATACACTGTTGGCTGGCGTCGGTGTACAGGACCATGGGTTTACTTAGGTCCGGATAATTCAACAAGCTGTTTTTTTAAGGCATCAAATGACCGCTGATAGTCCTCACCCCACTTGAACCGGGCATACTTATCCGTTAGATCAATGAGTGGGGTAGCCAACCTACAGAATGCCGGTATAAACTGCCTTTAGTAACCTATCGCCGCTATGAATCCCCTGACCTCCTTGACCGTACACGGTACAGGCAACACACGGATTACTTCGACTTTATTGGCATTTGGTTTTACACCATTTTCATCGATCACGACCGCAGATACCTTGTCTTCTGCATAAAAAATATCTGCATCTAACACATATTTTTTTACAGGCATTTGCCTCTTCCTTAAAGTAAATGTTAAAGATGCTTAAGAAAAGGAACTTTCCTAAATTTCCTAAATTTATTAAAAATTATATCTCCTTATAAACTTTTATGTGGATACATGAAACAGTAATTATATATATATATATATATATATATATATATATATATATATATATATATATATATATATATATACTAGTACCTTAATAAAACTAGGTATGTTTATGTGGTTATATATTTGTATGTACAGGATTCGCTCTTAAACTAATTAATCGGCTATGAGTAAGGGGTAAAATGTCGGTTATATTTAGTATAATTTAGTTTTATACATAGGTAATTTCAATTTCTTTATTAAGACCCCTTAAGTTTAAGCCTTAAATTTTAGACATTTTCTAGAATCAAAATCATGTAATGGAATTCGATCAAAATTAAAATAATAATTCTAGACACAAAGTTTAGTTTCATTATATCTTTATTTTAATCTTCGTAAGGGACATAAACGTGGCGCAAAACTGTTTTCTTTTGTTCTAGAAATTAATCTTACCCGTCCTGGAGCGAGTATTCTTGATTTAATAATAATAATAATGATAATAATAATAATTATATATATATATATATATATATATATATATATATATATATATATATATATATATATACATACATATATATATATATATATATATATATATATATATATATATATATATAAAATATATATACATATATATATATATATATATATATATATATATATATAAGAAAAATATCCTGGCTAAGAAGCCTACCCGATAAAGAAAAGACAGAACAAACATCATACATGAACCAAAACAACAACCCAGAACAAGACCCAATGGAAAACACCCACACACGACATACACAAAACCAGTGGATAACACAAAACAGAGGTAAGAAGAAAAACACATACCACACACAAACATACTTACACAACAGATCCAGTTACTCACAAGGAAACAACATAAATATACCCACATCACTTACCCACCCCTCTCAACAGTTTCAATCCAAATCTTCATTAAACTCACCCCGCAACCACACTCACACACATACACACAACAAATACAACATAAACACACATACACCTCAACCATACACTAACACTTACGAATACGGGCCAACACAATACAAACCTAAATACTTTCACCCACACCAACCAATACAATAAAAAAAACCTATCATACACCCTACACCACACCAACAAACCACCACAAAATACCCTTACTCAACAACCCCTACCAAAATCACCCAAGTAAACCTTACAACAATTACCCACACCCACCACACCAACAGATGAAACCTTCATACAACAACCTCCCACCCTACCACACACAACAAAACAGACCCTACAACCACCCAACACACCAATGGATACAATCGAAATACTCCAAACACTACCCACATCATCAAACAAAACAACCATATAACAATTCCTACAGACATAAACTTACACAACAATACAGACCCCACAACTACGTCACCATCAAGAACCTCTACCAAGATACCTCAACCCGAAACAACTAACTCACAATAATAACACATTCAAATATACCAAAATAAACCCTTATAACAACACACACAACGCCAATTATAACAACACGCACGACACCAATTTTGCCAGAAACCAACACAATCCTCTAAAACACACACAATATATAGAAAGTAATCACTCTTCAACAACTCCTCAAATCAACGAAACAAACAACACTCATCCTCATTTTTTAGAAACCCCTCCCCGGACAACAATCCCAGATTAGACAATTTAAAACCCAAAATTATCAATTTATCCACATACACATTTACAAAGGAGGAAATAGAAATACTAAAATTAGGCCTCAAATTCTGCCCACTCCCAAAAGTAATATCACGGAACTGAGGAAGGACCTTAAAGAATTTGAACGCAAATTTAGACTAATAGAAACACTAAACAATAAAGATAACAAAACAGATCAGTCATTAGTGAGAAACAAATCAACATATTTCCCTAACAAACACAACAATACGAAAGAACTAAACACCTACTTTGAAAACCTATGGAACATCAACCCTCAGAGTAAAACTAAACCTACTAGTAACCTAACATCTAAACAAAACCAAGCACTAGATAACATCCTAAATAATAATTACATAATTATAAAAGAAGCTGACAAAGGCAGTGCGGTAGTCATCATGGACAAACATTACTATGAATCGAAAATTACAGAGGTACTAGAAAACAATGATTACTACAAATCAATTAGCACCAACATTGATAACAACACCATTTCAAAAATCACAAAACTTTGCACAACATACAATAATATACTAACAAAAAAAGAAAAAGATTTCCTAACAAACTTCATGATTAAAACAAACAACTTCTACGGACTACCTAAGATACATAAATCAAATGAGATAAGGAATGCCATCAACACACAGGCATCAGAATATATTAGTGTCCCGAGTCCCAGTGACCTTACATTTAGACCCATAGTAGCAGGACCATCATGCCCAACAAGCAGACTGAGTAACTTAATTGACATATTACTACAACCATTCACCGATCAAGTCAAAAGCTACATAAGAGACGACATACACTTCCTAGGCTCCTTACCACAAATAGTAAAACCCGGGACTAAATTAGTTACATTTGACGTCAGCAGCTTATATAGCAACATTCCCCATGACTTAGGTAAACACGCAATATCACACTGGATGGACAAACACCCACAACTACTACACCACAGATTCACCAAACAATTCATCCTCGACAGCATAGACATTATACTCAACAACAACTCCTTTGAGTTTAATAACAAAAACTACATCCAGATTCTAGGTACAGCAATGGGAACCAAAATGGCACCAACATATGCCACCCTAACACTAGCCTACCTAGAGAAGATCTTATACGAAAAGATAGAAGAAATATATGGACAGAATATTCAAACTCTCTTCATAAAATCTTGGAAAAGATACCTGGATGATTGTTTTATCCTCTGGGAACCCACATGGGGGGACATCAATAAATTACACAGCATACTACAGAACCTACACCCCAAGATTAAATTCACCATTGAACACAGTCAAACAGAACTACCCTTCTTAGATGTATTGATTAAAATTAAAAACACTCACATAATCACAGACATCTACCACAAACCCACAGACACCCAACAATATCTCCATTTTAGAAGCCATCACCCCAAAAGCTGCCTAAAATCTATACCCTACTCCCTAGCACGCAGGATCTGTACTATAGTCAGTGACAAAGACCTCCGGATTGTCCGACTGGAGGAACTACGGAAAACTTTAAAAAGAAGAGGATACCCGCTACAAATAATACATAAAGGTATAGAACTAGCAGAAAACATTCCATTAGAACAATTACGAATCCCCAAAAAACGAAACAAAGAACAAATATTGGCATACATCTCTACACACAACAAAAACAATCCAGAATTATTCACAAAAATAACAAGAAACCTAACCCTACTCAACCATAACAACAAACTAAACGACATATTAAAAACAACAAAAATAATAAAAAGCAAACGCCAACCGAAAAACCTCAAACAAATTTTAACCTCATCTAAACTCAACCAACACACAATACAAGGGGTCACAAAATGCAACAAGGAAAGATGTGGGGTCTGTGACATAATAATGGAGGGGAACTCATACACATTTAAAAACCCAACACAAACATTCACAATAAAAAAGACCTTAACTGCACCTCCAAGAACGTTGTCTATGTGCTAGAATGTACAACATGTAATGAAGCTTATATAGGTGCGACGAAAACATTTAATAATAGAGTATCTTTACATAAAAGCAACATTAAAATAAAAAAAACGTAAATTATTCGTCTCCCAACATGTGCACTCATGCAGCGGAGGAAAATTCAAAATAATGCCAATTTTCCAAAGCCAAGACTACACTTGCTTACTAACACAAGAAAAAAACTTCATACTTAAATTTAATCCAACATTAAACAGATCATAACTCTAACAACGCACACTTTGATCACACTTTATCCACCTCTAGTTAAGTACAAACATAAATAACTATTTATAGTTATCTATAGACTGGAAAATTCTTATTCAAGGAAGATAATATTAGTACATAACTTCTTATTGCGCACTTCTACACAGCTATGAGTCAAATAGCTACTTGTGTTAAATGAATCATTTACAATAGACATTAAATTTGCACATAAAATACCGAACTATGAAATCGGCCAAACCAAGTTCAAATCTATTTGGACCGTTTGCATTAATTTATCTTTTGCAAATATGTGTGTGTATGTGTGTATGTATGTGTGTATGTATATGTGTATGTATATATATATATATGTATATATATGTATGTGTGTGTGTATATATGTATATATATGTGTGTGTGTGTATGTATGTATGTATGTGTATATAATTCAACCTTTATCCCCCTCTCTGTCACTATAACCACACGCCTGTGTGTGCGCGCGCATGGGTGTGTGTGTGCGTATTTATGTGTGTGTGTGTATGTATCGCTCACCTATTCACAAGACTCAAGATTAGACCACACGCATACGGACAAACGCACGCACACAGACACCACTTCATTTTTGGAGACGACAAAAAGCAATAAAAAGTATTACATTTCAAAAGGAATTCTCCACACCCTAGGAGGCTGGGATGACCGATGGGTAACACGCACTTGACCAAGAGAAGCAGGAAAAATGACAAATAAAAAATAAAAATAAAAATCAAAGATACCCACACACCCGCAAACCCACGCATGCGCAAAAACAATAACAAATTCCTCAAATGAAACAACATTTGCTCGAATCGAAAGACATTTCTTCAAATGGATTTTCATATCTGATGAAAGCGGGCTACCGCTTGAAACGCGTTATATATAAAATCATAAAATGGTAAAACAACAAAATAATAAATAAATGTTGAAAAATACAACAAAATAATAAATAAATGTTGAAAAAAACATTCTACAAATGTTGGTAGCCTTACTCCTTTACATATATACTTTTCTCTCGTTGGAACTGCACTAATACTGCACTACCCTTATTTCTCTCTCTCTCTCTCTCTCTCTCTCTCTCTCTCTCTCTCTCTCTCTATATATATATATATATATATATATATATATATATATATATATATATATATATATATATATATATATATAGTTGAAGACGATTTTTCCCCTGTACCTTATTGAAGTATAGGAAAATAACCACATGCATCGTAGACTACTAAATTCACCACTATATTACGCTTATTCACTCGAGCGTCTTTTAGTAAATTTGTTATTATTTTTCCCCAGCTAACATAACATAAAATATTACTTTTGGCCCACCCCTCTCCTCAAAACATACTCCATATAGGTGGTAGCAAAAACTTTAGCCCCTAACACTTCAGTACTTACACTCTCTCTATCAACACCGGAAACTAATAAACAACGTCTACTTTTCAAAAAGTGTCCATCAATATTTACCATTTATCTGCTATTAATTTACTACATAATACAAAACATTACGCGCACATTAATTCCGCTGATTTACGAGAATATCGGATATAGGTCATTTCTACCTATTACGTATACATTTATACTCATTCCGGTTTTTAGAGAATGCAACTAACGAACATAGTTCTTTATTTGATCATTCAACATGGCGGCTACAATTTTTTCAGCGACTTGACTTCCGAATTAAGTCAATATACGCCAATATACTCGACAAAAACTCATAAAGTTTACATTTTTCAAATCCCACACTTTTCACACGCATAATATCCAAAAGATCGAAAAAAAACATGATTTCTTCGTATAGAAATGACCCAAAACGTGTGGCTGGTAGACCCTACATTTGGTCGCTTTCTGGCGTATCGTAACATAAAACGCATGCCAGCTTACAGGCATCGTTTAAATAACCTATTTTTAAATAGATTTTCTACTCGCTTTCGTGACCAAATGGCTACGAACGTAGATTCAGGACCGAGAGGTTTTGCCAGCGCGGTATAGGGGGGAAGTAGGATTATGGGCCGATTTTTTTTTTTATTCATTGTTATTATGTATTAAATTTTCCTTTCTTCCTCCTATCCCTCTTCAACAATTCCAAATCAAACACTAAAATTGTCCGATGTGACCTATTTGCGTTCTGTCGGATGTTGACAAATTTTAATTCATTCTTTCACATTCCTCCCGGGCAACGCCGGGCGACGGGTCCCGCTAGTATATAATATAATATAATACAATATAATATAATATAATATAATATAATATAATATAATATAATATAATATAATATAATATAATATAATGACTTGAAAATGGATTGCGTCATAAAAGATGAATGGTAGGCGGATTACGGGAGAGAAGGGAAAGTGACAAGTAGGGGTGGGGAAACTAGATTAGACGACGAGCGTCTAGTATTATTGTGTGTATTCAGGCAGCATTTTTTAATTTAAGCAACCATGTTAATATATTCCTCAACAAAAACCCTAAATAAACTTATCAGCCCGTATTTATCCAATAAATATAGTGTTAAGTCAACACAATAACTATTACAAATCCTACAAAAAAACGAACAATAAAATCATTGCTTCTCTTAACATAGAAAGCTTATTACGGAATGTACCCGCAAAAGAAAGAATTGATATAATTATCAATAATATATACAATAACTCGTCTCTCCTAACACTTGAAATCAATAAAAAAAATAATTAAAAAGTTACTATTAATTTGCACCACTGAAGTACCTTTTTATGAGTTCAAGGGAAACAAATTGACGGAGTTTCTATGGGGTTGGTTCTTGCCAAATCTAGAAATTAAAATATTTGATTACATTATGCTATGTCACTGATATTCTTATTCTAGCTGATAATAATGAACAAAAACACAAACTTCATGAGCTTTTCCAAAATGTTTTTTCTTAAATTCACCGTAGAACTAAACGTAAGTAATAAAATCCCATTCCTTGATATTTTTATTTACACCTTTAATAATACGTTTAACACGTCTACTTATACAAAAACAACCAGCTTAAATTCTAGTCTTTCAAATTTACAGGACCTATAAAATAGCCATTGTTAAAAAACTATTAAACCATACAAAACTAATCTCCCACTAAAAGACACTATTCATTGAATTAAAAAATATAAAACAAGTCCTTATTAATAACAAATTCCCTAATTATGCCGTTGATGAACAAATACAATTAATGATTCGAGATTTAAAAAATAGAACTACTAATAATAATTATACTCAGCATTTAAGCATCAGACGTAACACTAAGCAACCAATCAGATTCTTTGATATTCCCTCCTGCGGGTTAATGTTTCCATTAGCCAATGGAATTCGCGGTTCATTAGTAGAACGGAAGTGCCGGGTGTGCTGGGAGTTTATTTTAAAATATTGGTCGTTCTTTTTTTTTCTTTTTTTCTAAGCATTGAATGATCTGAAGATGGAGAATGTCTCCGAAGATAAAAGTAAAAAAAAAGAAAGAAATTTGTCTTGCATTGTAAAAGGCTTTTATTGTCATTTTAATACTTATCATTCAATGCTTAAAAAAAAAGAACGACCAATATTTGAAAATAAACTCCCAGCACAACCGGTACTTCCGTTCTACTAATGAACCGCGAATTCCATCACAGCGGACAATACGTCGTATCAACACAAGGACGTCTTCTCGATAAACAAAACTAAAAGTTCGTTTATTTTTATATAATAAAAAAAGAGAAAAAAAATCTCTGATAATGGGGAATGTCTCCGAAACATATAAGATAAAAGTAAAAAAAAAGAAATAAATTTGTCTTGCATTGTAAAGGGCTTTTATTGTCATTTTATATATATATATATATATATATATATATATATATATATATATATATATATATATATATATATAGATACATGAAATTATATATATATATATATATATATATATAAGATATATATATATATATATATAAGAGGTTCATGTAGTTTGCTTGAAGCATTGTTTAATATGTATGTATATATATATATATATATATATATATATATATATATATATATATTTAGAAAACCTTCACAACGCAGATTATTGTTTTTAAAAATAAATTATTCATTTATCTTAAAAACATTTTTTTTTTTTAACTTGAGCGCTTTCGGTAATAATATCACCATCTTCAGAAGAATAAGCATATTTTTTCCTCGTTTTCTTCATTTTTTCCCCTCCCGACTGAGACAAGCAGTAAGGATGAATTCGTCTCGATGTTATGGACGAAATGTTTATAAGTCGTGTGTATCACGTGGTACGTGGAAAGTTATTTGAAAATTCACACATTAGAAGCGTTGGCGAAATGGCAAAGATAAAGAATATTTTTTTATAAAATAATCTGCGTTGTGAAGGTTTTCTAAATAT
>OY744519.1:148228753-148238753 GCA_963556195.1 Sepiola atlantica
GTATATTAGTGCTAAGACCTATAAATAAGTGACGGTGTGTTTATGTTAAGGAATTTGATTATTTAATTTTTTGTGTTATTTAAAGGTATTAGGGGGAAGGTCCTCCTCCGCCTCCTCCTCCTCCTCCTCCTCCTCCTTCTTCTTCTTTTTCTTCTTCTTCTGGTATCAGGTCTGTTTGCAAACATCGATGATCATCACTCTCCATTCTTCTCTGCATTCGGTCTTTCTGATGAAATCTAGAGTCTCACGACTCTAGATTTATTCAGAAAGGCCATCTGTGAACTTGGTACGCTGTCTTCCTCTACTCTTTTTGCTGTCGATTTTTCCGAACATCAAGATTTTCTCCAAGCCGTCCGCCCGCATTATATGGCCGAAGAATTTCAACTGTCTGGCGTGGACAGTATTGAGAAGCGATCTGTTGTAGTAAGACTTCTTCGTTTTTCTCCCTTTCTGTTTATGAGATTCGTAGAATTCTTCTTAGAAACCATATCTCCGCTGCTTCTAAACGACTTTCAGCCACTTTCGACAATGTCCAACATTCGCAACCGTAAAGTAGGATTCACGGCTGTTAAATAGGATTGAGAGTGCTAGGTAATGGGTTAGGGTTGTTGAGCTTATTCTTGTCCATTAAAGGTTAGCCCAAGTTTTTGAAAGGAGCTGCGTCTGGAGACTATAAACGAGCTACGTCAACCAGGTTAAAACATTACATGAGAGTATTTATATCACCCATTAAATCAATCAAAATATACTGTGTAAAAGGAGGGGGTTAGAGGCAGACATGTGGGGAGGAGATAGATGGGCAGTACATTAACTAAGGAGGTAAACAAATAGTATAAATTTTATAGCGATAAAATATTGCTAATTAATAAAGTGGGGAGATAATGAGTTGTGCAGGATATAGGTATCACAATGAAATTATGTGGAGAAGCTAATATTTTGAAGAAGGAGCAAACAATTTTTTACACTTTAGTAACGGACAATTACCATCTGGACAAATCCCATATCTTTTTCACACGAACTCTTTTTCACTCCATTTTTAATAATATTTTTTCAAATGTTTGAACTTTGGCTTTTCCACAACCAACTTATCTATCTGTATATCTCCTCTGATGATAAGATTTCGATCTTTGAAAAGCCTTGGTTTAAGGAAATAACGTCTCAATCTGTGAAGTTAAAATAACAAAATAAGAAAGAAAACATCTTATATGTCTAACATATATATATATATATATATATATATATATATATATATATATATATATATATATATATATATATATATATATATATAGTCTCAAAAATGTAATTGTCAAATTGGATGCTTGAATAAAACCGCAAGGTTGAAATAAATTATTGCATCGACAATCATGTAATTTCGTGTTATTATATTTTACGTTATTCCTGCTCTGTTTACCACATTGAGCTCTCTTACCCGGATTTCTTCCTGGAATTATTCCATTATAACACTATATATATATATATATATATATATATATATATATATATATATATATATATATATATATATATATATTGAAAAATAACAAATATGATGTTTAGTGCGAAAATTCGTGAAGCATATATTTTACGGAGAATGTACACTCGTATAATATATTACGTTTATATATTTTCAGTATTTACTTCAACAGTATGTAGTAGAGCTTAGTAGAACAATTTGCCTGATTATTTCACCCGAGAATAAAACAAAGTTTCTGTATAGCTTACTTGCCATGAATATATTTTGGTAATTGTTGTAGACCCGTGCTAGGGGTCACAAAGATAACAACCACAAATTGTGACAGGTTAAAATATACAATGTATTTATTCATAGCAATACAGTAACGCCACTAAATGTGGTAGGAGATGACCGGATTCCTACCATGCGGTAAAACATGAATAGGAATGTCCTTTATTTAACACCTACCCACTATAGGAGTATGTGACACAAGGTCGGAAAGTGGGATTTGAAAAGCCAGCGCCCGAGAAGGTGAGCGCTTTAGCCATTAAAAATTGCCTGGACAGCCCCGTCGGCATTCCTCGGTCGGGGCGCCTCAGGCAGTAAGCTATAAACTTACTCCTCCCCAAAGAGGAGAGGCAAAGCCTGGGAGGGTGGACCTCCTAGAACTGCACAGGACAGACCCATAGACCGGCGGAATCATGCCCCGAAGGCCAAGACAACACCGGTCTATAGGGTGTAGTATCCATCGGAACAGATACCACACGTGGTATGAGGACTCTAACATGATAGGAATGCCCTCTGTTTGACTCTTTAGTATCTGTTCCGATTTGGCCTTTGGCTGATGATCAAAGTGTAGTATCTGTTCCGATGGATACTGCACCCCATAGACTGGTATTGTCTTGGCCTCCGGGACTTGATTTACGCCGGTCGATGGGATTGTCCTGTGCAGTTCTAGGAGGTCCACCCTCCCAGGCTTCGCCTCCCCTCTTTGGGGAGGAGTAAGTTTATTGCTTACTGTCTGAGGCGCCCCTACCGGGGAATGCCGACGGGGCTGCCCAGGCAATTTTTAAATGGCCAGAGTGCTCACCTCTCGAGCGCTGGCTTTTAACCCCACTTTCTCGACCCAAGCTGTGGTCACATCTTACTTGTGGGAGTAAGATAAAACTGGCCTTGTGCCTAACTCCTGGGGAGGAGTAAATACCTATCTGTTCCGATGGATACTGCACGCCTGTCCTGTGCAGTTTTAGGAGGTCCACCCTCCCAGGCTTTGCCTCCCCTCTTTGGGGGGGGAGTAAGTTTATTGCTTACTGTCTGAGGCGCCCCTACCGGGGAATGCCGACGGGGCTGCCCAGGCAATTTTTAAATGGCCAGAGTGCTCACCTCTCGAACGCTGGCTTTTCAAACCCCACTTTCTCGACCCGATCTTGGGTCACATCTTACTTGTGGGAGTAAGATAAAACTGGCCTTGTGCCTAACTCCTGGGGAGGAGTAAATAAAACCATGGTATTTATTATAGATGGTTGCTTCCATTAGTTCTTCAATAGGGATGATTTGTACCCCACAACAGTAATATATATATATATATATATATATATATATATATATATATATATAAAGTTATTATTAATTTGAACAACTTAAGTCTCTTTCATAAGGGAAACATCTATACCAACATTGACGGTGTTTCTATGGGACCGGTCTTCGGACCGACCTTCAGTAATTTTTACATGGCTGACCTCGAAAATAAAATATTTAATATAATAACTAAACTCTCCATTTATGCCCGTTAAGTTGATGATATCTTTATTTTAGCAGCCAATAATGATGAGATAAAAAAAACTGCAAGACGTTTTTCAAAATAAATCAGTACTTACCTCACTCATGAGCTTAACGTTAATAACAAAATTCCGTTTTTAGATGTTCTCATCACCTTTCCCTATAAACAACTATCGATATACAATTGCAATGATTAAAAATCTATTAAACCGTGCAAAGCGAATCTCTTCAACCAAAAATATTCTTTAACGAATTAAAAAACATTAAGCAAGTCCTAATTAATGATCAATTCCCCAATTAAATTGCAGACGAACAAATGAAATTAATGATTAGAAACTTAGACTAATAATAATCAGCTCAATAATTCCCACTACATAAATCTATTCTACTGTAACTAAATGCATCCGAACTTTAAATTGGATGAATTTGGTGCTACCAGATAAGGTTGACTGAAGATAACGGCTTCCTGACTTAACATGCCCTAAACATTGATGTTATTGTTTTTTTCCTTTCCCTTTGCAAAACTCAATCATGTTCTGCAAAGCTAAAAAGAAAAACAACCAAAGCAAACACCATGAATAAATATTTGGGGATATAAAGAAATTGAAGAATAACAATTACCTGATTCGGCATTAAATAACTCGAAAAAAGTTGATATGTCGTAAAAAACAACCAAACCAAATTGGATAAAAAAGCTCTTAAAAATATAATACATCGCTACATATCCCCCATCAACTCTGATAATAAAATAAGATTCATCATTTATTATAAAAAAATAAAAACATCGAACCATGTAGTTAAAAATATCACTTCTCAGACCCAAAATACATTAGGAAGAATCAATGTAATATATCAGTTTCAATGGCCCATGGAAGAATGTATACCCGACAATAATAACAAAACTAATTGTTACATCGGTTTTACTACCACAACACTTTCCCGAAGACTCACCCTACATCTCTCTGATACTAAAATAATACACCACAATACCAACATTAAAAGATGAAAAATTCTTGAATCCCCCTACATAAAAACTGAACATCCCACAATCAACAATGTGAATTACGAAACTAGTCACAACATTTTAAATGTCTAGCATAGTAATTAACGTTACCAAATTCTTAGCCGTTAAGCAATTATACGTTTGAATCTTGAACGCGCTTAGAATGTAATCAAATTCTTAGCCGTTAAACAATCAAACTTTTGACTCTTGCACGCTCTTAGACCGTAATCACGCTCGCATATAACATCTCAATATTATAAAGTTTTTAAAGTTGTAAATTACTAACCGTTATAATAAAACACTCAACAGTAAATACATGTTTGTAAAGACACCAAGACTAACATCGCCTGAAAATGATTTGACGAATCAAATCGAAAGTACTCGTGAAAAAGGAAAGAAAAATAGAACAAGAAACACACGGAACTTACATACAGCAATTTGACCGAAATACTAAATGGACTCTTCGGAAAATAGAAAAAATTAAAAATAGTCTTATCGATCAAAAAACTCCGTGTTATGTAATAATGTTTGCCTAAATGAAAATATGCTGCCTAAATGCACACCCACAATATATATATATATATATATATATATATATATATATATATAGAGAGAGAGAGAGAGAGAGAGAGTCAGAGTCTTTCGCATAAATAGAACGTAAATTTCCTTTCTTGGCGTGATAATGTCTCGTGGCTATTTGGCTATGACGCTTGCTTGCGGAGTCTAGGGTGATTCTGTAACCGGGTTAGAACTTTAGGACCGTCTGAGATTATCATTCCCTAAACTGATATGAGCGAAAGCTTGAAACGCTGGCGTATGTGGGTAAAAATAATTTAATATTATTTGCTTAAAATTTATTATCATGTATACCTTTAAAGTAGAACCTAATGTGAAAAATTGATGCTCGATAGATTCTCTGATAGATATTGTATTTTATAATACAATCTTTATATTAATCTTTTACTTGTTTATATATATATATATATATATATATATATATATATATATATATATAACATCAGGATATAATAATCCTACACCTTAAGTCTAGAATCCATATTCCAATTTTGTCAAAATTCATTACACGATTTTTAGTCTACAAAATGCTTAAAATTTATGGCTGAAAGTTAAAAGAAAATTTAAATATCTAATGACTAAGGATCAAATTCAATGAAATGCAATATATATATATATATATATATATATATATATATATATATATATATATATATATATATATATATATATATATATATATATATATATAAATAAAAATTGGCGTTTCTACAGTTAGAAACGTCGTTGAAATGATAAACTTTGAAAATTTAGAAACCAGACAACTTGACGCGTGATTTTTTCAAATAAATGAAATATTTATTAAATCTTTTTTTTAATCCAAATTTTCGGTTTTATAAAACCTTAATCATGGTAATACAGACAAAATTTTCCTTTTTTTTCTTCTTCATCATCGAAATCTTACGGTGTAGCCGAAGATCTACGATCCCTTCTGGCGTAATCGAAGAGACTTTCTTTTTAAATGTCCGATATGTAGTGAAGCTCGCTCCGCGTGTGCGTGTTACTACAGTTAGAAACGTCGTTGAAATGATAAACTTTGAGACTTGAGAAACCAGACAATTTGACGCGAGATTTTGTCAAATAGATGAAATATTTATTAAATCATTTTTTTAAATCCAAATTTTCGGTTTTATAAAACCCTAATCATAGTAATACAGACAATATTTTCCTCTTTTTTCCTTTTCCCTTTTTTTCTTCTTCAGTCTCTTCGATAACACCAGAAGAGATCGTCGATCTTCGGCTACACCGTAAGACTTCGACGATGTTTTGTTTTATTTGTTTGAGAAGGGAAGATTTTCTCCGGGAATTATGAAAAGATGTTCCACTATCCCGAATTTTATTAATATTTTAGTAGGAAGTCTCAGATTTATTGAGATTATACGTGAAAGATTTATTGAAAAATAAATCGATAATTTTGAAGATTAATATCCCAAATATTGTCTTCAATTGTTTGTTTTTGTTCATCCTCTCTTTTACCATTCCGGTTTTCTGCATCGTAATCAGCCTTCATAAATATCCCACACACATATATAAATATATATATATAAATACAGGTCTTAGGATCAAGAACCACTTCCAGGGAGCATTCAGCTCAAACCACAGATCCAAAGCACAACAAATATATGAGACTGCCCCCTAAAAATTACGAAACCTCACTATAAAAACATTCTATGCAAAACAGAGAACACTCTGACACATATGCGACAGAAACAAATCGCATCTCCATGATTTACTCACCCACACCACCTTTACAGACACCTCTACAGCCCTCAACACAATTTACCCCATACATCTTTACCAATGCCTACAACTCAAGCAACGAAAACTGAACACATCAATCAACAATGACCAAATTTTGAAACACATATACAACGAACAGAACCCATACACACTTAGTAGACTACTAAAACATCACAACACGCATCACATCCCCCAAAGAACCCAACACATAAACGTTGCCAACCTATCAGACTACCAACTATCGGAAAACGAAACCACACTATTAGCCAACGGATTTTGATTCTACCCATCCAAAATCCTTTAACCCAGTGGATCTATGCTATGACATGAAAGACTACGTCAGAACAATAAAACTAAAACAATACTTTCATAATAATAACCAACCAGCAACCAGCAACCCCACCACAACAAAACAGGCAGGGACTTCAAAGGTTACACGTTGGACACCCCCAATGGACACAACCCGACCATAGATGCACAGAATAACACAGCCAAAAAACACTTAGACAAGTTCATCAAAGACAACCTTCATAAAACACCTACTATAATATCACGAAGGACGAACGTCAGATCAGATTGTAATCCCTACAAAACAATAAACTCATCACTATAAAACCAGCAGATAAAGTAGGAGTAATCACCATAATGAACACCAATAAATACATAACAGAAATAGACACACAACTAACCAACGAAAAATTCTACAAAACACTGCCCACATTCAAATCCAAACTTAACACCCCAATTAGCAATCTAGGCTACGACACAAGAACTACCGTAAAAAATTGATACCAGAACACCCCAATCCGGCTATCTTCTGCACCATCCCCAAACTCCATAAACTCCCCAAAATAGTCAGCAACTTACTCAACCACCTCCAACCCGACAACACCATGAACACCGAGATACCGATCAATGAACCCTAAAAATATACCATATAGCATTACCACCCGACCCCCCTATCGTTTCGGGTATAGGAACCTTTACTGAAAACATCTCGGGATATATCAACCCCTTGTTGCCGAACATCCCCAGCTACCTTAAAGACACTACACACTTCCTACAGATTCTACACAGGATAGACAACATACCTAACAATGCAATTCTCGTCACAATGGATGTATCCTCACTCTATTCCAACATTCCACACGAGGAGGGAGTATCCGCGTGCAGGAGTTTCTTACAAACCCAACACCTACAAAACATCCACATTAACGATGTATGCAACATCATACAATTTATTCTGATACACAACAACTTCACATTCAACAACCAACACTTCCTACAAGTAAAAGGCTCAGCCATGGGAACTAAAATTGCTCCCAGCTATGCAAACATCTACATGCACACATTTAGACAATAATACATACACCCCTACCACCTCAAACCACTACACTGCTACAGGTACATAGATGACATCTTCCTGATTTGGCAACATGGAGAAGAGTCACTGATGGACTTCTACTGATACCTCAACAACTGCCACAACAGCATAACATTCACAACAGAACACTCTAGTACACACATCACATTCTTAGACGTCCTAGTAAACATCAGGAACAATCACATCACCACATTACACTACACTAAATCCACCGACAGACACGGTTACCTCAACTTTGAGAGCTGCCATCCGATCACCACAAAAAGATCCATTGCCTACGCATCAAACGAATCTGCTAAGACCCTACTAAGTATGAAACACGGGTAGGCATTTTAGCCAACCACTTCCTCCACAGAAACTACATCTTCAAAATAATCAAACAATCCATTAGGAAAGCATCTAGCACAAACAGACAAAATCTACTAAGATACAATAATAGCAAAATCTCATTCCCACAAATACCAATGGTATTTGACTTCAGCCCTAAAACAAACAAACTACACGACCTTCTCAAAAACATATTCAAACAACTGGCATGACCCCACCATTAACACGATATATAACAAACCACCCATCTGTGCAAAACGACAGCCCCTAACTCACATTCTCTACTAACATCGTCCAAAATATATAACACCCTCGCACCCCAAGGAAATAAAAAATGCAACATACCCAGATGCCAAATATGCATCACCACCAACGACACACTCACACCCCCAGGCACCAAAATCCAACTTAATCTCCCCTCTCACCTGCGATAGCCCCAACGTGATTTACCTGATATACTGCACCAGATGCACAAAAGGTAACTATGTTGGGGAAACAAGCCTGGAGTTCCGCAAACGCCTCAACAACCACAAACAAACGATTAGGGGCAATTCCACACGATACCCAGAAGCCAAGCATTTCAATCTCCAAAACCACTCCACAAACGACATGAAATGCATCCTCGTAGCCTCCAAATTCAGATCACTACAACACAGACGAAAATATGAGACAAAACTCATTATGAAACTAAACACGCAACACCTCAGGACTAAATATAGACCTTGGACTTCTCAATAGTTATTCTTTCTACAAACATACGAACTGACCGACACCATTTTCCAACAGGCGAAGAACAAGTGTGTGTTACGGTGGGATGCTAACATCTTCCCATTTTAAGAGTCCAATATCCACTTTTTTGTTTTTTGTTTTTTTAATATTTTTCATACTTGCCAGGTCCACCAGTAAATTGTATTCATTCATCTGTCTATCCCCCCTCTCTCTCCCGTGCACGCTCGGCTTCCTTCTCTCCATATATATGTGTGTGTGCGTATGCCCTTGGGGGTGTACGTATCTGCTTGTATATACCTATACACATGTATCTGCCTATGCCTCTCCTCCTCTCTCTCTACATGAATGTGCGTGTATGTGTGGATACCGATGTGTGTGTATGTATATGCATGTATGCATGTGTATGTATATATGTATATATATATGTATATGTATGTATATATATATGTATATGTATGTATATATATATGTGTTTGTGTGTGTGCATATGTATATGTGTATGCATGTTTGTGGGTGTATATGCGATATCTGAATGTACCCATCACAGTATTTTCATTTTTCATTTTTCTAAGTTCACAAACTCCCCGTGTACTAAAACAACAACCCACTCTGAACTTCCCATGAATCTAGAAAACTGGGCTGCCCCCCACCCTATCCCCTCTTATCTCTCCTGCTTCATGTGTATATGGATGTATGTCTGTGTGTACACGGGTGTATAGGTAAGCTGACATACGTAGGTGAACGTGCTGATGTGTCTGTGTGTGGGCGTGTGTATGTATAAACACAGGTTCACTTATGTATCTATCTATATATTCATTTATTTACATTCATTCATATCCGGGTACATTTGAATCATGTTTATGACCACTTGACTCTTGCCTCTCAGCTATTAGGGACGGACTCCTGTTTTTTCACCATTTCACTGGCCTTCCCACCCCTTTCCCATTCTACCACCACCCACCTCCCACCGTACACACACAATCCCCCATTACACTGACGAAGGTCA
>OY744519.1:148243753-148266253 GCA_963556195.1 Sepiola atlantica
AGCAATGCCGTCTTGTATCCCGTAGCTAAAAAAGATGAAGTAAGCAGTAGCGATCCCTTTTATAATCTCCTGCCAAGTGCCCACTTCGCGTGAGAGATGGCCGTTGATTTGGAAAACCAGAAAGGAGGTTAAATGATTGCACCAATCAGCTCCTAGCTTAGAAATTAAACATAGATTCAAAATCGTTATGGCGGCTTGTTGTAGTTTCCGTTTGTAGTACAGCTGCTAGAGATGTAGTAAATGGGCAAACGACACAGCAATTCAGCTGAATTTGGACAAGTGCTATGCCACTGTATCCTCGTCTGTGTAAATTTTGTCTTTTTGTTTTTATATTTAACTGGTTTTACAGTTTGACAGTACGTTTTGATTACGTTGTTTTGAGCAGCTGTTTCTCTGTTCAAGTGTCCTTTTCGTAGCCATTTCCAGGTGTTTTCGAGCATCTCTTTTCTAGTCAATATTATAAA
Source organism: Sepiola atlantica (assembly GCA_963556195.1). Classification (NCBI taxonomy): domain Eukaryota; kingdom Metazoa; phylum Mollusca; class Cephalopoda; order Sepiida; family Sepiolidae; genus Sepiola; species Sepiola atlantica. The sequence goes on from OY744519.1 coordinate 148,244,218, forward strand.
TCGTCCATGTAGCTGCTTCTCTTCCCATTTTGCTTTCCGATGCCGCTGCTCCCCGTCATACTTATTTTGGCGGTGCTTCTTGCAGCGATGACCAGCCTTTCTGTCGTTTAAGTTATGCCATTTTCTTGTTTATGTCTCTTCTACGCAGTGTTTTATACCTACCAGCCTTCTTTCCATTTCTTACATAGAGTCGATCAGCAACATCGTTCAGGTGCATGGTCATTAATTTCTTAATACTCTGGTCTAGGTGGATGAGTTCTTTCGTCTAGCTTCTGATTGGTTCATAATATCTTACTATCTTACCCAAGTATTCCTTTTATTAGGTTTCTACTATATAATTTTATTTCGAAGAGTTTGCTTGATTTTTTTTTGTGTATTCTCTTCCAAACTACTCTTACTGTTGATTTGATAGCGTCTTCTTCCAGAACTTCCAGATATTTATAGGTATCTCTATAATAATACGCTAAATTATTTCATGTTCATAGGTGCGTTATCACTGTTCACACACATTTTACAAAAAATTAATTTCATGTTCATATGTGCGTTATAACTGTTCACACACATTTTACAAAAAATTTATTTCATGTTCATAGGTGCGTTATCACTGTTCACACACATTTTACAAAAAATTAATTTCATGTTCATAGGTGCGTTATCACTGTTCACACACATTTTACAAAAAATTAATTTCATGTTCATAGGTGCGTTATCACTGTTCACACACATTTTACAAAAAATTAATTTCATGTTCATAGGTGCGTTATCACTGTTCACACACATTTTACAAAAAATTAATTTCATGTTCATAGGTGCGTTATCACTGTTCACACACATTTTACAAAAAAATAATTTCATGATCATTGCCGTCCTTCGTATGGACTCTTTGATTCCAATTTCTCCCAGTCTTTTCTCCAATTTTTTGGGGACTGTTCCTAGTGCTCCTACGATTATTGGTATTATATTAACTTTTTTCATGTTCCATATTCCTTTCTCTGGCAACTTTCGTGTATTTGCTTTGTTTTTTCGTTCCCTTGATCTTCACTCTGTGGACTGCTGGAACGGCGAAGTCTATAATTTGGCAGGATTTCCCATCTTGTCGATTATTATGACATCCGGTCTCCTTGATTGTATGCGTTTATCTGTTTGTACATCCATATCCCAGAGGATTTGTCTATGTGTTCCAAATTCAATCGTTTGCACAGTTCCCAGTGTACTGCTTTCCCCACGTAGTGGTGTCTGTTCTTGTATACTTTTGGGGCTAGTTTGTTGCATTCACTTATTATATAAATTACTGTTTCGTCTCTTTGTCCACACAGTCTGAATTTACTGTTTTCCTGGGTTTGATCTATTTTAGCTTTAATGTAGTTTGTCCTAATCGCATTGTTCTGTGCAGCCGTCAGTAAAGATTCCGTTTCTCTGTTCAAGTGTCCTTTTCTTAGCCATGCCTAGCTATTTTCGTTGGTTTCTTCTCTTGTCAGTCTTATGAAGCGTCCATGTAGTTGTTTTTCTTCCCACTTTTCTTATCTTTTTGTTTCTGGTTTCGGTGCTTTCCGAGTTGTTGGTTAGGGATGATGTCTCTTGCTGCGGTGATTAGCCTTTCCATGTTTTGGATGATGTATTTCTCCAGTTCTTTTATTGTTTCTTCCACACAGTCTTCTATACTTACCAGTCCTCTTCCACGTTCGTTTCTTTTTACCTAGAGTTTGACTGTATTGTATTCAGCATTATTTATTTTTTTCGCATCCTGTCAAGAACACCTGAACTCCGAGCAGTTTTGGGCATGTCAGAACGCGGGTCACTTTTCGCTAATGTGCGACCATTTTTGAATCGGTCGAACCACTCCTTAATTTGTGTTACACCCATCGAATCTTCTCCAAACACCTGCTGAATCTAACACAACGTTGAAGATTAACACCGTTCCAAAAGAAGACCTTCAGAGGTGTTTCCGGTAGTAGATGGATCGGTGAGCTAAGTGTGTGCAAGCACAAGGGGCCTACTTTGAAAACGATAAGGGTCCCAACCCCGTCATATATTTGAAATATTTTTTTGGCTTAAGGTCGGCTACTTTTTAGACAGGCCTCGTATATATATATATATATATATATATATATATATATATATATATATATACGCGCACACACACACAACCACATATATATATATATAGAGATAGATAGATAGATAGATAGATAGATACATACATACATACATACATACATGCATGCATACATACATACATGCATGCATGCATACATACATATATATACACACATCCAATCAGAGCCTCTGCTATCTTTACGTAGCGTAGTAATTTATTTTGTTTAAAATATAAATTATGGTTAAAAGTATAGCAATATTTGCACGTGGGAATGACATAGAAAAGGGAAATCCCATTTTGTAACTAGATCAAGTAAAGAGAATTTTTCCATTAGGAGTTAGGGATTTAAGCTGACATGTTCGGGAAGTTGCGTAATGACAGGAAGTCGACGTGGCAAAGAAGTCAGTAAAATCTTTCACTTGGGTGTTGGACGTCGAATCGCACGCACCTCTTTTCGGGCTCTTCCACCCACCCCTACATGGGATGGCCAGATCGTGGAAAACATCGTTTCGATCCTTTTATCTTCATGGTCTAATAAAATGGGCTATTCGTTACTTGCAACTTTAATCTTGGTGTTTGTCATCTTTTTTGCCATTTCCGTGCTGTAGGGTAGCGATATTTGGATGTCTGTGCGTTAAAAACAGAATTCTTCACACAAAATTAGAATAAGTAGAAAGCGGAATATTCACTAGTAATCTAAGAGTAGAATTTTAGTTGAGGTGTTCAGAAAGTTGCGTCATGACAAGAAGTGAAGTTGACAATTCTTTGTCAACTTCACTTCCTGTCATGGACAGAAAATCGGTTCACTTCGATGTTGAACATAAGATTTCCACCGACGTCTTTTTTGGGTCCTTTCAACCACCCCCACGGTTGATGTCTGGAAAGAGCTTAATACTAAACAATCGTCTAGATGAACTTCCTATGTGATACGAAGAAAAATTAAATTAAAAGAAGAAAACTAAAACACAGACAAAAGTTGTTTTCTTTTTTCATATTTCAATGACGACGGCTGTTAAGAGAGCTTTTCTATTCACCCCAACGTGCGATCGTCAGGAAAGATTAATACTATGCAATCGTCTAGACGTACTTACCCTGTGATATTTGACAAAGGAAAGAAATCATCAAAAGAATATGAAATGACCAAAGCAAAGTGAATATATTGTTGCTTTAATTACTGTGACGACGGCTGTTAAGAAAAAAGAGCAATAACTACTATTTCAGATGCAGGAGACGAAGAGAGAGAATGATCTACTGCCACGACTACAGAAAGAAGGAGAGAGACGTCACAACTTATTGAGCTTACTACTACCGCGTGTCAACAAAACACAGCTGTTAACAAAGGATATGTTATATGTTACGAGAAAAAGAATCAACCGTAAAGAGAACACACACTAAAACTAATGAGGCCCCCCAGAGCGCTGTTGAAATAATCCAATCTATTGCTCCCAACATGCTTGGCACCGGTTCTGCTGAAAAGTAAAATGTTCTGTTTGTATATACAAAAAAAAATGGTTAACGCCGTGTTTTTCTATTAAATTTATCAATTTTTATTTTTAGTACAAAAAATGCCGATAAGCATCTTTTAGATTTGAAAATAAAACTTTACAAATTAAAAAAAAATGGATGAAGAAAGATACAAAAAAAAAGATAAGGGAACAATTTTACATCTTCAGATGACTTCAGCTTATTTCGGACATTTCTGTGGAGCTCCATGAAACTCCGTGAAGTTCCGTCAATTTTTTCTTCATCTCCCAATTACATTTTTAAAAGGTTTTCAGCATATTTTACATCGAAATAATTTAAATAGTTCATTTTTTTTATTGTTGAAAATTTTTTTTATTGTTGAAAATTTTTTTCGGAAAAAAATCGAACTTCTTTCTTTTTATTTATCCTTGGGTTTTTTTTCTGTTTTTTTTTGTATCCATTTTTTAGGCCGCTCGTTTTAATTATTGGGCGGGTTTGGTAGGAGACCAAGGAAAGGCCTTCGTCTCACGCCCAGACTTTCCCATTTGACCCAGGACAGCCGTGCCGTGAGATCTGAAAAAGAAAACAAATCGTTTAGCACTTAACAGTAAAAATAAAATTTAAGAAATAAAAATAAACATTAACACGCTATAATGATAACCGTTTTGTGTCTGCATAACTATTTATATCTGACGTTGCTGTCAGTAATTTCTGCTAACAGTCACATGTGAATACACGTCATTATATCATGTGAAACGCATGTTATGATATGTGAAACACGTTATTATATTAATGAACACACAAGTCATTAATTATGTGAAACACGTCATTACATTAATGTGAAACACGTTACAGTAAAACTCCTACGCTATGAATTTTTTATCTGTTCATAGCGTAGCATTGGCCATAGCGTAGGATAAATTATATGACCTTGAAAAACATTTTTCATTAAAAAATATAGAAAATGGGTGAAGGTTTGGCCAACTATAGTAATATTTTATGATGGTAATTAAAGAAACTATGTCTAAACAAAATAAATTTATTAGGATTTATTATTGATTTATTTATTGATCAACGCAAATAGAAATTAAATGCCTAAATATAAAAAAATGTTAATCGATACTGCATATAATCGATCAGTGCACTAAAATTATTGAATATCCTCGAGTTGCATTTAGGCCTTGATAAGTGATTATACCTTATTAAAACAAAAAAACAAATCCCAGATTATTTCTGGACTGAAAAGGGTTATCACAGCCAAAACCACGGCAGTGTGACGTCAGAGTTATTGACAATTTTGTGCGTCGTACGGCGAAAAAGTAAAGGCTGTTGGACATTCATGACTGAAATTCGATGGACAAGTCAGGCATAGACTGAAGTTTGTTTGCATCAAATATGGTTGGATTGCAGAAAGGATTGTGAATTTCATTAGCAATTTCATGAGTGGTATATTTTCGGTCACTCTCTACAAACTAGAAAAAAACGTAAATTGTTAGCTTTTTGAAAATGATCCCCGTCAAACGAAATATTTCCATCCACAAAATGAAAAAAAATTTTTTTTTTTATTTATTTGATTATAATCTTTAAAAAAAAACGTAGAATGGGATGTGGGTGGGAGTGTTGCATTAAAAATGTCGGATGTGGTTTTCGTTTATTTAACCACTTCCCCATAACAAAACAAAAAAAAGTGTTGAAATCAAACAAGGAGCGACAACATAGCCGACGGGCAATCACGCATGAACTTAAACTGTACAAATACTTCAACGGAGCGAACTGTTATTGAAGCCCAGCCGGGAGGGATTTTACAGCAAGGAGTGTTGGGTAGGGCGGAGTAATGGGATTCAGACATCTGCGGTTACGAACCAATTTTGAAAATACCACTTCAGTATCATTCATGTTTACTGTAAGGACGGGCAGTGAAAGTGAAAGTGAAAGTGTTTGTTTTTAGTCAAATGAATACCCGGATTGAAAAAAAAATGCACAACAATCAGAGAATTATCCGATATAATTGAAAATTTTAGTATTTATTAATTAATAAATTAGTGTTAATGTAAACTTTTTATATTATTAAAAAGAAAGATTTTTTGAGTCACTTAAATTACTGTACCTCTCCCTCTTCATTTTAAGATACGCAAACAAAAACAAACTCTAACCACAATTCTTAATTTTCCCTTAGTATCTCAAAATATTAGTAATTTAAAAGATATTAGAGAAAAAAAGAAAATCACAATTTACATCTATATATAATGTCGCATTGTGACAGTCTCTAACTCAAATATCCTTCTATATAATAATCACAATGCTTCAAGCAAACTACAATATTCTCTCATTTTTTGTTGTTTTTTCGATATTCAAACCCCTTTCCATAATTATTGATCATTAAAGATTACTATTCTTAATCAATTGCATTATTTACATAATTTGTTCTTTTTTTAATCGTTACATTTTCGGTGAAGAAAGAAAGTCTCGCCTTTTGCTTGTGAAAAAATAAATAAAAGAAGACAAAAGAAAAAATGTTCCGCCCCCGTAAAAAAAAAACGTGAAATAAAAACTAGTAAAAAATGGCGCCCTTTATTAACGTTCTTCGTCTGAAATAACGTGTGAACGGAAATAATAATGATAATAATAATAATAATAATAATAATAATAATAATAATAATAATAATAATAAGAAGAAGAAGAAGAAGAAGAAGAAGAAGGAAATGGTTACCCACTTCATTGAACATTAAATTGTTGTCGAGATGAAAGAAGAATGAGCACATGATTAACTTCCGTCTCCCATTTTTTCCAGCATTTTTTAAAAGGGGGGTGGGATGATTCGGGACCCCCCTTCACGTATGTAAACCGCGGAAATTGATAAAGCGAGATCTTTTATTATTTCGATCGAAGTCAGGAAAAGGGCATTTTTAAAGCGGTTAACCATTTCCTTTTGATGTTCGTCCTGTTGGCAAAGACGGGTGTAGTTGCCACCGATGGATAAGCTGTCATGTACTCATTCACGTTTGGACGTACGTTATCATCTTACAGAACCCATAAAAAATGAAATCGTCTGATATGTAATTAAACATTAACTGGTAAAAAAATCTGACTTTACTCATTTTAAAATGAATTGTTTCAAAATTGAATTCTGTCGTCTGGTCGACATAACCGATTTAAAGAACCTTTTTACTTGAATGTAATTTTAATACATGTTCAATTGTTACTATTTCAAATAATTTTAATACATGTTCAATTGTTACTATTTCAAATAATTTTAATACATGTTCAATTGTTACTATTTCAAATAATTTTAATACATGTTCAATTGTTACTATTTCAAATAATTTTAATACATGTTCAATTGTTACTATTTTAAATAATTTTAATACATGTTCAATTGTTACTATTTCAAATAATTTTAATACATGTTCAATTGTTACTATTTTAAATAATTTTAATACATGTTCAATTGTTACTATTTCAAATAATTTTAATACATGTTCAATTGTTACTATTTTAAATAATTTTAATACATGTTCAATTGTTACTATTTCAAATAATTTTAATACATGTTCAATTGTTACTATTTTAAATAATTTTAATACATGTTCAATTGTTACTATTTCAAATAAATACAAAATGCCTGAGCCACCACGATTTCGATTCAAATATTTTTTAATTAAAAATCATCCTTTTTTTTCTATAAAAAACTATTCTTACTACATGAAATTTCGGTCCTTGAGGAAGGATAATTTATCCGAAATTTTTAGACAAAAGTCAAGAAAAAAAAAGAATGGTCTTTAATAAAAAAAATATTTGCATCTTATACGTGGTTTCAAAGGCATTTTTCCTATTTTTAAATTTAAATTCTTTAAAGATACTTTCAAAGAACTTTTACTATTTTTAATTAAATAAATACATTTGAAAAAGTTTGTACTGGTGCAGTTTACGACCCATGCTGACACTGACGTTTCGTCGGCATCTTCCGGCAGTTTACATAAACTGCCGGATGATGCGCAAATTTATGTGGGGACAGAAATTTCAAACTAATCCCTTCGTCTCCATATTAGCGCAAATTACGGAATCGTACCCTGTCGAACACTCTTCTTCTTCTTCTTCTTCTTCTTCTTCTTCTTCGTAGTCATAGAAAATCTTCAGAATTTTGGCAAATGAAAACAAAATTTCGAACTCTAAAAGAATGTTAAACACTGTTTTTTTCTTTGCACAATACAAGAAACTGTTTTTCTCTTTCACCCTAACTCTAACCATACAAAAAAACAAAAACAATAACTCTAACCTAGTCGGTCAGGTTCAAAAACTGTACCAGTAAAGAAAAAAATTTGCTGACAGTTGTTTCATTATATTTCCTTCGTAAAAAAATAAATATTTCTCATTAAAATTACCATACGATGACTATTTTTGAATGTTTCCGGTTTGATAGCGTCACCGTTTGGATTTTTAGAACACGAAGTTTTTATTTGGCTTTTCCGGTTGTTTCTGTAAACTGCCCGAATATGCCGACGGAACGTCGGTTTCAGCATGGGTCGTAAACTGCACCAGTACCAAAAAGTGAAATTCATCTTATTTATTGAAAGAATATTTATCTAACGGTAAGAAGAAAGAAACTAAAAAAACTAAAATAAATTAAATTGTTAAAAAGCTCGTTTCAATTATTTAACAAAAATGCTTCACCGGCAATTTTTTAATGGTAAGAAAAAAGAAACTAAAAATGTTTACAATAAATACATTAAATTGTTAAAACGTTCATTTCATTTACCAAAAATGTTTCACTGACAATTATTCTTATGGTAAAAAAAGAGAATATATAAATTTTTAAAGATTTAAATACATAAAAAGAGATATTCGTTATTTGGTACTGGTACCGCTTTTGAACTAGACAAAACCGACGCATAAATACGTAAATAACCAGAAAAAAATCAAATTGAAACGAACCGGCGTCAAAATGAAAACGAGGCTGCTTTCAAACATGAAAAAACATAATGAAAGAAAAAGACTCACCGTATGTTTTTTCATGATTATTTATTCATTTTTTGACGAAGAAAATCAATTAATTTTTAAAAAATTTTTGACGGGAAAGTTAAAAGTTAAACTTTTTTTTCAATAAATTGTGTGTGTGTTTTAGCATAATCAATGAAAACATAATTTTTACAGATTTTCTTTCGCGATGCTGCCGGCTAGGATAACATGGGCTATATTTAGTTGTTATCGGCCCATTTGGCAGAACGGTAGGGACCTCCAAAGCTAACGATAAAATTTACCCCCTATATGTAACACGATGTAACTTTAATATGTATTCATCATAACTTTTTTACCATTCAAAAGAAGAAACATAAAATAAATGCTGATGATTTTTTAAAGTCTTTTTTAGCGTACGAAAATAATGAAAATGAGAAACTAAAAACGTGTGTACTTTACGCCTTAAAACAACGTTCTTTATACACTAACACCATTGTGTTTAATACATCTAGCAACAATCAAGTAATGGTCAGATTTTCACGAAATTTTCGATACTTATGCATTATTGGACTAATTTATCTTTAATATGCTTTTTCGTTGTAAAATATATTAGGGAAAATATTTTTTCTACGTTTTTATTAAATCTAAACAAAAGGTCGGTCGAAATTTTAATGTTATATAAAGCAAAAGAGTCATAAAAAAACGTCCGATTTACTTTATTATATTTTATGTTTTATGCATTGCGAAGAAAAAAATTGTTCTACAAAATAAATCATTTTTCAGAGATTTTAATCCATTTAAACGAATTCATCATTTAACCAAAGTAGAAGTTTAAACATCCATTTTGAAAATACACCTTCCCAATTTTTCAAAATATTTTAATACAATATAGCCCTAAGTACTATTAACCGTGAAAGACCAACATTGATATCAACTTAATAATATTTACTTTCGAAAAACATACTTATTTGCTAGTAGTAAGTTAGCATTTTTCATCATTTCTCTGGAGATACTAAACTATGGAAGTCCAATTATTACAGTTGGAGCCGTCGGATTAGAAATTCACTGAAAAATGTATAACAAACACATATAATTGAAACTTATTTGTTCTCTGTGTTTTCATGTAAAATAATTTGTGTTTGACTTACTGTGTTGAATATTATATTGTAGTCTAGCATTAAATACTTCTAATTATATGAATGAGATATGTTTAAATCTCTATAATTTTCCTTTAGAAATACTTCAGAAAGTCAATGAAAAATATGACAATTTTGCCAAGTCCAGTTTGAAAGAAATAGAATATTAATAATTTGATGACAATTATTTATTAGTAGTTGAGAAAAAAAAATTAACATTTGTAAAAGTGATATTAAAGTTATATTTTGGAAAAGAACAAAAATGATAACCACTGTTTTATTGAATAAATATTCTTCTGTTATATTTTTAAAAAGAACCAGAATTATAACTCTTTGGAACTCCCTCCCTGTCCCCTGTTTCGCCGACTTTATATATATATATTAATAAATATAGTATTTGTAAATATCAAACTCCTAAAATTATCCATGTAAATATTCTTTTCTTAAACAAAAGTAAATACTAGTTTAAGCAGGTAAGTTATTTAGACAATTATTTTTTTTTCAGTAAAAAAAAGTAATTATCTGTCTCAAAAATGTGCAACTCAAGGGAAATAAAAAAAAAAGAGGTTAAAAAACCCCGTTAATTTTGTCTACAACATAATGAAAGTAATTCTATCACTTTTGGACATCCATATGTACATAACATCTCGCAATGTCTCACATGATAATGCTATTTTTTGTGTGTAAACAATACACACAGCTGTATAAAAAGAAAATTTCGTACTTATGTTGCAAGATAAAGAAGGATTTCTTTCCAAATGAGATAATTTAATCTTTAAATAAATTATTTTACTTTAAAACAACTTCCTATAAGTATAACTTTATTTTAGGGATATTTTTAAAAACGCTAAATGGAACGCGAATGTGTGAATTTCTTTAAAAAAAGCAAAAACCGGTGACGTCAACGATTCTATGGCTGCGTTTGGAGGTCCCTACAGAACGGTAACAGTGTTCGTGGATGGGCCGAGGACCAGGGTTCAATCTTCGGTTGAGTTATACCAATTACTAAAAGATGTGTTTTGCTAAACACTCAGCATTATAAGGTGAAGATCAAGGGTAAGTGGAGTAATCATAGGAAAAGAGTGGCGCCCTCCCCTACATCTCGGTGTAGTAACCAATGAAAACGGAGCCTTCAGGTCACCTCAACTACGGTCGACGACTTTACTTTTACTTACTTTAGTTTTAAACACGTCTCAAAATGGGGATGAATTCTTTTTACTAACAAAACACGCAAAAATGAAACATCGTCCAATAAATCATTTCTAAATAATAATATTTTGTGCTTATTAATGCATTTAAGAAAGAAACTTTGATAACATGTCTTATTTGGATTATTCGGACTACTGTTCTCATCTTGGATGTTATTCTCACAACGTTTCGACCGATGTAACCTCCGAACTTCTACAGGTGTATCTTGTCGAACTCGGGAATCTGAACGGAATTTCGATCAGAACCCTTTATTTAATCCACAGAGGCTTGCAAGGACCCATGGCGCAACGGATAAAGTACTAAGTAACATTCAGTTCTAAGTGACACTCTTCTGGAGGTTGAAGGTTCAATCCTCAGTGTGGGCGATACTAAGAATACAATTTCGAATTACTTAAGACTTCTACCCGATCATGGCTGACGGAACGAGAGCATGCTACCCCAGTGGATTCAATAAAGGGTATAATAGCTAATAAATAAGTAGGTAAATATAGGATGAATTCAGAGTAACGTTGGCATTTATCGAAGCCGATAGGACCCGATACTGAGCTGTTTTTTACTAATGAGTCACTGCTTATCAAGGCCAGGGTGCCACTCGAGGATAAATGGTAAAGAGATTATCGGTTGGGCGGTGAGCGGCATTACGAAGGAATTGGCATAAGATCCTCTCAAGAGCGGAATAGTTTATCGAAGAGGGCGGCCCAATAAGTATTTGTTTACTTGTAATCGACTGGAGAATAGCTTGGTGGTATTTTGTTTTTGCTCTAGGAAAGAAACTTTGTTCATGGAAGTTCCGCTGTGTCTTTTGTACAGAGAAAGAGAAAGAAAAGATTTCTGCTTAGGTTCTAGTCAGTCGGGTTCTTGTTCTAAATGTTTTATCGTTATAACCATTATTATTTTTATTTTTGATAATTATGATTTTTTTATCAAAATGATTTATTATTATTAATATTTTCTATTATTATTTTTAATTATTTTAATTTTTATTCTCTACTCTGCTAAGCCGTGTAAGTTCCTGAGAAAGTGTAATACAAATAACCATACTTTTTAATTACTTTTTAATTGCATTTAACTTAAATAATGTTACATTTTCTGACTAGCGAATTGCTATATGTATGTGTCTTTGCTGTTCAAAAGATGTTGATGATTTGTAAATTACTTGGCATACTTCGGCGTGCTAGGGGTTCGATTTATTTAATCTAATAGATATCGCAGTCAACACTTTATATTAAGAACAGAAAATATGTTACAATTGGGGCATTGCAATCTTATTAGTTAAGACATTTTACATACGCATATATGTATATATATATATATATATATATATATATATATGCATTTTATATATTTTATATCTATATATATTACACACACATACTTATTATTTTATGTATACACATATTATATTATAAGGTGATATAATATATTGTGTATAGATTTTCAGTATTTACTTCAACAGCGCTCAAACATATATACTTCAAACGTGAGTAGAGCTTAGTAGTATGAAAATATATTTATGGCAATCAAGCTACATAGAGGCGTATTGAGCACGTTTGAAGTAAATACTTAAAATCTTTACACAATATATTATATCACCTTATAATATTATATGTGTATACAAAAAAAATAATTATGTGTGTGTATGTAAAATCAATTTATTTTCATACTTTACTATACACACACACACACATATATATATATATGTGTGTGTGTGTGTGTGTGTGTATACTTTGAATATTTTTTATTAAATAATGAAGTGTATTTACCTACAGACAACGTTGTTTCGGACTGACGCTCACATCAGTGCAGAAAGTGGAGGTTTCAGGTGGTCAGACGGGTTCATACCTTACTAATATATATATATATATATATATATATATATATATATATATATATATATATATATATATATATATGTGTGTGTGTGTGTGTGTGTGTGTGTGTGTGAGAGAGAGAGAGAGAGGGAAGGAGAGAGAGAGAAAAGTATTTTATTTACCACCTCTCTAGGAGGTTAGACACATGGTCAGATGTGGGTTTTGATGAAGGGTTTCTGTGGAACGAACTGGATTCGAACCCTACACACCGTTAACGCCTTAGTCACCTTGCCATATGCACAGAAGCGTCCGCGTTTCATCCCCGCAGGGAATCGTTAGGCTAAGTGCACATATATTTTGTTAATATATATATATATATATATATATATATATATATAATGAGATGGGTGTTACTACAGTTTGAAACGCCGTTGAAATTATAAACTTTTCAAATTTTGAAACCAGACAACTTGACGCGATATTTAGTCAAATAAATGAAATATCAATCAATCATTTTTTTAAAAATCCAAATTTTCGGTTTTATAAAACCCTAATCATGGTAATACAGACAATATTTTCCTTTTTTTTCCTTTTCTTTTTTTCGTCGTCGTCGTCAAGGTCTTACAGCGTAGCCGAAGATCTGCGATTTCTTCGTGTGTTGTTGAAGAGATTGTTTTTTGTATAATGTCCGATATCTGTAGTTAAAGCCGCTTTCGCGCGTGTGTACAATAATTAGATGGGTGTTACTACAGTTTCAAACGCCGTTGAAATGATTAACTTTGAACATTTAGAAACAAGACAACTTGTCGCGAGATTTTGTCAAATAAATAAAATATTTATTAAATCATTTTTTTTTTATCACAATTTTTCGGTTTTATAAACTCTAATCATCTCATTATTGTACACACGCACGCCAGCGCCTTTAACTACAGATATCGGACATTATAAAAAAAAAACAATCTCTTCAACAACATCGAAAGAAATCGCAGATCTTCGACTACGCCGTAAGACATCGACGATGACGAAAAAAGGAAATTCAAAAATATTCTCTGTATTACCATAATTAGTGTTAATAAAATCGAAAATTTGGATAAAAAAAATTATTTAATAAATATTTCATTTATTTAACAAAATCTCGCGTCAATTTTCAAAGTTTACACACACACACATACACACACACACACATATATATATATATATATATATATATATATACTAGCCTTCTTTTCTGGCTCGTTATCGCTTCGCAAAGTTCGCTACTTGAAATACTTGAAACATTAATTTAAAATAATAAACATTTCAATCATAACTGTGTTATAAACACGAAACAAAATTTTTCTAATTATTCACATAAACTTTAACAGTTTGGTAATTTCGATACAAATGTACTTATCTTTTAAATGTGACCGGAAAGCAGAAATACATTTTCTTCCTCACTTGCAATTTAGAAATAGATCGCAATTTGTAGAAAATCAAATCAATTCTTCTAAAGAAATCGACATTTGAACACAAATGCTAAACATTAGGAAACAAACTATTTGTTATATTGAAATCAAATAATCATCGAATTCAAAATCATTACAAATAATAGTTAATTAATTAAATGTCCTTTTGCAAAACCAATGTGCAAACCAGTTAACCATGGCACTGATATCGCATACACATAAGCAGTATATAAAGACAATTGTGAGCCGATTGCGTAAAGTTGAATTCACTTGAAATCGCGCGTTTTTACTTTATCGTTAGTGCGAGAAATGGACCCAGCTTTCATATTTTTATATAAAGTCAAGGATGTGTATATATTTATATGCATAGGACTTACCCCTAAACTAATTAACCGACCATTATGAATTTTCGAATACAGCTGCTAGGCGTAAGTTTAAGCTATGTTTTGTTCAATTAATTTTATGCAAATGGGGTAAAAAGAATGTGGAAGAACTTCATGAAAATTCAGATACCTCTCAAAAAAAAAAAAATGAAACAATTAATATTAGATATCTATTAATAATAAATATTTCCCGAATTTCAGTTTCTTTGGAGCATTTAACAAATGAAATATTTGAGATTTGCATTAAATTTCATCCATCGTCATTAGACGGTAATTAAGTAAGAATCCCTCACTTTCAATTTTTTCTTAAGACTCATTAAGCTTAAGTCTTAAGTTTTGGACATTTTCTAGAATCAAAATAATGTAATGGATTTGGGTCAAATAGGAAATATCTGGAAGGTTTGAAATGTTGCTGCGCTGTAACTTCCGGCCGTCTTAAGGTGTATCTTTTCGAACTCGCGAAATCTTTCTGTCGAACTGGAGAATCTGGACGGAATTTCGAACGGAACCCTTTATTTAATCCACGGAGGGAGCATGCTCTCGTCCCGCCAGGCATTACTGGGGGAAGTCTTCAGTAATTCGCAATTCTTCGTACCGCCCGCACTTCAGATGAACTGAATTTTACTTAGTACTATATCCACTGCGTCACGGACAATTCTAGTATGAATTTTGGGAGCCGTAAACCTATTCTTGATTTAATGTGTAGTCTTACTACTTATCATTATATATCACTACTTTTGTTGCAACATATAACTGTGTGTGTATACACACACACACACACATACACACACACACACATATATATATGATAAATAAAGGAAAAGACAGTGTTCCGACGTAATGGAAATTTAAAAGGAAACCCAAAAATATTATTTATGTATCTATCAACGTTTCGTCTTTATTTCAAGACTTCATCAGGGTGATTGTCTGAAGAAAACAACACACAAAATGTTTGAAATGGATAAAGGGCGGCGGCTTAGGAAAAATAAAATTATGAGATACAAATAGATGGTGGCAGTGGCAAATGGCGGTTATTAGGAAGTGGAACAGATATTACAATAAATGTGGAAGGTGTGGGAGCGAACGTTGATAGCGGCTCGAATTAATTTAAATTATGAAGGGGAGGAGGGGATACGAGATATGTTTATTGAATCTTTTTTAAATTCGCCTTGAGACGAGAAAAGCGGGAGGTTAAGATAGTAGGGTCGTGTAATAGGACGGTGTAGGAGGTGATGAGGGCGAAAAACAAGTTCAAGAAAGAAAAATATCAGGGTGATTGATTTGTAACAAGAAGTTGTAAGAATATTAAAGTATGGTTTTGTCCATTATTTTAAAATAAATCATGGGATGATGGGATGAGTTTACGAAAACAAAGAGACAGATATGTTTATTTATTTATTTATTTATGTGTTTATGTATTTATTTATTATTTATTTAATTATTTATTCTTTCTTTATTTATTTAATTATTGGTAGGTAGTTTTGTTTTACGGCATATCAACCGTTTTCGGGTTATTTAATGCCGAATCTGGTCATTTTGGTGAAGGTTTTTATGCTTCAAGTTCTTTATATCTTCAAATGTTTTATCATAGTTTTTGGTTTGGTTGTTTTGTTTTACGGCATATCAACCATTTTCGGGTTATTTAATGCTGAATCCGGTCATTTTGGTGAAAGTTTTTTATGCTTCAAGTTCTTTATATGTTTAAGTATTTATTCATAGTGTTTGGTTAAGTGAAAGGGGTGAGAGGAGAGAGGGAAGAAGAGGGAAGGGAGGGAAATTTTGCAGAACATGATTGAGTTTTTCAAAGGAGAAAAAACAATAAAACATCAATGTTTAGTGCATTTTAAGTCAAGAAGTCAATAACTTCAGACAGCCTGATTTGGTAGCACCAGTAGGTTCTATTTGACCCATAGATGGAGCCCTTACAGGTACTACCACTTCGGGCCAGAGTGGACCTGGGGGCAATGGCAACTAAGGGGCAACTCCACATTCCCCACGGCTCCCAAATGGAGGCCTCACCACTGAATGTCTTTTAAGGTCATACCAGAACCATTTAATTATTCATAAGTATATAAATACACATACATGCAGCATACATACATGCATACATATATACATTGTCATTGTTGCCCAACGTTGTGAGAATAATACTCAAGACGACAACAGTAGTCCGAATAATGGAAATTATACAAATATGTTTGTTTTCTTTTTTTGCAGAAGAAGAAATCATATTTGAATCACGCAAGTTATTAATGAAACTACAAGGAATCGCTGACAACGCCGGGTAGGAACAGCTAGTTTTATTATATATTTATTTGGTGGTAAAAAAGAAACAGTCTACTTGATGACGGTTTTGAATTCGGAAATTGACAAGCGGTGTTTATCAGAACACAGTCCCTTATCATTTTCGTCCGCTTAGAATTTGGAAGTAATTTTTTATTTACACTATAGGACTATTTAAAAAATAAACTAAACTACATGTATTTAAAATATATTTTCATAAATATAAACGCTTTAAAATGTATTCCAATTATAAAAAAATTTGATTTGATTATTTGTAATATTATTTTGTAAAAAAGCAGTTGGATTTTCTTATATGTTAATAATTAAAAATGGGAAAAACAAATTATTAATTGCCCCCCCCCCCAATACACATCCTGCCTAAAAAATAATGCGTTACAGTTTTCTGATAAACACCGCTTGTCAATTTCCGAATTCAAACCCGGAAGCCGCCATCAAGTAGACTGCTTCTCTTTTACCAATTTGGTAATAAAATAACCACACGTCTTTGAAGACAAAACATGGAAATCAACTTCTTAAAATTGGTCGTTCAGATATGAATTCTGAAACCGAGCCAAATTAAGAAGCAGACTTCGTACATATAACGAGTAGTTCAATATTTTGTTCATGTAGAGATTTGTAACAATAATAAATGTAACAATTATCTGAACACAATTGCGCCACGGGATATTTGGAACCTGAAAAGAAGCGACCTGATACACAAGTAAAGATCATTTTTCAGATATCCCAGACTTTTCCAAATATAAATAAGCGGAAAACGTCCAGAATAGTTAACAGTAAAAATAGACGAAAAGCAAAAACAAATAGGCAACAAATAAATGTTACCAAAGGCAAGAAAAGTTACTTTTCTACCTACTTGGATAAATCTTTTTCTGTGTTATAAAGCTTTTTTTTTAGTTCAATCCAAAAGTACGGTCAAAGACGTTACGTTAGAATGCAAATGAAAATAAATGGCTGACAGAGGCGACCAAATCGAAAAATAAACAAAAAATACAGTTATAACTGTCACCAATCGGGCGATAATTTAATGTTCTAACCGAACTGTATACTTGTATTACCTGTATTTTTGTTTACTTTTCGATTTTGGGGAGATTATTGAAGCCTCACGTGGACGCCCATGTCAGCCATTTTTTATTTCATTGTAACGTGACATCTTTAAACGTACATTTTAATTGTCCTAAAAAAGCTTTAAAATAATTTGAAACATAAAAGAACTTATCCAGATAGGTAGAAAAGTAACTTTTCTTGCCTTTGGTAACATTTATTTGTTGCCTATTTGTTTTTTTTCTATTTTAACTATCTTTGACGTTTGCCAAATAAGCAACACCAGACTTTTCCAGACAAAGATAAACGACCCCATAACTTTTCCAGGTACAGATAAGCGGCATTTGCTGACGTAGGTTATTGAACAGAGAACAATGATCTACATTTAACTCCAACCCTAGGCTAAACCTTGTTAGGGTTAGCGTTAGCGTTAGGGTTAAATGTAAATACAGGGTGGGCAAAAATAAGGGTCCTATTTTTAAAAATTCATAACTTTTTTATTTATTGATTTTTTAAATTTTTTTTTTTAGAATAAGTAAAGGACCCCTTCCGAAGCAAGCATGAGCCGTATTAGCCCTAAGGAACGTACTCTCATTTAGAAAACATTATTTTTGCTTAAAAAACTCAAAACAGTGTAAAAAACAATACTTTAGTTTTTGTAAGTTTTGAGAAGTGTTTTTCGGCTAAAATTTGTTTTGTTTATTTCAAAAAATCTCGGAAGGGTCAATCTACACACACATAAAGTTTGGTGAGTTTAACTTTTATTTTGTGGAAGTTATTCAAATTCAAGTCAAAAAACAACTTTTATTCACCGCAAACAATGCATTCCGTTGACGTAAGGGACTACTATGACGTAAGGGACTACTATGATCAGGGGACAATTTTATAGGGAGCATCCAAGGTGGGGAGTTGGGAGCAAGTTTTTGTTTACATTTAAATTTCTGCATGTTAGTACAGTCGGGGAATCAGGGAGCAGGGAAGGAATTCCAAAGGGAAGAGGTATGAGGAAAGAAGCTATTAGGGTAGAAAGTTTTCCGGCATTTGGAGACATCTACAGTGAAGAGGTGTGATTTTGCTGCTAGTCGGGTTTGTCGGGGTATTCGCCATGAGAGGTAAGAAGTGTAGCAAGTTTGTCGGAGCACATTCCATGGAAGTACTTGTAAAACAAGCACAGGGATGCAATATTGCGGCGATGTGACATGGACTGGAGGTTGGTAGACAATGCGGAGCCTATAACGCTAGAGACTCTTTTTTGTATCCTGTCATAGAGATAGAGAGAGACTAGTGGTAAATGCACCAGCCCAGATGTGGCAACACTACTTCATGCATGGCGAATGGTGGCTTTATAGAGATATAGGATACTGGTAGGTGTGAGAAGTTTACTAGCTTGGTAGAGGGAGCTACTTTCTTTGCAGCAGAGTTGGTAGTATCTTCTATGTATTTGTTCTAATTCATGTTAGCTGTGAATGTTAGGCCAACGAGTTTGAACGTTGGACTCTCGGGAAGGGTACTATCAGCCAATCGGTGGTTGGAAAGGTTTCTCAAAGTTATTAATAGAAACAGACCTTGGTCTTCATTGCATTACATTTAACCATCCATTTAGCCAGAACAATTATTTACATTTAACCCTAACCCTAACCCTAACCCTGTTAAATGTACATTATAAGTGACCGTAAATTTTCGAGGTAAAGGTCAGCGTCCCCATGGTTTTCATGTAAATATAAGTGCAGCCAGACTTTCCCAGGTAATGATAGCTACCCTAAATCAATGGGGTCGCTGTTCTTTACCTGGTCCGACATTTGTGTCTCTGCACAAATATGTCGCTGGATAATTGCGGACCTCTGATATGGTTTTTGGGTTTCAATATTGAAGAGTTGCTCGTTTTGAACTAATAAGCAAAATATGCTCCCTCTAGTCGCATATTTTACAAAACTTTTTAATAAAAATATTTCGGATGCTTCGATGTTTCGTTAAAACTTGTTAATATTTATATTTGGGGGTGGGGTATATATTATATATTCATTTTTTAATGTAGGGTGCGTTTTTTGTTTTATTTATAAAACTTTTTGATAACAAATAAATGTAAATAATCTTAAACGAAACATTGCAGAAGATTCGTTCTAAAATGCTTTCGTGTCACTATTTACTTGCCTCCCCACGAGGGCAGAATGCATAATAAAATAAAGTATTTTAGTGTGCGTATTGTGTATTTTAAGATATCTTTAAAAAATCAGCGGACTTGAGGAATGAGGGCGGAGTTCGACTTAAAAAATAAGTTTCCAAACTGAGGCAATTTAAAGTTTTGTCTTGCTCCATTTTTGTGGGAACGGGATTTTTCCTACATTAAAAACTGACTATATAAATTTATAAAATAATACATTTTTAATTAAAATAAAATTACAGACGTTTGACCTCCTCACTAGGGCAGATTAGGCACAAGATCAGCTTTTAATGTGGGGAAAATCAAGCTCCCCCAAAAGGAGCACTCTGGATCGGGACGAAAATGAGAATTACCCCAGTCTAGAAGGATTTCTTCATCACTGACAACAGAGAGGAATGATGAAGTTTAGTATCAAAACAGTTACTACACTTTGCTCCTAGCCTGGGTATGCAAAACGGAAGATTACTCAAGTCCGCTGATATTTAAACAAAATACTATTTTTTTTTTATTAAAAATGTATTTTATAAATTTCTAAGGTCAGTTTTGGAATGTAGGGAAAATCCAGTCCCCCCCCCCCAAAAAAAAAAATGTCCACTACACAACTGTCATAGAACCCCAAAAGAAACAGGCTTACCAACCATCCGCCGAGAAGAGGCTACTAAAATTAAAGAAGCCGAAAATTTATTATTTCTATCAGGCCATTTAGTTTGAATTATTATTTGGAGGTGAATTCGAGGAGTGGGCATTTCTCGTTTTAAAAGAAAAAGAAGCGTAGGTTGCTGGTGATACGGGTCTGATGATTTAAAAACCCGAAATCTACAGTGAAACTGATGACCGAGCTCGAGACATCTCCAAGATATATTTTACGATCGTACACACAAACAGACGTACACACAAACAACGAGATATACGTCTCCCATATCACTTTATTTACACGTCACGTATTATTTTGACAGACGTGTGTATGTTGGGGTGCATTTGTTTGTATGTGTGTATGCACGTGTGTATGTATGTGTTTATATGTATCATTCGAATTTTATTATATAAAAAGCAACGAATAACTTTTTTTTTTTTTGTATCTAATCTTATGAACATCTCGAAATTTAAAAAAAAGTATGGTGTTTCATAAGAACAACAAAAAACAAATAGCACGAAATGTGTGCCATGCGTTTTGTTTTGTTTTTTGTAATATATAAAACATAATCAATTAGCAATATTAAGGGCGTCTTTTTATATACATCCTTTCGAGGGTCCTTGAGGCTAAATCTTTACCGACAAAAATATTATCTATTTATTAAACAACTCTATTTACATAAGAGCTTTTTGTGACCCCGGAAAAAACACAGCGTTAAGGACATTATAAAAAGGGTTTTCATCCGTTTAAGCGAACCAAAAATAAGGAATAAAAATTATTAAAATATAAAAAAAATATACCGATTGACAGAGGGGCTGCTGTTCGCCATGTTTTTATTTTATTATTTTTTTTTGTTAAGTGGATTCAATTGGCTTAATTCCGACGTGTGTCCACATTTTTTCTCTTGGAAAAATGTGACCCCGAAGATTTCAAAGATGAAAGAACGGCGCACATGCTCTTCTAAAATGTTTTATTATTATTCATATTTTTTTTATATTGTTTTAATTTATTATTTAAAAGGTCTTTATTCTCTTTAAAGACGCTAATTTTGTTTAATCATTGGATAAGACAACAGCAAAAATATCTTCTATTTTTAAAAAAGTTAATCTTTTCTCTTAATATTACAAAAATAATTAAAGTGAACACAAAAAAACCCTAGAAAATAAATAAATATTACTATTATTGGCAGTTATAAGACATGTAATTAATTTCTACAATAGCCCATCCGAAAGTAAAAAGAGATTTTGTCGCGCAAGCTCCAAATCGGACGAGTTTTGCTGTCAATGTAACTAAGATATTTTAAGCTGCGTTTAAATGCAGTGTATTATTGCCGTTTTAGCCTCCCATATTTTGACTTAGTAAAAAATCTAAAAAATTCGGAGCAGACGATATAT
>OY744519.1:148271253-148273753 GCA_963556195.1 Sepiola atlantica
AACTTCCTACCTCGGAGGAAGTCGGCATAACTCGTCCAGGGCACACCAGGTATTACCGGTTCGTTCGTTCCTCTAGATCCGTCGTGTTCTGACTATGCCCAATGCACATTAAACAGGATACCTTGTGAAGGGTGTGACTCTTCGCCGCGCAATAACTACAGTCGTAGCTGCACAAAACTCATCACATAGAGGTGGGTGTGCGCGGCCCAGTCGAGGACGCCACATAAACGGAGTTTTATTATTTCCATGGTTGTTTTTTTTTTTTTTTAGGGAGGGAGGAGTAATCCCGTATAATAGAATAATTATAAACTTTAAAAGTTCCGAGTGGATGTCATCCGAAATATCTTATATATTCAAAGATACTTAGCGTTTGTGTGTGTGTATGTGTGTGTGGGGGTCCTCCTCGCTTTCTCTGCAGCCTCTTTCTCACAGAAGAGACTTTGCTAGTCTTTCTCTACTCCGTCATTATTTTCATAGTAGGCGCTCGACTAAGCTCTATAGTTCCCTCTGTAAAACATAAAAACAAGAACTCGTCTATTTACAACAAGTGTAAATAATTTTCTTCCCCCCTCTGTGTACCTAAAACTAAACGGAACTTTACTCCGATGAGCAAAGTTTCTTTCTAAGAACTATCTGTCTGTGGAACACAATACGACGGGGCTGCTTCCCAACTGACAATAGTATGATCGTTTTCAAGTCCAACATATTCTTGTTGAGCCGTCCTCTTAAATAATCTAATTTCTGACAAGTTTCAATCATTGTTACCAATCCTCGCGTTGTTGTTTCATGGTCCTCCTGATAAGCTCATTAACCCTTATCCCCGAGTGGCCTCGATAGTACATAAAAAAGGAAGCCTCATCAAAATGTCGGGAATAAAAAGTAGATGCGTAAAAGAATTAAATTTCACATAAAATGTTTTATACATTTTAATAAAAAAAATGAAATCGAAAATATAATACAATTTGATATATAAAGCAATTACGCCCTAAATGTGAATCTGAAGAAGGTCGGAGGTTATATCGGCCGAAACGTTGTGAATATAATAACCAACATAAGTATAGTAGTCCGAATAATACAAACAATACAATATTTGTCTAAATTCTTTTTCCTAGAATTTTTTTTTTATTTCAATAACATTTTATTACAAAATAATACGTATGTATTTCACATTCATTAACATAACATTAAAAAATTACGAATCTATTACATTTATATATATTTATCAATTAATTTTTATCAAAGGAATTCATGGACACGTGTTTCTGGCTATCAGCTGTCATCAGCATGGCTACCCTGGAAAGGATCGAACCTACGATATTACTGTCAATTAATGTTCTATCGCCAGTGAAAACAATAGCAAAAACTACGTTTCATTTATATATATATATATATATATATATATATATATATATATATATATATATATATATATATATATATATAAATATATATATAGTATGTTCCATCTCAATACCAAAACTTAAAACCAGTACATTAAATCACGAAAGATTTCTTCCGATTCTATCTTAATAAAAGACCCCTAATCGTCGACCTTTTTCATGGTACTAAAATAGTAGGCTTACACCTGTTTAGTTCTTAAAGAGACTTAATTTTACTTCCTAAATCTTATTCTTCACTTTAAAACAGGCTTAATAACCCACATCATTAATTAATTTCATAATAAATTGATACTCACTCCATTATAAATTTATATTTTTAATTTTCATATTATACCTTCAATATTAAATTGAATAACCATTTGTAGACCATTTTTACCGTTAGTGATAACTGCGACTTACGAGATTGTAAAATTATTTTTAAATAATAAAATATTTTTGAAATTTTAAAATTTAAAATTTAAAATTAAAATTTAAATTTCTTCATTTTTTTTCTTCATTTTTTTACCTTTGGGTTCATGAAAATATTTAATTTCACATATCTTTTTAAATAATAAAATATTTTTAAAATATAAAAATTTAAAATTTAAAATTAAAATTTAAATTTCTTCATTTTTTTCTTCATTTTTTTACCTTTGGGTTCATAAAAATATTTAATTTCACGTATCTTTTTAAATAATGAAATATTTTTAAAATTTTAAAATTTAAAATTTAAAATCTAAGTTTAAATTTCATCATTTTTTAATTAATTTTTTTACCTTTGGGTTCATAAAAATATTTAATTTCACAAATCTTTTTAAATAATGAAATATTTTTAAAATTTTAAAATTTAAAATTTAAAATAAAAATTTAAATTTCATCATTTTTAAATTAATTTTTTTACCCAAGTTCATAAAAATATTTAATTTAACATATCTTTCTTTTACATATAATTTAGACGAACCTTCAAAACAAATAACGCCTCAGATTAAATTAGCCGTTAGCATAAACAGCTCACGGGATTTAAAAAAAATATTTTTAAATTTTCAATCTTAATTTTAAAAACTTTTTCCCCCTTTTTTGGACTTTATTAAACTTTTTAATTTCACAAATGTTTTCTCTAA
>OY744519.1:148278753-148286253 GCA_963556195.1 Sepiola atlantica
AAGCTGTTTATATAATAAATATGCAAATTAAGAAGACCGTGATGTGTTTGTGGGTATTTGCAGTTTCCTATATATACGGTATTTCAAAACTCCATGTTGTATCATAGAATTAAATAATCACAACCTGTTTTGATGTTAAATAATTCTAAAATTTTTATCCACATGGACATGTGTTTCATCCTTTTCCGGGAATCATCAGGGTGGAGGAAATGTTCTGCCGGTCACACTATTCAAAACCTCACACCCAAGTCAACATTTTAACTTCTGGCTGAACGCGTAGAACGATGCGGCCAACCCTAACAGCCACGGTGCAAGGAAGAGAATTAAAGCCTATTTATTTCTATGCAAGCGAATATATCTAGAAGGCTGTCATAAATAGTGTTCAACGACCCGGTTGGACAGAACTGAGTTATGTTTGAAAGGAAAAACTTCAAGTTAATTGTTCTAATTAACTGTAATTTGCAACTGAGCAGCAAAGTGACTATCTCTAAGATCCTATATATCACTCATATCTTCTTTCACTGTATTTCGTTTGACCATCCGCTCTTATTTGATACGGTATCTATCAATCTCGTTTCCGTCTCTCTCTCTCTCTCTCTCTCTCTCTCCTCTCCTCTCCAGTCGAAAGTAATAAAAGTAAAAATAAAAGGATTGAAATAGTCCATTATATGCAAAAAATCATCATCATTATTATTTATTTTTTCAACCCGTAGCTTGAAAGAAGAAAAAGAGAGATAAAGAGAAAGATAGAGAGAGAGAGAGAGAGAGAGAAAGAAAAAAAGAAAAAGAGAGAAAAGAAAAAAATGGAAGACAGAAACTATTTTTGCATTTCTTTTTTTTCTTTTTTTTAATATTGGCTTTGTAAATTAACTTTTTCCAGAGTGAAACAATCTAACAAATTCAATTGGTGATTCAACGGGTCACACACACACACACTTATACATACATGAAAAAGTGTTTATCATTTATCACTACTATCTACTAATCAAACCAATTGATCAGGTGATATTCTGTATATATACTGAAGATAAAAGATTAAGAGAGAACCTTTTGACTGGCTAATTAGCATAACGATTTTTTTTAAACCGTTCATAATTAACTAACATTCAGTATTATGGATTTGGAATTGCATTTGCTTATGTTTGTTATTTATATGCAATAGTTTCGTCCATATAAACAGTAATTACTTAAAGTGATTTAATAAATAAACCGGAAAAATTACTAAACCACTTGAAGTTAAACAACCAGCGCTCACTCACGACCTTGAAGGTCGAGCGAGGCATAAGCGATTTTATTTAGGTAAAAGTAAAGGTTACAGCAAATATTTTAATATAAAATAAGAAAACACAATGCATGTAAATATTCCTATTCACCTTAGGCACAAGGCCCGAATCGTTCGTTGGTCATACAATTGGTCTATGAGCACTTTACCCGTAGCTAGATTCTCTCACCAAAATACCTCATTCTCTCTGTGGTTTGGACCTACTTAGGTGATCCCCAATTTGTTTAAATATATTTTATTTTCAAAATTCATTTTGGGGGAGTGGGACAATATTTACAATTTTTTAAAAATATGAAATAAATATGAAAACGGTTAGTAGTGCCCTCCCAACCCTCTGCTAAGTGGTAGACTGCTCACTGTTTTCCGGGTGCTCCGAAAACAAGTAGGTCAGTCTCTAATTGGGAGTGGGAATTAAGAAGGGAGGGTAAAAAAAATAAAGTGCATCTGGATGGGATGTGGGAACGGGTGGTGGTGTCCTCCAAGAGGTATCATAAGCGATAATAGAAAGGGCTTTCTCGCTAGCTTTCTCTCGGATCCCTTTCTTTTTTTTTCATTTGTTACATTTTCACTAAATATAAATAAATAACTTTTTTTATTAGTTACACTAATGTCTTTATTGTAAAGTTTAACACCAAACTTATTGTTTAATGTTTACAAAGACCTTATCACTATTCTGATTGACAAATTAAAACAACCGTTTAGTAGTACTGTCCGAATTACGAACAAATATTGATTCGTATTTTAATATGATTGAAGATTAACATCCTCCGCGAAATTACCCCCCCCCCCATCTACCCCAAAAGTATTCTATCTGTTTTAGACGATCACGTGTGAATACAATGAAAATCTTCACGGAAAGATGAAAAGAAGAAAAAAAAGTATTATTTTGGAATTTAAAGTGGGGAAAATTTTTTGTATATAAATTTAATGTAAAATGATCCCCATTTTTCGGGCCAGTTTTAGGGCAGTTAACTAAATTCTTTTTTTTTCTATGGGAGTTCAATCTGCTGCATTTTTTTTTGTCTTTTGGGGTAGCTACTTTTTTAGGCGATTACATGTCGTTTTATGACCTTGCCACTCCGACTTAGGGTTAGTAGTAAAAACTTTTGGTAAGTTCCGTAAAAAAATAGAATGGCCCGGAAATTGGGAACATAGTACGTTTGATATATATATATATATATATATATATATATATATATATATATATATATATATATATTTATTCTAGATTCTACTTTTTTAGGCGATTACGCGTGAATACCTTAAAAAACTGGTGGAAAGAGAAACAACAAAAATATTTTAGAATTTAGCCTGGGGGATTAGTTTCGCAAATAAATTTAACGTAAAATGAATCCCCATTTTCGAGCCATTATAGTATTATCATTCTATTTTCATGGCAGTTAACCATTTTTTGCCATTGGAGATGATTTCTGTACGTTATTGTTTTGGGGCGATTGCGTGTGGTTTTACAACCTTGCCAGTCGAACTTAGGATTAGTGTTAAAAATATATTACATAACTGCCCTAATAATTTAGAATGACCGTAAAAAGAAAAACCTCATTTTTTAGGGTGGTGTAATTTAGCTGAGTCTGTTAATCTACACATTTACCAAAGTTTGTTGTTAATATATATATATATATATATATATATATATATATATATATATATATATATATATATATATATATATATGAGAAAAAGTGTAACCCGTTGAATCACTCATTGATCTCGGGTTAGATTGTTTAAATGAGAAAAAAATAAGTTCACAAAGGCATTATTATGTCTTTTATTCTACTAAATGTGAATTGGTCAATATTTGTTTTGATTTTTGCTACATACTTTAATAACACTTGCTAAAATATACCTTAGGTCTGGGATTGAGTTATGTTTGAAGAAAACATATAGTAATTGTTCGAATTAGACGTAATTTATAATAAACGGAACAAGTCACCCACCTGTCCCTTAGCATTTATTTATTTCTCTCGACTCAGTGGGATTAGACATAGCGAGTATATCCACGCCGAGATTCGAAACTCCAATCTACGAATTTTGTGTGAATTTAAATGGAATTTTATATATTTTTTCTGATTATTATTTTTCTAATTATTATTTCTTCTATTAATTATTTTTTCTAATTATTCTGTTTTCTCTTATTTTTTTGTTTTTAATTTGTTTTATTTGTTCTATTTCTTTTGATTTTACTGAAATAATTTATTCTACTTATTATTTCAATTTTGTTATATTCATTTTTCTCCGTGTTTTTTATATACGTTTTTATATACGTTTTTATATACGTTTTTACTCTGCTCATCATTATTATTTCACCTTTTTTCTAATTATGCTACATGTTTTTCTTAGTACACAATTGTAATAAGAAAAACATGTAGCATAATTAGAAAAAAAAGTGAAATAATAATGATGATAGTTTCAAGTTATATCTTTATTTTTCGGTAAATTTCTATATACTTTTTTATCGCCTTTTTGTCGTGAAATAATTTTAATTTTTCATTAATTTAAATATACTCTAATTTTGTTTTCTTTTAAAATAAAATAAAATAAATTTTCATTTTAATTAATTATCTTAATATTTTAAATTCTTTAATTCATTCCTAATTTTACTCTCATACGTTTATTTCTATTTAGTTTGGGTTCATTATTATAGTCTATCATTTTATTTTATTATTATATTGGATTCTCTATAAGTATTAGATATCACCCCCTTTTTTCTTCTTTCTGTTATTTTTTCATGATTCATCCTACATTGTGAATATTTTAAATATATAATTTGTGTATTTAATTTGTGTATTTAATTTGTGTATTTAATTTGTGTATTTACTTTGTGTATTTAATTTGTGTATTTAATTTGCTGTATTTACTGTGTTTAAGGTACCTTAACTGCCATTGCTCTTATTGAGCTGACTGTTTAGTTTTATATGGTTGGACCTTGTGTCTCCAATATTGTCTGTAGATATGTTTCTATAGGATAATATGGAAATCAAATGTTTTCTTGAAGGACTTCTCTGTGTGATGTTGTGTAAGGCGCTGAAGAAGTAACGGTTTGGAGTCTTATGAACCATTATGTAAAATAAAATAAAATATTTCCAAATCGTCTTGGAAACGATCGTACGCCATATAATTGTTGGATTTGAATTCTTGTTAATCTCAAATCTCTTATATATATATATATATATATATATATTAATAAGAATCAAGCTAGACTCCGCAGGCAAGCGTCAAAACCATACGGCCACAAGACATTATCACGTCAAGAAAGGAATTAAAGTTTTATTTATGCGAAGGGAGGAACATATAGAAAGACGTAGAGTATTCAACGAACGTTGTCGGAATATGCCTTATAGCTACGTGTCTGTCTATTTTTAACTTCCTTGGACAGGGTTCAACTTCAATCTTCTTACAGGGGCTTATAACAATATTACTTTTAAGTAAATAATATTAAATTATTTTTACCTATATATGCCAGCGTTTCATCAGTGCGATGATATATATATATATATATATATATATATATATATATATATATATATATATATATATATATAATATTAACAATATTAGCGAAAATAAAGAGCACAAATGGGAAATTGAAGTGTCAAGGAATTAATGATGCGCGATTAAAATAAATAAATTTAATTTAATAGACGATTAAAAAGCGATTAAAAGGGCACAAAAGCTTGGAGTAAAAAAAAGAAAAGAGAGGGCGGGCAAAATTCCCCACAACGTTTTAAAAAATTCATTCTGCCTTCTGCAATAGAGACAGATTCCAAAATTTTCAAATACAATAACACATACTATAGACAAAAAATTTCGATTACTTATTGGTCACCCCCTTTGTCCCGTTTTAGCTTGCCTTTTCCTCGAATTTCTCGAAATAGGTTCTTTTTTCATACCACATCCCTAAAAACGCCATTTATTTTAGATATATCGACGACATTTTTATTTTTTACCCAATAGCCATAAAATTGATCCGTTAGCTCAAAACACTCAACAAATTTCTACAACTTTCACTTTCGAGACTGAACAAAACACTCTTTAGCTTTCTTAGATATTCTCATACACACAAATAACAATACTCTATCTTATCAAGTTTACAAAAAAACAACCAACGAAAATAACCACATACAATTACTACATAAACATAGCATGATTATAGTTTGTTTTGTTTTTATCTTAGAGCTTTCCGCATATGTGGCCATATATATCTAACCAAAGAATATAACATAATAGAATCTTCACTCAAAACATTAAAATACCCCAAACATTTCATTCTCTCTGCTAAAAAAGGCAATCCAAATACACTTCAACAACAAAACCAAATTGCCCCGCACTACATCACCTACACAAAAATCATCTTACTTCCTACAAACTCACAAAACAAACATCTTTTCTCTACTCTTGCTCAACATGGTGTTAAAACTATCCAAACGACCACACTTACTATAAAAAAACATTTTAAAAAGACACAATAACAAAAAATGTACATCCCCCACACTCGCAGGAATATCCAACGACTGCAAACAAATCTATTTCGGTGAAACACAGCGTCCCTTAAAAAAGAGAATATACGATCACACTAGGGCTATCAAACGTGCTAACACCCTAAATGCATTAGCCAACCACATGATAGCCCATAATCACCACATGAACATACCTAAAGTTAAAATCATTAAATACATCCACGATATCAAACTACGACGCCTCATTGAATCCAGTTTGATTCTACGATGCAGCAATCACATCGTACAAAAGCCGCGTTTTTTTTCCACAACCAGAGCTAAAAATCATCCTCTCCGAACACAGTTTAAGAGAATTCGACAATGGATAATTGACTTTCCTTTCATTTCTCCCCCTCATACTCCCCCCTTTTCTTCCTTTTTTTCTCGTTTTCTCCCCTTTTCCATATTTTATTTTTTTTATTATTATTATTTTATTTCATATTTTTTCTTATTCAATTTTTATTTTAATTTTTATTCTGTATTTTATTTGATATTTTTTGTATTTTCTACTTTTTTCGTTTTCTTTTTTTTTCTCTCTTCCTCTTTTCTTTTTTCTTTCACCACTTCCAATTTCAACTGCGTGTTTATCTTAATTCTATTCAATATAATATTTTTCTTACTACATGCTCCTAATTTTCCCATCCTCACATATATTTTCATCTTTATCTCACCCCCCATTAACATATCATTCCCTTCACCCCACCTATTTCTACCCACCCTCTGCCGTCCCTCCTGCATGTAGTCGCACATTTCTTTTCTTCTTTTGTTTCTTCTTTTTTCACACAAGTGTGACACCAACTTCTTCTTCATCCTCCCACTTACTCACTGCTCATATACACTCCTCCTACTCTCCCTCACATGTTGTCTCTTTCTCCTTACACACACTACAACCTCTTCCTATCCCCTTTTCTCTTCCTTTTTCTTTTTCTTTTTCCTTGTCTTTCCTTTACTCTTTTCCTCCCTATTTTTGTCTAAATTCCTTGTGTTTTTGCTAATAAATTCATTTTCCAAATAAATATAATCGCTAACTGACGATCGAAATAGGTTTGCCATTCTCTTAATTATGTGTGTGTGCCCTTATTTTTGTTAGTATGCTACTCCGCTTTTTCCACATTTCCTAAACCATTTTACATTTTGTCTGAAACTCTCGTTTCATGTTAACTTCCCTCATATATATATATATATATATATATATATATATATATATATATATATATATATATATATATATATATATATATGATAATTTTATTTACACAGACATGTACAAAATCTGCGACACTGGCATGTCGATGTTATCGATCAACAGTTACTATAAACTGAGATCTCATCAGGCAGAGTTAGAATCCGATCTTAACCTCAGATCATATTTGGAGAGAATGAAGTGGAGGGATAGAGAAAGAGAAAAGAAGAAGAAAAGAAATTTAACATTTCAAAAATTAAGGCCGTTAAAAAATTAAAATTAAAAATTAAAAAATCTAAAAACAAAAAACAAAAAATCTAAAATCTAAAATCTGAAACAAAACAGGGCAAATAAATAAATAAATAAATAAAAATATAAGGTGGAAAGAGGAACAAATAATGAGGGGAGAGGTGGTGGGGAGGTAGACACATAAAGGAAAAGAAGGAGAAAGAGAGGGCGTTTGTTGATTCAGATCGAGAGGGAAGGAGGGGGTAGTAGGGGGGGGGGTAGACATGCACGAA
>OY744519.1:148293753-148308753 GCA_963556195.1 Sepiola atlantica
ACTTCAATATTGTCCGTGTAATAATCACTTATATATTCCTGTTCGTTGCCATATTGTTCACTAGGCGTTGAATTCTCCAATCTACTGCTTAAACTCGTACTCGAACCTTGGCTGTCGTCACCGTCGCCAACCCCGTTGTCCTCTCTTTCTGTTCTCCTCTCTGCTGCTTCCGCGTTCGCGCTTTTCCCCTCGGATGGCTCCAATCGAAGGTATCGTTGCCGATGATAGGGACGCTGCTGCTGATGATGATAATGGATGTGATGTTGGTATGGCGTTTTGTCTTCTTGAAGGGGCTGGTCTCTCTGGTAGGATGACGTCCGCAAAAGGGGTGGTGGTGGCTGGTATGGACAGGCGGGAGGAGGGATCAACGTCAGAGTCGGGCGGTTACCAGCGGGTTGGAACTTGTTCGGCACCTTTTTCGGGTGCAGAGGGAACGCTCGGCCGCTGATGGCGTCATCGAGTTCGGAAGTCTGATGGTTCGTGAGATCTCGGCATATATTTGCGGATCTACCACCAAAGAAGTCGTACCTCTCGGCAAGCTCCTCAGGGGATGGAGTCGGCCTCAGCTGCATGTATACGCAAGACGTTTGGGAACCCGGAGAAAGATCTGTATCCACAGAGCCTGAAAAAATAGACTCTTTATTGGCCCTTCTCTCTTCCCTCAAGATCTTTGCGCTCGCAGACTCCAATTCTTTAAGTTGACACACAAAATCAACTTCCTGATCGCTCTGCTCAACCTCTACAGACAATCGTTGTCTTTTAGCCACTTGATAAAAACTCTCGTCCGAACATGCGTGAACGTCATACCCATAGTCATCCGAGTACCTGGAAGCCAAACGAAAAGAGCTTGCCGTTTGTTCTTCAGCCGTACAGTGTTTTTTACCGACAGGAATATTTTCATCAACGTTTTCGAGACTGTTAAATCCGGGATCTATGTACGCTAAACATCCCCGCACGATTCCTTCGGGTAATAAGGGGTCGCGTTCCTGTTGTTGGGAAACGTTTTGGAAAAGAGGGCGTAGAGAGTCTTCTGGACATCGGCGGGGGTCGTTGTAGACGCTACTGTTTTCTGTTTCTTGTTTGCGGTAGCCTAACACGTTATGGTCAGAAAGAGATATTTGATCCAGAATTGTCACTTCCGGGTGGAATGTAAAGGATTCATTTGCTTGTTTAAAGATCGGTGAAAAATTAGTGTCAGGGATATTTATATCCTGTTTTTTATAATTTACTTTCGGTATGTTGATAAGCGTTTCTTTAGTATTATTATGAAGGTGTTTAAATATATTATTATTATTATTATTAGTGGTAGTAGAAGTAATTGTAATGTTAGTAGTAGTATTATTATACAAGTATTCGTTGCTGTTGTTGTTGTTGTTGTTGTTGTTGTTGTTGTTGCCGAGGTTCTTTTTGTTATTCGTTGCTCTTCCTCTCGCATCGTCTCCTTCTACTTCTTCCACTTGTCGACACGAATCAGTTTGTCGGGCGGGGTCGGAATTGCCGCCTATCTCACTGAAGTCGTCGACGTCACAGTTTCTGCGGTACAGCGAGCGTTCTGTAAAGCGCAGTTGTTGCCGACATTCCTCTTTGCCGCAATACGATTGTTGCCAATTAACGTTTCCCTCTTGGTAGCAATAACAAGCCGTTTCTCCTTGTAGATGGCATCGGTAATCCGGACTCTGTCGATTAAGATCTTGTTGATGATACTCGTGATGAAGATGCCGTTGATGATGACGTTGATGATGACGTTGATGATCAAAATCAGTAGCCACCTGGTGATCGTAATCGGAACTAGCACAGGTAACCGGCCGTTTCTTTTCGCCGCACTGTGAAGGTTCTAAATCGTACGTGTTCGTATTTCGAAACGACTCTCTTATTAATGAATCTTCTCCATCTTTTTTTATGATCAAATCTTCGTTTAGCTTGGTCTGCTGCTGCTGCTGTTGTTGTTGTTGAGGGGGTCGTTGTCGTGTGGGGGTCTCTTTTTGGATCTGACGAAACACCAGTGTACATGGTGTGTCAGGAAATAAGTGGTGGGACTGGGGGATTGCGGAATGATCCCTATGATCTGGAAGATTATTAACCCTGAGGTTTTTTAGTCTCTCGTTTTTTTTGTTTAATTCTCCGGTGTTTTTTCTGGCGTTTTTAAATCTTTTTGTTTGTTTTGTGTTGTTTTGTTTACCAGCGGCCGCATCGTTCTCCTTTTCCTTATCGCTTTCTTCCGAATCCGCCCCGCCCTTCCCCTTTCTGTAGAATTCTGTTTTTGTCACTTTCGGCCTTCCATACAAAAGCTTGTCATAACCAGACGACATTCGCTGATGGCTCGGATAATGGCGGAGGAAAAGTTCATTGTTTAAAGTGGTTTCTTCTTCTTCTTCTTCTTCTTCTTCTTCTTCTTCTTCTTCTTCTTCTTCTTCTTCTTCTTCTTCTTCTTCAACCTTTTCTTTTCTAGCTGTTTCCTCCCTCTTATTGTTCTTCTTTTTCTTCTTTTGCCCCTTTTCTCTCTTTTTTCTTTCCTCCTCCTCCTTCTCCTCCTTCTTCTCCTCCTCCTCCTCCCCCTTCTTCAAAATTTCATTTCTAATCCGATGGCGACGGCCAAGACCATAAAAGTTGCCTTTTCCTTCTCCTCCTTCTTCTCCTCTTCCTCCCGCGCCCTCTTCTTTTTCCGGCCATTCGCATCTCGCTTTGGCTCCGCCCATCTTTTCACTAAGCTCCGCCCAGTCTCCAGACTCTCTCCAGATTCCATCTCCTTCGACCACTCCTTTTCCTCCATAAACGCACCCTTCTCTTAACTCCCGCTCATCCTTCTCTTCTTGTTCTTTTCTGGAAACGAGGCTGCGTTTCGCAAAAATACCGCCATTCAAGGCTAAGCAACCATTTTGGAACTTCGATGGTTCTTCTTCTTCTTCTTCTTCTTCTTCTTCTTCTTCTTCTTCTTCTTCTTCTTCTTCTTCTTCATTTTTCCCCTTCTTTTTAAAGACGTCTGCCATTTCCCCGAAAGCTAAATGGCTAACTTCACGAAACGGAGTTAAGGTCTGAACCAATGTAGATGACGGCATGACTATATCAAAATGTCGACCTATAGAAATATATATAATTATCTATCGATGATACAGTTTGATTTGATTTTTTTTTTACCTTTATTTGCTGCTTTTTTTGTTTTCAGTTCTTTTTAGTAATTTTTAAATTTCCTTTTAAAGAATCGATTTTATTGTATAAAATGTTTTTATTTAGGTTTTCGTCATATTAATTAAGAAGAATATTAATTAAGAACGCTTATAAGCGTTCTTGTACGTAGAGACAAAAAATATGTAACCAGAAAGATAAATAGATAGATAGATAGATAGATGATAGATAAGTTGATATATAGAGAGAAATGGAGAAATGGATAGATAGATATACAAATAGATAGACAGATAGATAGATAAATTGAGATAGATATAGAAATGGATAAATATATATATATATATATATATATATATATATATATATATATATATATATATATATATATATATATAAAGAGATTAATAGATAAATAAATATATGGATAGATAGATAGATAGATAGATAGATAGATAGATAGATAGATATAGATTATTTGTAAAACTCGTCGTTTATTTTTATATCTCGTTCTTGCCCATCTTAAATTTGTTTTTAATTTGTTGCTGATATAAGTTTCGCTGTCTGAAATTCAATTATTTCAATATTTATTCAGTTTTCGCTTTTGATAATTTTATTTCCTTTTTTTTTTCCAAATCTGTTCATTGAAGTTTTTATTTCCACCGGTTTTAAAATGCTATTTTCGATTTTTTTTCATAAGATTTCACAAGAAAGTTCTGAGAGAAGTTATTCTTTGTTTGTACACTCTGTAAATCGCTGTTTGATCCGTCTTGATGACTGGCGCCGGACTGAGGATAAAAAAAAAAGATTGATTATATTATTTGAAAATAGCAGGGCTACCAGACGTCGTCCGGGAGCATAGATAACAAAATAGAAAGATTTTAAAAAAGTGTGTGTAACATGTCTTTCTTTCTTTCTTTCTTTCTTTTCTCTCTCTTTTTCACTCTCTTTCTTCCGCTATCTATGTCTTTTCTCTCCTTCTCTCAATTCCCTTTCTTTCTCCCTATCCTCTCTCACTCTATCTCTCTTTACATCCGACTAACCTCCCCTCTCTCTCTTTCACTCTTTTTCTTTATCTCTCTATTTCTCTTCCGCTATCTATGCCTATCTCTCACTTTCCCTCCTTTATCGCTTTCTCCCTTTCTTTCTCCCCTGCACTCCATTTCCATCTCTCTATCTTTCTATCTCACTCTCTCTCTCACTCTATCTCTCTTTTTTAACACACCTCTACACCCAACTGCCCTTCTCTCTTATTCTCGAGCAAGCACCAAAATAGAAACAAATAACGAGCAGATTGGTCGCAACTATAACAAATTAATCCACATTTCAGAAAACAAACGCGTGTGAGGGGAACACCAAAGCCAAAACTAGTACAAAAGAAAATTATGCAGTTTATTAAATAAAATCCGTTTATTGATGAGTGATAGTATTAGCATTCCAGTGATTGAAAAGTCCTCGTACTGTCTCTGAAATATTACTAAACAAAATAAAAATGTTTACCCAGATATAGTTGTAGCAGTTTCCTACAAGCCGCCATATTGTTTAAATATCAATGACTTCTTAGCTGACTGCTGATTGGTTCAGACAAACTACTTCCTCCTTAGCTTGACCAATCAGTGGCCTTCTTTTAGACGAATCTCGGATGGCTAGCATAATTATATAAACATTCGACCGCCATCCGTCCGCTTTTTTTTTTTTTTTTTTACTTCTGTGGCACGAGACGACACTTCTCTCTCTTTCCTTCTTTGGCACTGCCAAACACACGTCCTCACTTTCTGGGGACGCAACAGACATTTTCCCGGGCCTTTGGCCCTGGGTTCGACTTTGACAAGACGCCAAAATGGATACTGCCATATACACGTGCACTTGACATAACACACACACATAATTTCTTATATTTGAACTGACTTTTTCACCGGTGTACAGACACACATACTAGCCGCTGTACAAACATTCAACAATATGAACAATTCTCTTTTCCCCACTAGGGAATTATAACCATGGGAAATTCCTAGCTTTTGCCTTCATCCATACTCATGGACATACTAACCTCTTTCCATTTTGTTCACGTACTAATGAGGAAGACCCAATAAAGTTGTTATTAAATGTTAGAATGAGAGTTTGTCACTTTTATTCTAAATACGTAATGTAATCGATTAAATCGCTTAGAAATACACAAAAAATCAACAATGACCGATATTTACCATAATTGATTTGCGAAATAGAATTTGTATTTAAAAAGCTGTTGATCCCAAATAAACGGAGAAACAACCGATTCTACTCTATTTGATTACGGCATAATATTATGTAGCAATTATACTAAAAAAATCTATTTATTACATGGTTAAAATTGTTAAATTTGATAAAACGTTTAATTTTCTTTTCAAATTTTTCAACAAATGAAATATTTCCGTTTTGGTCTACCGTAATTTTTGAAAAGCTATAAAAAATAGCCCATATATTTTAACGTTATTAATACGCAATTTTCGATTTTTTAACCCCAAAATAAGTATCTTTGACTGAAAAAAAATCCACCAAAAATCAGACAATTATCCAATTGTTTTGAATTTTTCAGTATTTATCTTATATATAAAATAATGTCGTTTTTTCAGTATTTATCTTATATATAAAATAATGTCGTTTTTTCAGTATTTATCTTATATATAAAATAATGTCGTTTTTTCAGTATTTATCTTATATATAAAATAATGTCGTTTTTTTCAGTATTTATCTTATATATAAAATAATGTCGTTTTTTCAGTATTTATCTTATATATAAAATAATGTCGTTTTTTCAGTATTTATCTTATATATAAAATAATGTCGTTTTTTCAGTATTTATCTTATATATAAAATAATGTCGTTTTTTCAGTATTTATCTTATACATAAAATAATGTCGTTTTTTCAGTATTTATCTTATATATCAAATAATGTCGTTTTTTCAGTATTTATCTTATATATAAAATAATGTCGTTTTTTCAGTATTTATCTTATATATAAAATAATGTCGTTTTTTCCTTTACCTTTGGCAATTATAAACTTAATACCCAAATCTTAATATGCTACACATTTCCTCAAACCACTTACATCATTTCCTAATGCGTGTGCCACGAACATATGTCTACATTTATTTTACATACAAATATTATTACATTCAATCCGACCTATCTGCTTCTCCAAAATACATAATCCATAAAGAAGGTAGCAAACACTTTCAATCCCTATTCATGTTCTCCTTATTATTAGTGTTTTTATGCATACTTACTCATTAAATAAATATACTTATCTGACTAGCTGCCTTTAAAACATTTGTTTCATTCTCACCTTCAAGGTGTCATCTCTTTCTAAAATTGGTCACTGAGTTTTTACATACATTAGAAGCCTTGCACATACATTAGAAGCCTTGCACATCTAAACAAAACAGTTATGCATTAACAAAATTAATTGGAATAATAGTGAAATATTTTAAAATGCTTATAATACTGATGATTCATTAATACTACAGCCAATTACAC
Source organism: Sepiola atlantica (assembly GCA_963556195.1). Classification (NCBI taxonomy): domain Eukaryota; kingdom Metazoa; phylum Mollusca; class Cephalopoda; order Sepiida; family Sepiolidae; genus Sepiola; species Sepiola atlantica. The sequence continues at coordinate 148,300,390 of OY744519.1, forward strand.
GGTTCCCGCCCACACCTTAACAATACACGTTATTTACTTGATAACCAGCCCTGAAGATAGATCCAGATCAACCTGAAAGTACTAGCGCCCCAAAACGAGTACGGCAAATACGTAGGCCAGTACCAGCTGGAAAAATGCTTAGACTTTGGAAGTATCCTCAATAGACCAAGGAAAACAATACGTTAAATATACACAGATAAAAGGTGAAATCAATCAAGTCCATCAGATCCCAATAAATATGGCAGCTCTATTGTTATGACTTAAGTTCAACAAGAGCTATTATATGACAATTTAGTATTATACAAAAATATGACATATTCGATTTTGAGTTTATCGGTTCTAAATATTCAACATCTACAAACATTTGGTGTGCGATCATTTCTGCGACAAAGACTTATTTATTAAGTCTCAAGGTCTGGTAATTGTCTGTAATATTTAATGAAACATGTCTTAAAGCGAAAATGCTGCTCATATAAACCAATATTGGATAAGCCAAAAAGTTAGTTCGCTTTCTTTAATGTCATCTTTCCGGACTACTAAAGATCGTTTTATATTCCTATTGTTCGAATCCTGTATTTGGTGTAGCGAGTATGTTGACAGCAGTGTGTAATAAGCCTCTTGCTTGTATTTCAGGCCTTGAAATTGAAGATCAAACAGAGCACTACCGACATCTGATGTTATTTTACTACTGAAAAGGAAAACTCCTACAGAAACCTGCATAAAGATATACCATGTGTATGGGGAGAATGTTGTTACAGAACGGGTGTGCCAGAAATGGATTGCTCGATTCCGAAAAAGACCATTTTCAGTGAGAAATGCACCTCGCTCTGATCGGCCAAAGATGATCGTAGTTGAACAAAATTACCGTTTAACAAATCGCAGACATTCTCAAGATTTCCAAACCGAGCGTGGAAAATGAATTGCATATATGCGTCGTGGGCAGGTAAAAAAATGACCGCTATCTACATTCACAGATAAAAAAAAAGAGATAAACTTTTTTTTTTACTTGCCCACGACGTATATATCGGCAACATTTGAGGACGGAAATGTCGAATTAGTAAAATAAATAACAAACATGAAAATAGAACAGAGGATTGAAATATTGTAAAAAAAAAGCACACAACGCGCGAGCCGAAATTATCCGACAAAAAGACATAAACATATGCTGAAGAGAATGCGGTATAGGAGACCAACTATAGGACCCCTTTGTTTGGATTTGAAACCGACGGTACCGATCTTCTGTAACACACACACATATATATATATATATATATATATATATATATATATATTAGAACAACCTACGCGAGTTAACCAGCGTTTCAATGTCAATACATATCCTCGGGACTGTAATATCAACTGAAAATTAAATTGTTCCCGAAAACACACAGACAGAATGAAATTGGTCAGCAAAGAAAATTACAAAAACGAAAGTCCAAAAACTAACTTTTTACAAGGTCGTAACTATCGTGTTAACAATTTAATTTTCAGTTGATATTGCAGCCCCGAAGAGATGTGTTGACATTGAAACGCTGGTTAACTCGCGTAGGCTGTTCTAATGTTTGTATCATTTGTGCTTTCAATTTCTCAATCTCCATATATCGTCGAACAACCACAAAACATTTCTGTTCTTTTAATCTTTTTACTTTCGTATATCAGGGAATAACTGTAATTCCTTTATGACAGAACAACATTTTTGTAATATTGTATATTTAATTTTTAAATTTATTTATGTTTATTTATCCTATTTTTTAGTTGTGATCATTCGACGATATATGAATGTAAAGAAATTTAAAGAACAGATGAAAGTATGATTATCCTTTGGTCATATACTTACATATATATTTTTTGTAAGAACATATATATATATATATATATATATATATATATATATATATATATATATATATATATATATATATATATATATATATATATAATTATAATATAAAATGAAGTAATAAAATAAGGTGTCAATCAAATTTTATTAGAATGTTTCACTAATTATGTTTCACTAATTATAAGATATTAGTTGACGCTTATATCTTTTGTTGGATTGCTTCATATATATATATATATATATATATATATATATATATATATATATATATATGACAAAATTGCTAGATTAAGGAACTATCAGACTATTGATAGGTCTACCATTGAGCTGATTATATATACGTATAATTTATCTTAAATGTATCTTAATTTCAATAATGTATGTGCTGATTTTAAAAAATAAATTTGTTGCTATTATTGTTGTTGTTGTTGCTGTTCCTATTTACTTCCTCCCACGGGAGAAGAGTTAGGCACAATGTCAATATTTAACGTGGAATTCATCCAGTTCCCCCAAAATGGGCACTCTGAATTCGAATAAAAATGTCAATTACCTCGGTCCAGAAGGATTTCTCCTTCACTAACTAAGAACATAAAAACTAATTGCAGATTCAATCCAGATACTACATTTTGCTCGTAGCCAAAAGACCAAGGATTTAACATGTTGGTAGTGATGATGATGATGATGATGATGATGATGATGATGATGATGATGATGATAAATTAAAAATAAGTCATAAAAAAGAAATAAACCTCCTCTAATCTTTCTAAAAAAGTATTTTTCTTTAATATTCTTTACGTATTTTTCTTTCTTTTATAATAATAATACCTATTTCGAATTACTCAATAATATAAAAGTGGAGTATTTGACCAATCGACGTTCCACCCTTATGTTTATTCATTTCATTATATAACCAGTTTTAATGTGGAATTCATTTTAATTTTTATGCTGAAACTATAAAATAAAATTCATCGACGTTGAATATCTCAAAGACCATATCAATTGACCTTTTTGTTGTTCCCCCACCCCCCAAAAAAATTTGACGATGTTCATGCACAGTATATTTCACCCATATTGGAATATATCAAATAACATTACGACAATCATCATTTTAAGAAAATTTCCTCTAAATTACTAAAATGTCAAATGAAAATTACTTCTTTGGTTTCTGTAATGAAGACTACAGCGTCAGTAATTGCCGCCTGGACGGCGGGTAGTTTTTGCTAGTATATATATATATATATATATATATATATATATATATATATATATATATATATATATATATATATATATATATATATATAGTTGAATGCTGGTCAACCAAAGGCAACGAAAGAAAGGAGAAAAAGACATTGAAAAGGACAAGTCAAACTACCTTTTCTCTCTTTTACACCGGTCAATATCGAACACGCAATGTTATTAAATTAGTACCCGGTGATTTGGGTAGCAGTATTATGACTTCTGCCTGTGAGGGTAAAACATCTCCCGCCTTCCTTTATTAATGACTAATAAAAATTTAAAAAATTGATTAAGATTAAATATAAAAATCAATGAAAAATATATTTTTAACACGAACCAATATTTGACGTAACAGATTATTTGATAAGGATTGTAGTAAAATAATCGACTTTCCTTTATATATAAGATGTATACTTATATAAAAAATATTAAACAATATTTATAACGGTCAGAGATACAACAGAATGCAGTTGTTTTAAATAAATATATTTATTTATTTAAAATTCGAATTTTCCACTAAAAAGTCATCACCAAGAAGAATACACACATTATTTTCTTCTTTTTTCTACGTGATATGTTGCATTTGGTTGTAGTCTTGTGATGTTATCGAAATTGCTCGTTTAATGTCCGATTATAGTAGTATAATGCGTTGGTATGCAGTACTACTTATAGCAATATAATGATATTATTTAAAAACAAACTTATGTTTATTATTAAAAATAATATGATCTTTGTATGTAAGAATTGAACCTTCAACGCCGAGAAGACTGCCATTTAGAACTAATTGTTAAACAACGCTTTTAACCATTAGGTCATGAGTCCATATGGACAATTCTCGTGTTAATTTTGTGAACTTTAACCCTAATATTGACTCGTGATGCAATATTACTACTCATTACTAGGAATCGGTGGAAATGTCATATGAAAATAGTAAGCGAATAATTCAAATAATACGAATTAGCAATCCTTATCTAAAAAATTACGAGACATAATATCGTCTTTTGGCGATTGTGCAGCATATCTTATCCATATTTATTTTATACAAAGTAAGAGGAACTAACGGCCAGCACAAACATTACTCTCACTGCGTCTCTCTGAGAAAACGTTGGCGTCCGGAACTTAAAGGGGAAGAGAGAGAGAGAGAGAGAGAGAGAGAGAGAGAGAGAGGGGGGGAGAGAGAGAGAGAGGGGTCTTTCAATGTTGGCATGTCTGAGTAGGTTTAGATATTCTTTAACTGTTGTTTATATCATTACTTTTAATGAAAACAAAATACTAACTTCCTTTCAAAAAATAGAATCAATATTAAATTAAATCTTTATGAATATTTTTACTTTGTTACTATATCTTAACGATCTTAAATTGCAATTTAAAAACTAAAGTCGAATAACTCTATTGAATGACGTCTTTTTAAAAGAGAATTTCAGACTTAAAAAGGTACACAACCTGGCCGAGAAAATAATTAAATTACGAAAAAACATTTTTTTTATCTTGAAAAAAAAAATGAATTACTTCAAGACTCTTGAAAATTAGAAAAGGATTGTCGAATACAAAGGCATTTAAACTAACTTAGAACTTATTAGCAAATTCTCATTTAATAAAATGATTAAAGTTTTTGACGTTTTTTTATATTCAATAATTTTATAAATAGAGATTAATACAACATTACCTTAACAACAACATGAAGTTATAGTTTTATACAAAAAGTGGTTAGCAATTAATAATTTAATAACCAAACGATACCTAAATAGTTAAATTTAAATGTCAAAATCCTATTTAAAAAAAAAATTGGTAAAAAAACGGCATTGTCTAAAAAAGCGAAAGAAAACTGAAAGTAAAAAGACTCCTGGACAACAAAGTACAGTGAGCTATTAAATAATACCCTTATTTTATTTGTATATATAATATTTGAATCCTTATATTTATTAATTAAAGTAACATTATTAACCGTTCTATACATACTTAAAATTAAATATAATATTTGAATCCTTTTAATGTATATTTATTAATTAAAGTAACATTATTAACCGTTCTATACATACTTAAAATTAAATATAATATTTGAATCCTTTTAATGTATATTTATTAATTCCATGATAAATGCCAGTATACTGAAATCATATGCCCTTAATAAAAGCAAGGAAATTCCCAAATTTTTACACTTTCATTGTCATTAAGGGCATGCGAGCACAACAAGGCTATGTATTTTACTGGTAGGAATTTTTCTTCAGCGCACCTCATCCACTCATGCATAGAGATTTATACTGTAGTGATGTGATAATGAAATGGCTTGGTAGTCATACCCTTAATGACAATAAGTGTAAAAATTTGGGAATTTCCTTGCTTTTATTAAGGGCATATGATTTCAGTATACTGGCATTTATCATGGAATGTCACTACTTTTGTAAAGGCTATGCCTCAAGAAAATGGTAATTTTTAAGGTTTTTTGAATTTTCTGGAACACTAAGGTATATGGTAAACTGAAATTAAAATGCCATCAACTAGACGCTAGAACCTCTATCTCTGCCAAAAATCAGCTGAATCCATCAAATAGTTGATGAGATACAGGGTGGCACTCACGTACGTACGTACACACGGATAACACAAAATCACTCCTGACCTTTCTAGATCTCTGGGTTGCCTTGACTAATGATGCTGAAATTTTATACACTTATAGAACCTATCAAATGAAAATTTTGTGCAAAGTTTTAAATAATTTGGTTTATTGGTTTTTGAGTTATGACTGATCAAAGAAATGAGATTTCTAGCATAGGTCGTTTTTGAAGTCTATTAAGGGATAGAGCGCCTCCCTTGATTAAAGTAACATTATTAACCGTTCCATACATACTTAAAATTAAATATAATATCAGTATCTTAAAATAATATCATTATATTTTATTTGTATTATTAGGATTACGATTCCTATTTTGGTTGTTATTTTCAAAACGTTTCGGCCGATGTAACTTCTGAAGTTCTTCAAGTGCATCTTTTCAAACTCGAGAACCATTACGGAATTTCGAACTGAACCCTTTACTAAATCTCTCGGGGTAGATTGTTCTCGTCCCTATAGCAGCAGCACCCAGAAAAATGTTTCAAAGTATCGACTCTCGATTGGATAACGTCTCAAGCGACATTTGTATTTGTCATATTTAGATCATTCGGACTACTATTCTCATTTTGAATTCACAACGTTTCGGCCAATGTAAACTCTGATCTTCTGCAGGTACATTTTTGCGTTAGACTCGGGAATCTATATAGAATATCGAACTGGACCCTTTATTGAATCCACGGGGGTAGATTGTTCTCGTTTCGTCAACCACGAAGTGCTAATCTTTATGTTATTCTTAGTTATTATCGCCTGTAGTAAGGATTGAACCTGAAATCTCTTAGAACTGATTGTTAATTATAATCATTAATTGGCTATCTTTTACAATATCCAACAGAAAAAAAAATGAGTAAAAAACAAACAAATGTGCAACAAATAAATGTTACCAAGGACAAGATAAGTTACGCTTCTACCTACCTTGATAAATTTTATTGTTTTAAATTATTTTGAAGACTAAAAAGTTCAATAAAATAAAGTACGTTTAATTCTGTTAAGTTAAAACAAATGAAAAATGGCTGCCATGAGGCGACACATGGAAGCTCGAACATCGCTTAAAAATCGAAAATTAAACTAAAATACTGATAATAAAAATATACCGTTCGGTTAAACATTGTATTTTCTCACGATTGGTAGCATTTATTGGATGTGTTCCTTTTTAATTTTCGATTTTTGAGCGATTATCGAGGCTCCACGTTCCAGCCTCATGACAGCTATTATTTTTTTCGTTCTAACTTAACAGACTTGAACGTACTTTTTTTATTGAACTAAAAAAGCTTTAAAATAATTTAAAACACAAATAAACTTATTCAGATAGGTAGAAGAGAAACTTATCTTGACTTGGTAACATTTATTTGTTGCACATTTGTTTGTTTGTTTGTTTGTTTGTTCACTCTTTTTTGTTCTGTTCGATATTGTTAAAGAGATCCCATTAATTAATACTACAATTATCCATACGGACACGTGACGCAACGGTTAAAAGCGTTGGTTAACGGGAATATATATATATATATATATATATATATATATATATATATATATATATATATATATATATATACAGTAGTATGTTGAGAAGTACCGGATAGGTTGTAAGCTGGAAGGAACAAAAATAATAAATCGAAATGGAACTCACTAATTTTTTTTTCTTAAAATCTTACATACCAGCAAGTGTAGTGTTGGCTGTTTGTGTTGTCCGGATGATTATTAAATAATTTGTTCTGCACCGTTTCACCATTCCTTCAAGACATCCTGAAGAATTCGATCTATCATTTATTGACTATTTCCAAAATTTCCTGTCACTCACTACTTTGTTTAGCTAGCTAATTGATTTGGTTTAACTCTTTTCTGCACTCTTCTACCATTCCTTCTAGACATACAATATAAGATATCGATGATTGCTTTATGCGTCTGCCTACGTTTTTCCGGATTTATTAGAGATCTATGTTAAAAATCCAGTCGATTAAGCACGTTTTGAAAGTTTTACAATTTTCTTGGTGCAATTTTAGATTAAACTTTGATTCTTGGTATCCTCTGATCTAAAATATAAGAAGTGTAGAGAGTTGAGCTATTTAATAAATGTAATCTCATTGGCGGTGTGTCAAAATAAAATTAATTCATATATATATATATATATATATATATATATATATATATATATATATATATATATATATATATATATATATGATAAAAAATACTCCCAATTAAACTCTATTGCCCTGATGTTTGCTTTTAAATTGGTGTCTACACCCTGTGCTGATGAAGGAACTTATATTAATAAAGATATATCGTTTCAAAAACGATCGTACACAAACAGTTGTTATGTTGAATTCTTGATCGTGTAATAAAGTTTACACTAAATCTTATGTAATATATATATATATATATATATATATATATATATATATATATATATATATATATATATATGCGACACTGGCATGTCGATGTTATCGATCAACAGCTATTATAAACTGAGATCTCATCATTTGGGTCTTTCCAAATATAATCTAAGGTTAAGATCGGATTCTAACTCTGCCTGGTGAGATCTCAGTTTATAATAGCTATTGATCGATAAAATCGACATGCCAGTGTAGCAGATTTTGTACATGTCTTGGTAAATAAAAATAATCATATATAAAAGCTCTATTTGATATTGAGCACTTTTTATAAACCCGGTTGA
>OY744519.1:148311253-148341253 GCA_963556195.1 Sepiola atlantica
AATAATAAAGGACAGCTTGCTGAAATGTGAGGCAAAGTAAAAAAAAACAACTCCATAACTGGCAATGAATGTTTAATCATTAAATCTTTTTTTTTTCAATAAAATTGAAATAAAATGTTAAAATGTTAAAATGTATTCTTGTATGTGCTTTCCACTTAATTTCCCATTGGCCAATCAGAACACACTGTGAGGTGGGAGGGGGGGGTCGATCTTCACAGAAATAGATGTTCGTTTCTCTCGTCGAGACGTAAGCAACTGCTCAATAAAATGTGACTTCTCTCGGGGTCGTAGAGATGTTCTTTTCGTCTCTTTTTCTCATCGTGGCTGAAATAATAACAGCCATTAAAAAGAACAGCTAAAAAACTCCATTATTTTCTCTGGGATTTCATTGACTTCTTACAGTAATTTGCACCAATTACACCTCTTTCCTCGTCTAGACCATCCATGACCCGTTGGGTAAGTATTTGTTATATATGTTAGTAAATATTTTTGAAAACATTTTAGAATTTCCAAATATGAAATTATTGTGATGTCATAATATATCCTCGCTCTCCTTTTTCCTTCTCTTTCCTCTCTTCTCCCCTTCTGTCTTTTCTCTCATCTTTCTCTCTCTGTTTATTATTTACATTATTCTATTCCTCTCACCTCTTCTCTAATCATTCGCCTTTTTTACGCCATTCGCCCTTCCTTCCTCCCATCATCTAAAACTTTCATGTACAAAAAAATACAAATAAACACTGCATTTTGGGGATGTTACAGTTAATCTGTATGTCGCATAGCGTGGGTGATTTCGTTTACCTGTCGTCTTCTTCATGACAGAAACAGCTGCTCTCTCGTTGACACATAGTAGTTTGCTCATTGGGTAGTGATGTTTTGTTGTCGAAGATGGTCGTAGTCATGGTGGAGCATTCACACAGATGTTTTTATTTTCTTCTTTCTTCTCTGGAATAATAGAAACCATTAAAAAGTACAGCAAAAAAAAACTCCATTATTTTCTATGGGATTTCATTGACTTCTTACAGCAATTTTCAGCAAGCATATTAAGATAAACTGCATCTTCCTTTTCCAACCTCCGTAGGGGAAGGAACACTCGAAAACTCATTGGGTCATTTCGGTGTCATCAACTCTTTAGTTTTGCTGCCACGCACTTCTTCTCATGAGGTCATATCCTGCCATATAGTTCTAATTCTAAACTGTTCATTTCTAAATGGAATTTTCCACTCTTTGCTTTCCTTGTGTGGAAAATACCGTTCTCAACATCATCTTCACACATCTAAATATTGTTACATATATAATAAACGCTATAATTCTTTGTGGCATACTTATTTGATGGTTACAAAGGGAGATTTCAACGAGACATAAGTAACAAAGAATAAAATACACACACACACACACACACACACACACACACACATATATATATATATATATATATATATATATATATATATATATATATATATATATATATATATATATAACTGATGTCTCGTTGTAGTAGATGGTCGTAGTAGTGATGTAGCATCTATACAGATTTTTATCTTTTCTTCTTTCTTCTCTTTGTGTCTGGAATAATAGAAACAATAAAAAAGAACAGCAATGACTCCATTATTTTTCTTTGGGATTTTCTTTACTTATTACAGTAATTTACGGCGAGTACATCCAGATGAAAAACCGCGTCCCATCACTTTTACGCCTAACTAATAGGAGACAACTTATCTGCTATGCACTTCCTCCCATTACGCAACTTCTTGTACACATAGCTCTAACTTGACTTCTAATGGAAAATTCCATCGTCTTGATTAAACTAACCTTACGTGGAATTTTCCTTTTTAAACTTTATGTTAAACATATCTAATCTTACTACATGATAACAATGCTTGGATCGTTCTAAGTAATAAAAGCAATTAAAAGTAACACCAAATAACGTCATTATTTGCTCTGGCATCTGATTTACTTTCTTACAATAATCTGTGCAATAATTTACATCTAGAAGATGAACTGCATCTTATCTTTCCAACCCCCGTAGGACAGGGGACGCCTCGAAAACAACAATTGGCACCAAACTCCACGGGTGCAGGAGATATTTTGCTTTTCTGTCACGTATTTTCTCCCGTACACATCAGCATAACGTCGAACTTGACTTGGACATTTTCATCTTCTTGCTTAAACTAACCGTACCTGGAATTTACCATTTCGAACCTGTTTTTGACACAATTACAAACGTCTAATCTTGCTATAGTGACATGCCGTCAAATGTGTCTCTATTTAATCGTACTCATATATAAGAGAGATTAAAATTATCGGTAAATGATTAGTTCGAAAGTGTAAACATTACGCTAACAAAAATTTTTATTTGAATTTTTTTAACTTAAAATATTTCTCAGGGTTGGGGAGAGTGAAAAATTAGTTGGAAGAGGGGGGGCTGGAGAGATTGAGGGGTCTGGGAAAATTTTAGGGGTCAGGCCAAATTTTTTAGGGGTCGGGCCAAATTTTTTTTTTCTATTTTGAACTTAAAATATTTCTCATGGTTGTGGGAGAGTGAAAAAATGTTGGGGGCTGCAAGGATTAGGGGGTCGGGGAAAATTTTAGGGGTCAGGCCAAATGTTTTAGGGGTCGGGCCAAATTTTTTTTTTAATTTTTTGAACTTAAAATATTTCTCAGGGTTGTGGGAGAGTGAAAAAAAAGTTGGGGGGGGGGCTGGAGAGATTAAGGGGTCGGGGAAAATTTTAGTGATCATGCCGAACCTTTTTAGGGGTCAGGACAAATTTTTTTGTTTATTTTTGTTTTGAATTCAAAATATTTCTCAGGGTTGGGGTAGAGTGAAAAATTAGTTCGGAGGGGGGCTGGAGAGATTGAGAGGTCGGAGGAAATTTAAGGGGTCAAGCCGAACTTTTTAGGGGTCAGGCCAATTTTTTTTGTTTTTTTTTGTTTTGAACTCAAAATATTTCTCAAGGTTGGAGGAGAGTGAAAAATTAGTTTGTAGGGGGGTCTGAAGAGATTGAGGGGTTGGGGAAAATTTTAGGGGTCAGGCCGAACTTTTTAGGGGTCAGGCCAAATTTTTTTGTTTTTTTTGTTTTGAACTCAAAATATTTCTCAGGGTTGGGGGAGAGTGAAAAAATAGTTGGGATGGGGGGATGGAGAGATTGAGGGGTCTGGGAAAATTTTAGGGGTCGGGCCAAACTTTTTAGGAGTCAGGCCAAATTCTTTCTTCTTTTTTTTTAACTTAAAATATTTCTCAGGGTTGGGGGAGAGTGAAAAACAAGTTAAGGGGGGGCTGGAAAGATTGAGGGGTCGGGGAAAATTTTAGTGGTCCAGCCGAACTTTTAAGGGGTCGGGCCAAATTTTTTTTTTTTGAACTAAAAATATTTCTCATTGTTTGGTGGGAGTGAAAAAAAAGATGGGAGGGGGGATTGCTGGAAAGATTGAGGGGTCGGGGAAAACTTTAGGGGTAGGGCCAAACTTTTTAGGGGTCGGGTCAAATTTTTTCGTTTTTTTTTTTAACTTAAAATATTTCGCAGGGTTGGGGGGAGTGAAAAACAAGTTGGGGTGGGGGTAGAGATGGAGGGGTCGGGGAAAATTTTAGGGGTCGGGCCAAACTTTTTAGGGGTCTGGCCCAATTTTTTAATTTTTTTTTAACTTAAAATATTTCTCAGGGTTGGGGGAGAGTGAAGAACAAGTTGGGGGGTTGGGGAAAATCTTAGGGGTCGGGCCGAACTTAAAAAAAAGAGTCGGGCCCAATTTTTTTCTTTTTTTTTTGAACTTAAATATTTCTTAGAGTTTGGGGGAGTGAAAAAAAGGGAAAAAAGGGGGGGATGGCTGGAGAGATTGAGGGGTCGGGGAAAAAGTGCATTTATATTTAAAATTCACAGAGTAAGGTGATGGGAGTATTCCCGAATTTATAATATATAGTGTGTTTCTTAACAGTCAATCAAGGTAATAGATCTAGCTATAAAACAAGATTTTAATTGTCTATTATATACAACAGGGAATATGTCCACAATTACTACTACTATTCTAGAAGAGAGGGGCCAGATATAGCGAAGAGAAAGATACTAATTAATGGTTTTGTCTTTTTATTTTAAAAAGATTAACTGGCTTTGCAAACTTACTGATTCAAACAATCTCACTAGATCTCAACGGGTGGCACAACGGGTCACATTTTCTAGTATAATTATACGTAGATAAAGGAACTGTCTGTACATTCGTTTGTACCTATGCTATCACCTTTCTAACCCCATTGGAAAAGGACACCATCCAATCAGTAAAGTAATTGTTATTTGCACTTCTTATGCTTCTTCCTCCTTTTCTACTACTACTACTACTACTACTACTACTACTACTACTACTACTACTACTACTACTACTAATAATAATCCTTAATGGCAGACCAGGAACACTCCACTCGCACTAAGTCCATACAACATTACATTGACAAACATGCAGAATCACCGATGTGCAGATTGTGTACTGAAAGGGAAGAAACCTTGGCGCATATTGTATCTGAATACACTACATAAATTTTAAAAATGGAGACACGATAAAGTCGCTCAGGTACTACACTGGAATATATGCAAACTTTATGAATTGGACCACAATTGAAGTGGTATGAGGATAAGCGAGAAGTGGCACAGGAGAACGACAATGTCCAACTTCTTTGGTACATGCGCATACAGACTGATAAGGTTCTTGCACATTTAAGACCGAACTTAATCTTTCTAAACAAAACCAAGAGAACTTGCTTAATCATTGATATAGCCTGCCCCTTAGGTACCAGAGTGCAGGAGAAAGAACACGAAAAAATCAATAAATACCAAGATATAAAATGTCAATTAGTTAGACTATGGAAATGTAAAGAAGTAAAGGTGATTCCCGTTGTAATTTGAACGCTTGGAACCATTACGAAAATCCACCATAAATGGCTTAATATGACGAGACAATTTCTTTTCCAAAAAAAAAAACGGCGAAAGTGTTAAGGTACAGCTTGAATGTTTAACGTCAAAAATGATGTTCAAAAAGGAAAATTCCAACTAAAAACATCCAAAAGTTGAGACTACTATGAAATAATAATAATAATAATAATAATAATAATAATAATAATAATAATAACAACAACAACAACAACAAAAACAATTGTTAAGCAGCTGGTGTCGCTGGCTGCCCAAGATTTAGACTCAACAGGAATTGTTCAAAATCGAATAAGACGTCGTCATCTACTTGAAAGTAACATTCGTTTTATTTATTGAACAGATTTAGCTGATAAGTTTTTTTACGGCGGGAAATAGATTATTATTTTTATTATTATTCTTAGATCGTTACAATAAATAAATTACAACGTTAAAACCTTGATTTTATTTATTAAAAAAAAGACATTTAATTGACAAGTTATTTTTGCATCTATAGAGAGAAATATATAGAGTAAAAGGATGTTTTATGATATCACAATGTATTCTGATTTTGTGAAATCTATAGTATATATTTATTCCTTTTTTACATAATTTATATTTATACATATTCGTCCTTATATTTCGGGGATAATATCCCCTTTTCAAGGAAGAAGCATAGAATTACTTGGTTGTTGTTTTTTTCAAATAAGCCGCAGGTTGTAGTAACCGAAGGTCGTTGTAACGGTTGGACTTACATCAATCACAAGTTGACTGTAGCATTGCAAATTGTTAATGGCATCACAATGTATTCTGACTTTGTAGGAAAGTAGGCCTCCAAGAACTGCATAGGACCATACCTCAGACCGACAAAGAACAAGCCATCATAAACAAATGTCTAGACTCGGTCGTTCTCATTTTGGTATGAACTAACCCAGAAGGATTTTCCTTTCTTTTATACTACTACTACTACTACTACTACTACTACTACTTTGCCACTTCTGCTTGATTTCTTTCTACTTCTTCTTTATCTTCTTTCCATTTTCTTCAGCATTTGTTGCTTCCTCTGTGTAAAAATAACAACCGTATATTTCAGCTTCATCGCAACATTTCATTTTTACATGAATTTTCAAGTAAATGAAAAATAGATGAAAGTAAATGAAAAATAAATGAAAGTAAATGAAAAATAAATGAAAGTAAATGAAAAATAAATGAAAGTAAATGAGTAACAAATAAAAATAAAAGAGAATGAAATTGACGCAAATTAATGAAAGGAAAGAAAAATAATTAAACGCAAAAGAATTACGAATGAATGAAAAAATTGAAAGAATGAATAAAAGTATAAAATTATTAAGAAAGGACAAACGAACGAAGGGGGAAAAATTAAAAATTATTAAAGAAAACGATCGATAAGAAAATGTCAATAAATTAAAAAAAGAATGGGCACATGTTCGTCTTTAACCACTGCCCGTTTTTCACAACTTTTTACTGACCATTTTTCTTTTCTTTTTTCGGTGTACACTTATCTATCAGGCTGCTAGAGAATTCCGGCGTTTTTTGGAATTTTTTTCAAATATTTTACATTTTAGGAGGGGGGATCAGTTTCCAATGTTAATTCAACGTAGACTGATCCCCCTCTTTTTGACCATCTCAATTTTTTAAAAATCGTTTTCGGTGTACGATTACCTGTCATGTCAATAGAGAATTCCGGGGGTTTTTGAAAGAAATTTTTAAAAATTGTGATTTTAAGACGGGGGATCAGTTTTCAATGTAAATTCAACGTGGACTGATCCCCCTCTTTTTAACCATCTCAAATTTTAAAAATTATTCTTCTGCTTACAATTACCTATCGTGTCACGAGAGAATTCCGGCGTTTTTGGAAAGAAATTTCAAAAAAATAAGATTTTAAGACGGGGGATCAGTCTTGTTCGTCTTTTACCATAGTTCGTTTTTCACAACTTTTTACGTCTTAAAATCTCATTTTTTTAAAATTTCTTTCCAAAAACGCCGGAATTCTCTCGCGACATGATAGGTAATTGTAAGCAGAAGAATAATTTTTAAAATTTGAGATGGTTAAAAAGAGGGGGATCAGTCCACGTTGAATTTACATTGAAAACTGATCCCCCGTCTTAAAATCACAATTTTTTTTTAATTTCTTTCCAAAACCCCCGGAATTCTCTATTGACATGACAGGTAATCGTACACCGAAAAAGATTTTTTTTTAATTGAGATGGTCAAAAAGAGGGGGATCAGTCTACGTTGAATTAACATTGGAAACTGATCCCTCCTCCTAAAATGTAAAATATTTGAAAAAAAATTCCAAAAACGCCGGAATTCTCTAGCAGCCTGATAGATAAATGTACACCGAAAAAAGAAAAGAAAAAATGGTCAGTAAAAAGTTGTGAAAAACGGACAGTGGTTAAAGACGAACATGTGCCAAAGAATGTAACAAATGAATTTAGTTTTAACTAAATTCCTCAAGAAAGAAATGAAAAAAAAGAGCGAACGAATAAATAAACAAATCAAAACGAAGGAAAGGAAAAGCTAAATTATATCACGAATCGTAAAGAAAAAAGCGCATGAATGAAAGAAGAAAAGAATGAATAAACGATTAAAAAGGAAAGAAAGAAAAAGAAAAATTATAGGAAAGGAAAACGATTGAGAATTAAATAAAAAATGAAAGAATCACCAAAGAAAGGAATGAATGAAAAAAGAAACGGAAAAAATAAGAAAAGAAAAATGAACGAATGAGTGAAGAAACAAATAAAAGAAGAAACGAATGAGAAAGAAACGGAACAATGTATTTCTAAAGAAAAGAATCAAAAGAATAAACGAATAAAAAGAAACACTTATTTTTTAAGAAAACAACGAATCGATAAATGAATGAAAAAAAAGAACGAAAGGCGGAAAAATCTAAAGAAATTACAGGAAAAATAGAAAGCCGAACAATTCAAAAAGATAAAAAATGAACGAATTGAAAAAAAAAAGAAATGAAAAAAAGAAAGTAAAAACTTAATTATTCGAAGAAAACGAAGCTAAAGACAAGGAATAATAAATCAAAACATTCTTAAAGACAGATCAAAAAGAAAAGAACGAATTAATGAAATATAAAAAAGAATGGAAAAAAAGAAACAGCGTATTATTTCAAAAAGAACTGAAAAACATAAAAAAAATGAACTAATGAATGAAAGACCGAGATCTTAAAGACAGATTTAATGAATAAATGAAAGAAAGAGCACGAATGAAAAAATAGAGTTGAAGGAAAAAAAAGAATGAAATATAAATGAAACAAAAGAAAGAATCGGACGAAAGTAATACGAACGAATAAATGAATGAATGTAAGAAATAATAAATTAAAAAAAACAAAAAAACATTGAATTCTTTAAAACGAAAAAAAAACAAAAAAAACTAAGAGACGAGAAAATGTCCCGGAAGTGGCTGTTGACGAAAGCAGCGTGGTCACGCGACTGAGGAGCTCACTCTGAGTTCTTGAGGGGCTCGTGTGAGCCGGGAGTTTCGCACGTGCTTAAAGGCGCGAGTGTCGGCGCGGCGGGGTGCCGGCCACGGATTATATGCGCGATCGGGTGTGTCGCATTTTCTCTTATTTACAATTATTTGCCCAACTAAACAAACGGAAAACCGAGAACGAAGAAGAAGCGGGGCGGGACAACCACCCATAGCTAAACGCGTGGACGGAGCGTATATCATATACACGCATACACGCGAAAACACACACAAAAATTATATATATATATATATATATATATATATATATATATATATATATATATATATATATATATATATATATATATATATACAGGGCTTTACGCGCTCCACTACTTTTGGAGCTGCTCCCGCTCCTGCTCCAACACCCAAAATTGGAGTTGGCTTCTCTCACGCTCCCCATTTTCAAAAAGGAGACGCTCCTGCTCTAACTCCTATAAAAAAGGAGCGGCTCTTTTTCAGCGCTCCATAATAAAAATATACCTTCTTTCATAAACGTTCTATTCTGTCAATGAGTGGTCGAAGGATAGGGGTGGACGTCAAAGGATCTCGTCAATATGGGTTGAGATGTCACTTTAAGTGTAAGACCGTAAGATAACATTTGACAAAATATCGCTAATATTTTGAGAGTTATAGGAGAACATGTCGGACGAAGTATAGGATTATACGTAAATGTTCGTTTCCTGAGAACAAGAAAACAATTTTGCCTTTTTAAATACATGGAAATTTTGTAAGAATTTAAAGCCAGTTTAAATGACTTTCTACTCGATAGTTTATAAATTTCTTTCAAGTTTTGCACACACACGACGTAATTGATGTTTTGTCAATTAAAATGGCTGACTTGTTTACGAAGAAATCTAAATGAATTATAATGGATTTAATCTCGTAACTTGATTACGAACCGGCTTGAAATAATAACATTATTTAGACAACGATTTTTTTATATGGGGAGAACGAGGGGGGTGGTTGTTAACTATTCTGTACTTTCACGTAACAATTTAATAAACAGAAGATATCGTAAAAATTGAATTTAACTTGAAAATTTTATGTAAAAAATAATCCAGTCCAAACCTTTAACTTCGTAACGTAATTACGAACCGGATTGAAATAACATTATTTAGAAAGCCATTCTTAACATGGAGTAAGGGGGGCTTTGTTAACTATTCTGTACTTTCACCTAACAATTTAATAAACAAAAGATATCGTAAAAATTTAATTTAACTTGAAAATCTTATCTAAAAAATAGCCCGGTTCGTAAGCTGCACAAGTATCAAAAAAATAATATAAAAAATATTCTTCACTGCGGAGGGGGTAGCCCCGTATTTACAAGTATATCTCCTGTAAAAACGGTTCTAAAATCTATTTTCAATCGATATTTATTCGATAATTGCCGAATTTGCCTACTTGCCCAAAATTGCCGAGTTTTCCGTTGCCGAATTTTCCATTGACGAATTTTCCGTTGCCGAGTTTTCCTTTGACGAGTTTTCCTAAATTGTGTATTATACATACATACTTCTATCCAGTCAAGCAGACTATTTAGTCTAAGAGAAGAAAAACAACATAACGTTCACTAATACACGTAGGAACGGTATGAATCCACATATATCCTCCCAAAAGTTATATGAATTAAATAGTAGGGTAGACTGTACTCTGAAACCTTGATTGGGCAACTTACCTCCCCTATCTAGAGTGCTAATTTTCGGAGTTTTTATTCAACAGAAAGATAGCAGTGCACTTTTTAAAAGGGCCTTAGTAATTATCTCAGGTCAGCTAGTAAACATTTTGAATTCTCTCTCTCGCCCCCTCCCGACCTGCACTCAGATGGTGTCAAAATCGTTCGTACCCCTAACTCAAATGTATTTCAACTTTCTTTAATCTTTCCAAAGAAATAGAACGCTCAAGTCACTGACTGCAATAAAAACTTTAATGTCGCCTTTGATCTGTCTCATCGCTTGATAGCAAGTCGACGGGGTTGGGGAAGGGGGGGACGAATAAAACAATAAAAAAAGATTGTTAAACACATTACAATTAAATCGTCTTCCGCCTGATCCCCCTCCCTCTCTCTACCAGAGATATAATTTAAAAAAATAATTCAGAGTAAACTCTGAGACTTTCTTTACTTTTCCTTTATATTGCTGAATAAAAAAGCCTTCACCGCCGTCATAATATTCGTTTCTTCTAACGATCCTGGCGGTTACTTTGTGGGCTGAAATCAATATTTTGCTTCAATAAATTTAACAACGCTTTTACTGTTTTTAATTCAAAGCCGTTTATTCATTTACTAGCTAATTAGTCGACAATTGAGAAGTTCGTTGGAGAAGAGAGAGAGAGAGAGAGAGGCTACGCTAGTTAATTTCCTAAGTTAGTCACGTAATCACTTGCGAGGGAGGAAGAGGAGGAATATTGTTTGGCCCTAACTTGGCTCTTATTTTGGGATTCGGAATTCCTTCTTTATAATAGCTACATGATTGTCCGTTGTTCTCACGTCGGCTTCCAATCGAAAACTAACTAAATCTCAATTTAGCTTTCTCACAGCGAAAAAACTCTGACGTCACAAAACCTCGTGATCACGCCAGGTGTGACCCAAACTCTTGAATCCAAGGTCACGTCACTGTCTCCGCAAACCGTGGGAAGCACATCGCCCAGCTTTGCACGGAATGACTCCGCTACAAATCGCGTAAGTCAAACTCGATCTCCAATAGATGCGTCCATCCTCATAGCCATTATCCAACATATATATATATATATATATATATATATATATATATATATATATATATATTAAAAATGTGATTTTGTTTGTTTGTTTGTTTTTTCGAAATAACACATAGCTGTTTGAAATTGAAATTGAAATGCGTCAAATGTTTATGAAATGAAATGGATGTTTTTATTTATTTTGTTTTTTGTTACTTACTCAGTTTTTATATGTAAGGTATTTTGGCTAAAGTAGCTAGCCTGGATCTAAATTCAAGTTTTGTTCGGATAAAATAAGTTTTCTGATTAAAGAAGATAAATTGTAGAAGCCATTACGTTGTTTAATTGTGTTAGAGTTTATAATCAGTGATGATTCAAGAAGTCTTCGCCGAGATTTATTTGAAATGAATTTAACGATTCTAGCCTGCCCCAAATTAAAAGTATGATCGTGTTAAAAAATAACAATTCCCTGAACGCACTTTTCACACATGCTAATGCATGGGTCAAAAGTGCGTTCATTATGGAGTAAATTTAAGCACTTTTATCGAGGACATTTGTGTATAAAGATATAAGCTGTGCAGAGTTTTGTTTTGCACATTAATGTTTTTATTTCGTTTATAAAGTCTCTCGAGTTTTTTTAATATGTGAAGAGCTGATGGTGCCCATTAGTGGGGTTAGAATATTGACTATGGCTCGTGCGATCTTATGTGTGGTACTACCGATACCACATATTATGGAGCGCATCGGGATGCCCGGTTTATGCGTTTTATAATGGGGTGGTATTAAATATATATGTCCATTTGTTATCGTTTTTTATAAGTTTTTTTGCAAGATTTGTTAAAAGTTTCGATGCTTTTAAGTCTGTGTTGGTGTATGTATTTTCGTCTGCTAGTAGTGTAGATATTTTAGTCTGATCAGATTGTAGATATAAAACAATTACATAAAAATACATTAAAAATATTTAGTACATATTTCTAGTCCAATGGAGAACGCTGGACTATATACATCAATATCGAAGATTCGATCCTTGTCTAAGTTAGCCAGAAACATGTGTTCATGGATTACTTACATGTACATAAAAATTAATTTAAAAAAATATATTAACGAAAGTATTTAATGCAATGCACTTTTCTGCATCTTAATCACTTAAGAAGTGAAAGAATCGACGATGAACGAATAAATAAAATATACTTCATAAAATAAAATAAATTTATAATATATACATAACTTAAAGAAAATTAAATAAATTAAATGAAAAAAATAATAATATTGACGCCGACACATAAATTTAACAAGGATTTTAGGAGATAATTTTTTTTGTTTTTGATTTTAATTAGATTTCAAATTCATTTACTGACAACGATTTTCATATGCGTGTTTGAACTAGAGTTGAACATACATACATCTGACGAGGGGAAGTGTTCCTGAAATATCATAATGTACGGAGCTTCCATCAGACCGTGCTGATGCAGTGGGGACATAATATGATTTAAATAGATATTAATGAAAAAATAAATATAAATACATATACATATATATATATATATATACATTGTACTAATAAAATAGTTAAAATTACATAACTCGTTCCAACGTTATACGTCTTCATTTGCTTCAGTTTGTGTCTATCCGTTACACCTCTGGATTGCATTGCATTATACGAATCACCTGTATATATATACTTAAACAATGCTTCAAGCGAACTACACGAACCTCTCTTATATATGAAATTGTATATATATATATATATATATATATATATATATATATATATATCCACATATTATATTCGATGTTTAATTTTGTGAATATTCTTTTAAAATCACTAACAAGTAAAAAATAGCAAAGAAAACATTTACAATAATATTAACTGAGACGCAACTGAAATAGCCACAAAAATAGGCATCTAATACAGAGCTTATAATTTGGCGAAGAGAAAGGCATTTGTTACTTTAAAGGACCATAAAGAGAATTTCTCAAACAGGCTAACATACAGACTCATAAACCCAACAAAAAGTGAGAAAGGTATGGCAATAATTAGAAAAAAATAAAAAAATAAAAACTTTGGAGAAATACAAATTCAGTATTGAACTTGTTCCATAAGATACCAGAAGCACACAGATGCAAATTTACACAACATGATATAGTACACTTTTCCCCTCTATCACTAAAGACACACTAGATAAAGCATTAAAATACACAGATATTAATGAACTAGAATAAGAGAGAATACTGCACGTGAGACAACTCTTCCATTATTTGAAGACAAAGCCTAGGTAAAAAAGATCGAACCCCGAAAACGCATTGAATGTGGCTATGGGATCGTACGACTATGCAGACGTCTGTGATTTAATCCACCATTTTTCGGTTTATACAGGGATGACGGCCTGTGCCTTTCACGCGACTACAACGGATTTCTTTTAGAAAAGAATTAACAAAATACCAATCTGAGCAATGTTGATTTCATAGACACCACCCTAGACCTAGTAAATAAAACACACAAACCTTTCCATAAACTAAATGAAACCCTAAAATACATGAGCAAAGGATATTGCCACCCCAGCAGTTTTTTAAAATATGATCACTAACATCAGTAAAAGGATGTATGATCTTTCATCCAATCCTGAGATTTTTTAACAAGCAGCAGCATATTACAACGAAGCAGTCCTCAATAGCTTTGGAAAGTTTTCTTTCAGTCTTTCGCTCAAAGGGAGGGAGAAAAAAAGTCAAGTGTGAAGGTTTAATGATCCCCATTTCGTTTACCCATAACCTCGCGTACACCAGGTCCCACTAACAAATCTCACCTTAACTTGGATGCCTTCTTGCCTGCGGATTAAAACATGAGAGTTACGAATATATAAAATATAAAGGGTTTTATTAAATTAAGTATTTTTAAAAAAATATTTTTGATTATTTTGGAGTTTTCTTTTTCAAAATTTCCCTTTTTTCATTTCCTTTAACTTGTGAGTTTATTATAATGATATTAATATATTTATTATTATTTGTTAATTTATTCTTCATTTAGTTTTTCTTACTTGATTCATAAATCAATATGTTTATAGTCTTATTTTATTCTCTCTCATATGTAATTAATTTAAAATGTTAACTATTATACAATTTTATGCTTAAATACTAAAAATATAATTTATTATAATGATTTATTATATTATTCCTAATTTTCATAGTTAATATAATATAAATAAAAGTACTAAACCAGCTTTGAATTTTATCGAGATTAAGTAACTGTCCCCCTTTAGACCACCATTAAATCTGACTGAATTTGTGTTTTACGTAACACGAGGTTAATTTAAATATATTTTTGTTGGCCCATATAGATCCCCATTTTTTTTATTTCTTCCTTCTTTCCCGTTCGGCGGGGGATTTCTTTATGTGTTTAAATTTTATTTTTAAATCTAGTCTTAATTTTTAAATCTAGATTTATTTCTTCCGGGATCGGAGGTCAACATGACATTGGTATTGTATCGACATATTTTTCAATAAACCAAAGAAAAAAAAAACTGTTTTTTTCTCGCCCATGACTAAAATACTTGTATAATCTGAAGGAAGAATTACCCAATTGGTAAAAATTATAAAAATAAAAAGAAAATCGAAATATCGGGAGTCAATTAACATAACGCGTGGACATATATCTTCCGGGAAGATATGCATAAACAGAGGCGGAAGAGAATTCCGATAAAGATAAGTCCCCTTAGTTAGGATTTGAAACTGACGGTACCGATGTTGTTCTGATCTTCTGTAAAACAAACATTAATATATATATATATATATATATATATATATATATATATATATATATATATATGTGTGTGTGTGTGTGTGTGTGTGTGTGTGTGTGTAGGTGAGAATTCCGAGGCAGGAGCAATGCAATGTTGAAAAACCGGAAGGTGGAATAAACAAAAATAAAAATAAATGACAAGAGACGGTAAATCTCAGATCAATTCATTTATATTTCAAATTTTAAATATAAAGACAGTAAATTGTAAAATGGGCTTACTGTTAAATATTTAAAGGTCCGGAATGGTAGAGACTTTGATCATTTCGAGAGTAACAACCTCTCTTTTTCAAAAAGAAAACAAAAGTTGGACTGGCTGTGTTAGTTGAAAAAAGCCAAGTGGACGCTGCTATTCAAAAATAGGGATATGAGTCCTGTAGAAAATGCAATAGTCGAGATATGTAATAGATTACTAAGACTGATTAATTTAGTTAATCTTAAATAATAATATTTAGATTTAATTTATTTTGTTGTTGTCGTTCTTTTTACTATCATTATTATATTTATTTTTAATTTATTATTTACTTTTTCTTTTATTATATTATTATTATATTATTTTTCTCATTCTATTTTATTTATTTATTTATTTATTTTTATTAAATATTTAACATTTAATATTTATGTTAAGTGTTGCAATAGTAAATATAGGTTCGAATAGTCAGGTAAAAATTAAAGGATTTGCATAAAATGGTTAAAGGGTTAAAAATGTAAAGTAAAATAATGTATGGTCAGATTAAAGGATATAATTATTCTATTTTAAGCCTTCATCTGTTCCATTATACTCAACCTAGAGTGTGGGAGTAAGAGGTTGTTGGAAGAGAAAGGAAGGGAAAATGGTTTATATATAATTAAAATTAACATTTATTATTACATAGTGAACGAATTATTGCATAGTGAATACAACTAATTAAGTGTAAGTATAATATATGGGAATAAAGTCTAAATAGTGTGGGTGACTTATTCTATGAATAGGAATTTGTAGGAGTAGTTTGGAAGAGTATCGACAAGAAATATGAGGAAATAAACGTAGGGAAAGATGGGTGTCAGTTAAGGGGAGGGTGCCTGAATGAAAGGGTAAAAGGAAAAACAAGGCAAGTGAGAGTGTGGAGATCTAGATGGGTTAGGTGGATAGGTGGTTGAGATCATTGAGATCGGGTAGAGACAAAGGAGCAAAGAGTATAAAGCATGGTCCAAGGTTAGTAGAGTTGAAATCATCTAGGAAGAGGAGTGGGTTTAAAGAATGAAGGGGGAACAAAGCTCGGATCTGCTATTTAAAGAGGGTCTATGTTTAGAGATAAGAATAGCTTCCGATATTCTTAGATTACCGATGTTTCTAACTGAGACAAGGATTCGGACATCGATAATGCGTTGTGTGTTGCCACATGATAAGATGTGTTTATAGAAAGAAGAAATATATATATATATATATATATATATATATATATATATATATATATATATATATATACCCACACATGATATATATATATACACACACACATGATTCCCGAAAAAGGATGAGACACATTTGTATGTTGATAAGAATTAAAAAATATTTATAATAATATTGTTTATAGCCCCCTTAATACTAGAACGAGAGAATTATGATTAGGCTGTCGAATTTTATGCGTAATGTGAAGTTCAGCCCAACCGGGTTGTTGAACACTGTTTATGACGCCTGCAAAGTCATAACTTATATATATATATATATATATATATATATATATATATATATATATATATATATATATATAAATTATTCTCAAATTATATTCCAAATAAAGAGTACACAGAATGGTATCTAAATTGTATACAGCTGTTCCAGGCGATATTTATTGACAATTATGTATTATATTGGTATGGATGTTTAATCTGTAGATCCATTTTATTTCGTTCTTTCCGGTGCTGTGTGGAATGGAAACCTGTCTGTAGTAATATGCATTTTATGTTGTCTGTTGTGTGTTTTTGAGTTGTAATGTCTTTCTACTGGTGAGTAGGGGTTGTTGTACCTGATCGCATTCTTGTGATTATTAAATCTTACGCAGGAAAGAGTGCCTGTCTCCCCGATGTAACCACCCTCACTGCAATATGTGCAGCGCAAGTAATAGATAACACAGCGTAAAAGGAACAGAAGTCTTCGGCTAAAACCATCTAATTGCTCATACATATCTTATGGAGGCCCATAATATCTTTTTTACACGACGCTGGCAGTTATAATTCACACACAAAAATGTAAACTTTACGATTTTGATCATCCATACTTCTCGAACATTACTCAAACAATCGCAAATCCTCAGAATTTTTTTCCAGAAATATTATTATTATTACTGTTCTTTCCTATGCTTTACAATTATCGAAAACAACGCTATTTGCGGGATTTTAATTCTACTCGATACGTCTTTCACTGAGCATATCATTTCTCTCCTTTTTTTTCTTTTCTATTCATTTAAACTTTTAGCATTTATAAACATCCGCTTTCTACGTCTGGGACCCCCTCTCCATCTATTTTTTTTTATTTACTTATAATAAAGAACGGTTCATTTAATTTGTTTGTTTTTATTTATTCATTTCTATTTTTCAAAATATGCTTAACTTTAAATTGTAGTATCTGTTACTTAATACTTTTTCTTCTCGGTCAATGAAGGAGAAATCTTTTAAGACTGCGGCAATGTCTTCGTCTGCATAACTATTTGTCGATTTTAAAATTCATTTCTTTATGGTTTATTTTTATTTTTTACTAAGTGTTATGATACTACACTTATTATTTTCACTCCTGGGTTAGTGAAAAAGAAATCCTTCTAGACTGCGGCAATTTTAACTTTTTCACCCAGGATTTGATAGCCCCCTAGTCTCCTTCTTTACTTCTTTATTTACTTACTACAATTCACAAAACGGTTAATTCAATTCGTTTTTTTTTACTTATTTATTTTTTCGTTTAAATATATACTTCAAATTACAGTGTAGGATCTGTTACTTAATCTCTTTTCTTCCCAGTCAGTGAAGGACACATCTTTCTAGACTGCGGCAATTCTTATTTGGAATGAAACGCAGACGCTTCTGAGTAGTTTAATTTCCATAAATATATTTTTTATACCTTACTACTCAGCTCTACTCACGTATTATTAATATTGTATTTACTGTTGCTTTTTTACATTCGATGTTAAACATTTATTAATCAATGGGCAATTGTTTTTCAATCTTGCAATTACATAAATTGGTATTATTATCACTACAATCACTGGCATTATTATATTTTATTATATCCTCTTTACGTAGACGATAATTCCGACCGCATGTCACGTTCTTTAGTATAAAAGCCTAAATCTAGTAAATGGACAGCTACACACAGCCCGACCTCATATCTATTACCGAAACTATACTATTAGTTCTATTAATTGTACGAGTGTACTATCTTTCAATGCTCAATTGACGGTGGAGTGTAGTATTTATTCTGTTGTCATGATACCATTCTTCCGTGCATTACCTCCTCATTTTTGCGGGAGTAGTGTTGATCTGTTCTGTTTTCATGAGACCACCCCCTAAGCATTACCTACTTCTTTTGGGGGTAGTCTTGTATATGTTCGTTCGTCATGATACCATCCGTTCAGGCTAGTAAACATATGCGACTGGAGGGGGCATGCTTGTTATTATAATAATAATAATAATAATAATAATAATAATAATAATAATAATAATAATAATAATAATAATAATAATAATAATAATGATGATGATGATGATGATGATGATGATGATGATGATGATGATGATGATAATAATAATAATAATAATAATAATAATAATAATAATAATAATAATTAATAAAATTAAGTTTTAATTAATGAAGAATTCGTAGAAGCGGAAATCGACTCTATCACATCCCATAAT
The DNA here is from genome assembly GCA_963556195.1 of Sepiola atlantica. Lineage (NCBI taxonomy): Eukaryota > Metazoa > Mollusca > Cephalopoda > Sepiida > Sepiolidae > Sepiola > Sepiola atlantica. The sequence continues at coordinate 148,330,019 of OY744519.1, forward strand.
GCAATACGAGCACTTAATCACACGTGAAACCCAAAAGATACGTAGACGTATATTTTTAATTCTTCTCTTTTTTTTCTACGTGCATTTTGCTTAACAAAAAAAAAACAGTGGTTTTAATATGTGCGTATCACTTTTAGAAGAAATTTGATGTCCAAACTTTTGGATAAAAATGGGCCCTTAATTAACAAAATTAAGTTTTAATTAATAAAGAATTCGTAGAAGCGGAAATCGAACCCCCCATCCCCTAGCACTACAATCAAGAATACAAGCAGAAAAGTGGAGGGAAACCTATCGTCTCCCTGCATCTGCTATTATGGAGTAGCCAAGAAAACTTATACTTTGTCCTTGTATAACATATATATATATATATATATATATATATATATATACAAATTTTTTTGTTTTTTTTGTTTGTGTGGGTGCACAATATCACTCATTAAAATGAATGAGACAATCACTATCCCTGTCACAGGACCACAGGCAGAATAAGACTGGGCCTGGTGTGGCCACACACACCAAAAATATGAATAATGCACAATAATATCAATACAAGCCGTGGAACCCAGGAGAAAGACCTGAGTGTCATGATGGGCAGGTGCTCCCTCGTTAGCCAACATGGGGGACCCGGTCCGCATCCTGCGAATGTTGGCCCTTCTCATTTCAGAAACAAGACAACGGACAAGAGCCAGGTAAGTAACCTCTCTGATTCCAGGTATGACAAGGACACAGACCAAAGACAGGAAAACCAGAACGAAAACAGAAAACTTAAAAGATATAGAAAGAAATGGACCACGAAAGAGAACAGACTGGTGATGGAGTGCTATTATAAAAGCCGCTACCCTACAGAAAGAGGCTACCGAAAACGAATGAAACATACAACGGAACAAAGGATAGCAGATCAAGCAAGACAGATCCTCAAGCGAGGATGGTTCTCGGAGATGGAACTGACGGAAATCAGACAGAAGGTGAATGGCGAAACGGAGCAAGAAACACCACCGAACGAGAAACCACAGGAAGAGGACGGGCAAAACATACATACTGAAACTGAAGAGAGTGAAGACTACGGGATCACAGAACCAGATGAGATAGAAGACTGCGGAACCACAGAACCTGCTGAGATAGAACTCAACGAAAAAGAAGCAAGTTATGTGGAGAACATTAGACGATACATGTTAGAAAACAAAACAAAACTCCCATCTCTCAGGAATGAAGTAGCGAAGAAGTTAAAAGCAGAAACAGAAAGAGTAAACAGACTCCTCACACACATCCCAACAGAAACTATTACGGACCTAAACAACCTGATATATGCAGGGGCAAAATCGGTAAGTATGAAACTAAGAAACGAAGAGAATGGACAAAAGAGAGGACCGACAAAACCTGGATGGGAAATCAGACTGGAAACCCAGATCACCAAACTTCGGAAAGAAGCTAAAACCGTGAACAGAAAGAAGGAGGACATGAAACGATTAAGAAGCAAAAATCAGAAACGCAAGGAAAAACTAAATGGGAAACATGAAGAAATAAAACAAAAGATAGCAGCAATAGAAGGAAGACTGAGACGATACAGGTACAAATCAGAACAGAGCAAACAGAACAGGACGTTTAAAAACAATGAAAGCCAGTTTTACAAAAACGTAAATGGAGAAAAAACAACAACAGAGCAACCGAACCCAACAGAAACTAAACAATTCTGGAGCAAGATATGGGAAGAACCAAAAAAGCACAACAAGAATGCCCAATGGTTGAAAAACATGAAAGATGAACTGCAGGAAATCGAACAAGGAACCGAAACAGAAATCAACAAAGAAACGACCAAGAAAACCTTAAGAAAAATGGCAAACTGGAGAGCACCAGGCCGCGATGGAATACATGCATACTGGTTTAAAAGATTCAAAACCCTGCATGAAAGACTAGCGCAGAAACTGAGTGGATGTATCCGCAAAACAGACGTACCAGAATGGATGACGGAAGGAAGAACAACATTAATACAAAAAGACCCCAAAAAGGGAACGACCCCCAGCAACTACAGACCGATAACATGTCTACCAATAATGTGGAAAATTCTCACAGCACAACTGAGAGAACAAATCTACCAATCCCTGGACAAACGTGGACTGCTCCCCGAGGAACAAAAAGGATGCCGGAAAGGACAAAGAGGGGCATATGATCTACTATACATTGATCAAAAGACCCTGAAGGAGGTGAAGAGCAGACAAAAGAACATAACGATGGCATGGATTGACTACAAGAAAGCATACGACAGAATCCCCCAAACGTGGATAATTGAATGCTTAATACTATACAAGATACCAGACAGGATTATTAATCTCATCCAGAAAGCGATGGAAACATGGAGACTAAAACTGACAGCCGGAGGACAACACCTGTCTGAGATAAAAATACAGAGAGGCATTTTTCAAGGAGACTCGCTATCACCACTATTGTTTATAATAGCCATGATGCCACTCAACTACATACTCAGAAAGTGTGATGCCGGATACAGGTTTACGGATACAGAACAAAGCATAAACCACCTGTTGTACATGGATGACCTTAAACTGTTTGCAAAAAACAAAAAAGAACTGGAAAAGCTGATAAATACAACCAGGATATTCAGCCAGGATATCCAAATGGAGTTTGGAATAGAAAAATGTGCACTGCTAGAGATTAAAAGAGGAAAACTGGAGACGACAGAAGGTATAGAACTCCCCAACTAAGAGGAGATTAGGGCGCTAGAAGAACAAGATAGTTATAAATACCTGGGAGTTCTGGAAGCAGACACAATCAAATATACAGAAATGAAAGAGAAGATTGGAAAAGAATATCTACGAAGAACAAGGAAACTCTTAGAAACTAAACTATATAGCAGAAACCTAGTAAAAGGGATAAACACATGGGCTGTATCACTAATAAGATACTCTGGACCATTCATAGGCTGGACCAAAGAAGAATTCAGGCACCTTGACCAGAGGACTAGAAAACTAATGACTATGCACAATGCATTGCACCCAAAAGACGATACGGACAGCCTCTACATGAAAAGAAATGAAGGAGGTAGAGGACTGGTAAGTATAGAAGACTGTGCGCAAGACACCAAAAATGATCTGGAGAAATATGTAACCCAGTACACGGAAAGACTGATCACCACAGCAAGAGACACCAGCCCAACAAACAACTCCGGAAGCACTGAACCAAGAAACAAAAAGACAAGAAAGGAAAAGTGTGAAGAAAAACAACTACATGGACGCTTTATAAGATTCACAAGCGATGAAGCCAATGAAAACAGCTGGGCATGGCTAAGAAAAGGACACCTGGACAGAGAAACGGAACCTCTGCTGACGGTCGCACAGAACAATGCGATTAGGACAAACTTTATTAAAGCAAAGATAGATAAAACCCAGGAAAACAGCAAATGTCGATTATGTGGACAAAGAGACGAAACGATAAATCATATAATAAGTGAATGCAGCAAGCTAGCCCAAAAGGAATACAAGAACAGACATGACAGCGTGGGGAAAGAAGTACACCGGGAAATGTGCAAACTGAATTTCGAATATGCAAAAAAACAGTACAGACACAAACCAGAAACTGTACTAGAAAACGAAAAACACAAAATCATATGGGATATGAATGTACAAACAGACAAACCCATAACAGCAAGGAGACCGGATATGATAATAATCAACAAGAAAGAAAAATCCTGCAAAATCGTAGACTTTGCCGTTCCAGCAGACCACAGAGTGAAGATCAAAGAGACGGAAAAAAGAAGCAAATATACTGAACTGAAAAGAATATGGAACATGAAGAAAGTCAGTATAACACCAATAATCATAGGAGCACTAGGAACAGTCCCCAAAAACATGGAGAAAAGACTAGGAGGAATAGGAATCAAAGGGATGACTGAGACCATACAAAGGACAGTAATGATCAAAACAGCTACAATCCTGAGAAATGTCTCTTGGACTTAAAAAATGGGCATTTATCTTCACATGTTCAATGTGTTGTTCAACGGTCTCGCTCTTGATCAATATATTTGGTTTAAATATTGGGATAGCATTTTCCATTACCTTCAATTTTACTTTCGTTTTTGTGCATCTGCTCAAACCTTGTGAAAATATCTCTGGGAAATCTTTTTTCAGAGTCTTCTTAAGTTTTTCACTTTTACTATTTGTGTTTGGGGAGGAGGCCTTTACCGAGTTGCCGAATGAGTTTATCGGTATATCCCACAAGTCAAATAAAGCCATCCAGTTGGTACCGAATAAATTAGAAGTAGTTTTCAGCACATAGAATTTCACTTTACCTCCAAAAGAAATGTTGCACATAAATTCTCCTATGAAATTCAGCTTTCTGCCAATTACTCCTTTTGCGACCTTTTCGCTGCAAACCAATGTTGGTTTACCAATTTTTTCCAGAAGTCTTCACTGATTATAGACAAGTCGCTACCAGTGTCTATCTGAAAACGAATATTTTTGTTGTTCATTTTTATATCAACAAATTTTCTTTCATGATGACCGCCGCCATTTTCCCTGGAAATTACAGCATTTACAAAACTCTTAGTGCTCGACTTTTTTCTCTACAGATATGCATTACGTACCTTAACCTTCCACGAAAATAACAAATTTTGTTTTTAAAGGGACACCTGCCTTTTATATGAAATCCTAAACACGAAGGACATGTGTTTGGTTTCCGCTTCTGTGTGTTTTCCCATGTTTTTGGTTTCCACATTTGTGTGCTTTCTGCGGAGCGACGAATAGGTTTCAAATGTTTATTTTTTTACCGTCTCTTCTGGCCTATCGGACCTGAGCCACGTCTTTTTCTTCAATCTTCGCCGAATCGTGTCGCATGCTTACGATTCTATTACATTCATAAATAATCGCTTGCAACGTTAAATTAGGGTCATGCTTCAACTTCTCGCCATTATCTCGGAAGTCTTGCACAAAAATTAGACATCGGAATCTGTTTGCAGTCAATTCTTCAAGTGTAAACTGCTGACATTCTCTATTTACGATTCCGGCATAGCTAAAAAAAAATCCTCGGCTCTTTTTGTTAGGTTTAAACATTTCCAATATAGGTTGAAAAGGGGCGACTTTTCGCTAAAAACATTTGTCAGGATTTGCACAGTTTCATCAAATGAAATTTCGCCCGATACTCTTGGTAGAATATAGTTGCAGTACCTATCATGGCATGCTGGGTTCAATTTTTGAAGAAGTAGGCAAACCTTTTTTTTCTTGCGACCATTCTGAACATTCTTCCTTGAAAATGTTGGCAACCCTCCGAAAGTAGGCAGAAAAAATAGAACCATTATCTGGATTATACGTGAATTGAATCCACCTTGCTTTGGTTCGTGTGTTCGCTGGAAAATAAATTCCAACATTTTTTCAAACCTTTTGTCATTTCTTTGCTAGTGTTCCATTTGTATTTTTAAAAGTTGGACCATAGTTTATTTAAAATCCATCCATTTTTAAAATACGCTGTAGCCTTTTTTAAAAGTAAGAAATAATATACAATGAAAACAAAAATATCTTTTCTTCTAAAATCCTTTTAAAAAGTCACTGTCAAATTGTAAAAAAAAGTTGATTGGCAATTTCCTTTAGAAGGGGAAAAGTTGTTCATACATGAAGAGTGTTTACTTGTGTTTTTGTAATATTACCATCGAGAGGTTTAAATCCAGTGTTCGGAATTTTTAAAATTCTTTTACGTGAGTAATTGAAGATCGTTAATTTGTTATGTGTTAACAAACTGGACTTTAAATCGTAATCTCTTGTCGTCAATGTGTTATATCGTAAGAATAACAATAAGTAAATAATAAACCCAAGACAGGAATTGAAAGGAATAGGAATTGTATTAAGAATACTTAGTTACAATAAGTTGTTTGCCATTACAGGCTCTAGGCAGATGGGCTAAGCGGTTCGCTAAGTGGTTCTCTTTATTTATCTTATAAATTTACATGGATATATAAAAGTGTAAGATGTGGCACAAGGCCAAAATGGGTATGAGGGAATGGGGATCGGGGGTCGTCCACTTATGTATACCCTAAAACTTGTTCCAATCACCACATTACCACATTCACTCTATGGACTAAGCTACTTAAAATAATCCCCATGTGGTTTGATGATTTTTGTTTACAAAATATATATAATGTTTCTTATGATGAACGGGAGTGGGAAAACAAAGAAGCTTTAAAAATCCCCGAAAAATAAATAAAAGGGATAGAAAGGAATAGAAAAATAAAGAACAAAATAAAATGCTAGTTATAGTACGTTAGTAGGACCCACCCAACCTATCTAAGGTATGAACTGTTCGCTGTCTTTTAGAACGACCGAAAGCAAGAGAATCAGTCCCTAAGTGGGAGTGGGCGTTGCGTAAGGGACAAAAGAAATACAGGGTAGGGTTTTTAGGGATGTGCGATGTCCTACAAGATAAATACAATTAGGGCGGGTCAGGGATAAAGTAAATCGGGGGAACGGGCATCCTGGAGGAGTGGTGACACCTAAAATAAAGACAGGGGTACAGGACTCATTTGTAATACTAGTTAGAGGAATTGATCCAACACTTGGATATTCAAGAAATTGTCAATAAAAGAAGACCTAAGGTTGGCGTGTACCATGCTTAGGCAGAGAACACGAACTCAAATCTATTTCGTACAAACACGCATAAACTAGCGGTGTGTATCCACCTACGTTTAAACAGTGAGGCAAGCAACCTCCTTCTATCACATTTAATTTTGATTTTAAGCTGATACTTAAAATACGAGATCAAATCGTAATGAGAAGGCGGCGCCCCCCAACTCGCTATTTCTAAGCGTGAAGTATACTACGAGTCTAGCTACGGCTAAAATCGCCGGAAACACCATTTGTTTCTCACTGGGCCACAAGGGATCCATGTTGAAGACTACGAACGTTAAATCAAGGCACGTCACCCGCTCGGGAACGATGCGAGCCGTCACCTCGTTGACATACGTCCAGTATTCACGAAGCTTAGAGCAGTTGAAGACGGCGTGCTCAGCCGTTTCAATTTTATCTTCCTTGCAACGTGAACAAAAAAGGGGTTCATGATCAATAGTGAAGCGTATGTCATTAAGGGGTACCACATTTCGGACCAATCGCCAGGTTAGAGAAAACTAAGTATTGTTAAGATGACTCCCGCCTGGCGCCCAAATCCATTAAGAGCGAACCTCCTCTTCCTCCGATAATCCAAGTGGATCCAAAACGGTCCCTACCACTAATTTCGCAGGGCCCCACGCAGACTCATGTCAAAATTCTACTCAGGAATGTTACTCAAGTCGGGCATTCCAAAGACCTCAGCATCAGGAAATTGAGTACAGGCCTATCTACAGACTAGCGCCTTCTTGTTCTTCGACAAAAGTGAGAAAAGCATACGCGTCAAAGCCGCCAAGCAGTCCGCATGCAGAGGTAGTACAGCCAATCGGTAAAAGATAAGAGGAAAGACGTACATGGCGCACGCCTCAGCTCGACATTTAATTGAAAGCTCCCTTCGAAGCAAAATCCTTACAGGCGCTTCGACCGTAGACTGTAATTCCGACCAATTCTTTTCAAGCTAGAGACCCGGTCCAAACCACACGCCAAGGATCATAACCGGGCCATCTGACCAGTTAAAAAGGCCCGACAGCGCAGCCACGCTACTCCAGGCGGCCAACTTTAGGCCATTGGATTTGCTACGATTGACCACGACTCCTATACCAATTTCATACATTTTGAGTGCCTTAGTTACCGTGGAAGTGTCTCGACGGATCGAAACGAACACGGTAACATCATCGGCATACGCGGAAACCCTGGCTCGCGCACCATCAGGTAGAGCAATACCGCGTAGGGCCAGTCCAGCCTCCCCTTGCCTCAGCCTGCGAAGGAAGGGCCCCAAAACGAGAACGTAAAGTGGAGGAGACAGCGGACACCCCTGACGTACCGACCGAGAAACAGCAAAAGATTCCAATCGCATCCCGTTTACCTTTGCCACTGCCGTCGGGCGACGATACAGCATGGGGATCCATCTGCGGACGTCCGGTGTAAAACCAGTGGCCTCTAAAACAGATTCCAAGAACCGATGGTCGACCCTATCAAATGCTTTGGACTGATCTAAATTGATCAGCGCGGCTTCGGTGTCGTCTGCTAACCCCTCTAAGATCGTGCGTATCAGATGCAAGTTGTTCTGAATCGATCTCCCCTTTACATCATATTTGTGATCGGGTTCAATCAATTCACTGCAACCGATTGGCAAGAACTCTGGCCAAAATCTTTAAGTCTGTGGGTATTTATCTACCTCCCATAAAGTAAAATGTGACACATGGTCGGAAAGTGGGATTTGATAAGTCAGCACCTAGAGGCGATTAGCAATAAACTAACCCCTTCTCAAAGGGTGAGAAGGCAAAGCCTGGGAGGGTGGACCTCCTAGAACTGCACAAGACAGACCCATAGACCGGCGTAAATCAAGCCCCGAAGGCCAAGACGATACCGGTTTATGGGGTGTAGTATCCAAAGAGCTAAGAAGTCTGTCTTCAACAAAGTTATGGGATTATAATCATCTAAACTCTTTTTCTTAAGCAATGTGATCACTTCCCTGGTGACTTGACCAGGCATAGAACCCTGTTCAGACTAGTGGTTGAACACACCCGTCAGGATAGGTACGAAGATATGTGACAGCCTCAAGAGCAATTCATAGGGCTAACCATCAAGTCCCGGAGACAGGACCTCACATTCTGTAACGCGCCCATCACAACTAGCCGCTCGGGCCGCCTCCAGGCGGGGCAAACCAGATAAATAGACGCGGAGTCTGGACAGTTGGATGAAGCGATCCAAGAAATGCTTACGAAACCCCTTACAAATATCCTGAGCCGATACAAGGATGTGTCCTTCCGGGCTTTTAACTTCATGAATATATCCGTCCGAGTTGCGACATAGTTGAGCTCTACGCTCTTTAGAGTCAACATTCACGGCTTCGTTGGACACTCTTTCTAACCTAGCCCTGACTACTTGACCTTCATACCGCTCGTTAGCTGAGCGTTTCAGATCCCCCTTAGCTAATTCTATGCCTACGAAATCCACCCATCCACCGCCAGGGACAGCTTATTTTCGAAACGCTTTTCTGCTTAAGCCTTATTTAATGTGAGGCGTTGGCTATATTTCACAGAAAAGCGTTTAATACCAGATTTGGCGTAAACCCACCACTTACTCCCAGTTACCGCCCCCACTAAGCCCTTTTTAAAATTAAGTGTTAGCCTGTCCCGGAAGTCAAGTATCTCCAGTAAGGAGGTATTTAACTGCCAGTACCCAGCTAACTTATGGGTTTTAGGTTCTATTTCCATACTGGCCACAAGTAATTTGTGGTCAGAATGGGCTAACCAGTGGAACGTGGGACAAGAGATATAATCTATTTTCCTCTTCTCACTAACAACCGATCCAAGTAAGTACTTATTGCAGAAGGCCCGTTAGAAAGCCACACCCACCACTCCCGCTCGGGTGATCGACACGAAACCTGTCGACGAGATCACATTCAGTCATCAGATCAGACAGACTTGTCTCACACCCATCATACTCTCTAGGCCTACCCACCCTATCTATTTTGGGATCAAGGATGGCATTCCAATCTTACAGTAAAATTAACCACTGTGAACCATTGAGGAACCCCTCCAACCCCGGAAAAAGAGAGCCCTCTCCTGAACGATATTCGGCGCATAAACGGCGACGATTCGAAACCCGGCACTTTTGACGGCAACATCGGCCACGACCAGTCTGCCATCAGCATCCGCGTGAACAACGTTTACCTTTGCGGACAGGGTGCGTCTTACTAACAAGGAAACTCCCATAGCACGACGGTCACCGAATGCTAAAAAAACAACGAAATGCTTCGACAGCAGTCTGTGATCGTCGATCATAGTGAGTTTCTTGTAACGCAGCCACATCTATGTTAAAAGAACATGAGATTCTCCAATATGCGTGAAGCTTTGCTTAAGCACCTCATGCCTCTCGTGTTCAAATTCCCTAGAACCAAGTTTGTGGCCATCTGCACTATTTAGTGTTAATCACCGGACTGAAATCTTTGGGACGTAGGATGCCGCAGGCTTAGCCGAGACTGCCCGTAAGCAGGTTGGACGTAAACTCTCTATCTCGAGCGATGCCCCCTACATCCAGTGGGAAAGTTAGTTTGAGGACCTTATAAAATGAGGGGTTGACGTAAATGGAGACCCTCCAGCTGTCTGAGGGAGTAATGCCCCTCCTCCACCAATCTCAGGCCAGGTATTGCATTATTTGCTGCCTCAGTGCGCCCCACCCTTTTACTCACAAGGAATGTTGTTACCAGAACAAGAAAACTTCTAAGAACGAATCTAGTAAAAGGAATACACACCTGGGCAGTATCGCTAATAAGATACTCTGGCCCATTCATAGGCTGGACTAAAGAAGAACTCAGGCATCTTGACCAGAGCACTAGACAATTAATGACCATGCACAACGGACTACACCCCAAAGACGATACGGACAGACTCTACATAAAAAGAAACGAAGGGGGAAGAGAACTGGTAAGTATAGAAGAGTGTTTGAAAGACTAAAAAAAGAGCTGGAGGCTAATCATCGCAGCAAGGGACACCGTTCAAACAGGTTACTCGGGAAGCACCGAAACCAGAAACAAAAATACAAGAAAAGAAAAGTGAGAAGAAAAACAACATGGACGCTTTATAAGACTGACAAGACAAGAAACCAACGAAAATAGTTGGACATTGCTAAGAAAAGGACACTTGAACAGAGAAACGGAATCTTTACTGGCGGCTGCACAGAACAATGCGATTAGGACAAACTACATGAAAGCTAAAATAAATAAAACCCATAGAAAACAGTAAATGCAGACTGTGTGGATAAAGAGACGAAACACTAAATCATATAATAAGTGAATGTAGCGAACTCGCCCCCAAAGAATACAAGAACACACTGTGTGGGGAAAGCAGTACACTGGGTATTGTGCAAACGATTGAATTTCGAATACGCAGACAAATTGTACACACATAAACAAAAAACAATACTGAAAAACGAAAAACACAAAATCCTCTGGGATATGGATGTACAAACAGATAAACTCACACAAGCAAGGAGACCGGATGTTATAATAATCGACAAGAAGGAAAAATCTTAGACTTCGCCGTTTCAGCAGTCCACAGAGTGAAGATCAAAGAGACAGAAAAACGAAGCAAATACACAGAACTAGCCAGAGAACTGAAAGGAATATGGA
>OY744519.1:148346253-148408753 GCA_963556195.1 Sepiola atlantica
TGAAACGCCGGCGTATGCAAGTATAAATAATTTAATACTTATTTATAAATATTTTTATAAAGCCCCTTTAAGAAATTAAAGTTGAGCACTGTTCGGAGATATTAAAAACAGACTGTTACATAGCTATAAGCAAGGTTCCGATAACGTTCGTCGAACCCTCAAGACTGTCTGCTGTTTACTTAATTTCTCTTATATCACGTGATAATTTCTTATGACCGTGGGGATAGAGCGAAAGCGTGCGAAATCTTGATTAACTTATGAACAGGATTCGCGCTCTGTGACCATCTAAAATTGTCACTTCCTACACTGATGAGAGCAAAAGCTCAAAACGACATCGTGTACGCATTTCTAACCAACAATCACATTGTTACTGTATTTTCGCATTTTGATGTCGAGAAAGCGAAAGTAAAAATACAAAACAAAAATCAAGAAAATATTACGAAAGAAAAAAAAGAAGAGAAAGAAAAGGCAATATGAACGAATCGATAATAGAATGAAAAAAGAAAGACAAATCACGAAAAGAATGAGGAAAAGAAGAGAAAAACGAAAGAAGAAAAATAGAGACAAAAAGAAAAGCGAGAAAACATGGAAAATAAATGAAAATAAATGAATGAGAAAACAAAAGAAAGACAAAAGAAAAGAAAGAAGGAAATGGAAAGGGAAAAAGGAAAAAGAAGACGAAACTAGAAAGATAATATGAAAGTAAAGAAAAAGAAAATAGTTTTTAAATGGAAATCGCTCCAGAAAGGCATGAAGCCACTTGATGTAAGTAGATAACACGAACGAAAGATGATTATCGCCAAGACAGGAAGATACCTTTTAACCTTAGTATTGAAAAGCTCAAGGCTATAGGAGGGAAACAGTCAGCATAAAGAGAGTTCCACAAGCCTGCAGTTCTTAGAAGAAGCTACTGGAATAGGAAAGTGTATTATACCGGAGTATCAAAACAGAGAATTGATGAAAATGATGAAGGAAAGATTGAAGGAAAGAAAAACGAAAAGATGTTAAATATTGGTAGTACGAATACGAACTAAATATGTTTGGTGCGGGTGGGCCTAGCATAGAGTCGTAAACAGGATATAGACTCAACAAAATGTTACTAATAGTTTATGGGGACTAATTCGTAGGAATTAATCATTTTCTTGAGAATAATAATAAGCGATAGAACTTAAGCGGAAGTAGCGTCAAGCGGCATTTTAAAAAGTAGTGGTTACTATCTCGCGGGAGTTTGGATGGAAGCGGCCGAGCTAGTAAGACGTGCTTTTAAGATGTTCCGACAAGCGCTAAAATAACTAAGCTATATGCTTATATAATAAGTAACTTTATCTTTCCGTTCCCTTCTGTCCACTCTCTTTGACTTTGCAGGACTAGACGATCAAGTTGTGGCCGATTGAATAAACTATCTCCCTTTTAAAAGATCTTATGTCGTATTAATGAATTACATAAATAATGAGATAGGTATGGGATTTTTTTTGTTCTCAGTCCAGCAAGATGACAATAAAAAGGAACGCGCTATGACCGGCATGGGAACTAGGTATGATCCTAATAAATAAAAATGATTTGAACTGTTAATTTTTAGTTAGCAAATAGTTACAATGTAACAAGGATAGCACGCAAAGGAATGAAAGAAAGAAAAATCATAAAGAAAAAACACGGAAAGTAAAAAGAGATTTAAAAAATGGTTGGGAATAAATGAATGAAAAAGGAAAAATAAGAAAAAATATTTTTTGATGCGACAAATAAAATCGAGAAAGTAAATGAAAGCAAGATAAAAAAAGAAAGAAAGAAAAAACTAAGAAAGAGATTACAAATAAACATAAAAATAATGAAAGTAGAAAAATGAAAAAAATAAATGAATTATCCACGAAGGGATAAAAGAGAGGAAAGTGAGATAAAAAAAAGAACAAATAAAAAAAAAAGCATTTTGAGCTACACATCTTCATACGTAGACATTTATAAGAAACACGTGTGCATTCTACCCACGTGTGTATTTCTAACTGACGAAACATAATTAATTTTTGACGGCTTAAGTAACTAAACATTATTTGTTTAATAGAAAATCGTATGTTGCTTATTTTAGAGGGGTCGGGGAGCACACTCCTTAAGTGGCAAAGCTAACAAAAATAATGTGCCCACGTTACTCATCGTGTTATCTATGATGTATATTCCATAATTCATAATGATTGGTTGATTAGTTTGGGAATGAATCTTATACATAAATATATATATATAAATAAACATAGTGCGAGTTTTAGGGGCACACACCTTAAATGGCTAAGTTTACAAAAATTAATGTGTTCACGTTACTCGCCGAGTCGTCTAGAATATATATTTCATAGTGAAGCTTATATATAAAAATATATATATACACATAACTAACTTTATATAGAGAGAGATATAAAAAAATACATGTTAAAATGGAAAAAGATAAATAAATATAAAAAGTAATTAAATACAAAAAATGACGTAAAAATGAAGTAAGAGATAGAAAAAATTGAACAGAGAAAATAACAAATTTAAAAGTAAAAATAAATCAAAGAAAGAAAGAAAACGAAAAATGAAATGAATAAAAAGAAAAAATGACAAACGAAGGCAAATAAAATAATGAAGTAAAAACAAAAGAAAGAAAAAGAACAAAAAAATGAATGAAAAAAATTATAAACGAAAGAAATAAAAGAAGAAAATGATGAATGAATGTAAAAAATAAAGGAAAGAATATGAAAGATATAAATTTGATACAAAAATAGAAAAAAAAAACAGAAAATAAAAGAAAGAAGGCACAAAAGAGAAGAAATAAAACGGGAAAAAGAAAGATAGAAAACAAAGTAAAAAAAAGTAGAAAGAAAGGACAAAAAAAGAAAGGAAGAACAAAAAAGAAAGAAAGAAGGCAAACAAAGTAAAAAGCAGAAAGAAAAAACAACAAAGAAAGAAAGAACAAAAAAGAAAGAAAGAAGACAAACAAAGTAAAAAAGTAGAAAGAAAGGAGAAAAAAGAAAGGAAGAGCAAAAAAGAAAGAAAGAAGACAAACAAAGTAAAAAAAGTAGAAAGAAAGGACAAAAAAGAAAGAAAGAAAAAAAAGAAAAAAGAAGGCAAACAAAGTAAAAAGTAGAAAGAAAGGACAAAAAAGAAAGCAAGAAAGAACGGATCAAAAAGAAAGAGTGAAAGAAAAAATACAAGATGATACAAGAATAAGAAAGTTAGGAGTGATGTAGAGGATATTATCGTGGACAACAACTGGATAGCTCGAGCAAAAGAACCCAGGTGTTGACAAATGTCATAGATTGTACCAAAAGTCCCACTTTAGGGTCCAGGAAATCCCGCTGAGTCGACATAGAAACCAAGATATTGTCCTAGCCAAAATGGCGACCGACGTGATGTTCCCTTGAATCGAACGGAATAACAATTAGTCGCCAGTTCCGGTCGGACTTCAATTCACGCCCGGAGAATTCATCGTCGAAGAAGAAGCCATCTCATACAAACGACCACCAACCGCCACGCCTTATAAATCCTAACCGTCTTTTTATTTGTGTTTATTTATTTCATTTAAGCTAATTTTCCACTTATAAGGCGCGGGGTTTCCTCTCATTTTCAAAAAAAAACTTTCACTGTATACGACGCAAATTTTACAAATCATTTTTATTCATAATAAAAAACTTTTACTATATAGACTAGACACTCGTGACCCGTTGGGTCAGTATTTGTGATCTATTATTATACGAAATGTGAGTTCATCAACGGTTGTTCCCCTAAGCTGTTTTTCCTATATACTTTAATAACAAAAAATGCATGCGAAAATATACTTTAGTTCTGGGATTGAATTATGTTTGAAAAATATATTGTTTTGATTGTTCTAATTAGCCGTAATTTATAATTAACTGAACAAGTCAGCCATCTTTCTCTTAGCTATCTATGTAATTATCTTTATGAATTTAAACTCTATATTGATTCCGCCATTCTCTAATATTTACTAATATCTGTGAGCATTTGAGAAAGATTGAATCTTTTTTTAAATTCGTCATCTAATTTACATACGTGTGTTTGTACACACTACAAACACGTATGTAAATAAGATGGCAAAATAATAAGTATCTTTACTTTTATGTTGCCCATGAGAATATGTTACAGTTTATGAATTTTCAAACGAAATCAAATTGGCAAAAAAATTAAGTATATCATTTTTTAAGGAAGCGAGTAATTTTAGATTATGGTTTTAAATAACATTAAAATTCATTAAAAAAGGAGTTTTAAAGATTAATATGGGCGAGTTCAAAATCACATTATATTAGGCGAATCGACTTTAATATTAGAATCAGTTGGATTAAATAGTTGGCTCTATTTATATCTTTTTGTTATGTTTACATGTCGAAAGGACCTCATTTTTTAATTGATTACATTTTTATTTTTAGCGAAAGTAATTATCATAAAATGTCTTCAACCATTGAGCTGATATTAATAACTGCAGTATTTGAAGTATTAAAATGCTCGCATTTTGATTTTAATTATATTTACTATTTATAGGTAAATTATTCTATTGTTTATATATACACAACTTCTACGTATAAAGAAAATAAAGGAACTGTTGATTCGCAAACCAGAAAAGTGATTAATTTTAATAATTACATTTTTTCCTTATCTCTTTACAGCATAAGTGATCGAACCGGCGTAATTCGAAAAATTACTCTAATAACATTTCTTCCTTATCTTTTTAAGGCATAATTTGTTACTTTGCATCGTGAGATGGTTAGCTCCTCCGAATCTTTCTATGATATTAGTAATAAAAAACTGTTCATCGGATTAAATATAAAATTCGAGGAAATATATTTTGTTATCTGCATGTTGTTACTAATGCTATTCTGATCAAAGGTAGCGGGAGATCCCCGTTTGTACTTTATGCATAATTTGAAGTTCAATATCCATGTTTCTATTAAAAGGAAGTATTTATTTTCTTATAATTATTAGTCACTTTACACTTGTAACGTTGTTTTTGCAGTCGACAAATTAAACATAATTTGTAATAAAGACAAATGTGTATTTATTTGTATATTTTTATATAATTACATTTGATTCCGTTACATAAAAGTTAGCGAATATAAAACGTGCTTTTTTCTAGCCTCTATACGAAACCATTTCAAGTGGTCAGGGGAAGCGAGAAAGCAAAGAGCAAGTCTGACAACCCCCGCCGCCTGAAATAAATTCAGAAAGAAATACTCTAAATGAAAAATTCACGGTAAGTGTTTTTTTTTCTTTAAGTCATCTGAAATGATGATAAAATAAATATATGAAAAATTAAATTACTCACATAATGATTTTATATGAATGTTAGTACGAACAATGGCGAAGCATAATTTTTTCTGAATAATTTTTGACGAACCGTGTACATTAGTATTTAAAATAAAACCTTGCAATCATAAAATACTAGCAAGGTGACCCGACGTTTCTCGGGATTGACTGATGATCACTACTATGTACGGTTTCACTATGCTCATAACACCATGTTACTTTCTTTGTTTTTACTGGCCCCCTAGTCCCGTTTCGCCTCCTTACCCTAATCAGAAGAAGTTTAAATGTTGAAAAACTTTTCGAATTTGTGTCTAATACATATGGTTTAAATTTCATTAAAATCGGATTTACGTATTTGAAGTTTTAAGTTGGGTGACTTAGAGGTGGAGCCATATAGGTATTCGGTAATGTAGAGATTCTGGACCACTTTCATTGTTTACCCGGATAATTTTCTACATATGATTTAAATTTCATTAAAACTAATATATATATCAGGTTAGGAGGCCACTTAAGAATTCGGGATCACTTCCATTTTTTCCCCCAGAAAACTTTATATACATGATTTAAATTTCATAAGAGTAGGATATATTTTAAGTTTAAAGAGGGTTATGCCCTCATAGACCCCATTTTCTTCCCCGATAAACTTTACATAAGAATACACATTTAGATTTTATGTAGATTCTATAACCTTTCTTTCTATAAGTAACGCACAACCATCACACACACACACATACATACCCCCATAAAGTGTTATATAGAGAGATGTCTTATTGCTATATAACGTTGAAACAGCAGCACTCATCGAATCAGCGGAGTGAAGCAACCCTTAGTCTGATCAGTTTTTAGATGGGGGTCCATTTCGGAATACCAAGTGCCAGACGTTTAGAAGTAGAAAGTGACTGTTTTAAAAGACTCTTAGGAAAGGTATGTCTCCATCTCTATTCATCCCTCAAACGATTAGATAGACAACACCCCCAAGCCTTATAAGAGCAAACAATCTTTATTTAATTTCCCCTTCCTTGTGAGGGAAATCTTAGACACGAGGTCGGTTAATGTAGCAAAAATCTAGCTACTTAAACTGAGGAACTCTGGATTCGGATAAAATAATAAAAATTGTCTCCATCTAGGGGAATTTCTGTCCCCTTTAAATTATTTATCCGGATATCCGCAAAATAGTATACATTTATTTATAATATTTAATACAAAATATTTATAGTTAAAAGACCCTTTAAAGATGTAATAGTCTTGAAAGTAGAGCACCTCAAAATTGAGAAAAGTTTGTTATCATTTGCGACAAAGCGAGTTCCGCACGAGCGTTGAACACTGTGGACAGCATACACTTACCCAGTGCCTCACTGGATAAGTGTATCTTAATTTCAATTACTGTCTGTGCTGATTGCCGATAGCCGTGCGGTCATGAGCGTTTGTCTCGTAATTCGAGCCTGAATCTACGAACGGAGTTCGATCCCATGCGACTGCCTGCAACCACCACTCCTGCACTGATGAGGGTAAAAAGCCCGAAAAGATATGGTCTTAGATATTTAATAAAAAATATTTGTAGCATATATATATTATTTTTATATTTATTTCGTGTGTACGTATGCGTAGATTAATGGACATATTTATATGCCTCTGTGACTATTTATATCTGTACTGTACGTACATGTTCATGTATATGTGTGGGTAGATATTTTATATAAACATATGTATATGGTATATATGTGTATATATGTGTAAATCCGTGTATAGATATATGCGAATATATTTGTGTTTGTTATTTTTTATATATGTATATATATATGCATGTTTATATATTTTATGTGTGTACTTGTGTATCAATTTGTGTGAACGTGTGTATTTTATATTAAGACCAGATATTTATGCTTGAAAATGTATATATGTGTATATATGTGTATATATGTGTATGGATATTTGCGTATATATTTGTGTTTGTTATTTTTTATTTTTTATATATGTATATATATATATTTGTTTATTTGTGTACTTGTGTATCTATTAATTTGTGCACACGTGTGTATTTTATATAAAGATCAGATATTTATGCTTGAATAGGTTTGTAAATAGATTAAAACTTTGAAGTGTTAAATAGAGAAGAAAGGAATCCAGGCTAAGTGGGTAATAAAACAATAGAAAAAGGAAAGAATTAGAAGACAGGTAATATTCGTTTTTATCTACAACGTTTCATTCTTACGGGAATCGTCAGTGTAGAGAAGAATTATTCATACCGGTCGCAGGGTTCGAACCCCGGAACACTAGTCATGTTTTTAACTCAAATTCCGACGCTTTCACTATAAATAACCGGATAAATCAGCAAAAGTGTTCGACGAATGAACATTATATATATATATATATGTTTATCTACATACATATACGTTTCACCCTTCTGGAATCGTCAGTATAGAGATAATTGTTCAAACTGGTCGCAGAATTCGAAAACCCAGAACAAGAGTCTTAAAACTTAAATTCCGACGCCTTAACCGTTGCGGCCATAAATCGGTGAAAGTTTTAAACCTATTATACCGAGATGGCGCGATAGGCAGCCGATAGTGTTCAACGACGCCAACAGTGTTCAACTTGTAAAGGAACATGCATTTAAGCCATGATTTTGATCGCTGTATTAATACTACTCACTCGAGGGCCAGCCTGAATTGGAGATGACAAATAATTATAAATATTTGTTTATCTACATACGTGTATGTTTCATATTTCCGAAATCGTCACTGTATGGATAATTATTCAAACCGGTCGCAGGATTTAAAACCCCGGAATATATATATATACTAGCTAAAACTACCCGCCCTCCGGGCTGCAAATACTGACGCTGTACAGAAACCAAAGAAGTAATTTTCATTTGACATTTTGGTAATTTAGAGGAAATTAAAAAAAAATGATGATTGTCGTAGTGTTATATGATATATTCCAATATGGGAGAAATATACTGTGCATGAACATCGCCAAATTATTTTTTTTAGGAAAAATACAACAAAAAGATTAATTGATATGGTCTTTAAGATATTCAACGTCGATAAATTTTATTTTGTTTCAGCATAAAAATAAAAATGAATTCCCCATTAAAACAAGTTATGAATGAATAAACATAAGAGTGGAACGTCGATTGGTCAAATACTCCATTTTTATATTACTGAGTAATTCGAAATGGGTACGTTTATTATAAAAGAAAGAAAAAATACGTAAAGAATATTAAAGAAAAATACTTTTTTTTTGTAATTTAGAAAGATTAGAGGAGGTTTATTTCTTTTCTATGACAAATCATCATCATCATCATCATCATCATCATCATCATCATCATCATCATCATCATCATCACTACCAACATGTTAACTCATTGGCCTTTTGGCTAGGAACAAAATGTAGTATCTGGACTGAATCTGCACTTAGTTTTTATGTTCTCTGTAAGTAAAAGAGAAATCCTTCTAGACCGAGGCAATTGAAATTTTTGTTCCAATTCAGAGTGCCTATTTTGGGGGAGCTGGATTCTCCCCACGTTAAATATTGACATTGTGCCTAACTCTGCTCTTGTGGGAGGAAGTAAATAGGAATAGGAACAGCAACAACAACAACAACCACAACAACAAGAGCAACAAATTTATTAAAAAAATAATAAACGCATGTATTTAATTATTAACAGATTAGAAAATATTAATTCATTAGAAACTTAAAAATAAATAAATATGCAAATGAGAGGCTGAGAGGCTGATATCATGATGAACAAACTACATACACTGCCTCCCCCAAAGGAAGGGTTAATGCCTGGGAGGATTATATCATGACAACAGAATAGATAATACACTAATTCCACCACCCCACACACAAAACTGGTAATCCTGAGGAAATGGTATTGTGAGGACCGAATGGATACTGTACGGCCTTCCCCCGAAGAGGAGGTAATGCCTGGGAGGAATGTATCATGACGAATGAAAACATACTACAGAGAATTAAATAAGCATAGACCGTTTTAATGTCAATATAGTTAGAATAGGTGGAAACAACTTTTGCATTTATTTAATTAGATAACATTAAAAACCATGGCAAGTTTTATTGTCCACGTGAAACGCCGAAATGGAAAATTGTCTGGAAAAATATAGTCGCCATCTTTATAAACAAAGATGAATATGCTGGCTAAGCAAGAACGATAACTTTCATAATTTTCTAGTTATCGTTCTTCTTTAGGTAGTATTATAGTGAACGAACATATACTACACTGACCACCCCCCTGACAGAAGATAATATCATTATGAACGAACACTACTTTCCTCCATCCAAAAAGGAAGAAGTCATTCTTGCGTAGACGGTCTTAGGAGAACAGAACCGATACTACACTACCCCCCTCCATTAAAAGATATTCTGACTAAATCGAGTCTTGGGTTTTTTTTTCATTTTTTTTTTGGGGGGGGGGGCCCTACACACCATAAAAATGGAGGAGGTAATTCTTGGGAGGATAGTCTTATGACAACAGAACCGATACTACACTACACCGCCCATTAAAAAATATTCCGATTTAATCAATTTGTTTTTGTTTGTTTTTTTTTATTTGAAAATGCATAGTCACAATTTTTTTTCATGGTTCCGTGGCCTTTTGGCTAAGATCAAAGTCAAGTATCTGTTCTCGACATCTCAACGATATTTGACACAGGAAGTAAATGATCTCATTTGAAAATGAAATTCTAAATAAGTTTTTAAACTCTATCATTTTTTTTTTATAAAACTTCTTTATCTCATTGTATTTATAATTATGATAATAGTACTATCGATAAAACGATTGCGTATGTAGAAGAAAATTTGACAATACAAAGTAGAAAGGTATATTACAGAATATTAATTTATTAAAAACTTAAAAATAAATAAATATGCAAATGAGCAAAATCGAGATTAGTTTGAGTGAGTTGGAGATGCCTATATATAGGATATTTCAATATATTCTTATATCATTAGAATTAAATAATTCTAACGTTTTTTTATAGTTAGGATAGATGGAAAAAAATTTTTCGCATTTATTCATTTAGATATAAAATTAAAAAAAAAAAAATTCAAACCGACATTTTTAAGCCTTTGCACAATAATTTATTTCAACCGTATAGGCCTCATCAGGTGTTTGTAGCTTGCTTTTCGGTCGTATACTGAGAGGATGAAACACACCGTATTGGAAATATCGGGGAGGGGAGAAAATGTTTACCATTCTGATAGGGAAGAGTGGGTTCAAAGAGGCAGCAGTACGGATCAACCAGTACCCAATTTAACCCCTACTGACATATTAACTCCCCACCCTCTTTTCTTAGATATTACTTCTCCCTATCGGAATGGTAAACATTTTCTTTCCCTTCTCCCACCCCCATATTCCTAATGCGATGTAAATGTGTCATCCTCTCTACTAAGTGAAATAAAGTATTGTGCATTGTATATATATATATATATATATATATATATATATATATATATATATATATATATATACTAGCTGGACCCGTCCCCCGGCGTTGCCCTGGAGAAATGTAAAGAATGAATTAAAGAGTGTAAACATCCAGCTGAACGCAAATAGGTCACATTTTGGAAGTGTTGCAGGGTGAAAGGAGGAAGAAAGGAATGTAGGAAAGAGGAAGACGCGGTTGTAGGAGTCTTCCTGCCCATCCCATGCTACCGGTATTTAATCAGAATTTTCTTTTTGGATTTAACATCCGCTCTATCTAAAATTAAAGAGGCTTACAGAGCCGTATTAGATCCAATTCCCACAGGTTATTGTTGTTTAGAAATTCCATTTTTTATAGAGGAAGAAAAAATTAAAACAGGGAAAAGAAAAAAGGAAAAAGAATAATACACAGTTAAGGAAGTCTGCAGAGCAGTAGTAAATCATGTTGGTTTGAAGGAAAATGATGATATTCATAATAGGTAAAGTACTAAATATTACAGTCATTTTTTTCCAAATTACTACATGGTAACGTTGAATTTTAAAAATCGGACCCTCGAAGGCTGAAGTATAACAATATAAGTAAAAAAAAATTAAAATAAATTGGTCTTGGAGCTACACTGTTTAGCTTGAGGCCACTAACGCGAATATAAAATGTAAGCCCAATTAGGTCATCTAAACTAAGACAACCAGTAGCTGACATGTGTTATACTTTACGATACATCATAAGGCGACCAAATCGAAGGGGCCAGCATTCGCACATTTTGGATCATTTTTATTCGAAGAAATCGATGTTTCCCCCCTAATTTTTGGATAAGCGTGTGAAAGGAGTAGGATTCAGGAAATGTCAACTTTATGGCTCTATGTTCAGTATCTTGGCGGATATGGACTTAATTAGGAAGTTAAGTCGCTGAAGAAAATGTAGCTGCCATGTTGAATGTCGAAATACAGATGGAACTATGTTTGTTAATTGCATTATCTAAAAACTGGAATGAGTATAAAAGTATGCAGAATAGGTTGAAGTAACATAATCCGATATTCTCGAAAAATCAACAGAATTAGAGGGAGCGTACATTAAATGTTTGCGTAATTTTTTGTATTATGTAGTAAATTAATATCAGACAAATTGTAAAAACTAACGGACACTCCAAAAAATAGACGTTGATTATTAGTTTCCAGTAACGATGGGGGAGTGTTAGTAATTAAATGCTAGGGGAAAAGGTTTTGCTACCACATGTATGAAGTATGTTTTGAAGAGAGTCAACTATGGTAGGTCAAAAGTAATATTTAGTGTTAGCTAGAGAAACATTGTTTACTAAAACACGATCGAATAAATAAGCGTAATTTAGTGGTGAGTTTAGTAGCCTGTGATGCACGTGGTTAGTTTTCTTATTCTTCGAGAAAGTACAGGGGAAAAGTCGTCTAAACTTTATATATTAGATATATAATTACGACATAATCACGTTGATACACCCGTTCCCCCTAGATCACAGAAGTTAAACGACGTTGATCCTGGCCAGTACTAAAATGGTTGACCATTTGACAATACCAGCTATGGGCACACTCTAACTTCGTCATTTTTTTTCTTTACGTATACGGTGGGGGCTGCCCACTCGCTGTGTTCTATTTTTGATAGAATTCCTGTCTGTTCCAATCTATCTAATTCTTTATTAATCTTTTCCAACCCAGCGAACGGAACGTTTCGCTTTTTTCTAAAAATTGGGCTGGCGTTTTCTTTAAGTTCAAACGAGGCCTTGAATTTATTACAGCGACCTAAGTTAGTCGTGAATGCTTCAGGAAATAATTCTTTTAAATCGTCTTTTATATTTACTGTTGTTGGAGAAGAACATTCTATTTTTTTACAGAATGTATTGATTGGCTTATCCCATAGTCCAAATTTCTCAATTAAATCTATTCCAAACAGATTTTCACTATTTTTCAGTACGAATATTTTTAATTCCTTCGTAATCCCTTTTAATTTTATCGGAAGGACAACTTCTCCTTCAAATTTTATACCACCACCAGTTACCGTCCGGGCTGATTTACTCGTTTTCATCATGGTTGGTTTTTTACCCAACTTTTTCCATGTATTCAGGTTTATAATAGAAATATCGGAGCCGGAGTCGAGTTGTAACTTTATTGGTGTTTTAAATATTTCCACTTTTACGTATTTTCGCCGATCTTTGTCTAATTTTGTATTTGATTTTGTTTGCTGTACTCTCTTTCTGGTGTAATCTTTATATCTGCAGCAATCGCTTTTGTGTCCCACCTTCTTACAAATGTAGCATTTTTTTCTTTTTATAAGGACAATTTGATTCCCAATGCTTTTCTGCACATCTCTTACAGTTATATCTAGGAAGAGGCTTGTTATATTCTGTCCTATATTTATGGTTATTAGGATTGTAATATCCCGTTCCATTTCGATTGCTTTTCTTTGTAAAGTTCTTGGTTGGTGTGTATGGTTTTCTAACTTTTCTTACATATGCCACTCCGGATTCTTCTATATTTTTTGAATCCTTTTTTAGTGTAATGGCCCTTTCACAGTCCTCTGCTAGTTTCTGGAGGGTTAAATCTTGCTCAGATTCCAGCTTAGACAACACTCGTCTGCGTATTTCTGCATTTTTCGTGGAAACTAACCCTTGTGCGAAGATTAGACATTTAAAATCTTCTACCGTTAGTTCCGCAAGCTTAAAATTATCGCAGTTTTTATTGACAACTGATGCGTATGTCAAATAATCTTGGTTGTCCATCTTTCTTAGATTCATGCACAGCCATCTTTTATGAAAAAGAGATATATTTGGATTAAATAATTCTTTTAGTAATTTCACAGCTTCCATGAACTCTAATTCCGCAGTTTTTTTAGGTAATATGTAATCTATGAATTTGCTGTGTTCTGATGTACCCAATTTCCTGAGTAAGAGGCTCACTTTCTGGCTATTTGGCCTATTTTTGCAGTCCAGTTGAAAAACATCCTCGTATCTTGTATAGTATGCTTCAAAAGTCTTTCCTTCCTCCGGCACATAATTAAATGTGTCCATACTATTAAAGATAGTTGTATGGGAGAAATTAACACTGTCGACATTTTCTCGATTACTCTTTAGTAGTTCCAGTGTTTTAGCAAAACGTTCATTTTGTCTTTCCTCGCGGTCAGCTTGTGCCTGTAAAAATTGCATGAACATTTTTGATAAGTCTTCCATTTTTTTTTTTTTTTTTTTTTCGTGACGTTTTACTGTATTATCCGTTATCCAGTGACAACTTTAAAAAAAAAATCCTTTCCGTGAGCTTTAATTTCTAGCTATGGTATTTCCTTTTAGTACCGCCGCCAAACAAATTATTAATTAAAAGATTCCTTTAGTTGTTGTTTTGCTAACGGGGAGCAGTAATTAGAATCCACTGGTGAACTTTTTTTTTTTCGTAGGTTACTTCCTTGCTTTTCGTAATACGAGTCTGACCTGTCGTTTTGCGACAGAACAAAATCCGCTTTTCGTTTGCAAGTTGGTCCTTTAGTAATACAAAACAGATTTGTCGTTTAGCGACAAAACAAAAATTCACTTTTACATTCGTTTGCAAGTCGGATTCCCAGAAAACGGCGTAAATTGTCGCTTTTGCCACGTTCGAGTTTTTTTTTTTTCACTTAAGTTGAAACTTTTCTTTAGCGTAAAATCCGTTTGCTCGTCAACACTTTGCATTGTACTTTTTTTATATTTGACGCTTCATATCTCGTCGCCAACTGTTGTGGTTGCAAGGTTGAACTAATTATTATTAGTGAGGAATACAATGAAGACGCAAACAACAAGGAGAATGCAATAATAAGTGTATTAAAGAAAAGGTATAGTTACAGTATGTACAAATGAAGGTGTCGAGTCAGAGAGTCTTGGTGGGAGGACATGTACGCTCTTCGGCGTCACTTCCGGTGGCATTTAGGTAACACACACTAAGGCCAACCTAGGCTTGCCATTTATAGTGTAACGTTATTCGTATATGCAAATGAGTGGTTGCCACCACAACAATTATTATTATCTTTATTATTATTATTTTTATTATTATTATTTTTATTATCATTATTATTATTATTATTATTATTATTATTATTATTATTATTATTTTTATTATCATTATTATTATTATTATTATTATTATTATTATTATTATTATTATTATTATTATTATTATTATTATTATTATTATTGTTATTATTGTTAGTGTTGTTATTATTATTATCATTTGAACCCTTATTATTTTTTTTTTATTATCATCATTGGTAGCAATGGTTTGGAAATGGTGTGAGTGATAATTTTTGTTATTATTATTATTATTATTATTATTATTATTATTATTATTATTATTATTATTATTATTATTATTATTATTATTATTATTATTATTATTAATATTATTATTATTATTATTATTATTATTATTATTATTATTATTATTATTATTATTATTATTATTATTATCAATATAAGTTTAGTGTTACCGAAATTTTCTCCATTTAGGCTTCAATAAAAATAATAAAAAAATAAGAAAAAGATTAAATTAAATTAAACGGCACCATTACTTGACAGACATCCCCCCTCCACCACACAAAAAAATAGACAGGGACACTCTACCCTCCATACCTCATATCCGTCGACTCAATTTCTCCTTCCTCATACACATATTTCGTTCAAACCCGTAACCCGGAATAACACTTCTTCCTCTTAACTTACAACTTCCATCCCCATCTAAACTCAGTATCTGTATATGTATATGTATTGTATTGTAGCTTTTATAGATACTATTAATATTGCCGATACTTTCTTAGATATTATTGTGATTATTATTAATGGTGGTATTATTATTATTGTTGTGTTGTTATGGCCTTGTGACTTATTTTAGGTAATCGAGTGGACTATCATATCATATTGTACTATTAAGATTGGTATTAGTATTAATACTTTTGTGGATGGATGTGGACTGCATATATATATGTGCGTGTCTGTATATATATATATATATATATATATATATATATATATATATATATATATATATATGTATGTGTGTATATGTGTGTGGATGTGTATATATATATATATATATATATATATATATGTGTATATGTGTGTATATATGTATGTGTGTGTGCGTGTATATATATATATATATATGTATGTGTGTATGTATGTACATACGGTGTGTACGTGTATATACATGCCTGTGTATGTGTATGTGCGTGATATGGTCTCTGACCTTGGATGTATAGTGTCTATTTTCAAATAAACATTTCCCTGCCTACTTTTATAATTTCTCAATTTCTATTTATATATATGGCCTCCTCTTCCCTCTCTGTCATTAATTATGTAATTCCTCCTCCCTATATAATTATAGATTAAATATGCTTCAAATTTCTCCCTCTCTCTAAATATGTATTAAATAAGTTGTCACTCCCTCTCTCTCTAATTGTATTTGAATTGTCGAGTGTGAATTTCCCCTTTTTTTCAGTTTCAAAAATGTAATCATCTGAATTGGATGCTTGACAATACCACAAGGTTGAAATAAATTATTGCATCGATGATTATGTAATTTTGTGTTACTACATTTTATTTTATTATATATATATATATATATATATATATATATATATATATATATATATATATTAATGTTAGATGATATATATAATTATTTCCACAATCAGACCACGCCGCAGCCCACACACACACCATAGAAGCCATAGATCGTCTTCATTTCATGAGTCGCCGAGGATTTTTTATGAATTGTAAGGCCATTTTTCTAAACAGTACAGTTCTATCCATATCAATAAAACTATGGTACCTCTTTGGAATATGTAACGTATAGTTTTTGAACGAATAATTTGTATTTTAGCGCTCACATTTTTATGATCGAGCATTTTATGTATTCATTTTCTTTATGAAAATCGCTTCAGACAAGGCATGAAGCCACTTGATTTAACGAGCTAAAAAAAACACTTGAAGGTAAAAAAAATAGCCAATTATAAGTGTTAAATAGATAGATTTCGACCAAGAAAACACAAAGCATCGCTCATAGAATGTGAGGACTAAAAGACAAAATAAGCGAGAGTTACGAGTTTCTTTTCAATATACACGCGACGCACTACATATATATTTTTCTTCTGAAAACTTTTTTTGATGATAATTAGTGCCATTTCGTACATCTATACTTTGAAATGTTTTTAGCAGTTTTTATTTGCCAAAATTGTGCGTATTTTTCATGGATGTTCTTCATAATACAATATGGCTGCTCTTTCTGGGTAGCGATTTCTAAATCGCTCTGTCAATGGAGATGAATTCAATGTGAGTTGTTTGTTTGTTTTATTTTTGTTTATTGCATCGTTATGTATTTTTTCTGATTGAGAACTTTCATGGAATAAAGATCCGGGATTGACATGCAAATGCGGTTGTTCTTCTGTGAACGAAACGAATCCGTAATTGTATCGAAGCGTTTTATTTTTAAAAAATGATCGGTAAGGTGAATAAAATCTTGGTCATTGGAATGTAGCAAAATATTATTTATATATATATATATACTAGTAAAAAGTTCAAATGTATTGATACAATTAATTTAAAACCAGTTTTTTTTCAAAAAGTGCTCAATACAAAGTAAAGCTTTATAAATATACTTTATATTTATATCTTTATATAGATATAAAGTATATATATATATATATATATATATATATATATATATATATATATATATATATATATATATATATACAGGGCTTTACGGAGCCCTCCAAAAAGGAGCGCGCTCCAGGACCACGCTTCTTTTTGCTGGAGCGAAGGAGAGGAGGGCTCATTTTATATTCAGCGGGAGTTGAGCGGGAGCAACTCCATTTGGAACTAAAGAGCGGTGGTTTTATCGCTCCGCGCTCCGCGCTCCTGGCTCCTCGCTCAAAAATTATTTGATTTTTTTTTAAACATTAGTTTTTTATTCAGCAATATAAAGGAAAAGTCTCAGAGTTTACTCTGAATTATTTTTTTTAATTATATCTCTGGTAGAGAGATGGAGGGGGCTTAGGTGGAAGACGATTTAATTGTAATGTTTTTAACAATCTTTTTTTTATCGTTTTATTCGTTACACCCCCCCCCCCGTCGACTTGCTATCAAGCGATGAGACAGATCAAAGGCGTCATTAAAGTTTTTATTGCAGTCAGTGACTTGAGCATTCTATTTCTTTGGAAAGATTAAAGAAAGTTGAAATACATTTGAGTTAGGGTTCCGAACGATTTTGATACCATCTAAGTGCAGGTCGGGAGAGGGGGGGGCGAGAGAGAGAATTTAAAATGTTTACTAGCTGACCTGAGATAATTACTAAGGCCCCTTTAAATAGTACACTGCTATCTTTCTGCTGAATAAAAACTCCGAAAATTAGCACTCTAGATAGGGGAGGTAAGTTGCCCAATCAAGGTTTCAGAGTACAGTCTACCCTACTATTTAATTCATATTACTTTGGAGAGCATATATGTGGATTCATACCGTTCCTAAGTGTATTAGTGAAAGTTATGTTGTTTTTTCTTCTCGTAGACTAGATAGTTTTGCTTGACTGGATAGAAGTATGTATGTATAATACACAATTTAGGAAAACTCGTCAAAGGAAAACTCGGCAACGGAAAATTTGTCAACGGAAAATTCGTCAATGGAAAATTCGGCAACGGAAAACTCGGCAACGGAAAACTCGGCAATTTTGGCTAAGTAGGAAAATTCGGCAATTATCGAATAAATATCGATTGAAAATAGATTTTAGAACCGTTTTTACGGGAGATATACTTGTAAATACGGGCTACTCCCTCCCCAGTGAAGAATATTTTTTATATTATTTTTTTGGTACTTGTGCAGTTTACGAACCGGGCTATTTTTTAGATAAGATTTTCAAGTTAAATTAAATTTTTCGATATCTTTTGTTTATTAAACTGTTAGGTGAAAGTACAGAATAGTTAATAAAGCCCCCTCACTCCATGTTAAGAATGGCTTTCTAAATAATGTTATTTCAATCCGGTTCGTAATTACGTTACGAAGTTAAAGGTTTGGACCGGGTTATTTTTTACATAAAATTTTCAAGTTAAATTCAATTTTTACGATATCTTCTGTTTATTAAATTGTTACGTGAAAGTACAGAATAGTTAACAAAGCACCAGCCCCCCATTCTCCCCATGTAAAATATCGTTGTCTAAATACTGTTATTATTTCAAGCAGGTTCGTAATCAAGTTACGAGATTAAATCCATTATAATTCATTTAGATTTCTTCGTAAACAAGTCAGCCATTTTAATTGACAAAACATTAATTACTTCGTGTGTGTGCAAAACTTGAAAGGAATTTATAAACTATCGAGTAGAAAGTCATTTAAACTGGCTTTAAATTCTTAGAAAGCAAAATTGTTTTCTTGTTCTCAGGAAACGAAAATTTACGTATAATCCTATACTTCGTCCGACATGTTCTCCTATAACTCTCAAAATATTAGCGAGATTTTGTCAAATATTATCTTACGGTCTTACACTTAAAGTTACATCTCAACCCATATTGACGAGATCCTTTGACGCCCACCCCTATCCTTCGACCACTCATTGGCAGAATAGAAC
Organism: Sepiola atlantica; assembly: GCA_963556195.1. NCBI lineage: Eukaryota > Metazoa > Mollusca > Cephalopoda > Sepiida > Sepiolidae > Sepiola > Sepiola atlantica. The sequence continues at coordinate 148,365,584 of OY744519.1, forward strand.
GTTTATGAAAGAAGGTATATTTTTTATTATGAGCGCTGAAAAAGAGCCGCTCCTTTTTTATAGGAGTTGGAGCAAGAGCGGCTCCTTTTTGAAAATGGGGAGCGTGAGAGGAGTCAACGCTAATTTTGGGCGTTGGAGCAGGAGCAGGAGCTCCAAAAGTAGTGGAGCGCGTAAAGCCCTGTATATATATATATATATATTAGCAACTGTACAAAGTGTAGCTTCAGTTAGTCAATAGTATAGATAAGAAATGCTGACTGATCGGGTCACAGGTGGTCTAGTTATAACTGGTTATAATTTCTTTTGTTAATATCCCTTAATATTTAATTCTAGCAATAAACTAAGTTAGACTAAAATAACATTGCACGGGATAAAAGCCAACCAAAATGATTCGTTTCACGAATCAGTAAAATGCGGGGCTAAAATGTTTGTGTTTTTCTCATTCGTGATCATTCTAATTAGCAGATTATCTGTGATTTCAGATTCGCGTTTAGATTTCGGCCACAAAACCTTCGTCTTGATTTCGCGCCACCCGCTGGTCGCGAAAAGAGCGAGAGTGATTTACACGCGAAAAGACCCCGGGCGATCGTCTGACTCGGTCCGAAGGGTTGGGTCACTGGTATTCTTCTATTGATCACGAGGGTTAGGGTCAACAGGATTGGGAGCTGTTTTTTTTTTTTGTGTTATTTTATTCTTTTAATATGAAAATTCAATTGAAAATAAAAGAAAATGAAAAAAGAAAGAAAATTAGATTGGTAGGGAAAAGAAGAAGAAGAAGAAAAAGAATAAGAATAAGAAGAAATTAAAGAAAGAAAGAAGGAAAAGAAAAAGAAATTAAAGAAAGAAGGAAAAGAAGAAGAAATTAAGGAAAGAAAGAAAGAAAAAAAGAAATTAAAGAAAGAAGGTAAAGAAGAGGAAGAAGAAGAAATTTAAAAAATAATGAAGAAGAAAAAGAAATTGAAGAAAGAAAGATAAAGGAAAAAAAGAAGAATAAACTAAAGAAAGAAAATAAAAAAGAAAAAGGAAAGGGAGAAGAAGTAAAGATGTGTATCGCGTAGTTGGCGCTTTTTCTAAAAAAAGGAGTTGGCCACATTTTAGAAAACATTATTTAAGTATACTTATCCACGCATAACTTTATTTTTTAAACTCTCGCCACAAAGACCGGACGTATACTTTGCTGTTTCCACGGGGGGGGGGGGGGCATCTCTCCCAAGGTTAATACCAGTAAAATGAAGGGGGAAAAAAGAGAATTCTTGCTTTGGAAATGACATATTTGTCGAAAGTCTCAGCTTTTCAAATTGTATTCATTAAAAAAGTACATTATTTGTTTTTCAAATTTCTATAAATAATACTATTCGAAAATAACGTTTTCTAAGATGTGACTGGGAAGCAAGTTCTGGAAACATACGCCAGAAAGAACTGCTTAAAATAAGTCATACACAATCCACTATGACTTTTCAACCCTTACAGCTACACACTTAGAAAACACAGCTGTTAAACCTGAAAAGAGGGAGAAAGCAGCAACTCTAGTCAGCGTCCTCAATGATGCCGGTCTAAACAGAGCTGAGAGCGAGAAGAGAACTAAATAACAAGGGTTTATGTACGACATGAAAAGAAACTGGAACCTTAGGAGGATTTTAAAAAGAACTTTAAAAATTACCTGGTGAAAATACCCGGTGAGCCAAGTGCAAGAGAGATCCAAACATTATATTTAAAATACGGTTAGAATTCTAAAAAAAAAAACCCCTCTCGCTTAGAGTCTCTGAAATAACAGGTGGATGTCTGGCATCCGGAAAGATGCCCTATCCCCAGAAAAAAAAAACAGAAAGAAAAGAAAATTTTCAGAAGACAAAACCGTTACTAATATATGCGCGAATTTCGTATGGCTACAAATAGAGCGAATAAAGAAATGCTTTTATTTTTCATAAAGATCTGTTGTGCTGTAAGAAAAAAAGTGGCGGCGCAGGCATTTATTTCAAGGGGTTTTGTTATGTTTAGGCTAGGGCCCCCCGCTTGTCCTTTGTAAGGCTAGAGTGATTCACGGCACACTTCAGTTCCTCTAGGCAACCCTCCATTAAGGAGAAATTGATATAGTCCGAAAATGTCGACTCCTCGATGGGGCAGCGGATGACAAGATGTCAGATATCCATGTCTTTCGACCCGGGAGACTTGCGAGGGACAAAACTTCCATTATTTCCATCTTTCACGCATTCGTTCAAAACAAAATACTTGCGAAGTTTGATGGCAGTATCGAAGAAATAGATAAATAAAATGGGCGTTCATTTGACGAATTTAAACGATGCACTCGCCACTCTTAACCCTCTAAAAATGTTTATAAAGATTTTATTTTTAAATTACTTTATCAATTTTTATCAGGGAGTTCAGTTATCTGTGCATGTTTAACATACATAATGCCTTTATTCGTTACACCATGAATCCATGTGAACAATTCTAGCATGAGTTCATTTGATTATATTCGCTTTTTTCATTCATCTTGACATTTTGTCGAAACATTTATCCAATTTTTGTTTGTTTGTATTAACTGGTTATTGACATTTCTTGTTTTACAGAGGCGGTTAAATATGTGAAGAATACTTCTCAAGACAGCATAAAAAGAATCGATAATTGAACACTCGTAGCTACAGATGGAATTGGAGGGAAATTTGAATGGTTTCATGTACTTCTTGAAAAATGTAAATTAAAACTAATTTGAATTCTCGAATAGTTGACATATCGATTTCTATAACAAACAAATTTTCTCTTTTATATTTATAGTGTAAATATTTTTATATTTATAGTGTAAATATTTTTATATTTATAGTGTAAATATTTTTATATTCATAGTGTAAATATTTTTATATTTATAGTGTAAATATTTTTATATTTATAGTGTAAATATTTTTATATTTATAGTGTAAATATTTTTATATTTATAGTGTAAATATTTTTATATTCATAGTGTAAATATTTTATATTCATAGTGTAAATATTTTTATATTTATAGTGTAAATATTTTTATATTCATAGTGTAAATATTTTTATATTTATAGTGTAAATATTTTTATATTTATAGTGTAAATATTTTTATATTTATAGTGTAAATATTTTTATATTTATAGTGTAAATATTTTTATATTCATAGTGTAAATATTTTTATATTCATAGTGTAAATATTTTTTATATTTATAGTGTAAATATTTTTATATTTATAGTGTAAATATTTTTATATTTATAGTGTAAATATTTTTATATTTATAGTGTAAATATTTTTATATTCATAGTGTAAATATTTTTATATTTATAGTGTAAATATTTTTATATTTATAGTGTAAATATTTTTATATTTATAGTGTAAATATTTTTATATTTATAGTGTAAATATTTTTATATTCATAGTGTAAATATTTTTATATTTATAGTGTAAATATTTTTATATTTATAGTGTAAATATTTTTATATTTATAGTGTAAATATTTTTATATTTATAGTGTAAATATTTTTATATTTATAGTGTAAATATTTTTATATTCATAGTGTAAATATTTTTATATTTATAGTGTAAATATTTTTATATTCATAGTGTAAATATTTTTATATTTATAGTGTAAATATTTTTATATTTATAGTGTAAATATTTTTATATGCGCATGTTTTTGTATTAACTCATTATTGACATTTTTTCAGGAAAGGTTGAATATTTTGGAGTAATTTAAGAACAAATTCCAAGACAGTATTTATGCTGCTGGCCCAATTGCCTTGTCGTTCTACTCCGGATTTGGGGCCGATAGTGGATTGTTGGTGTAATCATTCAGATATCACAAATTTGACAGTTATATACGAACCCTCGTCTAAGAACAATAACTAACAAACCAGCAAACTTTCTCTTTTACACACACACACACACACACACACACACATATATATGTGGGGGTGGTGGTGTGTGTCTGTGTAGGTGTGTATGTATATGTATATATAAATATATATATAATATTTATATATATATATATATATATAAAGATATATATATATATATATATATATATATATATATATATATATATATATATATTATAAATTGCTCTGTTTAATATATTGAGCTTTTCACTGTCACGATAGATTATTATTATTAAACGATAATTTAATTATCGTTATAATTCTACACCTATACATTATTATATATATATATATATATATATATATATATATATATATATAGAGAGAGAGAGAGAGAGAGAGAGAGAGGGGTAGATATTTGATATGTATGTGTCTTTGTTTGTATCAACTAATTGACATTTCTTTTTTTTTCAGAGGCGGTTGAATATGGTAAGAATATATTTCAAGACAGTGTTTATGCAACCAGCCCGATTGCCTTGTCGTTCTACTCCGGATTTTGGGCAGGCAGTGGATGGTAGGCGCAATCATTCAGATATCGCAAATATCACACATTTATATACGGACCTCGTCTAAGAATAATCAATTTCTTAGTCGCTCTAACATATAAACAAAAAGATAAACACAATAGGAAAGTTACTTATAAGATACGATTGGTATTTACTCGGCGTTGCCTGAGTTGAGATCTATTGTTTGGGTGGAAGGCGGCGGCGGCGGCGGAGGCGGAGGCGGCGTCGTCGGCGTCGTCGTCGTCGTCGTCGTCGTCGTCATCATCATCATCATCATCATCATCATCATCATCATCATCATCATCAGCAGCAGCAGCAGCAGCAGCATCATCATCATCATCATCATCAGCAGCAGCAGCATCATCATCATCATCATCATCATCATCATCATCATCATCATCATCATCATCATCATCATCATCATCATCATCATCAGTTCAACGTCCGTTTTACATGCTGGCATGCGTTAGACGGCTGCAAGAAATTGACTTCCAAAGTTACCTATCTATAACCAGGTCTTTATTCATCCCTCTTTCCCTCAAGTTTATTTTTATCACTTTCTTCCCTGTTTACCTTGGCCTTCCTCTGTGAACTCAACCTGCTACCTAAACTATTCTACATTTATACATTTAAACTCTTATCCATTCTTTCAACGTAGCCATGCCATCGAAGTCTAATGTTCTGCAGACATCTTCCTATACTTTCCAGACTAAATCTTCCTCTGAGGTCATCAGAACTAATCCTGTCTTTAAGACTCACATTACAGACCCATCGTATCATTCTCATATCATCTATTCCTATGCAGCGCACGTCCTCAATCTCACTGGCCAGGTTTCACTTCCATCCATCATCACACTGCGCACTCATGCTTGATAAGACCCTTCCCTTAGTCGACAGTGATAGCTTCTGATGGTGCAATTATATAAACATCACACACTTATATACAAACGAAGGGATACAAAATATCGGTTTCTTATTTGCTCTAACATAGAAACAAAAGTGATAACCAAAAAACGAATAACAAACTGGGTTAAATAGAAAGAGTCTACTTGGCGGTGGTTATCAAAAATATACCCCCTCATTACTTTAGACCGCTTAAATTTTGGCAGAATTTTTCATTTAAGTATTTCCAGCCGTAGACCTTTGTTTTTAAACATTTCGTTAAGAGAGTAGCCCTCGAAAAAGTAGTAAATAAACTATTTAAAAACTATGCTGCTTCTACAGAATTTAGACCGAACGAAACCTACTTTTACCGAACTAAACCTAAAACTTAGGTAAGGGTTAGTTTAGGTTAGGGTTAAAAAAAAAACAGTTCGGTTTAAATTCTGTAGAAGTACTAAAAATATTGTCAAACTAAAAACAAACGTTTGATTTGATTATTTGTAATGAAAAATAAAACCAGTTTGATTTTCTTATGTGTTAATAATTTTTTTTAAATGTCGAAACCAAATTATTAATTGCCAAAAAATAACATCCTACCTAAAATATAATGGGGAACTGTTTTTGATAAACACCGGTTGTCAATTTCCGATCTCAAAACCGGAAGCCGTCACAAAGAAGATTCTTTCTATATTACCAAAAATTGACTAGTGAAAAATAAGGAAACGTCTCTTTACTATTTTTGTTCGTTACTGTTGCTTTATATATGCATGTTAAATATTTATTCATCAAGTTTTTACAATTACATAATTTTTTTATTTTTTTTATTTGTTTTTAATTATTATTATTATTATTATTATTATTATTATTATTATTATTATTATTATTATTATTATTATTATTTCATAGTAGTCTCAACTTTTGGATGTTTTTAGTTGGATTTTTCTTTTTTGAATATCAAGTTAAAACTGTACCTTACCACTTTCGCCGTTCCTAACAAGCAAGCATTTTGCAGAATCTATTTAAGCCATGCCCCTCCCTACTACAGGCCAGACACTCATGCAACAAGGGTCTTTTACTGGAGGCAATGTGAATTTTCTTAAATATTCGATATAGAAGTTGCAAACAAAGGGAAAATTCCCTTGTGAGATTAGTTTGATGTTTTTATGTGTTTTACATACCAAATAATAAGAACCACAATGAGCTAATTGATAAATTTGACAATTATTGATGAATTCCTATAAATGAAGAGACAAGTAACTTTGAATAAAAAAGGCAAATGCATATTTCAATGAGTGATTAGTATTTCAATGTGGGACTTTTTAAAAAGAATTTCTACTTGTGTTAAAAGATCATGACTTGTATATAGTGATAAAAAAAGGATCTGCACCAGTTGTTGATATCAAGCAGGAAAACATAGTTTGTTCAAATGTGATATGTGTTTTACTAACCAAAACGTTAAACTGTCCTCATTTTGATTGTTTTCAACACAACATTTTGCTACAGTCTTCATTTCACATCATAAAATAATCCCAAAACAAATTTCAAACTAAAATTTCAGCATCCAAATCTCTAGTGTTGTCTCGTAGTCGATTAATCTAAGCAAACAGATTCACTGAAATGGAAGATAAAATGAGATAATACAATGTCCATAGATTAAATAGAAGGTTTAGTTAAAAATCTATAGATTATCCTATGAAGTGGATAGGGTTCACATCAATGAGTTACAATAACCAGAATGTTGTGGCAAAACAAGGAGGACACTACTTACAAAAATGTCTAAGGAAAGATCTTCACCTCAAAATCTGAAAGTAGTAATTAAAATTTCCCACTGAACAGTGGTATCTAGTGGAACTTTTAAATCACCACGATCTATTTCTTTCAAAAAACGTCCATACTCATGATAATAAAAAGCAGTATTATTGAATATTTCCTCCTCTGTAAGACAATATTTTCGTGTGATATATCCTGCTATATAAAAAAGCGACATTATAATATATGTGGGAATACCAGTTTCTAGGTCTGGCAGGTGACCAACTATTTGGCATGCCAATTCATCCAAAAGATATCCGCATTTTGAGCAAGTATGGCCTGGATCATGGCTATACTCTCTAACATAAACTTTCAACCGAAGTAATTTTGTTTTTGAATATGGAATTTCTGAATAACATTTTGTACGTTAATAAAATGAGTATCACCAAAACCTTGTCTCAATTTAAAAAAATCAGTTTCAAGATAGTTAGTTGTAAATTCTCCAAGAATGACAACATTGAACCCACTGTCAAGTAAATGTCTCCAAAGATTACATGTATGCTCGATAGCCATATTAGTATCTCTTGTGAAGAATTTAATTCTCTTTCCTTGCTTTCTCCTCATTTGTTTTGCCATACTTCCAAAATGTGCAAGAAATGTAAAATTTCCATCATTTCGATCTGATAATACTCTTTTCAGTGGATCATTTGTCTTGACACTTCCATAAATATCTTTTACACTCACTATTTTCCAAAATTTCAAAACTTCTTCGATGAAAGTAAGTTTCTCTTGTATCATCATCTTGTAATAATGGATGAGTTTTCATTGCAGTTAGTCACATCACAAAACACTTTCAAACAGTGGGAAACTTTTTGTCTCTCAACTGGTTTTGGAAGAACTGCTACTTCTGTTACTTTTGATAACTTAACAAATTGATTTTTTCATGCGCAAAAAAGTTGTTTCATTATTTCCCATTTTGCTATCATTTCTTTACCATCAGAATAAAACAGCAATTTTGAACAAGCCTCAGTTATCCAGTTATTGCAAATACTTTTAAATATATGTACATAATCGAAAAGCAAGTACATACCATTTTTAGTAACCTTCAGTGTCTGACAATAATTTCAACAGTATCAAATTTCTTGAATAAAGCTTGATTAGTCCGATTATTGTCACAAATAACTGCAATTACATGACCTTTCGAATGATTGACTAAATCAGCAACATTTCTAACATTCTGAAACAAAAATTCCGAATTTAGTTTGGCAACTGAGATCATCTTAATCAAAAACTTTGGTCCACCATGTAAACATTGGATCATAATACCCAATACAGTTTTTGCTAATGTCTCTTCAGAATCTTTGGCAACACCAAATATGTTTCCCCTTTTATATTGTAAACTCACTTTAACATAAACTTCATCAACTAGGATGATACATTTTTCCTGTTTATCTGACACATCACCAAGAAAATTTATCTAAACACATCACCAAGAAAATTCAGATCATCTACCTTCGAAACTTTTGAAGTCATATTCACTAGTGTTTTCATGCTGGGTAATTTGTAATGATCTCGAAGTTTGTTATGAAGAGACCGAGATGTGGCAAAATATTTGAATGGTCGAAAAAGCATTTCCAACTCGTAAACTTTTTTGCCAACTATTCGTGGTCACATAACTTCGATATGTTGACTCAAAACCTGTTTCTCTAGTTCAATTTTCAAGTTACTAAGATAACGAATTGCTTCTTCAATTTGAGACGAATGCTGAAACTTATTTATTCTGTTTTTCAACAGGGAAGAAATGTGTGTGAGTATATTTGCATGGTAACATTCAAACGTTAAGTTTTCAAATTGTTTAGTTAAAAAAATCGGAATATTTCCAATAAAAAAAATGACAAGATGAACTGGATGAACTGTTGATTGTTAGATTTGTAGCAGGTAGTTGCTGGCACAAAATCATGATGGTCAATATCAGGACACAAATTTGTAAAATTATCAATTTTATTTTTATCTAAGAAATGTGCAAACTCATCATTTTGTACACTTCGCACAGAAGCGGAACTTTTTGTTGTTGTTTTGGTAAAGGATTTGGTATCACGCTTGTGGTGGTCGTCATGCCTTTTTTTGGTGATAACTTCCTCCACAAATAAAAATAATAAAAAGAAGACTTACATGCAAAACCAACGGAAGTTTATTCACTGAAATAAACCATTAACAAATATAACATATTTCCTTTTGTAATGAGTTCAGAAGTCCTTTCTTTAGTTTCAGGGTAAGTAAAAAGGAGAATGTCTTTTGTTTTGTTGAAATGCTCATATGTTATAAAATGTTAAGAGAGGCAATAGGTAATGTTCGCCTGTGAAATTGTATGAAGCGCGCGAAAGGTGAAATGGAAGAGTGATAATAAGACGCGTGTAACCTCCGAATGAAGAGTCAGTTGAGAGAGGGTTTGATGTTTGTGTGTGCTTAAATACTATTTGGATAGGCTCCAGCGAGCTTAAGGAGAAAAGTTTAGAAAAATGTCTTTGGAGAAATCCCATTGGACAGAAATATCACGTGGTGTGCTCCCTACTACGTCCGCTCGTTTTGAGTTGATTTAATATATAAGGCCACGCCGGAATTTGCGTGGGCGTTATTTTTTATTTTTCACGCGCCAATACAATTATATTCACACTGCGCGCCTAAATTGTATTTATCCCAAACAATAATTTTTATCCGAATCTTAACCGTGTCAACTGGCACACACTTGATGGCAACTTATTTAATATTGATGGAGGATCTTTGGGTCGTGCTTTTGCCATAACAAACACAGTTTCATAACCAGGTGGAAAATACCTTTCACAAACAACAGTGTCTGAGTGGTTAGGAGTGTTAGCTCTTGGTATTACCTTTAACTATCTTTCTCTCTCATCCTTATCTTTTGGGATACGAAACACTCGGACCTTATTTTGCTCATTATAATTGCCTTGACAGGTTGTCGCACAACACTTTTTGACCAATATCAGAAATATTCAACAAATTATTTTAAACTAAAAAAAAGTAAAAGTGATATTTTGTGAATTAACAGAGCTGTTTACATTTAAATAAAACGTTAAAACATGCATAGTATACTTCCTAAGAATTATATAAAAGATTTGAAATTCAGAATGTACGATTTATTAACAAATTCTCAAAAACAATAGTTTTTTTAAACTTAAAAAAGTAATAGTGATACTTCGTCAATGAACAGAGCTGTTTGCATGTAAATAAAACAAAATTCAACTCTGAATTTTAACAGTATACTCACGAACTTATAATCCAAATGTAAATAATGATAAAATAACAGAACCTCAGCTGAAATAAATTTGATGATTTAAAAATTATTTTCGGAATGAAATTTGCTTGGACCAGTGACAACGAGGTGCTACCAGCTAAAAGTTTATCTGGTGACTGACTGTTCAGGCAGTCAGACGTGCGTCTAACCGGCCTGTTATGGGTATGGCCATGGTTTAAGCAATTTATGGTGGCTTTTCGTTATGATTCAAAGCGTTCAAATTACAACGGGGATCATCTTGACGTCTTTACATTATATAGTCTAATTCCCATTTTAGATCTTGATATTTATTTATTTATTATTATTATTATTATTATTATTATTATTATTATTATTATTATTATTATTGTTGATTGATTTATTTATTCATTTAATTTTGTACTCACTAGAAGTTCTCACACAAGTTATTATCAGTGATTGTTCACTGTTAATCACCGGTGGTGCTCCTTGAAGTCTGAGTGAAAAAATTCTCCTCAGATTTTCAGTAATCTCCACCTCTTTCGATAACTATTGCAAATGACTTTGCGTTATCACAACAGCCGCTTACTATCGATTTCTCGCTTTCAACGACCTTTGGTCTGCTCTGGAATTGGACTGGCAATAAGCCTCCCCAAGGTCCAAACACTCTCTGCGCTCTTTTAGTAGAAGTCTGGTTAGTGCTCTCCCGCCTCGGTCTTTCCATCCTCCTTGACCCTTCATGACTATTTGGTGTGGTATCAGCCTAGGCTGGTGCTATCACTTTTTTGGGGAGGTATTTTATGACATTTCTTGCAGTTTCTGTTTTTTTATTGTTGTGGTGGTGTTGTTGTTATTATTGTTATTATTGTTTTTGTTGTTGTTGTTATTATTGTTGTTGTTGTTAACAACAACAACAACAACAACAACAACAACAAGAAGAAGAAGAAGAAGAAGAAGAAGAAGAAGAAGAAGAAGAAGAAGAAGCTGTATCTACCCGACGTTGACCGAGATGCAGTGAAGTCATTTTAGGTTTTAACTTGTTTGCACATAAGGTAAACAACTTCTGTTATATTTTGGAATTTTTTAGATTAGGATCAATAATATTTGGATTATTCGGACTACTGTTCTCATCTTGGATGTTATTCTCACAACGTTTCGACCGTTTTTGTTTGTTCTCTTCTCCTCCTCCTCCTCCTCCTCCTCCTCCTCCTCCTCCTCCTCCTCCTCCTCCTCCTCCTCTTCTTCTTTCTCCTTCTCCACCTCTCTCTCTCTCTCTCTTCATCTTCTTCTCCTTCTCCACTTCTTTCTCTGTCTCTTCATCTTCTTTTCTTCCTTCCCCTTTTTTCTTTGCTTCTTCTCTTAATCATACAGTCATCGCCAATGACCCTTTCCCCTTCAAAAATGACATGAGACCCTCGCATCTTCATTAAGTTTTCCTAACTTTGTCGACTCCAATCTCCCCTAGACGAAAACAATCATCTGAGACTCCCTTTAAAGAGACCTCGAGCTCTTTTGCGTCGTAATCGACTTCCAACTCTCGCGACCCTCACATAAATATCTAAAATCTAAAACGTTTTTCTTTATCGAAGTCGTCGACCCCGAAAATGCAATTAGTACTTCATCACGTGACCCTCGTACACCAGCTACAAATGATAATTAACAGCGGGCGTCGCCATTGTCTGTTCCAGCCAGTCTCGTTTAATGATACTGTTTTGTCTAAGGAAATCACGTATTACGCGAGATCTCATTCGGGCTCCTGAAGACGGTCGCGAGACCGAAAGTGCTCGAGAAATGGCCCAAGACACAACATTAGGCGCCATGATCTATCAATTGATACCGGAAACCCGACGAATCGCTCGCAGAGTCGAGAAACTCACCAGAAAGATCATAAAGAAGGAGAACTCCGTGGTCTTCAACGACATACGTCTAATATATATACAATTTCATTTTTCAACTCCTAATAGTTTTTGAGTTATTAAAAATCGTTATGTTCCCAAGACTTTTGAAACACCCTGTATATATATATATATATATATATATATATATATATATATATATATATATATATATATATATATATATATATATATATATATATTACTGGTAGCTGTGAGCATCGATCTTTTGAGACTGGCTCAGAGTTTTTTATTTGCATTTATATACAATCGCTGGGAGCGTGAAACTATGGTTATATCTACTAAAAGCATTATGTATATATATACATATATATATATATATATATATATATATATATATATATATATATATATATATATATATATATATATATATATAAATGAAGGAAGATAGATAGAGATATGCGGATGACAAACCTATTTCATCTTCGATTGTTCAATGCAAGGTGTACTTGATAAAAACATGTTTATTTTTCTTTCCTTAAGCCAGGCTTTTCAAAGATTAAAATCTTATCATCAGAGGAATTACGGAGATGGATAAGTTGGCATGGGAATAGCCAAAATTCAAAATTTGACAAATTTAAGAAGTAATGGAAAGTAAGAGGGTGTGTATAAAAAGGTTATCAAAATATAGAGTCTGTCTAGTTGGGAAAATGTCCGTTGACAAAGTGTCCGGTGACGAAAGATTTAAAGATGGAAAAGGGATTTCGTGGAGACTGCGTTAAAAATGTTCAAAACGTATTAATATGCTGCAATTAAAAAGGGAAATAGTGTAGGTAAATGAAGACCAGTGACAAGTTAGGGGAGGGGGAAGAGGGGGTCACAAGTAGATCACATTAAGTTATTCTTTTTGCTGACATGAGGAGGGTTTTAATAACTTAATGTAAATTGTTTCCAGGACTTTAAAATTCAATAACGAATGTGATCTATTTATGACAAAGAAACTGGCACATGCGCTATTTATGAGGTGCTGCATTTTTGCATTATCGCTGATCGTAGCCAGAAATTTAACTTACTAGAGTGCTCAGCATCTATTTATCTTATAATCTAAAATCTATATTTCTATCTCTCTCAAATATTAAGCATTATCTCCTGGGAGCGTGAAACTATGGTTATATCTACTAAAAGCATTATGTATATATATACATATACGTTTTCACGTGCCCGTCTGTGTCTTCTGGCTTCCATTGACCTTCTTCTATTTAGAATTGATATTAGATTATCGTATCTTTATTGACTTTTGTATAACATTGAAGAGTTCACTCTCCTCGAAGTCTCACTTGCGATAACATGTGTCCCTTTGAATAGACTCTCGGCTTCTTGGCATCGTAATCCCACTCGAACTCTCGCGACTCCCACACAAAAATCTAGAGTCCAAAATGATTTTAATATCGAAGTCGTCTACCCCGAAAATTCAATTGGTACTGTATCACGCGACTCCCGTATATCATAATTAAATGCGGATGTAGTCATTCTCTTTCATACCAGTCGCGTTTAATAACATCTCATTTTTCTTCTTTTTTTAAAAAGTGTTATTGTATAAAATGTGTTCGACGTCGTTTCATTCATTAACGGTTTCTGAACTCTGGCGGGATTTTCAGGGAAATTAAAATGAAAAAAAGGGGAATAAAAGGATTAAGATCCGTCCATGCGATCTGCGCGTTTAGCGATGAAAATTTAAGCGGAGCGGATAAACGAAAATTCTATTTCAAACGTAACAGCCCGAGGAAAAAGCTAATTAAAAACTTATGGGTAACAGACCAACGAAAATGTTGTTTTTCAAACTTAAGTGTTACACACCGACGAAAATTCTATTTCGAACTTAAACGTTGCAGACGAACGAAAATGCTATTTAAAATGTAAGCGTTACAGACCGACAAGAATGCTATTTTTAACTTAAGCGTGATAGACGAACGGAAATGTTATTTACAATTTAAACGTGTCAGGTCAGACCAGCGAAAATACTATTTCAATTTCATACAGAAATGTTACAGCCCGATAAAAATGCTATTTCAAACTTAAGTGCAACAGATCGACGGATATATAGAAATATTATTTCAAACTTAAGCATGACGGACACGCGTCAATGCTATTTCAAACTTAAGCGTGATAGACTAACGAAAATACTATTCCAAATTTAAGGCAATGTATTCTAAAAGCAATGTATTCTGAGAGCAATGTATTCTGAGAGCAATGTATTCTAAGAGCAATGCATTCTAGGAATATTAAATAATTATACTACCTATAGAATTATATTTGACAACTTTATTCGGTATTAAATAACCCATAAATGGTTGATATGCCGTAAAATAAACCAACTTTAAGCGTAACTAACAACTTGACGGACAGAGCCACTTGCTTAGGTCCATCTTATTTCAGATACCTCAATTCAATCTGCGCGTTTAACGATGCAAATGCTATTTAAAACTTGACCGTGACCGACCGACGAACTTACAGAAATGCTTGGACTCATTTAAACTTCCATCCGCGCTTTCACTCTGTACATTAATCGATGGAAATGCTGTTACAAACTGAAGCCGGGCAGATGCCCGACATACATAGCCTCTCATAAAGAGGCGTGGACGTTGCATTTAAAAAAATGTCTCCCTCAAGTGTGATCTTCGTTTTGACTTTTGCCAGCCATTTTATTAATAATTCTTTCGTTTATTTCCCCCTAAAAGCCGAATGCTCATTGTCGTCTGCCTGGCGCCATTTTAACAGAACAGACACGAAAACAATGAATTAAAAAATTAAACCTTCAAATGTTGGTCCATGTGACCCTCATCTTGCTTGGGTCTCCTTCAACATGCTCCTATCATTTCGACTTTGCAAAATACTGAGCCGTTTTCACGTGCCTGCGAATATAGATAACGACATTTTTCTTTCCATGCTAAAAAAACTGCAGGTCCGTTGTTCCTAAACGTATCGGCCATTTTAATTCGACCTTTTCCCTGTTCGAAATTTATAATTACTTTTTATTGCAATACTTCAGCTGAATAGCCTAATTTTAAGGGGTTGTATTTGTTACCTTTTTTCTTCTTTTTCATTTCTTTCATTCGTTATTTTTAAAACTGATTTTTTATTTGTTCTTTCGTTCGTTAATTAAAAAAATGATTTCTTTTATTCATTTTATCACAAATTTGTTTATTAAATCGTTTTTATGCATTTATTATTTTAACCTTTAATTCTTCCATTTTTCTTTTTTTCTTTCATTCGTTCATTCTCTTTTTTACACTTTTCAATTCTATGTTCTTTATTTTACCATTCTTTCATTCATTCTTTTTTCAATTTTTCTTCCATTGATTCTTTCTTTCATTCGTTCATTAATTTTTACATTTTTTCATTGTTTTGTTCTTTTCTTTTCTTTGTTTCATTCTTTTTTTACACTTTTGCATATTTGTTCTTTATTTTTCCATTTGTTCATTCATTCTTTTTTCTATTATTCATTTTTAATTCTTTTTTCATTCATTCTAATTTTACATTGTTTTCATTCTTTTATTTTTATATCTTCTATTCTTTCATTCATTCTTTCGTTCATTCATTTTTACATTGGTTTACATTGTTTTATTCTTTTCTTTTTTTTTCATTCATTCTTTCATTTATTTATTCTTCCATTCTTCCATTCATTTTTACATTTTTCTCATTGTGTTGGTCTTTTTTCTTTCATTCATTCTTTTATTTATTCGTTCATTCTTTTTTGCATTCTTTGTTCTTTATTTGTAGATTCTTTCATTGATCCTTTTTATAATTATCTCATCTTTTATACGTTCTTTATTCCATTCTTTTCACTCTATAATTCTTTCATTCATTCTAATTTTACAATCTTTCATTCTTTTACGTTTATTCATTCTGTCATTATTCAATTAAAGAACAAAACAATGAAAAAGAAATGTAAAAATGAATGAATGAATGAAAT
Organism: Sepiola atlantica; assembly: GCA_963556195.1. Classification (NCBI taxonomy): domain Eukaryota; kingdom Metazoa; phylum Mollusca; class Cephalopoda; order Sepiida; family Sepiolidae; genus Sepiola; species Sepiola atlantica. The sequence continues at coordinate 148,381,718 of OY744519.1, forward strand.
ATATTTCATTCATTTATTTTTACATTTCTTTTTCATTGTTTTGTTCTTTTATTCTTTCATCCATTCTTTTTATATATAACGAAAGGACCCCACACTCTTCGCCCCGTGGGTGTCGTCGGCCACTCGCGCACCGGTGTTTGATATCCCGGTCGCGGTGCCGAGTAAAACAGATACCTCACTCTGCTCCGGTGTCATTGAACCCCTTGTAACATAGGTGGTCCACTCGTGTCTCTATCGCTGTGCCCACACGTCTAGTTCTTTGCGCAGAAATCTTTCTAGACTGTGAACACTCTCTCTGGCTATGATCGTCTTAGTGGCCAAATAAAAAAGAAGATGTGTCGAACTCCTCCGGTCGGATGAATGACGATTTCGTGATTCTGTGAAGGCAAAATTACACAGCGGAACAATTCAACAATAGAATAATTCAACAACATCGATTTCTTTTTGTATCAAATAATTATTAAAAACAATTAAAAGGAAGGATTAATTTTACACTTGAATTTTAGAGTCTATTGTTTTGGTAAATTGTCTTTGTTTACTAAACTAGTTCGTCTGTGTGTGTGTGTGTGTGTGTGTGTGTGTGTGTGTGTGTGAATTACTTTTACGACTGCAAAGCCTTAATTGAGACATAACTTGTCTACTCAAAACGGTGGGAGAGGGAATCTTATGGCCCATGCCATCCCAAACGAGAGCGATTGTTCGTTCAACGCCCCCGCTTGGCCGGCGCTTGTGTCTGAGCTCCGGCTAACACGTCCGTCCGGGCCGCGAGCCCCAAATCTAACTGATCGTCCACTCAACACAAAAACCTTTTCTTTTCCCAAAGAGGCATATTGTAACACTCTCTCTTTCTCTCTGTGTCTTTCCTCCTCCCAGAAAGTCATATCATCACACCTTTTCTTTCTCTCTCTCTTCCCTTTTTCTGAGTCTTTCTTCATCTCTTGGTGGTCTGGTGAGAGGCGGTACAGACGATACGACACGGGTAATTACAATTCTCTGTTTGGGCTGTTTTCTTTCCTGTTATCGTAAAAGACTTATTCTCTTTCTCTCTCTATGGGGGGAGGGCTTCTGCCCTAATTAATGATGACAGCTTTTGGATGGCTATCTTCGGCCCAGCTTCGTCATTAAAGAAAACCATTATTCTCTCTCAGACATTACTGTCATCACAAAACACCTATCCACTTTTCTTCTCTTGTCGATGTCGACACCATTAGTGATTAAGACCTTAGCGACATTTCAATCTCGCATATGGTAAACAACTTACCCTGTGCTTGACAAGCAATACCAATTTTCCAGTCATTTTGACGCTATTTTTCTTTCCTCGTTTTTATAGACTTTCCGTGTGGATATATACTAGTCTGAATGCTCTACCTCAATTCTACGTATGGCCTAACCATCACCAAGATGCATACTAGTGCGCTCTAGGGTACACGATCTCTGTCGGTTCTATTGGTACTGTCACAATATTCTGTCATTGTTTTCTTCCTTATATCTTCCATTCTTTTATTCTTTCTTTCCTCCATACTTCATTCGTTTTTTTAATATATTTTCTTTTTTCTTTTTTCTTTCTCTTTTAGTCTTTCTTATATTATTTCATTCGTTACTTTTTGTATTCTTGTGTTTCATTTCTTCCTTGTATTTTTTCACTCATTTTCTCACGTTCTTTCGTTACGTATTCCTTCTTTCTTTCTTTCGTTACGTATTCCTTCTTTCTTTCTCTCATTTCTTCGTTGGTTCTTTTTCCTTTACAAGCTGGATTTACCAGCTCGCTATTACTTCGCAAAGTTCGCAACTTAAAACCAACATTTTAAATAAATAAAAACATGTAATTCATAAGTTTCTTGTGCGCACAATACTAAAACTTTCGCATTTACTCATATAAATAAACATTAACATTTTGGTAATTTAGAAAGAGAGGGAGAGAGAGAGAGAGAGAGAGAGAGAGAGAGAGAGAGAAAGAGAGACGCCCCCTCGTCGACTTTCTCTTCTCGCTTATGCCTCGTGGCGAGCGATGTTAGTTCAATTTAAGAAAAGTTATTTGAATTCACCCCCGTTTCTTTAATTAAATCACTTTAATCAATTACTGTTAATATCGAGAAAACTATTCTATATATACATGAAAAAAAGGGCAATTAAATTATATCTGAATAACACCACAAACATTAATATATAAGCTGCTTAAAATATTTATGCAAATGAGGTAAACAAATACTTATATTTGGGTTTTTACTTGTTACTATATATACAGTACTTCAAATGAGTATTATAATTAGAGTAACCCGGTTTGGTGGTAAGAAGTTGTGATAAATGAAAAAAATTTCGCATTTATTCATTTAGATTACAATATGGTTATATATAGCGAGCGTATCTGTAGCGAGAGCTGCAAACGGACATAAAAAAGCAAATGGATTTCAACCCCCTTTCTTTCTCGGCGTTGATTAATACTCTTACTTTGTCACTGAATAAAGACAGGGGAAATCTCGTGGGAAACACGCTGGCTGAAAACTTCGGCCAATCAGGAAACGACACATCAGTTTGACCGACGCGAGATTTCGGACCCTATAAAAGGTACAACAAGGATCGTCTCTTTCTCTTTTCCCTTCCCGCTTCAGCCGACAGCACACACAAGGAGGTCGTTGCCCCCCCCCCCCCCTCCCCTCCCCGGCTTGATCGAGGAGTGGGGTAGGCAAAAGTAAAAAAGTATGTAACCGTTTATAATATCTCCTCACGAACAAAGAACTCACATTCAAACACACACACACATTCAAACACACACACACACACACCTTAAAATTGCCATAAAAATACATATGCAAAAATTTCACGCCCGCAGCACGTTTTCATACAACCACAAACACTACAAAACAAAGAACACTAGGAAACGAACTATTCAGATGAACAATTAGTTCTTACTAAGATCATTAACATAGAATAAAAATGTTGTTGATCGTAAAATGTTTTGGTGAATTAATTTAAAATGTTTTCTTTCGTTTTTCCATGTAATAATAATAATGTTTTTCTTTCTTTCCATTCTTTCCAAAAAGTTAATCTTGGCTATTTTGGGTTCCCACGTGGTTGATTAACAATCCCAATATTTTATATTCTCTTCGTAACGCAAATAGGTCACAAATGACTAGGTAAACTAAAAATATTTTTTTTAATAGTATTCTCCTTAGAATAATTTGTGACCCGAATACTAATATTTATCTCAATAATATAAGAATTAAAATATAATATAAATGACCCCGACCACTTGGAGACCATTAATATGGGACCTCCAAATAAATCTAGTCCCCGGGTGTTGGTTGGCATACAGCCATATGGCATCATCTTCCCAACATCATTAAAGGGCATACACCCACCCCAAGATTCGACACCAGAACGCTCGTCACTACCAACCGTAACTACTAGCGTCCGATTCTCTACCATCTGAACATGCTTTTGTGAGTAGAAGAAATATCCTGTTTAAATGATTTTTTTACGATATTGATAATCGATAGGACTCGATTCTTTATACGGAAGAGTATTGTGTTATGCTAAGTGGAAACCATCATTTCCCCCACTCGAGTATTTCATCCATATATATATATATAGGCAAACACTATTAAATAATACGGAGTGTTTTTTGCTTGATTAGACTTTTTTTTATTCTTCAGTTAAATTTTTCGAATAGTCCATTTAGTATTTCGGTTAAATTGTTGTAGTTAAGTCCCGTGGGTGTCTTGTTCCATTTTTCTTTCCTTTTTCGCGAGTACTTTCGATTTGATTCGTCAAATCATCTCCATGCGGTCTTGGTGTCTTTACAAATATGTCTTTACTGTTGAGTCTTTTTTAAACGGCTAGTAATTTGCAACTTTAAAAACGTGTTTATAATATTGAGATCTTACATGCGAAAATGATTAGTTTTCGTGTTTTTTTTTTCGAAAAAACCCAAAAAATGACTAATTAAGCTGGAACATTCAGTGTTGTACAATAACACGCATATATATATAAATGAAAATATTTTCTTATTAATCACTACTATATTGCAATCCTTCCAGCTTACTCTAATTTAAATAAATATTCCATGAAAATGCCAGTATACTGAAACCTTTTTAATAGAGTTAAGATGAACATTCATATACACTAAACACTAAATTTACAAAAGCAAAGAAATTCCCAAATTTTTACACTTTTATTGTCATTAAGGGTATGCGTGCACAACAGGGCTATGTATTTTACTGGTAGGAATTTTTCTTATAAAAAAATATAAACATTGTTACTATTTTAGCACTGTTAATATAAGCATTGCCAATAAACATTTTTACTGGTATTTTACTTACCTTTATAGTATCCTTATCAATCACGCCCGAGTGGAACCATTATTCATACGACACAAGCAGCATTGTTATGTATTAAGGAAAATGAAGGTATTCTTGTTGTATATAAGTCAATTTCATGTTTCACACTTTAATTTATTAGAATTAACAACTTGCACCATTTTTTTTATATATAAACGATTTTTACTGTATTTTTTCAACAATACAATACATTTTTTTACAATTCAGATTGAAGATTCGCAAACAAGAATTTTAAATCTTATAAATTAAAAAATGTGAACTGTAAACCTTGGTATTTTTCATTTCTCTGAAATTTTCGTTTTCTCTGAACTAAAAACAGAACTCTACGGCTCTAATATCACAAATATAGTCAACAGAATGGCACTTTATTTCGGTTCTTAGTAACTTTGCCTAAGGGTTCAACACGTAGCCTACAGCCAAAGTCTAACTTCTTACTGGATCGACCTAGGCCCAGTCGATATTAGGTAGCTTCCCTAAGAACATCAGATCGATCAGAACGTTTGTCAATAAAAGAAGACGATGAGTTCCAGCCGAATTCCCTTCGGAAAAGCCTAAGAGATTTTGTATAAACGATTAATTCTTGTTCGATGTTTTGCGCTGAAGAAAAATTCCTACCAGTAAAATACATAGCCCTGTTGTGCTCGCATACCCTTAATGACAATAAAAGTGTAAAAATTTGGGAATTTCTTTGCTTTTGTAAATTTAGTGTTTAGTGTATATGAATGTTCATCTTAACCCTATTAAGGGCATATGATTTCAGTATACTGGCATTTTTCATGGAATGTCACTACTTTTGTAAAGGCTATGCCTCAATACAATGCCTTCTCATAACTGATATAGTTGGTAGTTTGACTAATCAGTGTTTCTTCCAATATTCACAGGTAAATATTTTTTTAATTATGATGAGTGTATATTTATTCATGATACAATTCAAACTAGAACACATTTTTTCACAGTTAATATATATACTTATATTAACTGTGAGTTAATCAACGTTGTTTTCTTTAAGGCCTTCGTATTCTTATGCTAAAATGTAACATAGTTATGGGATTGAGTTATGTTTAAAAAAATGTTAGGTGTCGTTTAGAATTATGGTTTATTCTTGTAAAATCAGTACGTTTCTGAGCAAGAAACAAAAAAAAGAAATTGACAAGAAGTTGATGAATTACCTGTATAAAACTGTTCTATGTGGCGCCCTGTAGGAATGGTAAATCAAAATAGGATCCCTCCCTCCCTGGAAACCGCCATATCTATATATTGATACGTTAATGTGTACGTACGTGTGTCATGCTCCTAAAGAATTTCAAAATAAACAACAAAGAAGTTGGACGGAGAGACTTGGAATCGAAACCGGAACATCTAGCTTATAAGCCGTGACTGTACCACTGAGCTAACTAAATGATGACGTTAAATAGATCAAAATTAACTTAATTAAACCATTAACTGACCCCGCTCACTACTGTCGCTTCAGCGTGAAAGGAGGAGGAGACGACGTTTATGCACCTTTTCTTCGGTTAAACATTTGAGCGACGAGATAGAGAGAGAGAGAAATGGGAACTATTTTCATTTTATAATGCAACATTATTAAAAATAAAGGTAAGTTCAATAAATTTCTGTGCTTCAAATACTTCTACATATATATAAAAAAATCCAATATCTGTTCTTGAAATATATTTAGAATATTTACGAATAAAACTAATGAAACTAATAAAACTTCTTACGAGCTGTGCCAACGCAAACGCTGGCAGACGATAACTTTAAACGATAAAACCATTTATTTCTTTTCTTTTAAGTTCGAGAGACAGCCAGTATTATTATTTTTTTTTAACTCACATTAAGCACTGTTTTTTTTTTCAGTGAAACACAGAGAGCGCGTACGAAAGAAAGAGAATGTGTATGTTCGTAAGAGAGTGATAGAGAGAAAATATAGAGAGAGACTAAACGTAATTGAAAAGTGAAAATTCAAGAAAAACAAATAAATAAATCGGAAAAAGTTTTTTAAAATATGTAACAAAAACGAAAGAGACGAAAGTAACAAGTACAGTTTCGTTTTCTTTTGGTAAGCCTGCCAGTTTTTACGGTATATCAACCCATTTTAGTAGAGTGTCCATCGTACACACGTTATTTGAATGCAAATTATTATTTTTAAAAAGTATTTCACTCTTATCCGGGGGGTTGCTCATGATAAAGACAGCGTAACTTACTAACAAATAGAGGGTGCTTTGTTACATTGGGCCCCGCGCTAACTTTGACCCCGTCGTTACGGTTAGGTTCAGTGGAGTATGCGTAAGACAGTGAAAGAGTGTATGCATTGTGTCTGTGTGTGCGTTGGCTCAATATAATGGTTATTTTAAAGGTTTTTTGAAATTTTCTGGAAAACTAAGGTATATGGTAAACTGAAATTTAAATGCCATTAACTAGACACTAGAACCTCTATATCTGCCAAAAATCAGCTGAATCCATCAAATAGTTGATGAGATACAGGGTGGCACATACGTACGAACGAACACACGGATAATACAAAATCATGCCTGACCTTTCTGGATCTATGGGTTGCCTTGACTAATGATGCTGAAATTCTACACACTTATAGAACCTATAAAAAATTGTGCAAAGTTTTAACTAATTTGGTTTATTGGTTTTTGAGTTATGATTGATCAAAGAAATGAGATTTACAGCATAGGCCATTTTTGAAGTCTATTAAAGGATAGAGCGCTCTCGCGCCTCCCTTAATTCGCATATTCCGCTTCATTTCAAATGATACTTCGGTCTACATTATAAATAATAATAATGCTTAATTTACTACTTCATTTCCGTTAATTATTACAACTAATATTTCATATAACATAGTACAATTAATATAATCTAATGAACACTTTTTATAGGAAGTGCCTGGATTTGCGTGTGTGCGCTATTAGTTGAACAAAAAAGAAAAAAATAGATAGGGAGATACATAGTGAGAGAGGGGGAGAGAGAGTGACGGGGGAATCGTTTCGCACATGGTTGGTTGCGTTTCGTTTCAGAGCAAAATTAAACCTTTGCTTTTAAAAGTCTTTAAACTGCCGACATTTATACTTTTCTTCACAGAACTGAAAGAAAATCTTCTTCAACTATTTCATGTCGGATAGGACTGCAGTTAGATATTAATGACCCAAATGATATCATCTACTATATAACTAGCGGGGCTACCCGGCGTTGCTCAGGGTCATAAAAACATATAATTGAAGAAAAATCGCGTGTGTAACATCTTTATATTCATACTTCTATTTCTCTCCCTCTCTCTATAGCCGTCTCTTTATATTTCTACCTTTCAGTTCCCTAGTCACCCCATTTCACCGCTACTTTCTCATTTTGCCTTTGGCAAAAGGTGTTTCTTCCCCACCATTCCTCCTACGTTGCCTAGGGCAATAGTATGATCTATTTCTATAAAAAGTACCACCTCTGTCTGCGACTTCTATATAGGTACTTATTTACGCCCCGGTGTTCATACTATATACGTATCTATCGCCACCCCGGTGCGCATACTATATACGTACCTATCGCCGCCCCAGTGCAGATAATATATAAGTATCTATCACCGCCTGTGTGCAGATACTATATAAGTACCTATCGCCGCCCTGTTCGAATGCTGAATACGTACCTATCGCCGCCCCGGTGCGAATGCTGAATACATACCTATCGCCGCCCTGGTGCGAATGCTAAATACGTACCTATCGCCGCCCCGGTGTGAATGCTAAATACGTACCTATTGCCGCCCGGTGTGCATGCTACATAAGTACCTATCGCTGCCCCAGTGCGAATACTAAATATGTACATATCGCCGCTCCGGTGCGAATGCTAAATACGTACCTATCGCCGCTCCGGTGTGAATGCTAAATACTACCTTTCGCCACCCCGGTGCGCGTGCTATATGCGTACCGATCGCCACCCGGAACGCATACTAAATACATAACTATCACTGCCCCAGTGCGCATGCTATATGCGTACTTATTGCCGCCCGTGTGCACATGCTGTATACGTACCTATCGCCACCCCTGAATGCTAAATGCGTACATATCGCCGCCCCGGTGCGAATGCTAAATACGTACCTATTGCTGCACTGGTGTTCATACTATATAAGTACCTATGGCTGCCCCAGTGCGAATACTAAATATGTACATATTGTTGCCCCGGTGCGAATGCTAAATACGTACCTATTGCCGCCCCGGTGCAAATGCTAAATACGTACCTATGGCCGCCCCGGTGCGCGTGCTATATACGTACCTGTCGCAACCCCGGTGCGAATGCTAAATACGTACCTATCGCCTCCCCGGTGCGCGGGCTATATACGTACCGATCGCAACCCCAGAACGCGTGCTATATACGTACTTATTGCCACCCCTGTGCACATGCTATATATGTACCTATCGTCACCCCTATGCACTACTATATACGTACCTATTCCCACCCCCTTGCACATACTATATATATATACCTATCGCCGCCCAGGTGCGTATACTATATTCGTACCTATCGTGGCTCTGGTGCGCATACTACATACTTACCTATCTCTGCAAGGGTGCACATACTATATATGTACCTATCTCTAGCCCAGTTCACATACCTAAGAACTCATATTAATGTGCACCTGTCGTGTCAGAAAAACAAAATAGTGTTCATTCATGTAGTGTCACTATCATAAATGGAAATATTTTTAGGTTAAATTTTTTTGGCCCCCCTAATTTGTTTTTTGTATCCTCCTCCATACATAGAAATATTTCTAATAAAAAAAAAATTTTTAAATAAAAATTTTTTATCAACAACCTCAATTATTTTTTTACTCTCCACATACATAGAAATATTTTTAATTAAAAAGAAAAACAAAAATGTTGACCCCCCCAAAAAAATTTGTTACCTTCCCCCCATACATAGAAATATTTTGAGTTTAAAAAAGAAAAAAAAGGTTTACCCCCACCCACCCCAAATTGTTTTTTCATCCTCTCCCATACATATAAATATTTTTAATTAAAAAAAAAAAAAAAAATTACCCCCCCCCCTCAATTTTTTTTTATCTTCCCCTATACATAGAAATATTTTTAATGCAAAATAAAAAATAATATTTTTTGACCCCCACCCCCCAAAAAAAAAATTTAACCCCCATATATAGAAATATTTTCAATTTAAAAAAGAAAAAAAAAATTTATCCCCCACCCCCCAAAAAAATTTGTTTCATCCTCCCCCATACATATAAATATTAGAAGCACCCCTGGTCCCTATACTGCAAAAGCACCCATGGTCCATATTCTGAAGAAGCCTCCGTGTACTATATTGCAGAAGTACCCCCGGTGCTGGATCTTATACTGTAGAACCACCCCTGGTCCCTATACTGCAGAAGCACCCATGGTCCCTATTCTGCAGAAGCCTCCGGGTCCTATATTGTAGAAACACCCCCGGTGCTGGGTCCTATACTGTAGAAGCACCCCTGGCCCCTATACTGCATAAACACCCATGGCCCCTATTCTGCACAAGTTTCCGGGGTCTATATTGTAGAAGCACCAGAAGCACCCCCTTACTGATCACCCCTCCTTTTCATCTGCACAGTAGCTCTATCTAGGACATTGATCACTTTTCTCCCGGACAACGCCGAGTACTTCGAAAATTAAGGAGGCATCCAGAGCATAACTAATATCACTCTTACTGATTCCTCCTCCTTTTCATCTGCACAATAGTCCGAAAAGAAGCGTATATGCTGTTAAAATATTATACAAATTTATCACTACAGTAGCTCTATCTAGGATATTGAGCACTATTCTCCCTGACAACGCTAAGTACTTCAAAAATTAAGGAGGCATCCAGAGCACTACTAAAATCACTCTTACTGATTCCCCTCCTGTTCATCTGCAAAATATTCCGAATAGAAGCGTAAATCGTGTTAAAATATCATAAAATCTATGACTACAGCAGCTCTATCTAGGATATTGAACACTTTTCTCCCGGACTACGCCGAGTACTTAAAAAATCAAGAAAGCATCCAAAGCACTACTAAAATCAATCTTACTAATTCCCCCTCATATCTATGTGCACAATAGTCTGAAGAGAAACGTAGATGGCGTTAAAATATTATACAAACTTATCACTACAGTAGCTCTATCTAGGATATTGAGCACTTTTCTCCCGGACAACGCCGAGTACTTAGAAAATCAAGGAGGCATCCAGAGCACTACTAAAATCACTCTTACTAATTTCTCCTCATTTCTATGTGCACAATAGTCTGAAGAGAAACATAGATGGCGTTAAAATATTATCAAAACATATCACTACGGTAGCTCTATCTAGGATATTGAGCACTTTTCTCCCGGACAACGCCGAGTACTTAGGAAATAAAGGACGCATCTAGAACATTACTAAAACCACTCTAACTTATTTCCCTTCATTTCCATGTGCACTGAAGTGAAACGTAGATAGTGTTAAAATATTATACAAACTTATCACTATAGTAGCTCTATCTAGGATATTGAGCACTTTTCTCCTGGACAACGCCGAGTACTTAGAAAATCAAGGAGGAATTCAGAGCACTGCTAAAATCGTAGCCTTCCTATAATGTTATTGATACATCCGAACTGAAGTTATGGTATGACTGATGCAACCGGACAGAATTTAGGGCAAGACCCGGTACATCCGGCAAGGGATTATGGGATGTTTTCAGTGACTCAGCATTTTTATCAGATTACTACATAAATACGTTAGATAATAAGGTTTTTTGGAATTTTCTGGAAAACTAGGATATATGGTAAACTGAAATTAAACTAAACCCTATAACCTCTATGTCTGCCAAAAATCAGCTGAATCCATCAAATAGTTTATGAGATACAGGGTGGCACACACGTACGTACGTACACACGGATAACACAAAATCACTCCTGACCTTTCTGGATCTCTGGGTTGCCTTGACTAATGATGCTGAAATTCGACACACTTATAGAACCTATCAAATGAAAATTTTGTGCAAAGCTTTAAATAATTTGGTTTATTGGTTTTTGAGTTATGACTGATCAAAGAAATGAGATTTCTAGCATACGTCGTTTTTGAAGTCTATTAAGGGATAGAGCGCTATCGCGTCTCCCTTGATTACAATATATTATTTTGAACTACTCTATTTATAGTCACTCAGTCTTGGCCCCTTTTGGCTAAGATCAAAGTATAGTATCTGTTCAGATGGATACTGCACCCCATAGACTGGTATTGTCTTGGCCTTCGGGGCTTGATTTACGCCGGTCTATGGGTCTGTCCTGTGCAGTTCTATGAGGTCCACCCTCCCAGGCTTCGCCTCCCCTCTTTGGGGAGGAGTAAGTTTATTGCTTACTGCCTGAGGCGCCCCTACCGGGAATGCCAACGGGGCTGCCCAGGCAATTTTTAAACCCCACTTTCTCGACCCGACCTTGGGTCACATCTTACTTGTGGGAGTAAGATAAAAACTGGCCAATACTCTATTTATAGTCAAGCAAAGTTGCAAATACAATCTTTTGTTTACTTAATTAGCAGAATTATATTTTAAAACAGTTAAAAATAAATAATTGTTTCCTGTTATTCGAGTATAATCTGATTGTCCTATTTACTTATATATGGAATAGTTTTGTCGGTATTATCAGTAATGAATTAAAATAATAATGACAAAAAATTACAAAAAATCGAAACTGCAAGGGGAATAATTTCTTTCGCTTCACAACAATCGACACGCAAAACAAGTTTTTTTTTTTTAACTTATTTTATACACCTCGTTTTTAAAGCGTAGTTTTTTTGTTTCTTTCTAAAATAGCATCATTCATTACAACTGAACGCTTTAAAAAAACAAATTTTTATTTAATTTTCGTATTGTAACTTATTGTTTAATGTTTTGTTTACAAACGCCGTTTCACTATTCTGGACAAATTACGAAAAAAAAAGGTTCATAGTATAAGTGTAGATTAACATCCTCTGTTAAATCACCCAATCTTCTACAAAATAAAAAAAATAGATTTTTCCTTTTTTAGGCGATTACGTATGAACACCCTTAAAAACTTGGCAGAAATATAAAAAAAACCCTTTGATTAGAATTTAGAGTGAGGATCAGCTTCGTATATCCATTTAATGTAAAGTTATCCTCCCCCTTTCGGACTATTCTAGAGTTTTAGGGCATTCTCTTTTTTTTGCTATGGGAGCTAAATCCGTTGCGTCTTTTAGGGGGGGGTCTATTTTACGTGTGTTTTCGTGACCTTGCCAGTCGAACTTAGGGTTAGCGGTTGAAATATTTTTATGAATTTCCCTAAAAGGTTAGATGGCCCAGAGATGAGGTATCATTTTACGTTAAATATATATGAAACTGATTGCCTACTCTAAATTCTAAAATAATTGTTTATTTTTCGTCTTTCCGTTTTCCACAGTGTTCACCTTTCACACGTAATCGCCTAAAAAAGCTGAATTTCATTTTGGAGGACCGAGATTTAGCGGCGGCTGTTAATCTACAAATTTCGCCATATTTTATTTCTTTAATCGTATTTTTTTTAACTATACATACTATCCCCCCCAATGAAATTTTACTTTTTAGGCGATTACGTGTGAATACCCTGAAAAACTTGATAATGATGATGTTTTATATTTGTCATAAAAAAGAAAAAAATACATCTAATCTTTCTAAATTACAAAAAAATATTTCTTTTTACTATTCGTTAAGTCGTTTTCTCTCTTTAATAATAAAGGCGAAAAGCACAAAGTAACCATTTCGAATTACTCAGTAGTATGAAATTGAATAATAGACGTTCTAGTCTTTCATTTATTCATTTCATTATATAACCAGTTTTTAATGGGGAATTCATTTTCATTTTTATGCTGAAACAAAATAAAACTCCTCGACTTTGAATATCTTTAAGACCATGTCATTAACCTTTTTTTTCTAATAAATAAAATTTGATAATGTTTAGCACAGTAAATTTCCCAACATTAAAATATATCAAATAACACTACGACAATCATATTTTTATTGTTTTCCTCCAAATTATGAAAATGTCAAATGAAAATTATTTCTTTTTTTCTGTAAAGAAAACTATTGCTTCAGTAATTGCTGCCCGGAGGGCGAGTTGTTTTTGCTAGTGTATATATATATATATATATATATATATATATATATATATATATATATATATATACGGGGCTTTACGGAGCCCTCCAAAAAGGAGCGCGCTCCAGGAGCACGCTTCTTTTTTGCTGGGCTCATTTTATCTTCAGCGGGAGTTGAGCGGGAGCAACTCCATTTGGGACTAAAGAGTGGTGGTTTTATCGCTCCGCGCTCCTCGCTCCAAAATTATTTGATTTTTTTTAAACATTAGTTTTTTATTCAGCAATATAAAGGAAAAGTACAGAAAGTCTCAGAGTTTACTCTGAATTATTTTTTAAAATTATATCTCTGGTAGAGAGAGGGAGGGGGCTCAGGCGGAAGACGATTTAATTGTAATGTTTTTAACAATCTTTTTTTTATTGTTTTATTTGTTACCTCCTCCCTCCCCCCACCCCGTCGACTTGCTATCAAGCGATGAGACAGATCAAAGGCGTCATTAAAGTTTTTATTGCAGTCAGTGACTTGAGCGTTCTATTTCTTTGGAAAGATTAAAGAAAGTTGAAATACATTTGAGTTGGGGGTACGAACGATTTTGACACCATCTGAGTGCATGTTGGGAAGGGGGGGGGGCGAGAAAGAATTCAAAATGTTTACTAGCTGACCTGAGATAATTACTAAGGCCCTTTTAAAAAGTACACTGCTATATTTCTGTTGAATAAAAACTCCGAAAATTAGCACTCTAGATAGGGGAGGTAAGTTGCCCAATCAATATAACTTTGGAGAGGATATATGTGGATTCATACCGTTCCTAAGTGTATTAGTGAAAGTTATGTTGTTTTTCTTCTCTTAGACTAGATAGTCTGCTTGACTGGATAGAAGTATGTATGTATAATACACAATTTAGGAAAACTCGTCAAAGGAAAACTCGGCAAGGGAAAATTCGTCAATGGAAAATTCGGCAACGGAAAACTCGGCAATTTTGGCCAAGTAGGAAAATTCGGCAATTATCGAATAAATATCGATTGAAAATAGATTTTAGAACCGCTTTTACAGGAGATATACTTGTAAATACGGGGCTACTCCCTCCGCAGTGAAGAATATTTTTTATATTATTTTTTTGGTACTTGTGCAGTTTACGAACCGGGCTATTTTTTAGATAATATTTTCAAGTTAAATTAAATTTTTACGATATCTTTTGTTTATTAAATTGTTAGGTGAAAGTACAGAATAGTTAACAAAGCCCCCCTCACTCCATGTTAAGAATGGCTTTCTAAATAATGTTATTTCAATCCGGTTCGTAATTACGTTACGAAGTTAAAGGTTTGGACCGGGTTATTTTTTACATAAACTTTTTAAGTTAAATTCAATTTTTACTATATCTTCTGTTTATTAAATTGTTACGTGAAAGTACAGAATAGTTAACAAAGCCCCCCCCCCATTCTCCCCAAATAAAAAATTCGTTGTCTAAATAATGTTATTATTTCAAGCCGGTTCGTAATCAAGTTACGAGATTAAATCAATCATAATTCATTTAGAGTTCTTCGTAAACAAGTCAGCCATTTTAATTGACAAAACATCAATTACTCCGTGTGTGTGCAAAACTTGAAAGGAATTTATAAACTATCGAGTAGAAAGTCATTTAAACTGGCTTTAAATTCTTAGAAAATTTCCATGTATTTAAAAAAGCAAAATTGTTTTCTTGTTCTCAGGAAACGAAAATTTACGTATAATCCTATACTTCGTCCAACATGTTCTCCTATAACTCTCAAAATATTAGCGATATTTTGTCAAATATTATCTTACGGTATTACACTTAAAGTGACATTTCAACCCATATTGACGAGATCCTTTGACGCCTACCCCTATCCTTCGACCACTCATTGGCAGAATAGAACGTTTATGAAAGAAGGTACATTTTTATTATGGAGCGCTGAAAAAGAGCCGCTCCTTTTTTTATAGGAGTTGGAGCAGGAGCGGCTCCTTTTTGAAAATGGGGAGCGTGAGAGGAGCCAGCTCCAATTTTGGGCGTTGGAGCAGGAGCGGGAGCAGCTCCAAAAGTAGTGGAGCGCGTAAAGCCCTGTATATATATATATATATATATATATATATATATATATATATATATATATATATATATATATATATATATATATATATTGGTGAGGAAAAAACATATATCTGTCGCTCACCATCTGGGGGCATTACATTGGTGAGGGAAAAATATATGTCGCTCCCCATCTGGAGGCATCACATTGGTGCTTATCGTTTAAAAGTATCGCAAACAAAATAAACAAATAAATGACATCTACAAAAAGGCGATACATTTAGTACTTGCAGGGATTGGCTCAGTGGTAGAGCTTCAGTGGTAGAGCTTCAGTGGTAGAGCTTCAGTGGTAGAGCTTCAGAATCTGGCTAGGTTCAGCCACGCTGCTGAGTCGTATAACAACGAAACAAGTGTCTGTGGATAATTATATTAAAGAAAAACTATATATATATGTATATATATATATATATATATATATATATATATATATATATATATAGTACTCTACAGACAGCTGATTCGTCGTTTCGAGGCTCTCATCAGTGTAGCTAGACATAGTGAACGCATCAAAGTATGTCTTATTGACAGAAACAACTGGTGTCTTGTTGAGACGTTCTAGGTAGTTTTTTCGTCGTCATGGAGATAGAGCAGCATAATTTTTTTTTTTTTTTACTAATATATAAGCGTTTATCAAGGCCCTGGGGCACTCAAGGATAAGCAAACTCGTGGTATCTTGCTCCACAGGCGGGATGCTCTATGTAATAAACGTTGGATAGTTTTTGACCTTGAAATAGTATTTTAGCTCCTTATACCAAATAGCTTCATGTCTTGTCTGGAGCGATTTCCATAAAAAAGATTCTAAACTGGAATTTTCCACTTTTCTACTGAATGTAACCTTATGTAGGTTACATTCTATCTTTCCTATTTTTGCTTCGATGTCTATTTTTCTTTCTGCCGGTTTTTACTTATCATTTCATTATTTCATTTATTTTTTTATTTTTATTTTGTTCTTTCTTTTCTTTATTGCATTGCTCTACTTTTTAAAAAATTATTTTCTGTTTTTAAGTTCTCTTTCATCCTCTTTTCCTGAGAAAACTGAAAAATGTCGATATATAGGTAGATAAGTATGAGGATAAAATGTACGATATATCATAATATGAATAGTCGTGGAGACATAATGTATTAAAGACAGAAAGAAAAAACAATTTACCACAGGAATAAATAAAAATAAAACAAGAGATTTGACCGGTTTCGTTCAGATAACAAACGTTTTTTGATCCGAACGAAACCGGTCAAATCTCTCATTATATATTTTTTCCTGTGTTTAATTGTTTTCCTTTCTGTATTTCATACATAGATAAATATAAAAAAACAACTTATATCTATTATTATACTGAAACCGAGCTAGTCAACGTTTGTTTCCCTATGACTGTTTTCTATATATTGTAATAAAATAAAATACATGCTAAAATTATCATCACTTCTGGATTTATGTTCGAATAAATTCCATTTTAATTGTTCTAATTAACTATAATTTGCAATTAACTCACCAAGTGATGAATCTCTTACTACGATTCTATATATCACTCCCAACGTATCTTGTTTGACCTCCCCGCTCTTATCTTATACACTCTCCTTTCCTCTTTCTCTCTCTCTCTCTCTCTCTCTCTCTCTCTTTATCTCTCTCTTTCTTTCTCTCTCCCTCCCATTAACAGCGAGAGGTAATAAAGAAAGAAAATAAATAACAAAATATTGGAATAGTCCATTATAAACGAAATGGAATATCACCACAAAGGTTAATACTATTTAATATTATTAAATTCGTAGTTGATGATTGAAAGAGATAAAGAGAGAGAGAGAGAGAAAGACAAAGAGAGAGAGAGAGAGAGAGAAGCAGACACGTAGAGAGGGCAGAAAGGTGCTAGTTTTAGATTTTGTCATTTTCATTTTTTTTAATATTTAACTGTCTTTGTAAATTCAATTTCTCTGATTTTAACATGAACTGAATGGGTGAACAAACAGGCGAAACTTTTTTCATATATATATATATATATATATATATATATATATATATATATATATATATATATATATATATATATATATATACTTGCACATCCGACTTCCGGGCAGCAATTAATTAAGCAAAAGTTTGTTTTTTTTACAGAAAAAAAGAAATAATTTCATTTAACATTTTGGTAAACAACAAAATGATGATTGTCGTAGTGTTATTTGATGTATTCCAATGTGGGGGAAATATACTGTGTATGAACATCGTCAAAGTTTGTTTTTTAGGAAAAACAACAAAATGGTAAAATTATATTGTCGATGAATTTTATTTTGTTTCAGCATAACAATGAAAATGAATTCCCTATTAAAACTGGTTATATAATGAAATGAATAAACATGAAGGTGGAACGTCGATTGGTCAAAGAAAAATTTTGTATATTACTGAATTATTCGAAATGGTTACTTTGTACATTTCGCCTTTATTATAAGAGACAGAAAAAACTTAATGAATATTAAAGAATACTTTTTTGTAATTTAGAAAGATTTGAGGAGGTTTTTTTCTATGACAAATTTTTTAAAGGTATCATCATCATCATCATCATCATCATCATCATCATCATCATCATCATCATCATCATCATCATCATCATCATCACTACCAATATGTTAACTCCATGTCCTTTGGCTAGAAGGCTAGGAGCAAACTGTAGTATCTGTACTAAATCTGTACTTAATTTTTATGTTCTCTATCAGTGTAGGAGAAATCCTTTTAGACTGAGGCAATTGAAATTTTTGTTCCAATTCATAGTTCCCATTATGGGGTAGCTGGATTCTACCCACGTTAAATATTGACATTGTGTCTAACTCTGCTCTCGTGGGGGAAGTAAATAGCAACAGCAACAACAACAAATTTATTTAAAACAATAATAAACGCGTGTTTTTAATTATTAACAGAAACTTTTTGGTAATTATTACGTTTAATGCAAAAAAATTTTTTTAAGTAATTATTCCAAAGTTATCGAGGTTGTTGCTATGTGTTAATATATGCGTGCGACAGCGTAACCACAAAAAAAAAACAAATAACGAAACGTAAGTTACGATTTTAAATTGTTAACTTAATTCATTAAATCGTTTAAAATAATATTCCTACTGATAATAATTAATTGTTATTAAAAATGTTCTCTTTACCTGTGTTGTTGGTCGTTGCACAAGAAAAAATACATTTGTTATTTAAAGAAATTGCTGTATTGCACGAATCAATTATACTACTTATTTTGTTATTTATATTTTTATGTATTTATATTATTATTTATTTTTAGTACCATTTAAACATATTTAAACATTAATATATATATATATATATATATATATAAATATATATATATATATATAAATATATATATATATATACATATATATACATATATATATATATATATATATATATATATATATATATATATATATGTGTGTACATGTATTTTTTTTATATTACATTGTATGTATTATTTTTATACATTATACATTTTCTACTGAATTCCTTATATAGTTTTGGATTTTCTCAAACAATTTACTTTAATTAATTTGATATGACGTAAAAGCGTCAGGATGGCGGGTCAGTGCTTTATTTAATTGTCTAAATATGTTATTTTGATCACAACCTTATTTAATCATTCTTATTACTAAAGCAGAAACTGGGAGTATAAAGTCTATTAATCTTAAAGTAATGCGAGCTATTCTCGGAAATTTGGAAATAATGCTCCCGTAAAAAATATACACAGGGCGGGTACTATTTTTATGCGGCATACGAACGATATGAAAGGGGAAATACTGTCTCTTATAAAACACTTTATATATAAACATTGTCTATGCAAATCAAGAAATGTAACTTGTGTTCCTGTGTGTTCACATTTGAATTCTTACTCCTTTGGATATATCAAATGTTTTGTATTTTCAAACTCCTCGTTATCATTAATACATACAAGGTCAATAAATCGCCTGCAACTTAACTCAATCGATATATCATTTTTATTAATGACAACATATTAAGTCTATGTAGATAGAGATTAGCCAAAAGAGTGCAGGATCTAAACCCATTGGAATGCCTATAGTTTAGAATAGTGTTTTGCTTTCTTGTTTGAAAATAACTTTTTTTAATAAAGTGACTTAAGTATTGTCAGACCAGTTTTGGAAAGGTTAGTCTTACCATTCTTAGTTTTACACCCAAAAACCTTAGATTTTGAAAAGTCTATGTATTCACCTTTCCCTCCTGCAAAAGCTAAATCTATAGTATTATCTAATTCTTTAATAAGTTCCTTATGTGGTATTTTTGTATATAAAATACTGAAATCATTTTACCTTTTTACGAGAATTTATACGATCTAATTTTTATTTTACTAGATCTGAATTATTTACGACCCAAAATAGGTTTATATTACAATAGAATTTACTTTTTTATGGAAATTATTTATTTGATTAATAATTAATTAAAAAAACTTTAGACATAGCTTTACTTAAGGGTTTTGTGATGCACATTTTTGAGGCAATAATAAAACGGGCGCCAACTGATTTCCGTGCATTTTAGGCACCGAACACATATGGAAGTTTTTTGTATTTTTCCTTCAATTTCAGTCCTAATCTTTCACAAATTACGGTGTTGTTTAGAATCATACTATCCGTTTCACTTAATTTATAAGTATCTGAAACTTCACCTATAATTCCTACTTCTAACAATAAGCGTTGCACATAGTATCATTAACGAATAAAAGCTATATTATTTGCTGTCTTATCAATAGTTACTATTACAAACTTATTTTGAAGGATTTTCAGATCCATAATTATTTGTGAATTTCTAAAGAGAGGATCGTTTTTTAGGGTGTTTAAGTTTTTTAAAACGTTAAACCTTTTTATTTACGAATCTAAGTACATTATTTTTCCATGCGTCAAATGTAGTTTATGCTTCCTTTGCCATGGATATAATGAAATTATCTAATGCTTTACTTATTTCCTTAACATATATATATATCAAATTTAACAATCAAAGCGAAATAACTCAATTTACAGATAGAAACATATACCCCCCTCCACACACACACACACATATATATACATATATATATATATATATATCCACATAAAATGTTATAAGGAGATATAATATTTTATGTATCAATTTTCTGTATTTACTTCAACAGTGCTCGATACGTAAGTAGAGATAGGTAGTAAGTTATGAAAATATATTTATGGCAATTAAGCTACACAGAGGCTCCCGCGTTTCATCCCCTGGGGGAAATCTTTGGGCTAAAATGTATGGAGTTAGTTTTGCCGGGTGTTTTTATATACACGGCTAGCTAGTTAACCAATCATATTCTTTGTTGCTCTCTTAGCCAATCTTTGGGCTTCTCACAAACAAAAGTCCGGTTAGTTTACTTCCTATTTCCTGTTCTATTGTTCTGTTTTCTATAGAGTGACCTATATCTTGTTTCTTTGTTGTGTCAATATAATGGGTGAACTTATTTTAACACGTGGTTCTTTGTATGTCTGTTTTAGGTTTTAGTTTTTAAGTTGTTGGGTTTTAGTTTAGTTTAGTTTTTTTAACATATTTGTTTATTTATTTACGTATTGTAAGCCTAAGGTAAATTTTATTCTGTGCAGGCAGCTGTTAGCTATCTCACTTCTACAATTTAAAATATTTTTTGGGTCTTTTAATTTTAGGATTTCAAATTTCTCATTCAGACATAATCTATACGGGTCGTCTAAATTTCTACATGTACTGGCCTATCGTATTATTTTCCATTCAATTATTGGTGAGCGTCCATTTTCTTTGAGCTCCCAATAGTGGTTTGCTAGTGCTGTTTTAATTTGACGTTCTCTGTTTTTAAATGTGCTTTTGTGGTCATAATATCTGGTTTTAAAATTATACCAACGTAGTACTTCTTGTTATTCGGTATTTCCTTGGAAAATATTGTGGATTGGTAAACAATACTTTTGGTTAGGTATTTATTTTGTAGTGGACAAAGTGTACGATTAATTTTCATTTTTTTCTCTTCTTTGCTAACTTTTTCATTTTTATTCGGGTGATTACTATTAGGGGTTTGTTTATTTCTATTTGTAGTGTTTATATGTTGTTCTTCTTAGTGCTATTTTTGCTATATGTGTCACTTTTTATGTAATTTGTTATTTTTTTCCTCTCTTTTAGTATTTTGTTATTGTGTGCTTTACTTATAATTTCTAGGTTTTCGCAGCAGCTGTAAGACAGTTTTAGGTTATTTTTATTGAATATTTTATGCTAGAGATTGGTTACGGGGTAGTGTATTTCAATCAGATTTAGGATTTTTTGCCCGGTTTAGTTTTTAGCATCTGGGCAGTGTATAATAGATTATATTTCTTTTTCTTTTATTTTCAATTTTATTATAATTATTGGTGTCCTGTTTCTTATATTTAATTTCGGTATTATGGTAACCACTATTTTTAGAGCTGTATTGTAAATGTTGCTTGATTTTTTAAAAAACATTTTCGTTGCTAGAATTATTGATAAGCCTACGTTCGATAGAATTCGGAATATGTTTTATGATTTATGGGGGTGATTAGACTTTTGGTTTACGTATATTGGAGTGGCGTTATCTTTTAGGTATTTTTATTTAAGTTTAACGTGACATCTAGAAAGTGAGTTGTTTTTATGTTAGCCAGTACTTCTACTTTTAGGCCTAGTTTTTTCATTTCCATATGCATAATTTTCTTGAAGTTTTCTCCCTTGACTTGGTTGGAATTCCAATAGCATTTAAAATATAGGATTAACTATAAGGATAACAAATAATGATGAAAGATACAATATTTATCTATAAGATTAATAAAATCGAAAAATAAAATAAATTATTTAAAAATGAAGATAAAGATTAAGGTAAGTATTTAAATATAAATATATAAGTTTCTAATGTAAATCATAGTTTAATAAACGACCATTAGCCGAACTGAAAAGGAATATGAATTTCAGGGAAAGTCAAAATGTATATTTAAGAGAAACTGTATAGGTAAGTATTTGAAAGTTTAGAAATATAATTTTACAAGATGCAAAAAATTAAAGTGAGGGGAGTCCGCAGAATTATAAATTAGAAATATAATTGTTAAGACATCAACACAATTTAAATTATAATTATCAATCTAATTAGTGGAGGATACTTCTCAGAAAGAAGTTAATTAAATTTTGATAAATTAGAGTTATTACTAATTAATAGATTAGTGGTAATCAAACATTATTCTAAGTACTCATTCATACTATATAGATATACCAACATATCAAATAATTTATAGAAGTGTGTAACTTATAAGGCTTATTAAACCCAACACACACACACACACATACACACACACATATTATTATTTGTGAACTTTTTCTGATGATTTTGTAGTGTTGCAGAGACGATATTGACATACAAATGTTGTTTGGCACAAAACAAATGAAACGGACCGTTAAATATATCTCACCGAAATTTGGAATTTTTGGAAATGTGAAAAAAATAAAAATAAAAGTAATAAAACAAACCATGGTTATTGGAATATAATAAAAAAAACTGTTCTTTCTCTCTCTCTCTCTCTCTCTCTCTCTCTCTCTCTCTCTCTCTATCTCTCTCTCTCTCTATCTCTCTCTCTCTCTCTATCTCTCTCTATATATATATAAATATATATATATATATATAAATATATATATATATAAATATATATATATGTGTGTGTGTGTGTATGTGTGTGTGAAATGTGTGAAACGGAAGCGGATGTTTTTTTACGTCCCTTAACAATACTCACCCAGCTCTTTAATTCACTATTGATAAGGAAGCCAATTCTTCACTGCCATTCCTTGATGTATTGGTTAATAAAGCTTCCTCTGGTTTCCTGACATCAGTATATCGGAAACCTACCTTTACTGGTCTTTATACTCGTTGGGACTCATTTTGTCCCACGAAGCAAAAATTTAATCTTATTAAGACCCTTACCCATAGGGCCTTAAAGATTTGTTCGAAGACCAAGCTGGATGAAGAAATTAAATTTATCACTAAGACCTCTGTAACAATGGCTATCCTTTAGACATTGTACAATCTACGATTAAAACAAAAATATTACATTTTTACAAAAGCAAACCAGCTTCTGTAGACAGATGCCCTATTTACCTTCGCCTACCTTGGCTTGGTAACATTAGTGATAGATTCGCCAACCAAATCTCTTTGTCTGTACAACAATGTTATTTTGCTGCGAATACACGAGTTGTATTTTCCTCTCGACCAATCTTGACTTCTGTTCGAAAAGATGTCCTTCCCCCACATCATAATAATTCCATTATTTATTTATTTAAATGTAGTTGCAGTATGCACTACGTTGGGATGACGTCACAAAGATTGGACATCCGGGTCAAACAGCACATGCCCACAAAAATTCGCAATGCAAATTATTTACCAACTGACGTTTTGAATAATACTTATGGTTCGTCGATAGGTCAACATCTCATAAATAACCGCACTTGTGCCTCTAAATTCAGTGTCGACTTATTCTCCATTCTTAGTAAGTCGCACTCTCCTTATCATCTCAAGATCCTAGAAACAATTTATATTAAGTCCTTGAGACCTTCTCTTTGCAAGCAAAGAGAAAATCTCCTCGAGCTTAATGTTGTTTCTATTTGATTGAACTTTTTTCTTTTTTTACCCCTTTCCCTCGCTATAATTCTCATAGCATCTTTTTTATATTTTTTATACATTACCTCGATATTTGGCTCTGTTGAGCGAGGTACGAAACCGGTCAGCTGCCCTTTCATCTTTTTAATTTCTTAATTCATTATGAGTAATAAATATTGTCTCTTCAATGCCATATATATATATATATATATATATATATATATATATATATATATATATATATATATATATATGATAATATATTACGTATATATTTATGTTTTTGTTTTTTGTTTACATGAGTAGAACTACGTAGTAGAATACAAAAATACTTGTGGCAGGTAAGCTATACAGAAACATTTGTGCTTCATTCCCCGATAGAATTCGTGAAGGGGACAACTGTATAGCTTACTTGCAGGGCTTTACGCGCTACACTACTTTTGGAGCTGCCCCCACTCCTGCTCCAACTCCCAAAATTGGATCTGGATCCTCTCACGCTCCCCATTTTCAAAAAGGAGCCGCTCCAGCTCAAACTCCTATACAAAAGGAGCAGCTCTTTTTCAGCGCTCCATAATGAAGATGTACCTTCTTTCATAAACGTTCTATTCTGCCAATGAGTGGTCGAAGGATAGGTGTAGGCGTCAAAGGATCTCATCAATATGAATGGGGATGTCACTTTAAGTGTAAGTCTGAAAGCTAATATTTGACAAAATTTCGCTAATATTTTGAGATGTGCTAAGGGTTATAGGAGAACATGTCGGACGAAGCATAGGATTATACGTAAATTTTCGTTTCCTGAGGTATAAAATAGAAATAGAAAAATCTGAAGTATTTTAAAACAATTTTAATTTTCATTACATTAACAACCTATTGTTTCAGGGGAAGAAAATTTGACCCGATATTTTTCTATTTATTTTGGAAGTGAATTTAGATGTGTTTTTAGTAAATAAAGTTTTATGTTTAAACAGTATTAGTGATTATTTTCATTTTAAAGACAACGTTTCTCTGGGAGGGGAGAGACAGCCAGGACAATATTAATCGGCGTGTTGTTGTTTAATATTTGTTTGTTTTACGAACGTAACTATATTATATAATGTATATTATTATTTATCACAGAGAAATGCGCAAGTACTTTCAAACAAATCGATTTATCCATATTTTTTTTTTTTCAATAGTACAATTTGGGACGAGAAAAACCCAATGAAGTTTATCTTTTTAAAGATTTTTCATAAGTTGGCCAAAAGATATCAATAAATTGTCAATTTAATGTCTTAAAATTTCATACAAAATATCTGGCCTAGACCTTGGGAGTTGAAAAAATATCGGGTCAAATTTTCCTCCCCCGTAAAATTAACTGGAGCAAGTTTTCCTAGGTCTGGCAAAAACATTTATTAAAATTAAAAATTTGAATAAAAAAGGTGAAAACGTCTATATTTTAAATCTCTCACAAAAACAAACTGTTTACAATTTTAATATTGGATAATAGATTTTTTAAGATAAAGGAAGATTTCTAATCTACTTTCGGTTCTAGAAAAACAACAAATTTGTCAGAAAGTTGTATTATTTCCCTTTTTAAATTAAAATTTAAGACATTTTCTTTAATAATTAAACATCGGTTTAATTGTAGAATAAGGACCGCTGTTTTTCTTCTCACCCATTTCGCTTGGTATTCGCCCAAATTTTGGATGAAACTGATTGTTGGTCTTAATTGTATTTTTGGTCCTGAAATAAAATTCTCATTTACTTTTTAAAGTGTTGACACTCTAACTTTAATTCCAGGTTTTAATCGCTGGCGGCCATGTTGGTTTTTATTATTTTTTCCTTGGACTAAAGATATTTTTCCTTGGACTAAAGGTATTTTTCCTTGGACTAAAGATATTTTTACTGCTTTAACATTTTATTACACACAAAAAAAACTTTGAACATTCTATTAACAAAAGCAAGTTTTAACGGAATTTAACGAATTTAAAAGCAAACATGAAAAGGTTAAAACATACTAATCGTGAATTTAAGAATGACAAAATGTCGCCAAAAAGACGACGGGTAAAAATGTGGCATAAAAGTTCAATTTTATATATGCTAAAAAATAAATTAGAATTTTTTGTCAGGACAAAATGAACCATTTCACCCCAAAAATCGATTTTTATCAAACATTTGGATGAATACCAAGCGAAATAGGCGAGAAAATCCAACGTACAATTGAACCTAAAATTCTTTATTTAAAAAACACGAATTTAAAGAAAAATTGACTTATTCATTCAATCAGCAATAAACATCCTCGTCATAAATACAAAAAAAGTTCAAATCTTTAAGAAAATAACTTCAAAGACACTATAGACTCACTGGCGCATTTGAAGACATTTGTTGCCAAATTGTCTCATGCCTTAAGAAAACTGCCCCATCAAAAATTAAACATGTCGATGTAAAAATCTACTTGCGTCTATAAAAATCCCTCAGAAGTTCAAATGTTCTGTTTTCATGTGTAACTCTCTCGTTCTTTCTCCTTCTCTCTCCCTTCCTCTCCCCCTCACTCTCCTCCTCTCTCTCCCTATCTCATATACATTTACTAAATATATAATTTAAAAAAATAACTCAAAGAGTTTAGATGAGACTTTCTTTTCTTTTTCTTATAATTGCTGAATAAAAAACTAATGTTTAAAAAAAATCAAATAATTTAGGAGCGAAGAGCGAGGTGCGCGGAGCGATAAAACCACGCTCTTTAGTCTCAAATGGAGTTTCTTGCGCTCCACTCCCGCTGAATATAAAATGAGCCCTCTTCTCATTCGCTCCAGCAAAAAGGAGCGTGCTCCTGGAGTGCGCTCCTTTTTGGAGGGCTCCATAAAGCCCTGCTTATTTGTCATTAGTATATATATAATTTATTTATATATGAGAGAGAGGAATAGAAAGAGAAAT
>OY744519.1:148411253-148491253 GCA_963556195.1 Sepiola atlantica
GCTTACTGCCCAAGGCGCCCCTACCGGGGAATGCCGACGGGGCTGCCCAGGCAATTTTTAAACCCCACTTTCCCGACCCGACCTTGGTTCACATCTTACTTGTGGGAGTAAGATAAAAACTGGCCTTGTGCCTAACTCCTGGAGAGGAGTATATCAATACTCGTTTTCCAGTTTTGACCTTCTTGGCCTTTTGACTAAGATCAAAGTGTAGTATCTGTTCTCGCATTTTGATTTTGGTCAAATATTTTGTCTAAGTTACTGATTTCTGGCCCCATTCATTGGGGTGGGGGAATGCAGTAACAACCCTCTTGTTTGACATTGTCAGCGGAACCCTCACCGCATGACCCACTTTTACTATCACTTCCTTCTCCCTTCGGGTTGAGATGCAACACTGACCTTCCCGTAAGCCTCGAGCGACAAGGGGGGTCAAACCCACTTTCTCTCTTCTATTAACGCTCTTCCCCTCCCTCTCTCAGTTCTATCTCCCCCTCTTGCCTGTTTTGGCGCCCTGAGAGCGCGCCAAAACCGGCTCTATAGTCGACGCCGTCTCCACGCCAGTTGAAATCGTGAACTTTTAGCCCCCCCCCCCCCATACACACACTTCTTTCTTTTATTATAATTTTAACTGGCTGAAACATGGAAGAGATTTCTTCCTTTACCACCAAGAACGCTGGGGAGCTTGACACATCTCTCAGCCCGGACCCCACCAAGACAGTTGCTCCCATAGAGGACGACTCCCCCAATAGGGGAGCCAAAAAGGACAGGGCATACTGCCCGGATATAGACTTTCCTAAAAAGGACTCCCCATGCGGGAATGAACACCAAAAAAGGGAGGTTCCCCTGCATGTTGACTCCCACAGTGGGGAAGTGGGACCCGCAAAGTGCACTGACGGGGCTTACCGCCCCGATGTTATCGTGCCAGGGGCGGCTTCCCCTAAAAAGGATTCCCCTTGCGGGAATGCAAACCAAAAAGGGGTTGCTCCCCTAGAGGCTGACTCCTCAAATGAGGGAGCAGAAAAACGAAAAGAGGCGGTTTCACCCAATGTGGTGGTGCCCTCTGCAGTGGAGGTAAGCATGGTGCCCCCAGTGAGTGGCTCCATTGCAGGGAGTCTGGCTTCCCCCAGCGAGGGAGCAAAAAGGGAAAAGAGCCAGCTTCACTCAATGCGGCGATTCCCTCCACTTCCAATACCCTCTGAACTCCCCAGAAGAGGGGCTCCGCTTCCAGGAGCCAAGGCGTCTCTGGTTCCACCATCAGGGACCAGGGGGAGGCCAAAACAGCACCACCGAGGGAGTCCGCTTGGGGGAAGAAGAACCCAGAGAAGAGGTTGTCCCCACAGGATTACAAACAATTGTATGAAAATAAATATAAACAGTACATTGAAGGGAGTGTACTGCAGCCTGTGCCTAGTTCCTGGGAGGCGATTGAAGACAGGGGTTTGTCCCTCATAACCTCAGACTTGAAGGAAAATCGCCTCCTGGGACTCAAAAAGGAGGATATGGCGGAGCTCCTACAGAAGCTAAACATTCCGGCAACCTATATCTGCCAGAGGAGCTATGCCATGTGGGGCATCCTGCTCCCCTCTCGGAAGGAAGCAGAACGTCTCTCCATGAAAGAGATGAGGAGTGGGAGCATAAAATTGCAGCCCGAATACCAGGGCAGAAGGAGAACCCGGGTCCGCATTTATAATGCCCCACCTGAGCTAGGATTACCTAGGCGCATACTTCAGCCAATTTGGGGATGTGGAACAAGTGGACCCGGTAAGGTCCAGGAGTGGACTACACATGGCCGACTACACGATCGCCATGAAGCTGATGCGGGCAGACTTCCTTGCAATTCCGTCAGTGCTGACGCATAAAGGCTGGAACATGCCGAACGTGGTAGAAGGTCGTCGTCCGCACTGCTGGTTTTGTCAGCAAATAGGCCACATGGCAAAGAACTGCCCCCAAAAAGCAGTTCGCAGCCAAATAACACCATCGGCTGCTCCTGTGCCGGTTCTGAAGACAGCTCCAACCACTCTTCCAATTTCTGCTACAACAACAGCCCCAAGATCAAAAAAAACCCTTGGGAAGAGCAGAAGAGGAATGCAGCACAGTGGTGAGGGAAGGGAGGAAGAATGTAACCACTTCCGCCGTGATCTCACCACTCGTCCAACCGCAGGAACAGCAGCAACAGGAACAGCAGAAGCAGCAGCAGCAAAATGAGCAGATTGCTCATTGCAAAATCGGCAGGGGGTAAAAAGAAAACAAAAAAAATCCTCTGACGAAGAGGAAGAAGTCGGTGAGGAGGAGATGCCAAAAAATTTGCTCCCCCCCGGTTCAGAAAAAGAACAAATGAAAGGAAAAAAGAGGATAAGGGAAGAAAAGATTGCCCAATCCCCCATGGAGCAGACACCATCCCCGACACCTCCAAAACCTACATCCACACAACCAACTCCCATCCCCAGTACAACAATTTTGAAGAAAAAACCTATCCCCACTCTGCAAGCACCGGCCCCCACACCAACACCTTCAATAGCCCCCACACCAACACAAGCAATAACACCAGCCTCCACACTGCATTTATCAAAACAGACACCTGCACATACACCACCCAGCTCCGAATCCTCTCAGCTAAAACTAGTCGAACGGGAGGAAAAGGAGCCAATCTTCCTCACCGGCTCGGAGGAAAATCAAAGAAAGACCCCTCCCCTTTAAATTGGGGAGGGAGTTGTGTAAAATTGACCCCCTATCTTTCGGCATGGACGTATACTTCCGGCAGAAGAGGAATTTAAAACCTCTGTTGGACTTCAGCCAGATAGGGGGTAAAGACATAGAAGACCCCACCAATTTCCCGGAGGCCCCCTTTTTAACAACTTTTGTAAGGCTTCCAGCCAGTCGTAACAACTCTGTCTGGCAAATGCTGGAGGCCACGGAGGGAGCCATACCGGGAATAGAACTCACCAAGGACAAAGACCCTTCCCTCGACGAACTTTTACCAGAATGCAAGGGAAGTGTCCCAATGTTGGTTCATCCTTCTCTTTATAGGGCCTTAAAACTTACCTTTCCCCTGGACGTCGGCGGCATTGCGCGCAGCGGCCAGGACACCAAAGAATTGGCCACATTGAGCATGGCGCATAGCGTCGGCGTCTTCTTGCCGGCAAACTTTGGAACCGGGTGCGACACTGCTTAAGGTAAGTTCATGACTCTGTACTTGGCTAGTTTGAATGCAAAGGGCTTGAGGTCTTCAAACCGGGCGGTTCGCGTCCAGAGGGATCTCCTGTCCCTGGGAGTGGATGTAGCTGCGATCCAGGAGACGCACTTTGTTTAATCCGCAGATTGTCAGGTGCTGACAAGAGACTACGATGTCTTCTCAGCATATGGGAATCTCCGGGGGAAGGGTGTCTCCTTGCTTGTGAAACACACCCTGTCTGCGACGGTAGACGTTGTTCATAGGGATTTGGGGGGCAGGCTGGTCGTGGCCGATGTGGCCGTGAAGGATTTTGTGTTCGGGGTAATTGCGGTTCATGCACCCAGCACCGCTCGAGAGAGGGTCTCCTTTTTTCAGGATCTGGACGTGTTTGTCGCATGTCCGAAACGCGTAGTTTTAATGGGAGATTGGAATGCCATCCTTAATCCCAAAATAGACATGGTCGGGAGGGGAGCTAGAGGGACGGAGAGATGTGAGACCAGCCTGGTTGACCTGATGGAAAGATGCGATCTGGTCGACAGGTTTCGTGTCGATCATCCGGGGCGGGAGAATTGGACATGGACAAATAGTGTGCCTTCCTACCCGAATACTTATTTGGATAGGATGTTAGTTAGAAGAGGCGATGTAGACTTTATATCGTGTCCTACGTTCAAATGGTTAGGTCAACTGGACCATAAACTAGTTATGGCCCAGTTGAAGTTAGGAAACAGGCCTAAACTAGCCGGGTACTGAAAGTTGAATACCTCCTTGCTGGAGATACGAGACTTCCGGGAAAAGCTAATGCAGCATATCCAGAAGGCTTTAGTGGGGGCAGTTACCGGGAGCAAGTGGCGGGTTAGCTTAAAAACTAAGATCAGAACCTTTTCCGTCAAATACGCCCAGCGTCTCGCTTTAGATAAGGCCAAGACGGAAAAGCACTTAGAAGAGAAACTAACTCGGGTGGTGACTGAGGGGGATACTGTAAGCATAGAACTAACTAAACAGGACCTACGATGCGAGGCTAGCGAGCGCTATGAAGGCCAAGTAGTTAGGGCTAGGCTAAGGAAAGTTTCCAATGAAGCCGTGAACTGCGACGTAGATGAGCGTAGGGAAGTTTCAAGGCATGGCTCGGATAGATACATTGGAAAAGTCAAGCACCCAGATGGACGTGCCTTGGAGTCGACTCGGGAGATCTGCGAGGGATTTCGGGAGCATTTCGAGGAACGCTACACCCAACTGCCCAACCTCCCGGTCCAGGAGTTTGGCAACTATTTGGCTGACTCTCCCCGCCTCGATGTGGCTGGTTGTGAAGGCAGGGTTACGGAGCGTGAGGTCTTAGCTGCGTTGAAGCAAGTCGGCTGTGACAAATCACCGGGACTTGATGGTCTGCCCTACGAGATGTATTTGAGGCTGTCGCACATGTTTGTGCCGATTCTGACGAGTGTGTTCAACCACTGGTTTAACCAGGGTTCTATCCCAGGTCAAGTCACCAAGGGAGTGATCACATTGCTAAAGAAGCGGGGCTGACATGGTGGGGAGGAACTAGACGATTACAGGCCCATTACTCTGCTAAACACAGAGTTAAAGATTTTGGCCAAGATCTTATCGAACCGGTTGCAGGGTGTCATCGGAGAATTGATCGAACTTGAGCAGAACTACGCTGTGAAGGGGAGATCGATTCAGAACAACTTGCACCTGATTCGTACGATCATAGAGGGGATAGAAGACGACACGGAAGCCGCGCTGATCAACTTGGATCAGTCCAAAGCTTTCGACAGGGTCGACCATCGCTTCTTGGCATCTGTTTTAGAGACCGCTGGTTTCAAACCGGATTTCCGCAAATGGATCTCCGTTCTGTATCGCTCGCAGACGGCAGTAGTACAGGTAAACGGAAGGCGTTCGGGGTCATTCGCTGTCTCCCGGTCGGTACGCCAGGGTTATCCGCTGTCGCCCCTGCTCTACATCCTTGCACTGGAGCCGCTACTTCGCAAGCTAAGAAGTGGAGAGGCAGGTCTCGTCCTATGCGGAATCGCTTTGCCTGGTGGAGCGCGAGCCAGGGTCTCCGCATTCGCCGTGACATCAGCGTCTATGTGTCGTGCTTCCAAG
Source organism: Sepiola atlantica (assembly GCA_963556195.1). Lineage (NCBI taxonomy): Eukaryota > Metazoa > Mollusca > Cephalopoda > Sepiida > Sepiolidae > Sepiola > Sepiola atlantica. The sequence continues at coordinate 148,416,526 of OY744519.1, forward strand.
ACATTGAGAGGGTGACAGAGGCGCTCACACATTACGAAACGATCACAGGGGCCAAAATCAACTGTAGCAAGTCAACTGGCCTGCGGTTGGGTGCCTGGAGCGGTGACACAGCCCTTCCAGCTCCGTTCTGCTGGACAGATGGCCCGGTTCGAATCCTTGGCGTGTGGTTCGGACCGGGCCTCCAGCTCGATAGGAATTGGTCGGAGGTACAGTCAAAGGTCGAAGCGTCGGTTAACACTTGGCTTCGAAGGAAACTCTCCTTAAAAGGTAGAGCGGAGGCGTGCGCCACCTACGTCTTCCCTCTCATCCTTTACCGATTGGCTGTGCTTCCCCTGCCTGTGAACCGCCTTAAGGCGCTCCGGCGCCTTCTGTCCTCACTTCTCTGGGACAGGAAGAGGCATTGGGTTTGTAGCCAGGTCTGCATTCAACGTCCGTGTGAGGGAGGCTTGGGGATGCCTGACTTGACGTGTCATCGAGACGCCGAGAGACTGGCTTTCCTGAGTCGAACATTGACAGAGGAATCTGCGTGGAACCCCGCGGTCGATAGTGCTTTCCCCGACCTTATCCTCGACCATTCGGTTGAGGGCCATCGTAGGCCGAGGGGTGAATCGCAGTTTTTCAGGGAGTGTCGAGCCGCGCTCAAAAAGCTTCCTAGGTCCAGTGACCTTTCGCGGCTTTCTAGAAAAGAACTCCATAGAGGATTAGTGAGGGGGGCAGCTGACGATCCGTTAGTCAAGCGGTGCGGGTGGACAGAGGAGGAGATCCGCTCCGAATGGAGTTGGGCACCGGGAACGAGTCATATCAACAACTCGGAGTTCTCTCTGACCTAGCGATTGGCCCGGAATGCGCTACCCCTTAATGCAATACTGCAGAGATCCGGAATTGAGGACTCACCCGAGTGTCCCCGTTGCGACAGGCTCTTTGAGGAAACGCCTGATCACGCTTTCTTCTTGTGCTATAAGCTCCAGCAGTACTGGGAGTACGTCAACGGGGTGACGGCTCGCATCGATCCTGAGCAGCCGCTGCCGTTGCACCTAGCTTACGTAATAGACAACGTCTGTCCGCCGTGGGATGGGGAGAGACGAATGGTGTTTCTCGTGATCCTGGCTGTAGCACGAATGGTGGTGTGGACGTCGCGTCTGAGAAATAACCAGGGGGTTGAATCTTTTGCTGATCAGGATCTGATCGCATTCTTCAAACACCAGCTGAAAGTCAAGATCAGATGTGATAGGAAAAGATTACACTCCTCGGTTTTTGAAAAAAGGTGGATACAAGTAGCGAGCTTGTATGTACGAAAAGGAGTCAAGTATGAGTACGTGTTCCCGGCCTGAGCATGGCGTGCACGGTTCCTTGTCCAGTCGGACCCAAGCCCTTTGGGTAAGTTTAGCCTCTTATCTAGTTGAATGAATGAGTTACCCCACCCTCCTGGTAATAGAAACCCTCCAAGATGCCCACTCCCCACTTTCAATTTTTTGTCCTCAGCCCCACCCCAACTTGCACTTATCTTGGAAGGGCACCACCCACTCTCCAAACTCCATCCCCCACTTTCTTTTTTCTCCCACTTAGATCCCACTCCCATTTAGAGACGAACCTGCTTGTTTTTGGTTCGGAACAAACCGGAAAACAGTGGGCAGTCTAATATTTAGAAAGGGTTAGGAGGGTCTTACTAACTGGGTTTTGCTTTTCTCCCCTACCCCATTATACTCCAATGAATTTCTGTAAATATAACCATATTTATTTATTTATTTATTTTATTATATATAAAAAAATTTTAAAAATTTAAAAAACCCAAAAACAGAAGGAAAATTTTAAGATTGCAACTTATTTTATAATAGCCTAAGTAAGGCGGCCCCTAGAGTAAATGTCGTATTGTGGTGACTGAGATGATTCTAGTTAAGAGTAGGATAGACAATTTTATTACCTTTGACAAAGGAAGACCAACGACACAAACCCCCCACACTTTTGATGGCCTTGTGCCTAATTTGTTTTGAATATTAACATGTATTTTCTGCAAATAAATTTTTCAAAGTGTAGTATCTGTTCCTATGGATACTGCACGAGACTGGTCCTAGGCAGTTCTAGGGGGTCCACCCTCCCAGGCTTTGCCTCCATTCTTTGGGGAGGAGTAAGTTTATTGCTTACTGCCTGAGGCGCCCCTACCGGGGAATGCCGCCGGGGCTGCCCAGGCATTTTTTAAATGGCCAGAGTGCTCACCTCTCGAGCGCTGGCTTATCTAATCCCACTTTCCCGACCTTGTGTCACATCTTACCTTGTGGGAGGTAGATAAATAACCTTCTTGGCCTTTTGGCTAAGATCAAAGTGTAGTATCTGTTCCGATGGATACTGCACCCCATGGACTGGTGTTGTCTTGGCCTTCGGGGCTTGATTTACGCCGGTCTATGGGTCTGTCCTGTGCAGTTCTAGGAGGTCCACCCTCCCAGGCTTCGCCTCTCCTCTTTGGGGAGGAGTAAGTTTATTGCTTACTGCCTGAGGCGCCTCTACCGGGGAATGCTGACGGGGCTGCCCAGGCAATTTTTAAACCCCACTTTCCCAACCCGACCGTGTGGAAGTAAGATAAAAAACTGGCCTTGTGCCTAACTCCTGGAGAGGAGTAAATCAATACTCGTTTTCCAGTATGACCATTTTTTGCGTATCAGTGTGACACTAGTGTAAAACCGAGGCGCCGATATGATTTTTAGACCTAGTATTCAAAGCCCAAATAAGATCCCCTCGACACGGCTATACACCTGCTCATACAAAGAATGGTGCACCTTCTCCAAGTAATGTTAATTCAAGTAACAGCACTTAGTTGGATACTCTACCAGCCTAAATGAATTCTTGTCCTAGAATCCGGTAAGCCCAAGAAAGCACAAAGAAGATATACAATAACATAGTTAACTGGTCAATTGGGAAGAGGAAAATAAGAATTAATTATTTTAACTTCTTTACTAACTCAACGTTTGGCAGGTAAAGGAGAACTCTAATGGAATGTTCGAATATCTATGTATTTCATATAGAGATCAAGTGTCAGCCCCAGAAAGGGGCTCCTTGTTTTCTAAGAGCTTCGACTGAAGTAAAATTTAACACATGTTTTCTCTGTGTATAAAATCTTATGTGTAACGATTTGAACTCTTTTAACCTAATCAAGAGGTCCAAACCTACTATACCCCCAAGTTTGCCAATAATACAACCATTAATCGCCACAAAAGGGAAATTCATATACACCCAGATATATTAATTTCAAAACCTTTTTACAAAAGCAATCATAATCCGAGTTTGCTTGTCGTTTCACTTCAACCACTCTGCGATGAGAGCAGATTGAAGAATATAAACTGGGCGATGGATACACGGACACTATAATAACGTTTAACCGTCGGAAGTGAATATATATAGAAATTTCCGCTTCTGGTGGATTTTTCAAGATAAGACATCTAAGAGAAACTGAAAAGTCCCACACGGTCAATTAAAACCGGAATTCTTTTTAATTTTCGAAAAACACGATGGACGAAATCTGGGTACTTCTTGGGTACCTCTAACGGATGTATAGTTTATTAAAAAGTACATATTCTGTTCTTGCCTTTTTTATGATCGAGAAATTTGCTTGATTTTTTTCTGCTGATAAGATATACATGCTACACACGGGCTCTACTCATTTACGAAGTGCTATGCATTTTAAAGTAGAAACCAGTGTTCTCCTTCATCAGAACGCTCAAATGTATTTTAATTCATCCACAGACAGCTGTTTCGCCGTATGGCTGCTCTTCTGTGAGGCTTGATATACAATAATTTGATTTATATTCAACATATTTGACATTCGGGCAACGCCCAGAGAGAGAGAGAGAGAGAGAGAGAGAGAGAGAGAGAGAGAGATATAAAACTTTCTTTCACTTGTCATTTCTAGTCTGGTTGTCTGCCCTCCGACCGGGCACTCGACAGTTGGACCACAGGCAATCGCCGTTAGGCGAATATTGGCTGGATAAGTTGAACGCGACTCTACGCTACCCCTCCCTCCCTCTCTCTCTCTCTCTCATATATATATATATATATATATATATATATATCTTTCTCTCTCGTACACACATATATGAAAAAGGCAAAGCGATAAACTACTTGTTAACATGCGCTGTTTGTCTTGTGTCCCCAACCTTAGATATATATAAGCTCCATCACCGATATTGAGCACTCTCTTTATAAATGTGGCAATTAATACAACTATATATATATATATATATATATATATATATATATACTTAGAAAATGCGCGCCATGTAGTGCTTTGAAAATAGATTGAGTGCACCGAGAGAGAGAGAGAGAGAGAGAGAGAGAGAGAGAGAGAGGATGAACAGGGTGACGGTAGTAATAGTAGTAGTAGTAGTAGTAGTAGTAGTAGTAGTAGTAGTAAAGTAGACAACACCAGTGTCGGAAGGCACGATTGAGTTTAGTGTTTTAAATGAATTTGTGGCAAGATGTGTATAGTGGGACGTGGTCTGGCTTTGGAGAAGGAAGGATTGACCGACGATAAAAGAGAGAGAGGGGAGGGGGGAGCACCGGTAGAATTTGCAGGTATAAATACTGAATTGGTAAAAATGATGAAAATTGAATTTAAGCAGAGAATCGAAATATCGTCAGAGAATCACATAACGCGTGAGTAGCCATTTTCAGGAGAAACGGAAATAAACAGATGTTGAAGAGGGTAAAGAGTCCTTTTATAAAACCCGTTTGTTAGAATTTGAAATCGACGGTACCGATGTTGTTCTGATCTTCTGTAATACAAACATTAATAAATATTACGCTCTTATTTTTGTTTTTTTCTTAATAATTGCGTACTTTGCTAGGGTTATCTCCCACTAACCTTACACACACACACACACACACACACACACACACACATATATATATATATATATATATATATATATATATATAGAGAGAGAGAGAGAGAGAGAGAGAGAGAGAGAGAGAGAGAGAGAAAGAGAGTAAATGAATTATATCTTTTTATTTGCAAATAAGTAATTCAATGTGTATTATCTGCTTCCAGAAAAATCACTGATCGCTATTTATCTATCGACTTGTATCTGACCTCTTGCTCTGAGACTGGATTAAATTACTGATCAAATTTATTTTCCGTCTGGCAACAGGACGCGTGTTATCCCGCTGACCATGGCCATTGGCTTCTTTGGAATTTGAAATAAGACTGGTCAGAGTTCTAGTACTCTCTGCACCCTTCAAGTGGAGGTCTTGTTGGTGCTTTCTTTCCTGTATTTTCCTCCACCTTGACCCTTCACAACCATTTTGTGTGGTACCAACCGAGGCTGGTGCTACCACTTCATTTTTTTTAAGGTTGGGGGGGGGCTTATATTATGGAATTTATGTCCGTTTCAGTTCCCTTGGATTTGTGTAATATTCTTTATTTTTTGTTCTATTTCGATTCAACTTACCTATAGTTATTCAGCACCCTCTAATTGTGTGGTTTGGTTTCTGCACTCAAAGATTTTCATTAATATTTCTGCTGTTTTCAAAAGTACTATGCATTGTATGGTATCAATTCTCCCTTTGATTCCAATTTCTACTAGTTTTTTTTTCAGTTTTTTAGGAACTGTTCTTAGTGCGCCTACACTTATTGGTGTTACAGTAATGTTCTTTGTGCTCCATATTCTTTTCAATTCTTCGACAAGTTCCATGTATTTGCTTCGTTTTTCTGCCCCTTTGATTTTCACCCTGCGAATTGCCGGGACGACGAAATCTACGATTTGGCAGGTTTTTCTTTTTTGTTGACTATTATCTTGCCTGGTCTCCTTATTTGGATGAATTAGCCTGTTTGTACCTCACTGTCTCAGAGTGAGCTGCTGGGATAGCGAAATCTACGATTTGACAAGTTTTTCTTTTTATTGATTATTATTACGTCTGATCTCCTTGCTTGGATGTGTTTGTTTGTTTGTACTTTCAGAGGATTTTACGATTTTTATTTTTCGATACTGTTTCCAGTTTGTGTCTGTACCATTTGTCTGCATGTTCAAAGTGCAGGCGTTTGCATAGTTTCCAATGGACTGCTTTCTCCACGCAGCCGTGTCTACTTTCTGTATTCCTTTTGGGCTTAGTTTAATGCATTCATTTATTATGTGATTTATTGTTTCTTTTCTTTGTCCACAGAGATTACATTTGCTGTTTTCCGGGATTTTGTCTATCTATCTATCTATCTATCTATCTATTTGTTGTGACCCTGTTTAGGGGCCGAAATGAAAACACGGAACACAGGGCTTGGTGAACAATATATATTGAAGAAAACATATGTACAGAGAACAAGAGAAGTGGTATATCAGTCCTGACTGCCAGGGTAGACTGGAGTTCAATCCAATACAAATGTATTTATATATATATATAAAAATATATAAAAATGTGGCACAAGGCCGATAAAAGGACGGGAAGAGTTGGTCATCTCTAACATTTACTGACTGATCTAACTTAGCTACTTTCATTTATGAATATCATTTACCAAAATATCACATTCATACTACATTCATGCACCATGCACCAAAAGAATTCATACCATGACTATCCTACTTAAACCCCATATAAAATACATATGCAATGGGGGGGTTGGGGCAATAACATATTTATATAAAAAAAAAATTGAAATATTTACATTGAAGAAAGAACGCGTGTTAGTAAAAAGACCCCCCCCTCTTTCTAAGCTGTGGCAGATATGCAGATTTACCAGTCGAAAACGAAAAGAAAGTTGATGCAAGCAACAACGCTTTATTTACTACACCTCCTTCGGAAATACCGAAGGGTGACATCTCTGGTCAATCACGCTATCTGTCACCTATATTGGTGTAAGGGTAGGGAATTATAAAAACTAAATTGGGAGAAAAAAAGGGGGTACAAGGGCAAAAATAAAACGGGGTCCTAATGAAAATCATTATGAGCTGAAATGACTATATCGTGTAACCTGATCTAGCTCTAAACGGGACGTTATCAACGGTCGTTTCTGCAACTACATATTCTTTGCATAAGGCACGTTCAAATACCACTCAATGCCAGCTGCAGTCACTCGACAAACGCGCTATTCTCTCCCATCTTTTACCAAATTTTACCGGCATGAGTTTCGCCTTCTCAGCCCTAATGCGAATCTTCACACAATATTTGAAAATTTGAATAAGGCCGAGAGAAGTGAAGGTCTGCCGGTCGTAGAGCACTTCTAAACGTGTCGATCATATAACGCCTCTCGCAATCGCTAGCAAGTTTAAGAAGACAAAACATTAATCGATTCTAGGTCGAAAGACGATACGTTCAGAATGCGAATCATGAGACCTGCAAGAAACTGGACCAGCGGCTGAATGATGCGACAATAAAAGAAGACGTGACTCAAAGTCTCGTCTTCATCACCGTATCGGACGCAAGTAGGCGAGTTTTTAAAGCCAGCTGTATGAAGTCTCTTGCCGACCCGGAGATAATTTCTTATCATCAGCCAAGCCAGAGTTGCCTCGTCGTTATCGAAACATCATAACCCAGGCACCCACAGCCAGATTGAGCGTAGCTCCCCCCTCGTCAAACCGAGCCCCTCAATCCTATCATCTTGAACAGATCCCCTCACTATAACCTGATATAATGCCTTTCGGGGCAACAGCTGGGTGCCAGAAAAGCTTTCTTTCACCCGTAAAAGGAACTTCAAGGCACGTCGACACTTGCGATAAAAGGAGCACTCGCCTCGGATCAACCTGTGTGCCTCCCCCTCATCCAAGTGTACACTTTTCAAAGCTGGAAAGGCTTTCTTACTGTCTTCCTTCCAGAAGTCACCGTTTCCCCTCACATTGTCTACACATTCGATCCAGGTAATATAGCCGTAGCGTATGTTGACGAATCCCAACGCTAGGCATACTTAGGCCACCCTCAGAAGGATGCAGATAACAGATCTCGCGACGAACCTTAAGGGGCCGGCCAAGCCATCAAAACTTAAAAAGAGCCTGCTGCAATTCAATCAGCGTATCCGACGGGAGTGGAGGCACTGATAGACGATATAGGATGAGAGGATAGATGTGAGAAACACAAACTTTCGCTCTCCCCTTATACGAAAGATTTCTACGAGTTCACAGACCAGCTGCGTCCCGAATCGCTTTCAGTACTTCCGACCAATTTATCTCCAGCTGAAGATCCAGACCAAACCAGACACTGAGTAGCTTGCAAGGCCCGTCAGGCACCGATGTTGCAGTTAATTTGGGTCCATGTTACCGTTTCATGCATTCTGATTTCCCTGTCGACTACACTAATCTTGGCATGGCTCGTTACAAGCACTGTTACATCGTCGGCATAGGCGGAATACTTTAACGTGGTGCGAGCACCTGTCAAAGCAATTTCACGTAGGACCGGATTCACCCTTAGCCTGTGAAGAAAAGGTTCCAACACAAGCACATAGAGCATCAGTGAAAAAGGACAACCTGGCAAATAGATCTGAATAATTTAAAGGGCTCAGATCTCAAACCATTCACCTCCATGAACGTACCAGAGTTTGCATACAAGAGGCGAATCCAAGAGATGGTGGCCAAAACCGGTCGAAGTTTCCAAGTAACGATGGTCCACCCTATCAAATGTTTTGGACTGATCTAAATTGATCAGCGCGGCTTCTGAGTCGACTTTCTCAATGATCAAGCGTAACGCGTGCAAGTTATCCTGAATAGTCATACCCTTCACAGCGCGAGTCTGTTCAGGCCAGACAGGACCAGGCAGGACAACCTGCAGACGATTGGCTAACATCTTGGCCAAAATCTTTAACTCTGTATTTAACATTGTTACGGGTCGAAAACTACCTAGACTTCTAAGACTTCTTCCCCTTTTATGCAACCTTCGCACCTAGCCGCTTCGATCGCCTCAAGGCGAGAAAAGTCGACTAAATAGAGGTTGAAATGCGCTAATGACAGACCGGCTTCCTGGTGAAAAGATCTTGAAAATTAGACCGAAACGCCTCCAGGATAAATTCGTTTGTGGTCACAATTCGTCCATCCGGCAATGTGACACGTGCGATATGTCAGTTCCTGAGGCATTCTTTTTAACCTAGTCCTAACTACTGAAGCCTGGTTGTCCTTGCTAGCCAAAGAGGCCAGCTTCGTTTTAATTATCATTACGTTAGTGCTATCCCCCGCCTCCACCGCCCGATTTAATCTAGTTTCTAGTGTCGCTTTTTCTGCCCTAGATTCTAAGTTGAGTCGTCGGCTAAAGTCGGCAGAAAAGGACCTAATGACTTAAGTTTAATCCACCGCTTATTCCCAATTATAGCACCTGTCGTTTCCCACAATATGGTTAGTATTAGCTGTTCCCGGTAACCCTTCACATCGAACAACGACGTGTTGAGTTTCCAGTAACCAGGTCTAGCTAAGTTTACACAAACCTGAATAAGTCGGTGATCCGAGTAAACTATATTATGAAAACTTGGACATTCTAATACTCCTATGTCGACTCTCCTAATTAAGAACCGGTCGATATAACTCGAAAGTTGTAACGACGTGGAGCCGCGGCGGCTAGCTGTCCAAGTCAATACTACATCACGGGGCTTTTCATTTCGGAATTTATCGACAAGATCAAACTTATCGAATAACTCACAAAATACCTTTGCATCCTGATTTGGGTGAGTACCCCTAGAAAGATTACCCAAGCGATCTAAATCGGGATCCAGGACCGCGTTCCAGTCTCCCACTAAGATAACTGTCCAAGAAATATTCATGAACTGCTCGATTCGCCGAAAAAAGGAGCAAGCTCAGTGTGGCTATTGGGCGCATAAACGAATCGAAATGTCTTATCGTATATGGTAACATACAGAATGCAAAGCCTTCCTTCCGGATCGATGAAGCAAGGGACACACGACTCATCTAAAGTGTACTTTACTCGCTAGGAAACTCCCCTCGAGCGAAAAGTACGCTGAATAGACACAAAAATCCCTAGTCAGCGCACCCAGATAATCACTTGGAATTAAATGGGTCTCCTGAATACAGCATATATCCACTCCAAGCTGCTGAAGATCCTGTCGAACTCAAATTTTGCGAGAACCGGCCCTCAGCCCCCGGACATTCACACTAGTTAGATTGAGTGCCATTGTGGTACTTTAAGGTTGGGTTCCAGAAACGAACATTGTCGGTGTCAAGGTGCTGACAGCCTTTCCCATGGAATAAGAGCCTATCTCAGTGGTGATGAAGCCATCCCGGGACAAACCGCCGACATCAAGAGGAAATATTAGTATTACTGCCCTATACAAGGATGGGTGTAATAAAACGGGGACCCTCCCAAAACATGATTTTCTCAAAGTCGACAAGATGATGTCCTCTTGCCCTTGTGACTATTTCAGTCGATATTCTGCAAATATCCTCCCCGAAGAAGAAAAGTTGACGTTTCTTCCACTATTCTTTGACGAGGGCAGTTAGTTCACTCATTTGGGGCGGTTGTAGGAGTGATGTTGAGGTTTGTTTTCATTGGAGAGTGAGGGGAGTGAGTTTATGGGCGTGTTTGAGGAAAAAAGAACGAGGGAGAGAGCACTGGTGTCTTTTGGGGGGAAGAATGCGGTGTATTTCTTGGGGTCTGTTGGGAAGAGATGAACGGAGAGGGCCTTGTGGACACAGTTCTATTTTTTTTTGGGGGGGGGGGAGCTGAGCTTAAGGGGATTAGCTTGTACTTCCTTTCTTTTATGGGAGCAGTGATTGGAGGTGGCATTTTGTGGAGTGAGTTTGATTTTGCAGGTTGGGAAACGGTGCTGTTGTGGGTGTATATTTGGGGCTGGGCTTAGGGTTCACTTTGCTGGTCTGAGTTTTGGTGGGAGAGTAAGGGCTGGTTTGCCTCAGTTTTTTATTAAGTTGAACTACTTCAACATATTTGTCTCGCTTTGGATCCTTTGACATCTTATACTCCTCCTCCTCCTCCTCCTCCTCCTTCTCCTCTTTTTTCCAAGGCGAGTCTTCCGGGTGCTTTTTCCCCATCACTAGCGTCCATCTGCCCTCTTTTTCGTCTGGTTCAACAAGGAGAGGGTAATCTATTTCTTTTTCTGGAGATTTAGATGAGGGATCAACTCGTAAATGGCCAACCTTATTGCCTAAATGTTCGCCTACTTTATTTTGGGGGTTGTACGTAGGCCCTCTTGACTTCCTCTCATGGCAGTCGAAAGTTAAATGCCCTATGGCACTGCATGTCCAGTAGGCTGGCCTTCTTCCTGCGACAACAACGGGCAATATCTCATCCTCTACCTCTAGTACGGTATTTTTGTAAATGCCTTGCGATCAATAAGGATGTCGAAATTCCAGATGGAAAGATATTGATCGCAAGACACCGACATTAGGTCTCCATATTTAGTTAGAAATGCTCCGATGTCTTCCCCTTCAATGTAGAAGGGGACATGAAATACGGATATGGTGGTTCTTCAACGTCCCAGGTGCTCCATTTGAAGTATATAATCCGGGGTAATTATCTCTTTTTTCATAGTTTCAAGCATTCGATTCCGACGAAAAAAGTGCGGATCAGTTATTGTAACCACGAGTCATTATGATTTTGACTGGTCTATGACCCACCGAAGCTAAAAGTTTCGTTATAATCTCCACAGAGGCTCTTGTTGCTTTCTTGGTTTTTGTCTACTACAAACATGGTAAGGGCCTTTCTTTGGATTTCTTCCAATTTCGGCAGGTCGATGATTAGTCCAGTGTCGGTAATTTTGGTCTTGTATATATTCATCTTTGCTCGGAATTCCTCCATATTTATGTTTACTGTCGGGAGTTTTGTTCAGCCTGACGCTCCCGGTTGGGGGTGAAGGTAACAACTTCATTTCTTTCTCTTTAGGCACAGGGCATGGAGCTGCCATGGCCAATAACGCAACAACAAAACAGTTTAAAAAATAAATAAAAACAAACACGGCAGAAAAATAAAATTCTAACTTTAGAAATAGTTCGGCACTAATAGAGAAGAACGGAACGGAACAACAACAGCAACAGCAACAGTAACAGCAACTGTTATATTATGAGGGGCCCCGTATGCGTAAAAGTGTGTAGGTTCACTAGTTTTTATTATGAGAGGGGGTGAACTTAGTTCGAGTTCGGTGCAGATCGAAAGGACATCCATTTTGGGACAAATACATTTGTCATCGAGATGACTAAGTCCGAAAAATCATAACAACTGGTTAAACCTGGCCAACTTCAAAAGTTTAAGTTCAATAAAGGTCAGCCCAGTTCTGGTGAGGATCTGTATGACAGAACAAAGGACCATGACGTCACTCCTTCTTTCGTGAGAAACTATGGTTTAAAAATCAGATAGGAGTTTGGCAGCGAACTGGACGGTGGACAATCTCTGTGGGTCCTGAATAGAGGTACGGGGTTGGAAGCGCCCCGGACGGTTGAAAATGTAATCGCTCGTCGTAATGGCTGGATCTCTTGGAGATCAAGCAGCAATTTCCCATGCAGCGAGAAGAATGAATGAGGATCGAAGGAATGAATGAAAACAAAACCCTTCCACCACGACGCGGAATAAAAGATAGAATCTCTCAAGTCTTGTCTTCGAGCGTTTTTGTCTCTCGTGCATGATGACAGAATTTGCCCACACAAAACAGGCACACCACTACGATCACGAGCCAGCAACGGAGATGAGTATGCAAGCAAACCCACGACCAACAGGAAAGCAGAAATCCGAAAGGTAACTTTTTGGGGCATAACATTTTTGGGGTCCTAATCTGTAAAACTGAAAGAACTAAAAATCGAAAGAAAAAGTGAACAATGCTGAATTTGATATGTCTAACGAACAATGTTACAAGTGGTTCATGTTTAAAGTGTTTAAATGAGATACAATGTTTAATGAACTGTGTTTAATGAGAACAGAATTTAAAAGAGAACTATGTTTAAAATGCGTAATTTGAAATGTTAAAGAGCAGATGTTTTAACGAGAAAAGAATTTAAGAAAATGTGTTTAACGAGAATTGTTGAAAATGGACCGACAGTTTAAAGGTTCGAAAGTGCCATAAAAGTACCCCTTAAGGAAATATATTAAAAGTCCCTTAAAATTGAGTGGTACAAAAATTTGAGAACGCTTCTAGACTTTTCGTGTGGTTTTCGTATGGTTTTCGGTGTACTATGCAACAACAATAACAACAACAACAACAATAATGGAAAATAACAATTAACAATAGGATAATGCAAATAATGAACAAACCACCAAAGAGAATGACGCTAGAGTTGAATCCAATTAGTATTTATTCATAGAAGAAAAAAAACATTTATGAAATGCGGCACAAGGCCAAAAAGAGGGATAGGAAAGGTTCGGTGTTCACTAACAAATGTAACTAATCTAACTTAGCTAGCTTCATTCAGCAAAATATTCACCAAAATACCGCATTTATACTATACATCCTTCTCCAATCACCAAAAGAAATTGCACCATGAAAATCCTACTTAAATCCCATATATGTAAAATATGCAACGAGGGTATATTGATAAAAAATATATTTACAAAATATATATATGAATATTATTTACAATGGAAAAAAAGTTAGTAAAAAGACGCCCCCCTTATTACTAAACTGTGGCAGATACGCAGATTTGCCAGTCGAAATCGCTTTATTCACCAACACCACCTTCTAAAATATCGAAGGGTGACCTGCATCTCTGGCAAATCAAGCGCTCTGTCACCTAGTTGGGGACGGGATTGGGGAGTTACGAACTAAATTGGGGTAAAAAAATTAGGGAAGGGTGAAGGACAAAAATAAAAATGGGCCATAATGAACTCATTCATACACTAGCTAAGTTATGAACAAAAATTAACAGAAAACATGTCTTCTAGTTAACTTATAACCGGGTCATGATCGAAGTTCGTTTTTGCAACCCAATATCCTGTACCTAAGGTACGTCTAAATACCATTCCAATCTAGCTCCTGTCACTCTACACAGTCGCGCACCTCTCACCCACCTTTCACCAAAATCGGCCCTAATGCGAGCTTTCAGGTAATATTTGAAAATCGCAATAAGGTCAAGAGAAGTGAAGGTCTCAGCTCCGTAGACTGCCTTCATACGAGTTTTCCATATCGCGTCTCTCATAATGGCTAGTATGCTTACGAACACAAAACGTCTCAGCCTATCTGTTGTCCGAACCCAGTTGCTACATACATTGATAGGTTCCAGGTTAAAAGATGATACGTTAAGTATGCGAACCATGAGACCTGTAACAAGCCTAATCAGCGGCACAACGATGAATGAAGTTTCTTACCGACCCAGATAGCATTTCTTATCAGCCAGGTTAGCCTTGCCTCGTCATTATCGAATCACCGTAACCCAGGCGCCCAAGGCAAGATTGAGCGTAGCTGCCCCTTCGCCAAAGCGAGCCCCTCAATCCTGTCATCTTGAACGGTTCCTCTCACCATAACACGATATAATGTCTTTCGGAACAACAGCAGTGTGTCAGAGAGGGTTTCTTTCACCCATAAGAAGAACTCTAAAACGTGTCTACATTCGCGATAAAAGGAGCACTCGCCTCGAGGCAACTTGTGTGCCCCCTTCATCCAAGTGCACATTTTTATGCAAACATTATTGGTTGCATATGTGAATACATGTTTCGGTTGTACTCTTCATAGAGAGTCCACCCTTTTAGACCAAAGAAAACGAGGAAGTGAGATGAATTTGGAAAACTTTCCTATTAAGTAAATCTTTTTGGGGGGGATGGGATATGTTTATAATTTTCACTGGTCAAGCTCAGCATCGAATTACATTCTTTACTTGTTAACTCTTTCAATTAGTTTCTATCTTTTTTTAATTATTTTTATTGCCTTCATCGTTCGTTCTTTAACTACTGTTCCTTCCATTTAAAAATTTTTTTTATTACCCACTTAGCTTGGATTCCTTTCTTCTCCACTTAACACTTAAAAGTTTTAATCTACATACATACATTTTAACGCATAAATATCTCATTATATATATACACAAATACATATCTAGACAAAAATACAGACATATCAATATCAACATACTCTGATCTCCATATAAAATACACACGTGCGTACAAATCTTTAGATACACAAGTACACACATAGACATACATATATGTACTTACATTAAATAAACACAGATATATACGCATATATCAATACACATATATACCCATATATACACATATATACATGCATATCAACATATACATGCATATATATATATATATATATATATATATATATACATACATACATATAAACATGCATTACATTATACACACATGTACATAGATAGATAGATAGATAGATAGATAGATAGATAGATAGATAGATAGATAGATAGATAGATAGATAGATGCATACATGTTAGATAATGGCCCTCTGGGAATAGGCGTATCTGTTGGAAATCGTTGGTTTGACTTGCGCGAATTAAAGTGGGGTGGACCGGCAGTTGAGTGCAGAATAGGGCCTGTTCTCACAGGCGGAAATCACAGACGTGACAAGGCCACCGTGTGAAGAGACCCCGAATCAAGGGTCAGTGTGCACCTGCGAGAGGCTCTGTGACGACACAGGCTTTGCGTGGGAAACAGAGGGGTCCATGACGTCACTCGTTCTTCGTGAGAAGCGAGTTTCGTCAGTCTGGGTTTTAGAGGCAAACCGATGAGACGTGATTGTTAAAATGTAATTTACAACAGATAAGGGAAATATTTCCCTAAGAAAATACCAGCGAGAGATCTCTCCCCCCCTCCACGAGTGATTAGAAAATAATTGTTAACTAACTACGATGAAGTAGTGATTTGCTCTCCCTCTCTCTCTCGACGTGGTGAATATTCCGAAGCTGATAAATAACAAACGCTTGTAATAAAAAGAATTAAAACTTAAGGCGATCGTTGTTTGGTGAGTCGATCGTAGAGTTTTCTGGCAGACAACACGGCGTGGTTCACGACAGGAAGGAAAGAAGAAAGAATTCATCCACTAGACGAAACGACCCTCTACACGGCGAGGGAGGGAGAAATCTAAAGGTATGCAAACAATATATGAACTATGTGATTTATGATGTTTTAAAAATGACGAGTATTAAATGTGAACTGCCATGGCCCTTTCAGGTTTGAGTATAACAAACGAGTAAAGCCACGGCACGTAGCGGGAAGAGTGTACGAAACGCGCACTGCCGCGGTCTAGGAAGAGTAGGACTATGCAACATACATATAGTTTTAAAAATACATATTCATATACATACATACATACATACATACATACATACATACATACATACATACATACACACATACATACATACATACATACATACATACATACATACATACACACTGGATACTCCTCTTTTTCCACTGATTAGTTCAGCATAATATATTACAATATATATAAATATATGTACTTCTTTTTTTCCTTATTCTAACGGTTTTTGAATTAACTCGTTATAAACACGTGTGTAGACTAGCATTTATGTATATGCATCACTATAGAATGTACCTCCATCCATACCAACTTACATATATACACACACGTGTAAATGCTTGTACTACTAATATTTTACTTATACTCTCACATACTGGTATACCATATACATATGTATATATAAAAACACCCACCCACATATATGAACATGTACATACAGCACATACATAACTACACACAGTGACATCTAAATATGGCCATTAACCTACGCATACGTACACACGAAATAAATATAAAAAATAAAAATATACAACTTTTACACCTGTATAAACATACCCATACATATAAGATATTAGTCTAAGTATCTATATACATAAATTTTCCAAATTCATCTCATCTGGAGTTTCAACGGATTTATATATACAGAAACTAATACAATACATGTACCATATATATATATATATATATATATATATATATATATATATATATATATATATATATATATATATAACAAATGTTTGCAGGTACAAAAAATATATATGCTTTTGAAAATAACTCGCGGAAAATTCTCTAGAGCTCTTTCGACTATCATCTCACCAGGAGAAACCGATAGTATAAATGAATCAATAATAGTATTGAAAATAAAGAGCAAAGTGGGAAATTAAAGTGCCAGGGAATACCGATATGCATTAAAATAAAGTTTAATTAAATAGTCGTCTAAAAACGATTAAAAGGCACAGTGTGGCATAAAAAAAATAGTTCCTCAAA
Organism: Sepiola atlantica; assembly: GCA_963556195.1. NCBI lineage: Eukaryota > Metazoa > Mollusca > Cephalopoda > Sepiida > Sepiolidae > Sepiola > Sepiola atlantica. The sequence continues at coordinate 148,433,651 of OY744519.1, forward strand.
GAGAGTTAATGCTTCTACAAACTCCTTCTGCCGGCACAAAGAAGGTATATTGGATTTGAGTTAAAAAATACTTGTAATCCAGGGTTTCGAATCGCATGACCGGTAGTGAATAGTCATATTTCTATGCTGATGAGTCCCGGTTTAAGGACGAAACGTATACGTATATAGATAATAAACAATAACAAATATTTATATTTGTCGCTCCTCGTAAAAAAAGTAGAGCACTGTAATGGTAGTACTAACACAGCATGACGTCACTTGCTTTATAATGCATCATTCCTTCCCTAATAGAAGTAGAATGCCTGGACGTCAAGTCGCTTTAAAAAGTGTTTAAATTATCATTGTTTATCAGCTATTCAGAATTGGCCGAGCGGTTAGCGACGTTGGATTTGTGTTGAAAAATACTTGTAATCCAGGGTTTCGAATCGCATGACCGATAGTGAATAGTCATATCTCCGGTTTAAGGACGAAACGTATACGTACATAGATAATAAATAATAACAAATATATATATATATATATATATATATATATATATATATATATATATATAAACTGTGTTTCTTGCTTTATTGCAGATCATAATCCTGTTAATAACTTCAATAATATAAATCGCACAAGTTTGAAATTTGGCACACTGAAAGAGTGCTCCTAAGTAGGTAAGATACCAAAATATTTTGCAAATCTATACTATATTTCTAGAAAGAAAAAACACTTGTTCACCTTGCGCTTATGATTTGCACTGCGAGCAAACTTGCGGATGAACTAAGAAGGATAACTGATATTCTTACTAAGAAGGGTTTCCCTGAGGGTCTAATTTCCAAATGTATTCATCGGCAACATTTTCTATGGTCCACCCAAATGTCCCGTCTATTTGAAACTACCTTTTATTGGTTCTATCAGTAAAGGATTTCAAATAAAATTTCATCAGTTGTATCTCGTTGTTTTTATGCAGTACAGTCCCGAGTGGTGTTTGGCACCAGAACTGCCTTCTCAGCCTTTCAGAAAGATGTACTTCCTACAATACAGAAAAGTTTGATAATATACAAATTCAAATGTCTGACTATGTTGGTCGTACTCTTCAACGCTTGGAAGTCAGAGTGGACCAGCATATCCCTGCATGTTTTCGCAGATCACGTGTCGTAAAGAGTAATATATCGACGAATGTATCCGGGTCTCTACAAATAACATCCGGGCGTTTACAGAGCACATCCGGGCGCTCACAAGTCCACAAGTCATCCATTGGACAGCACTTGTATGATAATAGAAAGTGTTATAGAAGTGATAATAGAGGCGTATTCCGATGGTTATTTTCGCATTGTACACAAAGCCCGTTCCAAACACTATCTCAATGTTTTGGAGGCCATGAGTATTATTACCATGCGAAAGTTATCGCTTTATAGGCAAAAAAAGTTATCTCACAAATTGCATTTATTTAGAGACCTCTAAATAAAATAAAAAATTAAAAAAATACTTTGCCTCTATCATGTCCATATGTTACCTATTCTGTATATCTTTGCAGAATCCGGTTTTTCCCGTTTTTACAAGTAATGGCGATATTCAACCCCCACCCCCCATTTGTTTCTCTCCACGTTTCTCTTTTTAAACGATATTCGCCGACGTTTCCCTTGAAAATGTGTCGGTCGAAAGGAACCTTGGATTTTAGTTTGCTAGTTTTAGTCGAACTTTTTGTTTATCTTTTAAAAAGGATTTTAGTCGAATGTCTTCTGACTATTAAATATATAAGAATAATTTTCCTCTTTTTTTTCTTCATGTGATATTGCCCTCGACTCGCTAGGACTCCGTTTATTCTATTTAAAAGCTTGATAAAATTCTGTACCACAAAGAATAAAGCACAATAAATACCACAAAGAATATATATATATATATATATATATATATATATATATATATATATATATATATATATATATATATATATATATAGTGTGTCAGGTTGTATATGAAAAGAAATCAAATAAAGTGCTCGATCATATAAGAGAGCTAATATAATTTATTTAGATACTGTATATTACATATTTCAGCAATGTACCGTGGTTTCATCCAAAAGGATAGATTTAGGCATCTTTAGTAAATCTGCCCTTTTGGATGAAACCGCGGTACATTGCTGAAATATGTAATATACAATTCCCTCGCTATTCGCGGGGGTTACGTTCTTTACCTTCCCGCGAATAGCTAAAAACCGCGAATATTGGATGCAGTTTTAAAACGTCTATGTATGAGAGGCTATTGGAGCATGTGCATGCACAGTTGGATACGCTATCGCTGAGACACTTGTCGCCGAGTATAATAGCCCCGGTAGTTTTAGAGAGGCGCTGTTGCAGATACAGACCGAATTACCCAATCGTTTGAGATCACCGGTCGACCCCACTGAACAGTTTTGGACGGCGCGAATACACTGACAACCGAGGAAGGGTTACCCTTGAGTACACTGCACCCAGATCACGAGCGGGTGCAGGAATTGCTGCCCTTGTTGGAAATCCAGGTGGATGACCCACCTGTGGAGAAGAAGTGGAAGGAGCAAGCATCATACCAAAACCTAACCTTAAGGTATGAACAGTGAAGAAGTAGAGATCGATTCCGAGGAGAAGAGGATAGTGCAGTAATTGTAAGGGGCGTTGCGAGCTCTCATTTCCTAGTGACAAACTCTTCATTGCATGCGTAGATCATTAATTTTATCATTATCCTCTTCCAACACAAGAACCACAAAATGCATACACACACACCCATACATACGTAGCCCTGATGTTTTAATAGACTGGAAAGAGAAAAAGAAGAAGAAATAAACGGACAAAAGAAAAACAAAAAACTTTTGGTTCCATTTTCTAGTTGCAGTTTTTTGTTGTTGTTTGATTGTGTTCTCCGTTGTTCTCTGTGTGTGCGGGGAAGTGAAATGAATGTGGATGGCCGTGGGTGAAAAAGGGGAGGGTGGGAGTGTTAGTGAATTTGTCTTGCGGGATGCTGATGTTTTTTGTCGTGCTGAGGTGTAGCATGGATTTTGAGGGGCTGGGGAAAGAGAGGGGAAGCTCTGTGTCTTTGGTGTGTAGGTAGTATCATAGTTTTAGAAAAAGATTGAAGAAATGAAGATGATTTAAAAGTAGGCGGGGTGGGTGGGTAAGAGTGTGAAAGAAGTAGTCGAAAGGGTGAGATGGGTGAGGGGGAGAGGGGAGATTTTTTTTGTGGCTAGGTGTGAAATTTTTGGAGGGTAGGAGTATTGACCAGCTGGCTATGTCAAGAATGTGTGAATATAAGTAAGTAAGAAGGAAAGTGTTGAAATGTGATGTGAAATGACAATGAGGGGAAGGAAAAAGAAAAAGAAAGAGAAGGAGAAAAGTGATATTAATTTTGTTGAGAAATAGGTGAAATGTAGTTTTGTGCAGGCAGTGTTGATGGTTTGAAATTAAATTGAGGGTAAAAGGGGTTTAACTATCTTAATATTTGTGAGGATGTCTATATTGTGTTCATTGGGGAGGCTGTTATTTGTGGTTAAGTGGTTTTGATTCGTGGTGAATGAAGATGTATGTGGGGAGGGGTTTGTGCGTGAGTGTGTATGCGGGGACTTGTATATAAGTACAATTGAGAGCGAAGAGAAGAAAGGTTAGCCATGATCTAGGTTTAGTTTTTGTTCGGTCAGGATAAGTTTGCTTATTAAGGGGGATAGATTGTAGAAACCATTCCGTTGTCAGATGGTGTTGGAGGCCGTGATTAGTGCAGTTTCTAGTAGTCATCGCCGAGCTTTGTTATGCATGTATTTGGTGATTTTGGCCTGTTCAAATTTGAAAGCATGATCGTGCTCTAATACATGGGAGAAAAGAGCACTGAGAGAGTTATTGTTTTTTATGTCCCTTTTGTGTTCCTTCAATCTTTTTTTCAATTCACGTTCCGTTTCCCCCACGTAACTTTGATGGCAGTTGTTGCATGGGACAGTATATAAGTCGGCATGGGATGTGTTTTTTTTTGGAAATGTCTTGCTGTGTTTAATGTTTGTTTTATGGTTTGTGATGTGGTTTGTATTGTTGGAATGTCTAGTTTGTTAAGTGTGTTGCATATGAGTGTGTTATTGGAATGCGTGGGTAAGAGAAGGGGTCTGTCTATGAGAGAGGTGTTTGGTGTTTGATGTTTTTGTGCGTTGTTTTGGGGGAATATTTGAAAGGCTTTCTTCTTGACATTTAGTATAAAATGTGTGGGGTATTGCAGTGTTTTTAAGGAATTAATGATGTATTTTATTTCTTCATCTATGTATTGAGGACTGCAGATTCTAAGAGCACGTAGGAAGAAGCCTATAATCATACCTGTTTTTATCTTGCTATTGTGGTGAGAGTAGAAGTGTATGTAGTCGTTTTTGTGAGTGTTTTGCGGTGTACTTTGAATGCTAGTTTGTTGTTGGACTTTATTATAAGAGTGTCTAGGAATGGTATCGAGCTGTCTATCTCAGTCTCATGTGTTAATTTTATGGAGGCTTCTACTGTGTTGAGTTTGTCTTTGAGGTTATTGATTTGTATATCTACGTGGAGGAAAATAAGAATATCATTAATGTGTCTGAAGTATTCGATGTTAGGGGGTAGTCTAAATTTGAAAGGGCTGGATTCTAAGAATTCTAAGAAGAGGCAGGCTAATACACCGCTTAGAGGGTTGACCATGGGGAGTCCAAATTTTTGTTTGTAGAATTCGTCGTTGAATTGGAAATATGTTACGTCAGTGATGATTATTTCTATTAAAGTGTTGGGGGAAATGGTAAGTCGGTTTTGATTTTCTTTAGATGTGTGTGGAGTAAGTTTAGGCATATATATATATATGGGAAATGAAAAATGAAAAACCAAGAGATATTTTTTATATATTCATCAACGTTTCGTCTTTATTGTAAGACTTCCTCAGAATGATAATTTTAAGAAAAATGACATGCAAGTACATCGAAATATTGGGTTGACATGATGGGTTGATAAGGAAAAGTAGTAGCCGTGTCTACTATGAACGCTGGAGGAAAGTCCAGGCTGCGAGAAGTCAGTAGTGGCAAAGAATGAAATGTATATGAAAAGTTTTGAGTGGGTACCATTAAGGCAGCAATGAAAAATGGTACCTACTCAAAGCTTTCCATATTCAAAATAACACAGACGGGTCTTCCATTACAGACCATTTACTTAAAAACCCGCCGTGCGCTAGGAATTTTAGCATGGACTCCTTCACCATTCTCAGTCATGCTCACTCGTTATACCATCTAAAAATATTCGAGACGATCCACGTTCGTTTTAAACGTCCCTCCCTTTGTAAGCAAAGGGAATGTCTATTGGGACTAGATGTGATCAGTCTCTAAGATTCATCCTCCATTGTACATATAACATAACGCTATTTTATTTTCTGTACTCTCTCTTTTCACCCAGTTTTTTTTAATCCCTCGATACAGCCTTTGTTAAGAGAGGGCGAAACCGGTCGGCTGGCATTTTTTCTTGATTAACTTTTAATCATGAACGATAGAATTCGTCTTCCCTTCAGGCTTGCGATCATTCATATATATATATATATATATATATATATATATATATATATATATATATATATATATATATATATATATATATATATATATATATAATGTTTGTCCACGAATGTGGTCAAATCAAGAGCGAATCATTTACTTCGAGATAGCTGCAACTCAACTGTTATTTATTTGCTGTAATAACTTTGTTGTTATTTATCGACACGCATTATTAAAATGTATTTTAAAATTTACATGGCCAAAAGCAATGCACGCAACAACAAAAAAGAACAAAACATAAAACGGTTGAGAGCAATTTTTAAACAAATGCAACGTCATTCTTGCACTTGTTTTTAAAATAACGGCGTTTCTCTACTGATTTTCATGATTTTATATTTGGTTGAAAAGCCGGGAGGAGTTGGCAAACATTTATAATTCCGCAATGGGGGAAAAAAAAAAAGAAAAACTATATATTGAATAATATAAATATATCACACTTCTAAAACAAAGTTCAATCAAACACGAATGGTTTAATAAACAAAACGATGAGTTGCAGAAATTACAAAAACAAATATGTATATATAGTCATCCATTGACACTGTTTCGCTGTATCACAGCTCTTCAGTGCGGCTAGACAAGCAACTGCTCCAAGACGACAGTTGGCGCTTATAACCCCTTGACCAATTGCCTGCTGCTAAGATAAGTAAAATCACAATAATAAAAATTGTAAAATGCCGGAAGTTCCATTTATTTACACAATTTGGTTATATATACATACACACATATGTATTTGTTTGCATTATATATATATATATATATATATATATATATATATATATATATATATATATATATATATATATATAGATAGATAGATAGATAGATAGATAGATAGATAGATAGATATACACAAATGTGTGTGTGTGTATGCTCAAATATTTCTTGTAGACAAAATGTAATTATTTTAAGAAGCTCCCAACACACTATTTTAATACAAGGGAAAGAACTCTGGAAAAGTGTCGTTTTATTTTATTGATTCTCTCCCTTGGACGAAAGATTTAAGTAGAACTCTGAAAAGATTATTGTTCGGGTTCAAGTTGATTTAAAACATTTTTTCACTTACCTTTACTCCCCACGAGGGTTAAATTAGACACAAGGTCGGGTTTTTATGGGAAGGATATCCAGCACCCCAAAAAGGAGCACTTTGGATGGGACAAAATAAAAATTATTCCTAGGTAAAAGTCCTGAATAGTTAACAGTTGAGAACTATATATATATATATATATACATATATATATATATATATATATATATATATACATATATATATATATGGGAAAATGAAAAAGGAAAACCAAAAAAAATGGATGTTTTTTATGTGTACATCAACGTTTCGTCTTTATTTATAAGACTTCATCAGGATGATAATATAAAGAAAATGTCATGCAAGCACAAACACATATAGGGTTGACATATTGGGAAAAAGGAAATGATGGGCACTACTGGAGAAAACAGTAGGGTGGACGTCCGTACTTGGTGAGGAATGAAAAATGAATGTTTATGAAAATGAGTGGGGAAGAAGTGGAAAGATAGGGGTGAGCAAGGATACTGTGGTTGGTAGTAAGAGAAAGAGGTGGGGGGGATGAGCAGCCATAATGTAGATGGCAGTGAGTGAGTGAGTGGAGGGGTGGAGGAGAGGGAGGAAGGAGGTATTTGAACCGGTGGCTGCGGTCAAGACTGAAGGGGAAAAGTAAGTTGGAATGTTTGTGTGGGGGGTGTATGCAGAGAAATGGAAGGTGGGTAGAGAAGGAGGGGGTGGGTAGAGAAGGAGGGGGGTGGCTGTGATTTTGGTGGATGGGCGAAAGTTACGGTCTTAGAGAGTGTTTTGAGAAAATGAGGGGATTTAAGAATGGGGGGTATGGAAGAGTGAGGGTACGAAAGGAGTGGTTAAGAGGGAGAATGGGTGAGAGGGAGAGGGGAGATTTGTTGTGATAGGGTGTGAAATATTTAGAATATTTGGAAAATGATGGCAATGAGTGAGCCCCCCCCTCCTTCTCTACCCACCTCCCTCCTTCTCTACCCACCCTCCATTTCTCTGCATACACCTCCCCACACAAACATTCCAACTTACTTTTCTCCTTCAGTCTTGACCGCAGCCACCGGTTCAAATACCTCCTTCCTCCCTCTCCTCCACCCCTCCACTCACTCACTGCCATCTACATTATTCCTGCTCATCCCCCCCACCTCTTTCTCTTACTACCAACCACAGTATCCTTGCTCACCCCCATCTTTGACACGTGATTAACATATATCGAGAGGTCGGTCGCATATATATTCTCTTTATTATTCTGATTTCATCAGCGCTTCGATGTGCGACCTCTCGATATACGTTAATCACATGTCCGCGTGCTGCACAAAAAATAGACATTTCAAATTTCGCCGTCAACAACATCAGACGAATTTCAACTTGACTGGTAAAATGTCTCAGTCAGGAAGAAATAAAAAGAAGAAAAAAAGAAAATGACTATGCTTCCGATGAAGGTATCTTGTACCGAAAGTACTCAAGTTTAAACAAAAAAAAAGTTTTTAAGATAAATAAATAATTTATTTTAAAAAACAAATTTTCTGCGTTGATCAAGCTTCAAAATGTTGTTTTTTTTAAATTCTCTTTATTATTCTGATTTCATCAGCGCTTCGATGTGCAACCTCTCGATATATATATATATATATATATATATATATATATATATATATATATATATATATATATATATCATTTACACACTGCCGTGTGTGAATAATATGCTTACGATCAACATTTACCCAATCGTGACCAATTCTTAGGCTTGTCATTAATTCAGTTTTCATCCAAACATTCAAGAATTCATTGAGCAACATATCACATGCAGAATCCCTTGTTCTGTATCTAGTCTTACATTGGTGTCTAGATTTCAAATGCATTCTTGCAGCAAAACTTGCAGCAAAACTTGTTGGAAAGTTTTTTGCAAAGGAAAAAATGTTGCAAAAAAATGCAGATTTAGATTTCCAAGATCTGATGGAGTATTCAAATTTCTTACTGTGGCTGATAGTGTAAAATCAAGAAAAAATGGTAAAGGTGTTAAAAAACTTTACCAAATGCAAAGAAAATCAACTGAAAAACATATCAATGATTACAATCTTTTACTTCTTTTGATTTGACAAGCTAATGTTGATGTCAAATACATTGGAGAAAATAGCATGATTTTGACCAGATATGTTAGAAGTTATCAAACCAAAGCTGAAAAAATGAAACTGAAGTTGTTTGAGAAGATTTGGATGAAACTAAATCAAAATATGGAAGATACAAGTCAGCTGGTCTTCAGTTCATTGGAAAATGTGATATTGGAGCATATGTGCTGATAAGTTGTTGGGACACCATTTATTTGGCTCATCTGATCAAGTTATTTCGATTGGTGCTGATATTCTTAGCAAAAGAAGCCATAGGATCAGATCAAAACAAGAATTGCAAGCAATGCCACAAGATTCCACAAACATATTTCATGAAAATATGGTGGACAATTATTGTAATAGACCATTGTTCTTAGAAGAAACATCATTATATGAAGCTGTTAGTGATTATCAAAAGGTGTCATATCTACTTAAAGAGAAAAAAGAAGCAAAACGTATGCTCATGACAAACAACAAAGATTATTTCAAACAAGTCAAAAGTTGTCAAGACTCCAAATGTGCCTCTGTACAAAGACAACAAAGAGCGCTATTACCGCAATATACTCATGCTGTTTCAGCCTTGGAGAAATGAGGAAATTGATTTATTGTGTGGTTTTAGTTCTCATGACAAAACATTTATTTACATCTCCATGTATTACGGCTTTCCGGTGTTCTTCTAGCCTTACTTTTAGTGGGCGACATGTCTCACTTTTGTATATTTTCCCACACTTACATAGAATCGCATACACACAGTTCTTAGTCATACATTTTTCTGTAGGAAGTTTGACTTTCACAAGATGCTTTCGAAGAGTTGAGTCGCTCCTGAAGGCCGGAGGTTACAGTGGCTTAAACGTTGTGATGATAACACTCAAGATGAGAAAGATAGTTCGAATAACCAAAATTATACAAATTATCAATCCTCATCTAAAAAATTCATAAATATAATATCTGTTTTAATGTTTTGTTAATTGTATTTGTTTATTTGTTTGGGTTTTTTTAAATTTCAGTTTAATACTTGCAGACTTTAATAAAACAATTACATTTTCACATGACCTTTCAATTTTTTTTATACGAATGACTCACCGCTTACTAATGTTAAAAACCTCCCGAAGGTAAGAGTGGATGAGCTTGTCAGTGGGATGATGAACAATGCTATGAGAGGATTGGAAACGATGAGTTGAATGGCCAGAATTTGATTACTTAAAAGACTGACTCAACGAGTATTTGTTGACATTAGATTTGAAGACGACTATATTGTAGTCTGGAGGGAAGCAATCCCATGGTGATTGTGTTCCACAAATGGGAAGTTCTTGGAAAGAAACTCTGTTCATGGAAATTGCATTTGGTTTTAGGTACATCGCAGAAAAAAGGAAAGTTATTTGTAATGGTGGTAGGTAGAAGAGTTCTTGTTGTGAATATTTTACAGGCAGGAATGAAAGATTGGAGCTTAGTCGAGCACCTTCCATGGAAATAACGATAGAGGAGAGAAAGAATAACAACATCTCTTCTGTGAGAAAGGGGCTGTAGGGAAGAGAAGAGGACATTGTCTAATAGATTGCAGAGTCGGTTTTGTACTCTGTCAAGGCAGGATAGAGCGTTCTCAGTGGCACCTCCCCAGATGTGGCAGCAGTACTTCATCTTAAGACGTAATGAGCAGAGCCCATCCCTCCCCCTCCTCCCATTGTAAGCGGCATAGAACCGAAACTCTGGTGCTTTTTAAGAATAGGTATCTAAAAATTTGCAGTTCCAACTACACATAGAGAAAGCCGAATCAAGTTCCAAGGCTTCTACACAATACAAACCAAACTAAATCGACTTTGTAAACTAAAACTAAAACTTGGGTTAGTTTAGGGTTAGGTTAGGGTTAGGGTAAAAATTAAAAAATACCAGTTCGATTCGTATTGTGTAGATTGTTCGGTGAAGTTTGTTAATGCTTGCCAGTCTTGGAAGTGTTCGGTGAAACTCGGAATTGATGATGTAAGTACTGAAATTTTATTGGATACCTATTCCTAAAAAGAACCGAAATTCCTTCTGCTTCTTGTAAAGTCGGTTCTATCTATCGCTCCAAACACTTTCTCACACCTGAGACTATTCTCTATCTCTACAGACCTTATATGGAGTTTTGTCATATTTGGGCTGGTGAATTTGAGGGCTCTGGATAAAGTTCAAAAGCGTATCTATAATTTGATTGGACTCACCCTTTCTTCTTCTCTGCACTCTCTCTCTCTCTCTCTCTCTCTCTCTCTCTCTCTCTCAGACGTAATGTTGCTAGTCTCGGTCTTTTCTATAAATAATATTATGGCATGTTTTCTTCTGAACTATCTGATCGAATCCCTGCTTCCTTTGTTCTAGCTCGTTTGACTTGTTGGTCTAGTGGTCTCCATCAATTCGCCGTTTTAATACCTAGTTATAATACAGCTTCCTATTCCAGTAGCTTCTTTCCAAGAAGTGCAATCTTTTTGTACTCTCTTCCAATCTGACTGTTTTCCTTCTACCTATAGCCTTGATCTTTTCAAGACTAAGGTCAATAAGCATCTCCTGTCTTTGCGCTAATCATCTTTTGTTCTTTTTTAGTGATTAGACGATGAGCCTTGAAGAATGACAGGATGAAGAAAGGCTTCTACACAATACAGAGTTAGCTGTGTCTGGGCGTATCTGACTGGAATTGAATATTGAATAAAAAAAGGGTCACCATCTTTCATGGAAAACACCAACATCTCCATTAACGTATAAAGCAACTTTATTCAAAGGGAAAACTGAAATATAAAGAGAGTTGTTGGGCAGGATGGCTTTTGTTGAAAACAGAATGTGGTATCCTTGAGTTCCATCTCGTCTAGCCAAGGATGAGAACAGGATAGGACGTCTTGTCATCACTAAATCTAATCGGGAACTGAATCATCTTTGACGCCAACTCTTTGAGCGCAAATTAAAAGTTGAGTCTGTACAGAAGTGTCCATTCGCCTACGCAGTTATATAAGTCTAGGCATTATCGCGTATGTGTCAAGCATAACCACAACTCAACATAATGCCAGATATTGCGCATACATACAAAGTTTGGTTGAAATTAATATACCCTGGAGGCTGATTGGTCAGTGTGTGACCAAATCACCTCGCAGTCTGCTTTCTGCAAAGAAATAAATGTCAGTGTTTATGACTGTTATACATTTTCTGTAAAGTTCGAACCTGCGTTTTTTTACACCTCTTCCAACTACTTTTCGTCTCATTCGCCCTTCCTTCTACCAATTCTCCTCTCATTCGCCCTTACTTCTACCAATTCTCCTCTCATTCGCCCTTCCTTCTACCAATTCTCCTTTCATTCGCCCTTCCTTCTACCACTTCTCCTCTTATTCGCCTTTCTTTCCACCACTTTTCCTCTCATTCGCCCTTCCTTCCATCACTTCTCCTCTCATTCGCCCTCCCTTCTACCACTTCTCCTCTCATTCGCCTTTCCTTCTACCACTTCTAGTCTCATTCGCCCTTCCTTCCACCACTTTTCCTCTCATTCACCCTTCCTTCTACCACTTCTCATCTCATTCGCCCTTCCTTCGATATCTCCTCTCATTCGCCCTTTCTTCCACAACTTCTCTCATTCGCTTTTCCTTCTACTACTTCTCCTCTCATTCGCCCTTCTTTCTACCACCTACTCTCATTCGCCCTTCCAACCTCTGATTATCTCACTTATCCCTTTGAAATCCAACTTCAAAGTGAACCTCCCAAAACAACAAATCAACCCTCTTTTATCTCCAACCAGGAGCATCTCATTTACATATCAGGTGGTCACATTGCAGGCATATAAAGAGACAAGGCAGCCATTTTTGTTTCTTTCTTCGTCATTCATTTACTTCCACGACCGACCCATTGAACTATGCACACATGCTAGTTAGGTAAGTCCCGCGTTTCCCTACACTCCCCCCTGATCTCATGATCACACACAGGGCAGGGGGGTGGCCGTCGTTGTCGAGTACTTCTTCGAAGAATCGGGGGCAGCACTTCCTCATTGCCATCTTCCTCATTACCACCGTTATTGCCACCAATCTGTTCCATTATCTCCTCTCGTGGTTCCCTATGCGGTGTTTCACAATCAGGGCATGGGGGCAGTATCCGTCTTTGTCGGGTACTCCTTCGAAGAACCGGAGGCATCACTTCCCCGGTCCCATCTTCCTCAGTATGTTCCATCATTCCTTCATCTGGTTCTGTAGGTAGTGTTTCTACGCTCACCGGTAGGGGTAGTAGGCAGTCAGGATCATCCCTGAACTGTATGTGATCTTCCTCGTTATCCTCAGAATCAGGAGAGGTATAACAGGGGCGGATATCTTTTACATGCCGTGGTACACCATCAATCAACATGGTCTGAGGACTTATGATTTTATCTATTTTTCCTCTGCAAAATTTTTCAGTGCACCTAGCATTTGGGGGTTTCACCCAAACACTGTCTCCCACTTGATATGGTGTATTGACAACGCCAACCTCTGATGGCGTGACATCAATACCTTTTATACGCTGTTCATAGCGGTAAATCCCATTAGCTGGGGCAGTTTCTGGTGTTGCATCGTCCTTTGGTGTCATATTATACCAGTACACCGCTTCTGGAATAGAACACTGTGTCCTGGCTGCAATTCTTTTAATGGTGCGGTGACACCGCTCCGCTATACCGTTACCTTCGGGAAAATATGCGCATCGGTAACGCATTCTAAACCCCCATTCCTGCGTGAATTTCTGAAATTCTTGACATCGAAATGTAGTGGCGTTATCAGTCAGAATTTCAAGCGGGGCACCACGTTCAAAAAAGACAGCTCTCAACTGTCGTATAATGCTAAATGCATCCTGTTGTGTCAACAGGCGCCATATTGTGAAACGTGTCGGTCCACAATCTGTCATGGTCAAAAAGTGCTTGCCCTCATAATGCGTTATGTCCATTCCTACTCGATACCAGTTGTCCTCCACCTCAAGCTTTCCTTTTTGCCATTGGGATGGTGCCGGATCAATTCGCTGACACTCTTCACACGAGCGTATAGCTGCCTTGATTGATGCTCTTGTAGTTGAAGGACACACTCTTCGGACAAAATATGTTGTCCTCCGAATTCCGGGATGTCCACTCTGCTGATGTATCGTACGGATCTGGTCAGGTGTCAATTGATCTGTTACGGTCTCGCATGTCTGTTGTGGAGGATCAGATCCCTGCCTCATCACATCAATCCACCTCTTTGGTACTCTCGTCAGGCTATCAGCCAAATTCTGCATTGACAAAACTAAAGTGATGTCCACCTGCAAGTTGTATTCGTCAACTAGACGCTTTATTATTTCCAGTCTCCTACGTACTAACATCTAACTTGCCACTCTAGTCTTAACCCGGGCCTTCCCAGTTAAGGTGTCGGTCAACCAGTGGTAAACACACAATGAGTCAGTGTGAAGATGCACAACCTTGACCTGCCATTGCAATGCAAGATTAAGCCCTTTTAACGTGGCATCGAGTTCTGCCAAATTTATATGCTGGGCATCATTTTTCGGACGAAGCCAGCACGCATCTTCCACGACAGCTCCTAATTGTTCCAACACGACACCTGTAGCCAGTGAACTTGCGTCAACCCATGCATTCACTTCGTTTCCAGATACTTGCCACTCACCCTGGGCAGGATCGTTCCTATGTACTCTGGACAACGTTTCAGTCATCATTTGCCGGAGAGCATTATCATCCACCATGTCATCCCATCCTGTGGTTACTGCAGTTACTCGTCGTTTTAACACTCCTGTTGCCGATCGGAGCCATCCACAAACAGGTAGATGTCCTACTAATTTACCGCAAATAGAAAACACAATGCGTCTTGTCAATACACTGGGTAACTCTGGAATTGCGCTCCCTCGCTTCCATCGCAAAGTATTGCCCTTCTCATAGACCTCTAGCCCTAACACGGGCGCCCCATCCTTTAGGCGCTTAGGGTCTTTGCTTATTAACCCAAACGATTCCAGTTTTGTTCGAACCACATCTACAGACATTATATCCTCATCAATGTAAATGTCATCAATATAAGCTGAAGCAGCTTTTGCTGTGGTCTAATCCTGCATCAAAACAGTTTTAATAATAGCTGTCATTATTAAGGGTGCTACATTCAGGCCAAAACCTAAACGTGTCAAACAATATCGTTTTCCCTTGATTATCACCGTCTGAAATGGCCATAATGACTCATGGACACGTATCTGCAGGTAGGCTCTCTTCAAATCCAACAGTGCTACATTACTCCCTTTCTGACGCCACTCTCGTAGTCTAGCAGCGCACACATCTGCATTTCCAGTGAAAGCATCAACGTGGTGATTCAATTCTCGGTAATCCATTACGGGTCGAATTTTGTCTTTAGTAGGTTGTTCAACAGCCATGAGCGGAATTAATCCTTTGGGTGGTCCAAGACGTTTCTGTGGGTACGGTATTAACCATCCGTTTTCAATCCATATCTGAAGTTCTTCTTCATATGCGGCCCTATTCTTTGTAGAAACTTCATACTCTGGAATGGTGTTGCACAGTCGATCTGGTGCCTGGCTCATAGTCCATTTCCACTTTGCAGTCCACGCCTTTTCGTTGTCGTCAAACGTAGCACAGAAGTCCTTTTCTTCAATAGACACGGCTGCACAGACTTCTTTCCCTTCTCCAAGCATTACACCTCCAGTCGCTGTGATTATGACGCCTCCTAGTGCTTGTATCGCATCAATTCCAAGCAACATGTCATAGCCAAGGGGTTTTTCTTGCATCACCAGAACATCAACTTTGGCTGTGTCACCCTTCTCAGTACAAATCGTGACTGTCCCTTCACCACAACATGCTCGGGATAAGCCATTGATTGTCGTAATACCGACTGGTTTCTCCCGCCACATCCGACAGTAATGTGCACTAACTATAGACCGGGAACACCCCGTGTCTATGAGTGCTGAACACTTCACATCATCGATTTTAACGCCAATGACCGGTAATCCTGTGTTTATTGGTTGGCAAAGGGCAAGGGTGGCGATAGTACCTTGCCCCCAACCTCGTTTCCCGAACAGTTGCGAGATATGTGCCCAAACTTATTGCAGCGATAGCACTGTACCGTTCTCTGTGCTCGTGGATATACACACCTCCTATCACTTCGGCACTCCTTAGCAAAATGATTGATTTCCCCACATTTATAGCACACTGGGCCTACACGCTTATTACTATCTGGGAGAGAATCTACCTTGCCTCCATGTGGTTCGACTGCTGCATGTTGAATACTAGTTGCTGCTGCAATTGGCTCATGTTCCTTGCAGATGTTTCGAGCTCGGGCTAATAACTCGTCCGTTGTCAATTCATCAATTCGTGACGATGTCCGCAACAGTCTGCTGACCTCCTCAGGTAAGCCTACTAAAAATGCACATCTTAATATCTTATCGCTGACTCCACCAAATGGTACCGACAACTTTCGTAGGTCAGCTAGGTACACGTCAACCGTTTCCTTGGCCTGAAGTCGCTGGCTCGTAAACTGTTGCCATGCAACAAACGGATCTGTACCAAATGCTGTATACAGGCCATGTTTGATTGTATGCCAGTCTGGTTCATCCCCGAGTTGCTGGTAGACTGCATAGGCCCCTCCGATTAACCTCAGAGGAATGACTGTGGCTGGTTCTTTAATTCTGCACAGTGTACAGATCTTCTCAGCCTTTTCAACCCATTCAACAACAGACGGTCCAGCGGTAGATCCATCAAACTCAGGTATCAAGCGAAAATCGAATTTGTCCATTTTCTGCCTTTCGAGTCACCACACACCAAGCGCCGAAATAGCTTATAACTTCCAACCTCTGATTATCTCACTTATCCCTTTGAAATCCAACTTCAAAGTGAACCTCCCAAAACAACAAATCAACCCTCTTTTATCTCCAACCAGGAGCATCTCATTTACATATCAGGTGGTCACATTGCAGGCATATAAAGAGACAAGGCAGCCATTTTTGTTTCTTTCTTCTTCATTCATTTACTTCCACGACCGACCCATTGAACTATGCACACATGCTAGTTAGGTAAGTCCCGCGTTTCCCTACATACCACTTCTCCTCTCATTCGCCTTCCTTCCATCACTTCTCCTCTCATTCGCCCTTCCTACCATCACTTCTCTCATTCGCCCTTCCTTCCACCACTTCTCCTCTCATTCGCCCTTCCTTCCACCACTTCTCCTCTCATTCGCCCTTCCTTCTACCACTTCTCCTCTCATTCGCCCTTCCTTCCACCACTTCTCCTCTCATTCGCCCTTCCTTCCACCACTTCTCTTCTCATTCGCCCTTCCTTCCACAACTTCTCTCATTCGATTTTCCTTCTACCACTTCTCCTCTCATTCGCCTTCCTGACATTACTTCTCCTCTCATTCGCCGTTCCTACCATCACTTCCCTCATTCGCCCTTCCTTCTACCACTTCTCCTTTCATTAGCCTTTCCTTCCATCACTTCTCCTCTCATTCGCCCTTCCTACCATCACTTCTCCTCTCATTCGCCCTTCCTTCCACCACTTCTCATCCCATTTGCCCTTCCTTTTACTATTTCCTCTCTCTCATTCGCCCTTCCTTCTACCACTTTTCCTCTCATTCACCTTTCCTTCCATCACTTCTCCTCTTATTCGCCCTTCCTACCATCACTTCTCCTCTCATTCACCTTTCCTTCCATCACTTCTCCTCTCATTCACCCTTCCTCCTATCACTTCTCCTCTCATTCGCCCTTCCTTCCATCACTTCTCCTCTCATTGGCCCTTCCTTCCACCACTTCCTCTCTCATTAGCCCTTCCTTCCATCACTTCTCCTCTCATTCACCTTTCCTTCCATCACTTCTCCTCTCTTTCGCCCTTCCTACCATCACTTCTCCTCTCATTCACCCTTCCTACCATCACTTCTCCTCTCATTCGCCCTTCCTTCCATCACTTCTCCTCTCATTCGCCCTTCCTTCCATCACTTCTCCTCTCATTCGCCCTTCCTTCCACCACTTCTCCTCTCATTCGCCCTTCCTTCCATCACTTCTCCTCTCATTCGCCCTTCCTTCCACCACTTCTCCTCTCATTCACCTTTCTTTCCATCACTTCTCCTCTTATTCGCCCTTCCTACCACCACTTCTCCTCTCATTCACCCTTCCTTCTACCACTCCTCTTCTCATTCACCTTTCCTTCCATCACTTCTCCTGTCATTCGCCCTTCCTTCCACCACTTCTCCTCTCATTCACCTTTCCTACACCACTTCTCCTCTCATTCACCTTTCCTACACCACTTCTCCTCTCATTCATCCTGCCTTCCATCACTTCTTTTCTCATTCGCCCTTCCTTCCATCACTTCTCCGCTCATTCGCCCTTCCTTCCACCACTTCTACTCTTATTCGCCCTTCTTTCCACCACTTCTACTCTTATTCGCCCTTCTTTCCACCACTTCTACTCTCATTCGCCCTTCCTTCCACCATCTAAAACATACAAGGTGAAAACAAGGAAACAAGATTATTTGATTTGATATTATGTTTCAAAATCTTTTAGATGACGATTGTTAATCTATATTATTTGGATTATTTGGACTACTGTTCTCATCTTGGATGTTATTCTCACAACGTTTTAGCCGATGTAACCTCCGACCTTCTTCAGGTGCACTGATAACAATATCATCCACATAGAGAATATCCCACAGAGCACTATTACTGCAAAGTTTTCTCAGTTCATCAAGGAAGATTGTAAATAAGAGTGCGCTAAGTACTGATCCCTGGTGAACTCCCACTGTTACTTCTAGGAGTTCAGAAAGCACACCAGCAAAGGTCACAGATGTGGTCGATTAGCAGTAGTCTGGTAACTGCATTCGCTAGTTGCTCAGGAACAAGTTTGCGTGTCAGTATAATAGTAGTGGCAAAGTTTACTATGACAATAGAATGCAAACAAAACTTGTTAATGGAGGCTCCGCATTATATGTGCATCGCAGATGGGGAGCTGTAGCAGCGAAGTTTACTCTTTAGTGCACAAACTGAAAGTGCTCAAAACCATTTCTGCGTATATGGCTCAAAGCATACATCCGCCTGAATTAATAAAAATAAATAAATGTTTAGTCAATCAAAGGCTTCCCTCTGAATTTGTCAAATTTGCGTTTTTGATCCACCTAGAAATATAAAGACCAGATTTTTCCTACAAAAAAACCAGTGGAGCCAAAATCCACGACAGAGCTAACATCTATATTACGCCAGCTTCTCTCGCCCCTCTGTCGGGCTTAAGGAAAGCTAACTTCATTTCTCAACTGATACGCACACAGTCATACACATACACACACTGACACTAACGCGAACATACACACAAAATCTTAACTCTTTCACCCTGTTGTCTGCTGATTTATGCTGAATGAAAACAAATGTATAAACATTCATTTTAATACTCTTAACATTTCTAACTAAACTTTCTATAATGAAAACAAGTGTATAAACATTCATTTTAATACTCTTAACATTTCTGACTAAACTTTCTATAATGAAAACAAGTGTATAAACATTCATTTTAATACTCTTAACATTTCTGACTAAACTTTCTGTTATAAACCATGTAATTTAGGTTATAATAATTAATAACTCGTAAAACAAAATGGATGACTTATCAACAGAAAGGTTTAACAGATTTATTAAAAGTGTAATTAGAATGAAATGAGTTATTTAGCCGCTGTAACGCGAGATGGAATATCTGCCAGTCTGCTCCGTGGTTAATGTTTTCTTTTCACTCGGTAAGCCACTCGATAAGGGGCGATAACTCTTAAATGATCCAAGGGACATAATTTCGTTTTTCTTTAGTTATTCCTAACATCTCCCCGTTTTAGTCCTTAACTGTATCGAGCGCACCTGGGGTCAACTTGGAGGTGCTTTACTCTAGTGCGACTGCGCTTTGGCCAAGTCCTGGGAGGTCTTTGATAATTCTCATCTGAATTTGTCTGCATGAGAGGTGGTGTTCAAATGTGTCCATTAACAAATCAAATGGAATGGTTGATCTGTTGTCCACTAAGTTGCCTACAGAGTATCTGAGACGTAACTGGTTTTTTGTGCCGTGCCCAGAATTGATTTCCGAACATCATACAGAAATTGTCCATTTATTTTGCGGATGATGCCTGGTACCCAGTTTGGCCGGCCAGGTCTGTAATTCCGAGCAAACACTGGTGTGCCAACTGAAAATGCTTTTGTTTTGTTAGGACTTGGTTGTTGCCTTTGTGGCTGGGGACGTAACGCGTCCAGTGTGGTACGGAGTTTTCGTCCAATGAGTGCCTCTGCTGGTGATAGACCATTCTTCACAGCTCCATTTGGTGTTATTCCATATGGAAAGGAGGAAAGCATGTAGTATCTCCTCTGTTGTTCCCTCCCCTCTTGCTTTTAGTAGTGCTCTTTCGAATGTGTCTACAAATCTTTCGGCTTGTCCGATGGTTCGGTAGCGATCGAACGTGTGTTATGCTGAATGTAACCCTGGGTTGATGGCTGACGAGCACGCAACATTGTGCGCAATTTCTGCTTAGGACTGTTGTATTGCGAGGACCTGAACCTTGCTGTTGCTGCTGGACCACCAGGCGGGAGATGCTGTGTAGAAAAGTAGGGAGCCTGTTGTTGAGGCTGTGGCGGTCCATACCAATTGAGGTGGGGTCCTGGCTGGTACACCTCTGGTGGGTAGTTGACTCGATGGTGAATTGGTGCTTGCTTCATGTAGGAGGTGGTTGGTCGAGATCTTGCTGTGGTAATTTTCTCTGTAGATGATGTTATTGGAGATGTTGGCAAATGGAAACATGCTTCAATATCCAGCCATACTTTGTAGTCTGGATTCTGATCAACTGCCTTTTCTTCCAAAATCACCTTGATTGCCGTAACTTTGTCAAATGTGGTTGAGATGAATGGACCAGTGATTTTAGTACCATCAGGAATTTCTACAAAATCTTCTGATCCTGGACGTTGTACAAGAATCGTGATTTTCTCAGCATTACCAGTCACATCAAGCTTGAGCAGCTCTACCCCTTGAGGGTCATCAGTCAGTTTAACGGTGATGCTAGGTTTGGGGTCAGTAGATGTAGTCGGCACTGGTGCAATCCATCCAGGTCCATCAGGTCTGCCATCACTTACTGGAGAGTTTGGTGTGTTTGGTGTTCCACTAATATAGTCATCAGGTATGAAGGTTTTATCAGTCATACCCTTAGTAGACTCACATCGAACTGATGTTGTTGAAGTAGGTCCTGATGTTGTGGTCATTTTAGAAGTCACTGTGGTAATCATTGGTGTTGATGTTATTGTGGGAGTTCCTGTTGAAGTGTAGCCAAAGGTTGGTCCAAACGAAAGGTTGGTGGTTGGTGGTTGGTCGATTGTTCCGCCGCCGCCGTTGCTGTTTCTTCTTGCTGAGGTCGTCTTTACTGCTCTGAGGTGACGATGTGGACACCACCTCACATATTTGGTTGAGTGGAATGTCGAGAAGACCTAGTAACTCGATAAAATCAAGTCCCAGCAAATTATGGCATGAGTTTGTTATGTATACGGTGCCTGACACCGTTTTTCCTTTCATTTTGACGGTAGCGGGTAATTGACCCGTGATGTGAACACAATCTCCAGAAGCACTCTGTGCTACCTGACTTGTTGGTGTCAATGAAGGCTGGCCTATGGCTTCCCATAGTTTTTGTGATATAATAGTTATATCTGATGCTGTATCGATCTGCAATTGAATAGGATGGCCATTCAATTGTACTGTAACATATTTTCGTTTGGATTTTTGTTTTGAGAGAAAAGTTGCTATCAGACTGTTTGTTTTTGAAAAACTGTGCTGATGTCGTTGCCTGCTGTGTGTATGTGAATGTTGCCTATTATGGGTTGGTTTTCGTCCTGGAGGGGTGCAAAATCCCTCTTTATGTCCGAGTCGATTGCAGCTGCGACAGCGGTGTGTCTTGAAGGTGCAGTATCGCACAAAATGTCAGTTGCCACAATTCCAAGAAGCTGTTGGGAGCTGGACTGATTTTGAAGTCGGTGAGGTGGGCCGATGTTGTTTTTGAACTGTGTTTACCATGGATGCTGATGTTTGTTGTACCATAGTTGAATCATGTTTTAGATTCACTAGACGCTGGCATTCAACGGCAACTTGTTGCAATGTTATGTCTGGATCTTGTTCTATTTTTGACAAAATCCTTGTGCGAATGTCTGCTTCGTCTGTTGTTTTCAAACCACACACAAAAATCAAACATTTGAACTGAGCGTCTGTGATGGAAGAGATTTTAAAACGTTTACATTCTTTGTTTACAAGGCCTGCATAGGTTGAAAAATCGGTCGAGGAAGATTTCGTTATGTTAAGACAATTAAAACGCATATTGAATAATGAAATATGCTCACTGAAAATCTGAGTGAGGGTTTCCACTGTGCTGTGAAAATTTAAGTCACGAGCATGATTTGGTAATATGTAATTTACATACCGATCATGTTCCGACGTCCCAAGCTTCCATAACAGAAGTCTTACCTTCCAGTCGTCAGCTGGATCCTTGAAATCCACTCGAAAAATGTCTTCGAAACGCGCAAACCATGTTTCGAACGTCGAATTTGCCATTGGGTCATAATAAAATTCCGTTATTGTTTGTGAAATGGAATCTGTAGATGTCCTAAGATTTGTTTCTGAAATCGACGATGTAGGTGTGGAAAATCTCTCTGAAAATAATTCCATTAACCTTAATTGCTGTTGTAATAATTCTTTGATTGTAGAATCCATTTTTTTTTTGTTTGTTTGTTTTTCTTTTGAAAAAATTGTAAGTTTATCTAAATCCTTCGTCGCCACTGTTATAAACCATGTAATTTAAGTTATAATAATTAATAACTCGTAAAACAAAATGGATGACTTTTCAACAGAAAGGTTTAACAGATTTATTAAAAGTGTAATTAGAATGAAATGAGTTATTTAGCCGCTGTAACGCGAGATGGAATATCTGCCAGTCTGCTCCGTGGTTAATGTTTTCTTTTCACTCGGTAAGCCACTCGATAAGGGGTGATAACTCTTAAATGATCCAAGGGACATAATTCCGTTTTTCTTTAGTTATTCCTAACACTTTCTATAATGAAAACAAGTGTATAAACATTCATTTTAATACTCTTAACATTTCTGACTAAACTTTCTACAATGAAAACAAGTCTATAAACATTCATTTTAATAATTTTAACATTTCTGACTAAACTTTCTACAATGAAAACAAATGTATAAACATTCATTTTAATACTCTTAACATTTCTGACTAAACTTTCTGTAATGAAAACAAGTGTATAAACATTCATTTTAATACTCTTAACATTTCTGACTAAACTTTCTATGATGAAAACAAGTGTATAAACATTCATTTTAATACTCTTAACATTTCTGACTAAACTTTCTATAATGAAAACAAATGTATAAACATTCATTTTAATACTCTTAACATTTCTGACTAAACTTTCTACAATGAAAACAAATGTATAAACATTCATTTTAATACTCTTAACATTTCTGACTAAAGTTTCTGTAATGAAAACAAGTGTATAAACATTCATTTTAATACTCTTAACATTTCTGACTAAACTTTCTATAATGAAAACAAATGTATAAACATTCATTTTAATACTCTTAACATTTGTGACTAAACTTTCTGTAATGAAAACAAATGTATAAACATTAATTTTAATACTCTTAACATTTCTGACTAAACTTTCTACAATGAAAACAAATGTATAAACATTCATTTTAATACTCTTAACATTTCTGACTAAAGTTTCTATAATGAAAATAAATGTATAAACATTCATTTTAATACTCTTAACATTTCTGACTAAAGTTTCTATAATGAAAACAAATGTATAAACATTCATTTTAATACTCTTAACATTTCTGACTAAACTTTCTGTAATGAAAACAAATGTATAAACATTAATTTTAATACTCTTAACATTTCTGACTAAAGTTTCTATAATGAAAACAAATGTATAAACATTCATTTTAATACTCTTAACATTTCTGACTAAACTTTCTACAATGAAAACAAATGTATGAACATGCATTTTAATACTCTTAACATTTCTGACTAAACTTTCTATAATGAAAACAAATAAACATTGACTCTTATTAATAACTTTCAATCAAATGTGATTTGTGTAATTGAGTGGAGAAGTTTTGATTACGGATTGCTGCAGATAATTCAGAACCCTTAATTTATCAACTCAGGCTTCCTCATTATCTCAGCTAATGAATCCCCCTTGTTCTGCAGGGACATATGGGCGAACATACTTTGTTTTTCTATCTATGTAAACCTACAATTTAAATATATATAAAGTATCTCTTTTGTGAACTCATGTATATTTTACTCGTTATTTTGTATGTGTTTATCATATAACATTTCTCTTGCTCTCTCTCACATGTATTCCCTAAACTGTTTTCCTAAAAAAAATTTCCCTAAAGTCGGTTCTCCCAAAACGATCTCTCCTAAAAAGGAGAACCCTAAAAAGGGCACACTAAATATTAATCTTAGGCCAGACAGTTTTTTTTATGTAGATAGCCTTCAATATTTGTAATCTTTTTTTATTGTTATTTGGATGTAGAATCTTTGTGTGGTCAATTAAAATTTGTTTAGTAGCAGTAGTAGAACTGGTTTAATTCAACAGAATTTGCCAAGTGCTTCTACGCTCAAGTGAAGGACACCATTATGAATTAACGAGTGTCTTGAGAGGATAAAGTTTTTTTTATAAGGTCGAAGGTCGTAAAACTATTCAGGCCGTTGTCCTCCTTGTATATAAATCTATTTCAATGTTTTATTTTTTAATCATATGTTTATTTGTTTTGGAATATCGGTTCAATACTTGCTATCAAACATTTAAACTTTCATATGAACTTTCAATTTGTAACTTGTATATAAAATTATGTCAGCCGGATTTTAAAAGTTGGACCATCGATTCTGACTAGCCATGTTTCATTTGTTATTGTTGCAATTAACTAAACTACTTTGCTACAATTTATTTAGAAATTTACTTAATCTTGTTTGGCAGTTTGCTAATTGGAGACATTCTTAAATAAACACCTCGTCTAGGGAAATAACTCTTATTCTTTTAGTAAGAATTAGCGTTTCTTATTTGCTTTTTTAGCTTAGATACTAAACCTAACAAAAAAGGCGTGGTTATAGAACATAAAAATGTTGGCATAACGACCGACAATTGCCACTTCCGGCTAAGAATGTGTTTAACAATCAGGGGTGAAATGCGAAAATCTATGTCAACACATAAGAAATTGTAAAAAGTGATTTCTTTCATTGGAAATTTTGAATTTTATTTTTATTACAAATATATTTATTATAATTGGAATGTTTTTTTTACAAACACTCAAAGGAAATATTTTTATAAAGCCCGCACCCCTCCCCATGTTAAGAATGGCTTTCTAAATAATAACGCTATCATTTAGAAAGCCATTCTTAACATGGAGAGGGGGACTTTGTTAACTATTCTGTATTTCATCTAACAATTTAATCAACCAAAGAAAATGTGTTTTTCTCCAAAAATGAGATAGTCAACAAATCCCTTGGCGGGTACGCAATATAGCAAGAACCGACTTTCGCAATTCACCGCTGATTGCTGAAGTGGCAATTTTCTGTCATTATGCTATTATACCAAAATATTTACGTAACAAATTTTAACCTAATGGATCCTGAGACTTTTGTGATTCGTTACTTTATCAATACAAGCTATATGCATAAATCCACTTCATCAGTCATTTATGCCAAATACTGATCCATGTTATTGAAAATAAAACTGGTATTTTTAATTGATTTCATTGATTTTAATATTTAATCCTGATCAATATTTTAGTTTTTATTAATCATAAATTATGAACATACGTCGGTGTGCGTTCATTGCACAGGCCATGATCGTCCGCTTGTTGTGCTGGTCCAAGGTCGTGCCTCAATTTAAACACTGGTCGTAGTGTCAATTAGGTGGTCTCAGTCAGTGTTGTAAAAGAAGAATTCTCTTTCCGAATAAATTCACGACTCCAGCTTAAAACAAGTAATAATGGTTTATTTTCTTCGGAAGTGACACTGATATTCGTTTGCAAATGCTAATTCTCAGCCTGACCAGATCAAAACCCAAGTCCAACTGAACACCAACAGACCATCTTTTTTCGAGGACCACTGAAAACCAGCTGACTGTCAGACCTTAGAATACCAACACAGTGACCTCCACTGCCCATCTGCTGGAATATACATAGATATCACCTGAACCACCCCGGAAAGACCACTTGAGGTAATAGCCAGCCTTATCTATGAACATAAAAAACCTAATGCCTAGGGGTTCCGGTATCTTGCCTGCCATTATTTTTAGCAAAACTCAAGTGGGTCATGCAGCAGGGAACCTTGTATCTGAAGGATCATTATTTACTCAAGTAGACAAATCGAATTCTGGGTGGCCAAATCCAAAATCAGAGATATTTCCCATATCTAGGTTGATTTTTCTTTTCTTAGTTAAATATTTTTCACTTGCAATACTTCTGTTATTCACGCACTCTGCAACTATGCAACTAAACATTCCATCTAGTGCATGTTTACAAAATAAAGAAAGGTAAAGGTATTGTTACTCTCACAGACAGAAGTCCTCATATTACCACTCAAATCGCCGGATACTAATTTAATAACATACAAGCTTTTCCAAATTCACTGTTGAAAAAGAGGGAAAAGAAGTTTTGATTTGTCATTTTCTCTTTCTTTTTCTCCTTTCTCTCATCTACTTTGGGTAACTGACATTCGACTTTAAAGAGAGAGAAAGAGAATGAGAGAAAGAGAGGACGGGGAGAATCCTTAGAAAATGATCCCAGTCTGTAGTGAAATGGAGCCAAAATTGGGTGGTTACTTCTAATGCTACCAAACAAAACTCCTTTCCTTTAATAACTACAAGAAACCTTATCAACCACCATGGTTGATAGCATCCATTCCAGATTGTCCAACATTCAAATTCCTTGGCCTAACATTTACAGGCAACATGAATTGAAATAAATTCATACAAGATACTGCCAAGGCTGTTACAATAAAAGTGGGCTCCATCTACTGTGCTAAAAAACTTCTCACACCTGCCAATATCCTATATCTCTACAAAGCCACCATCCGCCTGTGCATGGAGTATTGTTGTCACATCTGGGCTGGTGCATCATCCACTAGTTTTTCCCTCCTAGACAAGGTTCAAAAAGAGTCTCTAATCTAATAGGTTCCTCACTATCCAGCTGCTGTCTCATCACCACAATGTTGCATCCTTGTGCTTGTTTTACAAGTACTTCAATGGATTGTGCTCCGATGAACTTGCTGCTCTGGTGCCGCCTCAACGTTAATACACTCGACCTACCCGACAATCAGCTAAATCCCATCCATTCACTGTGGAGGTCCCCAGATTCCTTCTACTCCAATAGCTTCTTTCCTCAAGCTGCTCTTGTGCCGCCTCAACGTTAATACACTCGACCTACCCGACAATCAGCTAAACCCCATCCATTCACTGTGGAGATCCCCAGAAGCCTTCTACTCCAATAGCTTCTTTCCTCAAGCTGCCGACCTTTGGAACTCCCTCCCTGCTCCCTGTTTCCCCGACTGTACCGACATGCAGAAATTTAAAACTAATGTGAACAAGCATCTTGCTGCATAGCTCCCAATTTAGAATGATCCCCTAAACTTTCACCCTAATTATGAGTAGCTTCTTACATCTACAGTGGCAACTTGCCTTGTTTGAGGTGAACTAAGTTAAAAAAAATGAAATTATCATCAAAAGAAAGTCTGCAGTCCAAAATTGACACAATCGGTCAATAAATTCACATAGAAAACTTTAACAGATCAACGTCTCAAATCTATTACACTATTTAAAAAATTATGTTTAAATTTATTCTCAACATCATAATATCGAATATACATTGAAAAGGAGTTAACTAAGACAAAGACTGTATCCACGGAGATGAAAAATAAAACGCCCAGTGAAAATAAAAGTATGTATGATTCATTTTTTAATGGATTCAAATTTTTTATTGAATTCGCGCCTAAAATGTCTTAGACAGACAACATTTTTTATCCAGTTTCAAATGGTTGCCTTCGGGTCATCGTTTGATTGGTTAATTTGAGTCACATGACGGTTTTAAGAAGCAAACAGGTAATTTGCTGATAGAATATTTTGAAGAAAAGTTCTTCAGAATGGAAATTTGTGTTGAATAATCAACATCTTATTTTTTCATCTTCGTGGAAACAGTCTGTCTACATTAAATTAGTTAACTCCTTTTCCATGTATACTCGATATTATGATGTTAATTTAAACATAATTTTAAAGTCGATGTTAGCTCTGCATGGATTTTGGCTTAACATGTTTATTGAAGGAAAAATCTGTCCTTTCATGCACTTGATGTGAATCAAAAAGGCAATTTTTGACAAATTCAGAGAAATATATTTGATTGGCTCAAAATGTTTTTATTTGTTTTTATTAATTCAGGTGATTGTATGCGTCGAGCTATATGTATTTGTTCAGGTCTCACCAAACAGATCCATCTGACCATTGTCTTGTCATTACGGTGCAGTTTCTTTAGTGTTCCGGCAGAGACAGCCCAAGTTTCGGAGCCATACATTAGCACGCTTCTGACACATGAGGAGTATACACGACCTCTCGTAGCTGTTGGCAGGTGTTTGTTTGTCAGGATGAGTAGCAGCTCTCTAAACTGTCTCCAAGCAGAATTGAAACGTGTAGCTGTCGCAAGTTCACAGCCCCGTCAGTAGTCTGCCATCTATTGGTCTTGCTGCACCGGCGTGATTGAGTGCTGCCTGTTCCTGTTTTCCTAAGTAAGCTGAGGTTGGGACCAGCGATCATGACCTTGGTTTTACCCATATTGACTCTGAGGCCCTTTCTCCTCCATCCTACTCTTCCCTCTATCCGAACGTTCCTTGAGTGACTGAAGTGAAGTATCAATGATCGCCAGGTCGTCAAAATGTAGGAGCTCACACGGGCAGCCGGTATGGAATTCTAGTGATAGAGCTTTGAGTACAATAATGAATAGAAGGAGACTTAAGACAAATCCTTGATGGACGCCCACTTTAACATCAAATTCATCGCTGTAGCTGTTACTGACTCATATCCGACTACGTACATTGGCGTACATAGACATCACCACTTGAACCAGTCACTCTGCAACACCCTAATTCCGCAGAACCCACCAGATGACCCTTCTTGGGACACGGGCAAAAGCTTTTTCCAAATCTACAAATGCCATGTACAGTGGTTTGTTTGCTGCTAGATGCTTCTCCATGACTTGGCACATGATGAAAATAACGTCTGTGGTGCTCCTACCGGGTATGAAACCAAATTTCATGTCAGCAATCTGTACTTGTTGTCTGATCAGCTGCTCAACAACTCTTTCCGACACTTTCATGATCTGATCAATAAGTTTGAGTTCCCTCTGTTTAGCACATCACCTTTACCTTTCTACAGACTTACTATGAAGCGGTCTTCCCATTCTTCAGGTACACATCCTCTGACGATGGCTTCAAACAGTTCATGCACCAGACAAGCCCCTAGTTCACCGGTTGGTTTCAGAATCTCAGTAACTATACCAGATGGCCCAACTGCTTTACCAGCTCCCATTTTACGGATTGCTTTAGTGATCATCTCCTGGGTAATGGAGGTACTAGGACCCTCTACAGGAGGTTCATAGGACAGGTCATCAGAGTTCCATGGAAATTCAACGTTCAGTAAGCGTTCGTAGTGCTGTTTCCATGACTGTTTTTTCACTTCATCATTCAATGAGAGTTCACCAGAGTCGTTCCTTATACGTTTTTCACCTTTTTGTCGTTTCCACTTGAATATGCACCAATGTCACATATTACCTGTGAGTTGCCGCATACACTACTGTCACCCAAGTTGTGACAGGCCATACAAGGATAGAATTTGCCACATGCCCTGTGGGCAGGGATTGGATTGGTGAGTGTCGGAACATGTCTACATACCAGTGGGCCCTGCACACTGCACGTCTAGGCTCCAATCTGCTCTGAGATCCCTAGCCAATTAGCCTGGGCCACAAGAAGCCCAGTATCCATGGTGTACCAAGGGGAGGTTTGGCCGAAGTCTTGTCGGTGGAGAGATCATATACCAGCAGGGAAGGCTTAAACACTCAGCTTCCTTTTCATCCAAGGACTGGCTGGCGGATGAGACTAAAAGTGGTAGGTGGGAAGCATATGCAACCTCATCTACACACAGCAACACCACTTTATGCATCACACAGACCTGTGGCATATATTTTATGCATCACACAGACCTGTGGCATATACTTTATGCATCACACAGACCTGTGGCATATACTTTATGCATCACACAGACCTGTGGCATATACTTTATGCATCACACAGACCTGTGGCATATACCACTATTCACCATCAGAGGAACACAAAGAGATAAGTTGGTAAAGGAATTACCAAAAGTCATAATTTGAAAAAATGTAAATACAAGTATGAATATGAAAAAACAAATTTTTAAATTATGACTTTTAGTAATTCCTTTACCAATTTATCTCTTTGTATTCCTCTGATGATAAGAATCCATTCTTTGAAAAAACATGGCTTAAGGAAGAAAAAATAAATCTTTTTTATTTGAATACACCTCGTTTTGAACAACTGAGGACGTAATAGATTTTGCATTCTTACAAACTTTATTTTTATCTTTTATTTGTCCATATAGATATATATATATATCTTTTATTTGTTTATATAATTGCTGTATCTCATATATCGAGCATCAATTCTTTCATGATAGGTTCTAGTTTAAAGATATACATTATATCTTCATTTTTATGTTCTTTGTTATATATATATATATATATATACTTTTTAGTTATATTCCAATGACCAAAGGAAAAATCAATCTATAAGCATAATTTTTATTTATCTATTTTTCTCAATTCTGACTTCAACGAATACCTGTATTTTTTCCTTCATCTTACAAACAAAATTTATATAAATTTATATTAATTTTTTTCCAATTTTTTCATATCTTATATATATGTATGGATCGAAGCCTTCCTACAGAACCGTGTCCAACGAGTGTCAGTGAACGGGCATGTCTCCAGGTGGGCTGATGTCACAAGTGGCATACCACAGGGCAGTGTCCTCGGACCGTTGTTGTTTGTCATCTTCATTAACGACTTGCCAGATGAAATCAAGAGTGTGTCATGCATATTTGCTGATGACACAAAGATCTATAGCAAGGTTACAACGGAAGAGGACAGAGTCGCACTGCAGAATGACATAGAAAGGCTCTCTAGATGGTCAGCAGATTGGCAGCTAAAATTAAATACCTCGAAATGCAGAGTTATACACTTTGGACATAACAAGCAAAGGAATATCTATCTCATGAAGGACAATGACAAAGAAATTGGTACTTCAGATATTGAAAAAAACCTGGGTGTATACGTAGACAACAATCTGTCATTTCATCACCATGTTAATGAAACTGTAAAGAAGGCAAACCGTACACTTGGGACAATAAAACGAACGTTTGTTAGCAGAGACAAGACCATGATCAAGAAGCTCTACACCTCAATGGTGAGGCCCATTCTTGAGTATGGAAATGCATCAGTTTGTCGGTGATATTGACAAGGTTGAAAAAGTACATGGTAGACAACAGGCTATTCTGTGGAGAGCAACATGGATTTATTCCAGGCAGATCATGCATGACACAACTCATAACATGTCTCAACGAGTGGACGGACGTGATGGACAGTGGTAACCCGGTTGATACCATCTACCTAGACTTCCAAAAAGCTTTTGATACCGTGTCCCATCAAAGGCTACTTAGTAAACTGAAAAGCTATGGCATCAAAGGGCAAGCAAGGGATTGGATCGAAGCCTTCCTACAGAAGCGTGTCCAACAAGTGTCAGTGAACGGGCATGTCTCCAGGTGGGCTGATGTCACAAGTGGCATACCACAGGGCAGTGTCCTCGGACCGTTGTTGTTTGTCATCTTCATTAACGACTTGCCAGATGAAATAGTGTGTCATGTATATTTGCCAATGACACAAAGATCTATAGCAAGGTTACAACGGAAGAGGACAGAGCCGCACTGCAGAATGACATAGAAAGGCTCTCTAGATGGTCAGCAGATTGGCAGCTAAAATTTAATACCTCGAAATGCAGAGTTATACACTTTGGACATAACAACCAAAGGAATATCTATCTCATGAAGGACAATGAAGGAAATGACAAAGAAATTGGCGCTTCAGATATTGAAAAAGACCTGGGTGTATACGTAGACAACAAACTGTCATTTCATCACCATGTCAATGAAACTGTAAAGAAAGCAAACCGTACACTTGGGACAATAAAACGAACGTTTGTTAGCAGAGATAAGACCGTGATCAAGAAGCTCTACACCTCAATGGTGAGGCCCATTCTTGAGTACGGAAATGCACCACGAGTCCATCAGTTTGTCGGTGATATTGACAAGGTTGAAAAAATCCAGCGCGGAGCAACCAAATTGTGCCCTACACTTGTGGACCTGCCATACGAAGATAGGCTGAGACACATGAATCTCCTGTCCATGTACTATAGAAGGGAACGTGGAGATATGATCCAGATGTTCAAGATCCTCACAGGCAAAGACAACATGGACTAGGATAGACCGGAATATGAGGTCACAACCTGAAACTGGAAAAGAAGCATAGTAGACTAAACGAATTCTCTGCCAGACTGGCTCATCGACGCAACAAACATAAACGACTTTAACTGCAAGTTGGACAAAAATTGGCTTCACAGCCAATATTCAGTCAGACCTGTGCACGAACTGGTATAGTGGACAAGAGGGAAAGGAACGGGAGTTACAGGCACAAGCCTTTTTCCCAAATATGTTATGTTAATGTTTTATAAGAGTTGTGTTTTTACTACAAGATTTTGGGTCTTAAATTTATATGTATATAAACTCTGTATATTCTTAACCCATGAAGGAGCAGAAAAAAATAAATAAACACACCGTCGCCAGTAAAAACAATAACAAAGCTGCGATAAAAAAATAAAATAATCATACATAAAGTAGGCAGGGCAACTCGGCCTGGGGGAAAAGACCAGACTATAAACAATTACATCGAGGTTTCGGTCCCTGCCCAAGGTAGCCATGCTCGTAGCCAGAAACACGTGTCCATGGATTTCTTTTATGTATGCAAAAAGTAATTTCTAAATTAATTAATTAATATATATATATATATATATATATATATATATATTATAATATAATATAAAATGAAGTAATAAAATAAGGTGTCAATCAAATTTTATTAGAATTCAAAGTTCATGCAAAGCATCCTTAAGTCCTTAGCTCATGAGTTTTCAAAGATAATTCTTCTCTTCCTGATTATGCTTCTCAACTTATATGACCTGGATGGACTGTATGGATTCAACAAAAGTATGTTTTTGGATTGATATGTTTGATGTTATGTATTTTTTATATATTTGTGTATATAATTTTATATATTTTCAAAGCGTAATTTTATTGCCTGTAGTAGTATAACTGCGGTAATGGTCCTCTGAAGAGAAGAATTATCTTTGAAAACTCATGAGCTAAGGACTTAAGGATGCTTTGCATGAACTTTGAATTCTAATAAAATTTGATTGACACCTTATTTTATTACTTCATTTTATATTATAATATTAATGCTCTATCCAGTATATTGAGCTTCAGTTTTTTTATCCGGATGTTTCACTAATTATAAGATATTAGTTGACGCTTATATCTTTTGTTGGATTGCTTCATATATATATATATATATATATATATATAGTTTCTTGATCAAATAATTCGGATGAGAGAGATGGAGAGAGGGAGGAGGAGGAGAAGGAGGGGGGAGTGACCCAACGGGTCATTGGTGGTCTTGTGTCCGGAGATGAAGATGCATGAATAAATTAAAAGTCGAATAAACGAATAATTTTTTTTTAACTGCACCCTATAGATCGGTGTCGCCTTGTTCTTCGGGGCTTGATTCCGTCGGTCTGTGGGGTTGTCCTGTGCAGTTCTAGGAGGTCCACCCTCCCAGGCTCCGCCTCCCCTCTTTGGGGAGGAGTAAGTTTATTGCTTACTGCCTGAGGCGCCCCTACCGAAGAATGCCGACGGGGCTGCCCAGGCAATTTTTAATGGCCAGAGTGCTCACCTTCTCGGGCGCTGGCTTTTCAAGCCCCACTTTCCCGACCCGACCTTGGGTCACATCTTACCTTGTGGGAGTAAGATAAAAATGGCCTTGTGTCTAACCTCCTGAAGAGGAGGTAAATAATAAACGAATAAAAGAGAAGAGTGCAGGATAAACATAAACAAAAAATCGTGTTTTGTTTTAATAAAATAATTCAATGAAATTATAATAATTAATTAAATTAAATTATTGACAAAAAAATTAATTGCTTTTTTAGGTTGATCAAGAAAAGAAAAGAATAATGGAATGAGATCGGAATACCAGAAGTCATACGGAATGGGAATAGAATAGAAGAATGACGGATTATTAACAAGATAGGATTGCGGCACGAGCTTGTTTTGTCTAAGAAAAGACGAAGTCTTTCGTCGCTTTCAGTTGCGTATTTCTTGATTGTTATAGTTAAGTAAATTAACAGCAAACAATGGCTTTATCTGAAAACGGGACCGTAAAAGGAAGGCCAGAGATTGGCATTGTGGTAAGTAAAAACAGTGTCCTTCTCTCAAGCGACTTTAAAATACCAAATTATATTTAAAAAAAGACTACTGCGTAAAAAATGTCAAATCATAATACAATAACAGTTCAAGAAAATACGAATCTTTTCGATTTTAATTTAAAAAATAACTCTTTGATTCTCGTATTATGTTTATCTTGATAAAATATCGTCTTTTTCATTTATAAAAATTAAAAGTGAATTAATTTCAGAGCGAAACGGATTCATTTTTTTGTAAATAAATATTCCATGATCGGTTTTTACAAAAAGCGGAATTTAATGATTTATTCCATCACAAGTAAATTATAATAATTTACCGATAATTATTAAAATTAGTTAATTTATATCTTAGTTAATACATTAAAACAGAATTTAGATTGAGTTAATTTAATATTCTTGAATTAAACATTGTTATTTTGTAAGCTATTTATTTTAAAAATGTAAAAACTGCAAAGAACCAAATGCGAACCAAAGTCGACACGTGGTCCGCATTAGTTACTTTTTCATTTATTTTGCTGATTTTTGCGGTAAAATTGACTTATTTTTATCAATTTTATCTATAGAATTTCAGCTAATTATTTTTTTAAAAATTTAATTCAAAATTTGGTAAAAATTTGATTTCTACTTTTCATTGCATAAAATTGTTTAAATCTTAAAATTTTCGCATGAACATTTGAAAAACTTTTTTCTATTTTGACAAAAAGTGAAATTTAAATATTTTTGAAATATATAATTTTATTTAAATTCTGCCAAATTATCTTTTTATCCGTATATTTAAAATACGATTCGAAATAGCTTCACTGTACCTCTACAGAATTTGAACTGAAGCTTAATTTTTTTTTTTTTTTTAATCCAACTAAGCAAAAGTTTGAGATTTAGTTCTGTAAAAGTCGGTTCGGTTCAAATTCTGTAGGAGTACCAAAATCTCTAACTTTTTTAAGTCAAATAAACTTTGAATAAAAAAAATTAAACTAAGGTCAGTTTTCCGTGAAAGGTACAGAATAATATTATGAAACGTATTAACACGAGTGTGGAGCCTTTGTTAACTATTCTGTACCGTCAGTGCGTTCCGCTTTGTCTCATCGAAAAATGAGCTTAATTGACATTTAACGGTCCCGAACAATCTTTCGTAATGTTCTTGATCAAAATTTAGTATTAAAGGATTTTTTTAACCTCAATTCTAAGTGGTGTTAGGATTACCTTCCCTTCTTTGAAGGGGAGAGAGGGATAATCAGACGTGAATCACGTTGACAGGGAGATGGAGAAGAGGTTGGGTATTTGATAGTCCATTTCCAGCCGGTGGGGCTTGTTTACGCTTCTCTGTCTTCCTTACAGGTGGGCACATATTACGTTTGTGGCTCAGTTGGGCCTGGTTTACGCGTGTCTGTATTCCATACTGTTTACATCAGGCCAACCTAATAACAAATATCCGCAAGCTAGTCACGTTTAAAGAAATAGTTGCGGATATTTTTTTTGGCTGTTTAAATGTATTCGCGAAAAAAATAGAATTTGAACTTTTTTAGGGCGTAAACTGTGCAGGGTAAGATAGTAAAAAAAAAAACAAATACCGAAAATTCTTTCAATATAAAAATATCAATCTTAAAAAGGATGCCCTTCCGTTACCCTACTACTAACCTTAAGTCCGGGTGGCACTACAAACACATTTTTAAAAATACGTACCCCCCCCCCCGAAAAAGTACATGCAACGTGAGTGAAATGGACCGTTAAAAGTCCCTATTTATTTATTTAGAAATAATGAAGACTTTTACATTTAATTATTTAGAACAACAAAAAAAATCCCATTAATTAAACATAAAGATTTCAAGGTCAAACGTAAATAGCTGTAACTAGTTTTTGCAAAAAAATTATTTCTAAAAATCCGTCAGAATCAGAAGAAAAAAAATGAGATGTCAGTTTTTGCTTTACCTGTGAAACCACGAAAGGACTTTTACTATAAGTAGTAGATTTTACTACTACTGTAGAGAAAAATCGTTATTCCTTTTTTTTTATGAATGGATTTGTTTTGTTTTATGACATATCGATCCTTTTCGTGTTATTTGATGCCGAATCCGGTTATTTTGGTAATAGTTTCTATGCTTAAAGTTCTTAATATCTTACAATATTTATTCGTGTTTGGCTTCGTAGTCTTTTTGGTGCTTGTGCATATCAACCCTTACATGTTAGACCGCTCTTAACAATAAAATAGCTAAAGAAATGTATAAACTTTGTTATGCACTCATGTGGTAGATGAAAAAAAGACTGTACACCAAAGATTATGCAAATTCATCCAGTATTTATTTAATTATAAATAAAAAAAACAAAACGATTTCATCACTCGGTAGATATTTCGGTGCTTATGCAGATGAGCGGACCATTAAACAATTTTAACAAATTATTTTTTTATAAAAATAATATTATATACTTATTCAGTGTTATCTTCTTACTCACTGTACAAAAAAGTAGAAAAAATTATCCACTAGAACTTTAATTACAAGTATTTTTCCATTCTGCGTATCGTAACAGCGATTCGTTCACAGAGACTTCAGTTTGTTTCTAAATAAAGAAGATTTCGCAAGGGAGATAATCAACTTGCGAAATCATAATAAAAAACAACATGGCGTCTCTGTGAACGAATCGTTGTTACGGTACACAGATTGGAAAAAATACTTGTAATTAAAGTTCTAGTGGATAATATTTTCTACTTTTTTGCACAGTAAGTAAGAAGATAACACTGAATAAGTATATAATATTGTTTTTATAAAAAAATAATTTGTTAAAATTTTTTAATGGTCCGCTAATCAGCATAAGCACCGATATTTCCACCATTTTCCAGTGGTCAAGGACGATAACTCATTTTCCAGTGGTCAAGGACGATAACTCATTTTCACGATTTCGGGGTTTGGGGTCTCCATTGTTTACAAAAAATGTCAAAATGTACGACACGTAAAATCATTTTTTCTTCTTTTTCTCATAATTTAATAACTACTGGATGAATTTGCGTAATTATTTCTGCACAATCTTATTTTCAGCTAACACGTAAGTACATAATAAAGTTTATACATTCTTTAAATATTTCAATGTCAGGGTTGATATGCACAAGCACCCATAATAACGT
This sequence comes from Sepiola atlantica, assembly GCA_963556195.1. NCBI lineage: Eukaryota > Metazoa > Mollusca > Cephalopoda > Sepiida > Sepiolidae > Sepiola > Sepiola atlantica. The sequence continues at coordinate 148,471,142 of OY744519.1, forward strand.
TTATACATTCTTTAAATTTTTTAATGTCGGGGCGGATATGCTTAAGCACCGCACCGTCTTTTTCTACGACATATACACTCTCTTAAGTCATTTAATGCCACATTTTGATGATAGGTTCAATTTCTTAATATTTTCAAATATTTAATCGACCTTTTTTTTTTTTTTAAGTTAGAATCATTTTTCTTTCTTGGAGATTCGAGTTAATCCAAACTGGATATCCATATTTTTAATTGAAGTGATTTAGGTAAAATGTTACCCTTTGACTCCGCGCTATCACTGGGAAAATATTTTTTTCTCTGATTACACGTGAACAAACTGGAAATACATAGGAAAACAAAATTTAATAAAGTATTTTAGAGTGAACGTAACTTTATTATATTTAAAATTATCACCCACTTCCTAACCAGAGAGCGTTTTTGATCCGGTTCGTAGGACGCTTAGAAAAACGTGTCCTTCATTAAACCGAAACCCAAGTCCGGGATGTCAATACGGAAGAAAATCTAAATTAGACAAGTTCTGAAAAAAATACAGAAACTGGTTACTCGTTCTGTCCTATGACTGCTCACGAACTCTGATCATTTTACGTTGAATTTATATAGTAAAATGGGTAAACAGAATGCGCTAAAAAATTGTGTATAGGCGATAAAAATCTTTTTAAAAAAATATTATTAAATGAGAAACCATTTCTAGTTAAAATATATTTAGTATTACGCATGAAATCTGAAGAAAAACACTTTTAAAATGAGTAAATATGCAATCATAATCCACGTTTTTAAAATATGGCGTCATACTGGACCTGGAAGTAGGTTATTATGTAAAAAACGGACTGAGTTTACGTTACCTTAAACGAAGTAAGCACTTTCATTATCCCAGAAGGCAATCCTAATAATTCTCAATAATTCTACTGCTCCTAGAATATGTCGAAAAGTGTTTGCAAATTATCTAAGATATTAAAAAAAATGTTGGGAAACAAATATTTTTTATAAATACTTGAATTTTTTAAATAATTTATTTTTATAATTCAAAACTTTACGTTCCAATCTTTTAACCATGATCGTTTTTGTATCGCTCAAGACGAAAGTGTTAAAATGTGTTTTTTTTCTTCTTTCTAGTACTACGTAATACTAAATTGTGTTTATCTCCAAAACGTTCATCATGTCATAATCTTAAAAAAAAAAAAAAAAAAAATTTATCGCCTATCTTTATTCGAATTTTCGAAGAAACTGTTTAGGACGACGATCTCATCATTTACCATAAAATACATTTTTATTAAAATCGCTCCTAACAAGAACGAAATGTGATTCTACTTTTTTTTAGCGATTTTTGCGGAAAAAATGTTTTAAAGGATCAGTTTCGCATATAAATTTAACGTAAAACGATCCCCCATTATTCGGGCCATTCTAGCATTTTACGTCAGTTAACCATTTTAGGATGAGGGGGGGGGGGGGGTGTACTTTTTTTTTTTGTTGCGATCACGTGCCGCTTTACGACCCTGCCATCGAGCTTAGGGTTAGTGGTAAAGTAAACTTAAGTTAACTATATTAAAAAACTACAATGGCTCGGAAATGAAATCATTTTATTAAATTTAAATACAAAACTGATTCCCCACTCTAAATTCTAAAATTTTTTTTTTTCCCTGAAGGTTTTCAGGGTGTTCACACGTAATCACCTAAAAAGAAAAGTAAAAAAGGGGGCGATTCTGCTGAGGATGTTAATCTACGAATTTACCAAAACACAAGTTCGAAGTATTTTTATGGTCTTGACATGTAATCGCACGAAATTTTTCTTTTTCTGTTGATAGTGTGGGGGCAAATGGTAAAATTTTGTCTTAATTTATTTATGAGTCCTCCACGTGGGTGGGTTGTAAGCCATTACTGAACGTTAGGGACCTCCAATCGCAGCCACAGAATCGCTGACGTCACCGGTTTCTGCGTTCTTTAAGAAATTCATACATTCGCGTTCCATGTAGTGTTTTTAAAAATCTCCCTAAAATAAAGTTATACTTATAGGAAGTTGTTTTAAAGTAAAATAGTTTATTTAAAGATTAAATTATCTATTTGGGAAAGAAACCCTTTATCTTTCGATACAAGTACGAAATTTTCTTTTTCTACGGCTGGATGTCTTGTTTACACAAAAAATTAGCATTATCATGTGCGACATTGCAAGATGTTATGTACCTATGGATGTCCAAAAGTGATAGAATTAATTACTTTCATTATGTTGTAGACAAAATTAACGTTTTTTTTTTTACATTTTCCTTGAGTTGCACATTTAGCATTTGACTTAAATTTGGGTTAAATTTTATATAATAAAAATTAAACTGAAAATGAAAATGGAGAAAGTATTGTGGTTTGTTAATGATTAAAAATATTCGTCCATTGAATAATAAAAATTCAAAGTAAAAATAAGTTTTTATTTCGAAATTTCGAAAGAAAATTCTGAATGGATAAACATTTTAATTTGAAAAAAGAAAAATGATAAAAAGTATTATAAATATATAATAATAATAATAATAATAATAATAAATATAATTAATACTTACTTTTGTCAACGTTTTTTTTTTTTAGAATGAGCTTAGCTCTACAAATTAATTAGCGTGCGTCAATTTCACTCTAAAAAATGAACCGCGTTAATTACGGCTAGTATTGCGTTCCATAGTTGCTGTGAAACTAGCTACAGCAAAAAAGGCTTTCTTACTTCTAGCAAATGAAGGACTTTTTCCCAAGTACATATGAGGTCGACGTATACAAAGTTGTATACGACCTCAGGTTGTATACAACTTTGGTCTTTTACGATTCCTAATACTTCGGGCTATATTATATTAAAATATTTTGAAAAATTTAGAACACATATTTTCACGAATGTTTTTAAACATTTTGACTAACCGATAAACTCGATCAAATGAATAAATGTCTCTGAAAATAAAAATTATTTCGTAAAACTTTTTTTTTTTTGGCATTTCAATAAATCACAGTATATTTTATTGCGAAAAGGTAAAAAAAAATTCAAAACATAATAATATTGCTTTTATTTCCACTTTTTATTTGTGCATTCACGGACCAGTTTACTAAATATGTGGACGTAAAATTTAATAAAATTAATCCAATGTGTTTTTTAAAAGACTTTAGTTTTATATAAGAAAAAAAACCGCCCGGCCTGAATATATTTCGTTCAATATTTCATAAAATGAAATGGGGGGGGGGGGGGTCACGTATAAAAAATATTTTCCCTAATATATTTTAGGAAAACAGCATTTTTTAGTCCTATAGTGAATAAGTATTGAAAATTTCGTGAAGATCTGGCCATAACTTGATTTATGCGAGATTTATTAAAAATATGCCTATCAGAGCGCGCAGAAATGCTTATACATAAGAACGTTATTTTATCACGTAAAAAAAGTAAACAACATTTTAACTTCACATTTTCATGAGTTTCGTATACTGGAAAAAATTCTAAAAAATCATCAGCAGTTTATTTTATGTATCCTCTTTTGAATGGTAAAAAAGTTTTGTTGATAATCTTAATCTAAATTAAAGTTACATCGTTTTACATATAGGGGGGGGGGGGATAAATAGTTCACAACCAATGGGAGGTCCCTACTGAACGTCTTGTGGTTCTCTTGGACTCGTGAATGTGATACTCACTACACGAAGTGAGTGACTTTCTAGGACTCTGCATATAACCTTTATAAAAATATAACTTCCTTAACGATGTGAAAATAAAAATTAAAAACAAAAAACAATAACCAAATTTAATTATGTGAAATACAATTAGAGGTCTGTCGAGGCTATTGCATAACTTGCATTAATAATTTCATTTGATTAATACACATTGGAAAGGTATGAATCCATATATCCTCCTTCCAGTTGTGGATTTCTCCTCCTTCTGAGGACAGAACAGATACTACACTTTGAATTATTTATTCACAAATAGAAAATCAATTAAACTTTTACAAATTAGGCACAAGGCCATCAAGTGTGGCGACTGTCTTTCATGTGAGAAATGTGCTGTAGAAAACAGACCGTTCCCCACTAGATTGTGAAGTCGATTTTAAACTTTCCTGGCAAGAAAGAGTTCTTCAAGGAAAACAGATGAGAAGTCCTTCTCCTCCCACGGGAGATCGAGATATGAAGGTAAATGTGTTAAAATCGTGGGGAACGATTGAATGAGATCATTTAACATGACAATATATAACAATATGAAAGTTCGATTTTAGGACGAATTAATATATTTTTTTTGTTTTTGTCCTTATGTCGTAAACACATACCTTTTTGGTTTGACGGCGGAGGGAAGGATATTTTAACAGAATTTTAGATTCTGTGGTCCATTCTTAACAAAGCTATATTGTTTTTTTTTTTGTCTGGTAAATTCGGGGTTATACCTCGTGGTGTTTTCAGCCGTTAATTTTCGAATTAACTTTTCCTATTTTTGAATAATTATTTGCCTTGGCTGTTTGGTGAGCTGCCAGTCAAAAATATGTCTGCTCGACGAAATTTTTATTCCGTTTCTTTTTCTCTCCATTTTCCCGCTTCTTGGGTATTACGTTTGCATAACAACAGTATTCTCCCATTTGATTGGTTGAATCCTCCGCCCCCCCCCCCCCGCAAATGCGTGGGCTGAATTCTGAAAGCCTGTCTGTCGAACTTCCTGTTGATCCCTTTTGACAATTGTTGCCCGTCTGCACCCTTTTTCTGTATGCGTAGGGGAACATGTGCCAACAAGTCCCCTGTTCCTTTTTTATGCTTTATGGGCAAAATATGTGGATATAACAACCTCCCCACATGTGGCAGTATTACTCCTCCACCCTAGCACGTATAGCAGGGTAGACAAGACTTAAGTTTTGGTTGTGCAACCAGTCTAGAAGGAATATTCTTTCCAGTCGTCCTCGACTCTAGCAATCCCTGTTCAGAGGAGGTGCGCTTGGGGATTGCACAAACTTTGCTTCACTATAGACTCCCTGTAAAGGCACCCTTACCCGAAGGTGGGAGCGGTTCTCCATTATTTTCTATGAGAAGGCCTTAGAGGAAACGTGTCACTCTGAAGTACTTAACGTTTGCTTGTAACTCTTAAAATAAACTTAATGTCTAGTTTTAATGCTAACAAACGTGTAACTAATTATTATGGAAGAATGTTTTTTGTTTTTTTTTGTGTGTAAAACTCGGCTCTCCAAAAAGTGATGCAACATTATGGATTGGGACAAAAGGTGTTTGGCGGATTTTTCCTTCTCCGATAAAGGACAAAACAAATACTACACCTTAAATTATTTATTTTCAAATAAATAAAATCAATTTCACTTTTACAAATTAGACACAAGGCCATCAAAAGTGTAGGGATTGTCTCTTCTCTGAGAAATAGGCTGTAGAAAACAGTAGAAATCATTTCCCACTAGATTGTGAAGCTGATTTTGAACTGTCATATCAAGAAAGAGTGCTCTGAGTGGCACCTCCCCAGATGTGACAGCAGTACTCCTCCAGCTTAGGACATATCTGCCTCTTACACAGGTAGACGATTGCATCAGGAATCCAATACTTTTTGGAACGGTAGGGTGAACCATTTTCCCTGCAACTTTAACAATAGATTTTCGGAACAAAGTCTAGTATCTGTCCTGATGCTACACTTAGTCTATTATGCCATCGGTCAGTGAAGAAATCCTTCTAGATTGAGGCAATTTTTATTTTTGGTCCAATCCAGAGTGCCCCTTTGGGGGGAGCTGGATTTTCCCCACATTAAAACCGACCTTGTGTCTAACCTTGCCCTCGTGGGGAGGCAAGTAAATAGGAGCCATAGATTTGATATAAATCTTCCATTTTTAAATCTGGAGAGAAATTCCGTCCACTGAGTTTATCAAAACAAGTTATGTTTAGACGAGAAACACACACACAAGGTCTTGTCTGATAATTTTATTTAGATCTTGTAAAAACATACGGAAACACAATTTGATAATAGGGCAAAAAAAGGGTCAAAGAAAACAGTAAAAAGTATACGCTGCTGAACTTGCTGTACAAAAGTATCCATTGGAGGTACAAGCTTGAAACTTTGCAAGTTTACTCAGTTTTGGATGCGGAATTAAAAAAAAAATACTTGTCTTCTCTACAATATCAATACTTTTTGTCATAGATATATTTTAACTTGAGTGAATTCATGCAGTTTTCAACTCGCTAAAAAAAAACTAACAGCAAAATTTAGAAGTTTTAGAAAAGATCTTTATTGTAAAGCTTTACACTAAAAAAAATTACTATGCGTTTTTGTGGTTTTTTTTTGGGGGGGGGTCTTTCTTTTTTTCTTTTTTAGTCGATTATGTGTAGTTTAAAAAACGTCTTTGTGGGAGGAGGTGTGGTGTGCTTGCCACTCGGACTTCGGGTTAGTAGTAAGGTAGGGAAAATTACGTGTGAACGCCCTGAAAACTTGACGGAAAGAAAAAACAAAAAAACATTTGGAGAATTTGGAGTTGGGCGATTGGTTTCATGTGAACTTAATGTGAAATAGTTCATCATTTCCTGGCCGTTCTAGCATTTTAGGGCAGTTAGTTAATTTTTTTTCTATGTGCAATAAATCCTGTGCGTTTTTCTTTATGGGGGTCTGCTTTTTTAGACAATTATGTCTGGTTTTAATGGGCTTGCCACTCGGACTTTAGGTTAGTGATAAGGTTAAGGAAGTGGTTTTGTTTTGGATGGAGGTTGCCATTCAAACTTAGGGTTAAGGCGTGGTCATGGTAATAGTAAGCTAGTTTACTATATTACGTAGGCCACGGTTAAGGGAGTTTTTTTTTTTTTAGGTGATTGTTTGTCACTCAGATTTAAGGTTACGACACGTTCAAGAGAAGGCATTTTTTCTGCACTAGTAACTTTGTTTTATTGTTTGTTCTCTAAATTCATAAACAATTAACTATTCATTGTGAATTCTTTTTTTAAAATTTATATTGAATAAAGATCAGTTTCAATATAAATCGAATCGTGTTCCTTTCTTTTTTCTTTTTTTTAAAATGCAATTTTTAAAGTTTTCTCATGCTTTTTTTAAAAAAAGCTCTCATTCATTAGATATGTGCAAATATTAGAAAACCGCATCGTATTATTTCTGCAATGTTATTATTTAATTCAGGAATTTAATTTTTCTTTGAGTTATATTGATTTTATTAATACAGAATTTAGGGGCTTTTTTTCGTAATATATGAGAACTATATTTGAAAAGATTTTTATTGTTAACATCTACGATTCTTTATTTTCATAACAAAATAATTCATGCATCTTTTTAATACCTTGAGATATAACTTTAGTGCAAATGTATTTTTTTATTTACACGAAATAATACATTTGCACTAAGATTTCTAATAAAGTAATGGATTAATCATATTCTGTTATCGTTAATTAATAAATACTGAAAATTTCATTAGAATTGGTTGATTTCCTGAATTTTTAAGTGAAGGGAGAAGTTTTTCAACCATAATTTAGAAAGAAAACTCTGTAATTTCAATGTATTTCTTCCACTTGCTTTCAAAATTATTCATCATTTTTTAAGATTCTCTTCAGACTAGGGGGGGGGGGGGAAGAAACTCTGAAAAGGTGGTTTTACTTTTAGTTTGCAGCACGCCGGCATCCATAATTTTATTTGGCTGCTTTCAGTAGCACTCTAAACGGAGCAATAAATGTAAGATTAGTTTTACATTTGGTAACATCCTAGGTAGAGCCAGTGTGTTTAAACACAGTGTTGCTCGAGAGAAAGCACTTCTGTCTTTTAACTCTGTGTTGCCCGGGACTCATAATAGTAATAATGCAGTGTTATATTCGGTAAGTGGTAATCCAAAGTGCTCAATATCCTAGATAGAACGGGTGTACTCGACATTGCCCGAGAGAAAGATTTTCACTGTATTTTGTTATACTATCGTATACCAGAAAAGGTACTCTGCGTTACTTGGGAGTCAATGTTCAATATTCTAGCTAGAGCAATGATGTGTGCGATAATACAGTAGTACATTTTCAATGTGGTATATGCTTGGTGGAGAAGGGGGAAGACAAGAAACTCAACGTTGCCCTGGAATACACTAAAATATATATAGGTTTCATTATATTTTAAGGGGGAGAAGAAGATAAGAAACTCTTTGTTGCCCGGGAATAAATAAAAACAGATTTCATTATATTTTTGAGGAAGTGGGTGGGGAAGCAATTCAGTATTGCCCGGAAGCAAAAAACCTTAAATCTAAAAGCTCAGGTGAATGATTTACATTATTATTATTTTCAATACATTAAATTAAGAGAGTAATCGACTGGGTGGAAGTGAAAGAGGGGTGGGGGAGGGGGATGTAAAAAAAACGGGAAACGAGGGGGAAAGAGAAAAATAGAGAGGATTGAGGTAGGTAGAGAGATAAGAATTTTAATATAAAGATGTTACACATACTTTTATTTTGTTTTTTTATGTCCTCGGGCAATGTCGGGGAGACCTGCTAGTGCGTGTGTAGATATATATATCTATTGGGGAACTTTGACCCCACGTTTCATTTTATAAATTTTTATTATTTTTTTATCCCACGCTGTGCCCTTTTTAAACAACTATTCAATTAAAATTCATTTTAATCGCATATTAGTATTCCCTGGCACTTCAATTTCCCCCTTTATTTTCTACTAATATTGATTTATTTATACTATCGGTTTCTCCTGACAAGATGATAGTCGAAAGAGCTCTAGAGTTTTCCGCAAATCATTTTCAAAAGCATATATACATATGTATATATGGCACCGGAAAAATATACATGAAAATCTCATAATGGGTTTATCAAAATCTTGGATCCAATACATAAAGGGAAAACATTAAAAGTTTGTCAAATTTAAAAAAAAAAGAAAAGTGTATTCAGATTACTGTTCTCATCTTCGATGTTATTCTCACAACGTTTTGTCCGATGTAACCTCCAACCTTCTTCGGGTGTATCTTGAACTATGGAATCTGTACGGAATATCGAATGGAACTTTTGATTTAATCCACGGGGTAACTTGCTCTCGTTCTGTCAGCCATGATCAGGTAGAAGTAATTGTATTAGTATCGCCCGTACTGAGGATTGAACCATTATCCTCATCTTAGAAATGATTATAACTTAGCATTTTATCCGTTACACCACGGGTCCTTGCGAGAATAAGAATAGTAGTCCGAATAATCTAAATAATAAAAATTATTGATCCTCATGTAAAAGTTTCTGAAGCATAAAAAAGAAATTGTATATACATTTAAAAGTACCCCCCCTCCCCCCATGAGATTCTTTTTTTTTTTTTAGGCGATTACATGTGAGCATCCTGAAAAAAGACCCAATTATTTTAGAAATTTAGAGTGCGGGATTAGTTGCACATATAACATTAACTATTATTGTCTTCCATTTCTGGGCAATTCAAACTTTGAAAAGAAAAAAAATCTCATTGCTTTTCTCTTTACTAAATTACTTGCATGTGTCTGTACCGGTCGGGGAAACGTCCTCGATAATCAGTCCGAAATATGGTGGGCTGTTGTTTCTATCAGACCGAGGTATGGTTCTCGGGAGATTCACCCTCACAGGCTTTACCTTCTTACTCCTTTGAGAAGACGTTAGTTTATTGCTAATCACCTGAGGTGCCCCTACCGAGGAATGCTGACCGGGCTGATCAGGCATTTTTTGTAGGCCAGGGTGCGCTAGTTCTAGTGTGCTGGCTTTTTAAACTCACACCTTACCTTGTGTCTAACCTCCTGTAGAGAATAAGTCTACACACTCACAAGTTTGAATTACCTACTAGACACTATCCTTGAGTGTCTTCAGTCTCTCTGTTCAAGGGTTTGTCAGAACAACCTGTTATGAGGATACTTCATCCTACAAGTAAACCCTGACCAAATATTCAAAATAACATAGTATTCGAAGCCGAAATAAGATCCCCTCAAGACGGCTATACACTGGCTCATATGAGGAATGGTGCACCTTCTCCTAGTGATGTTACCTCAAGTAACAGCACTTAGCTGGATACATCACCAGACCAGATGAATTCTTATCCTATAATTCGCTAAGATCAAGAGACCACAAGGAAGATATACTATAACGTGCTTAACTAGTCATTTGGTGAAAGGAAAATTAATGTTCTACGCTTCTTTACTAACTCAACGTTTGAGAGGTAGAGAAGAATCTTGATTGAACACACTGATATCTATGTGTTAGCCCCAGAAAAGGGCCTGTTGATTTCTGAGAACTTACTGAAGTAAAATGAAAACAATTGATAATTGCACACACCCTCTTGTTGTTTCGAGGCGGTGGGTGGTGGCGATATTTCTTATCTCATTCATTTGGCTCCAGAAATATGTGCAACCAGCGATGTTGATTTTAAACAACAAAAAAAGGTTAATAGGTTAATCTTTTGAAGGGGAGGGGGGGAGGGGCACTCCTACTCTTCTTAATCCTTCACCCCCCTCTCTTCCCTCTCTTCCTCCTCCGTGCTGAGTAAACAGTAAAACTAGTTTTAACCTTGACTTCCCTGATTTATTGGAAATGACATCAAGTTAAAAAAAATAAATCTTTTTTAAATACTGCATGCCTTTCTGGCGTTTACGCAAAGACAAACTAATTAAAAAAGACGACGACTGTACTCGAACAATCTACGCGTTTAAGAATGAAAATGAAATTTCAAACTCAAGCAATCTTACATCCCAAGCCATCCCAATTATTACCAGGTGTAAGGTCTATGATAGCTGCATAAGAAGCATGTTTTTATATGGCAGTGAGTGTTGGGTCCTCACCCAGGCCTCTCTTGCTCGACTCCAGAGAAATGACAGGACAATGATTAAGTGGATATGCAATGTAAAGCCGGACCAGATCCAGAACATTAGGTCAAACATTTGAGTTGGTTCAAGCAAGTTGAAAGTTGCAAAGGGTACATCAGCACTTGCAGAGACCTAAGACTAGCAAAAAGAAAGCCTGGCACCCTAGGAAGACATGGGAAGAAACCATCAGGCAAGAAGGTAAACAGTGGCAAATGGACACAGTTAATCCTCACAATCGTGATCACTGGAGACTTAGCATAAGGACAGCCAGACAGCGTTGAACCTCTTGTCGAAAGAAACCTGGATGATAAACCTGAATAGTGTGAATGAGTGAAGCCTGACAGTTGGACAGAGCCTCTTTTAAGAAAAAAGATATTGTATCCCTATTTACTTGCTTCCTCATACGGGCAGAATGCATAAAAAAAATATAGGGTGTGGCTCTTTATTTTTTACAAAACGTTTTAACAAACAAATTATTGTTCGTATCTGTCAAAACAGAAGATTCTATTTCTGGGGTTGTGTATGATTTTAACGTCCTAAATTCTCTTTTTTAAATTACTTCATTCTCTACGCTTATTCTCTATATTAAAAATTGACTTTGTGATGAAAAACCAAACAACTCTGGTTTATTATCCGTTTATTTACAGTGCAAAGGTCAACCGGAAGAAACCGGTATAGATCCAAATGCATTCCTTTATATTTGCTTATTTCTGAGGTCCTTAAAACTTACTTGATCTTGTACTTAGAATGATTATGCATGACGTTGCTTCTTACGGTCATGTGTCACATAGCCATTATTTTCATTTTGGGGGATTCGCTGGTAATTCTTTCAAGATGACAAGTATCAAAGAGACTGAGAATCTGAACTTATCTTTTGGCAGTTGATCGTCTCGTCATTACGTGCAGAATTTTCTCCACAGATTAGGACACAAAGACTTAAAACAAAAAAGGAGTTTACTCTTACTGTTACACAAATTTTTGTATAAACAAGAACACAGGATTTCCTTGCTTCGCGAAATCAAGCAAGCCTCTAATTTTCTGATCAGCTCACCATATTTATCAAAAAAAATTACTTTATTTTTGCACATTACTTTTCTAAACAACAATATATAATTTGAAAAATAGGCAAAATGTTAGAAAATCATATTTTTTGAATAACATTTTTTTTTCGGATAAGATATCTTCCTAAGAGAATTAGCACATGGATTGCCAGGAGTATAGTGAAAATGGAAAATGTTCTTTTTGAAGCATCTGTTAGGATTTACATTTAAAAAATAGGAAAAATGCCTAACATCAAGAGAAAACATTAGTAATAAAAATTAATTACTAATTACTAGCAGGACTCCGGGGAAGACGATGGAAGTGGTCCTGAATCTCTGTTACCCTCTATGTACCGAATATCTACGTGCCCCACCTAAGTGACCCAGTGGGACAGAATCCCCTTAAGACTTCAAATACGTTTGTAATGAAATTTAAACCATATGTATAAGACACTAATTCAGAGTTTTCCTACATTTGAGCTTTTACCGACTATATAAAGGGGCGAAATGAGAGGAGGGGTAGTAAAAACAGATAAAGTAATATGGTGTTATGAGCATAGTGAAAAAGTACGTAGTAGTGATCCTCATTCAATCCCGAGCAACGCTGGCTAGTCTAACTGAATAAATGCAAAAGCTTTTTCCACCCATCCTAACTATATTAACATCAAAACGGGTTATGCTTACTTAATTCTATTATGAAACATAACATTTTGTAATACCTTATATATATATATATATCTGCAAACACACAATCAGCTTTAGATATTCCTAATTTGCATATTTGTTTTTAAAATTTCTAATAAATTAATATTCTGTAATATACATTTGCAATTTGCATTGTTATATTTTCTTATATATACGCAAGTTTCGTTGATAGTAAAACGTCTGTTGCTGAGATCAGATATCACACTTTCATCTTAGCAAAAAGGCCAAGGAACTATAAAAATGTTTATATGACTAGGCATCTTTAAATGAATTGAAAAAAAAAAGAAAGAACTGATTTAATCTATTGTTGTATTATCTTTTAATGGGGTGGGTAGTGTAGTACCAGTTCTGTTGTCATAAAACTTCCAGGTATTACCTCCTTCTTTTTAAAAGGGGTGGGGCTAATCCTAGTCATTACAACTTCTTTTGGGGAAGAAGACTATCTTCTCCTTTTTTGAAGGAAGGGGTAGTGTACATCAACTCCTTTTTTATTGTTATAACAGGCATCAACTCTTTTTTTTTGGGGGGGGGGGTAGTGTTCGTTCGTCATATCCTCTCAGTCATTACCTCCTCCTTTGGTGGTCAGTGTATTATATGCTGATTCACCTTGATGTCATCTCAGCCTAGCAAAAATATGCAACTCTGAAAACCAAACAACTATCTCTTCTGCTCAGACCCACACCCCCTAATCCGCTCCTCCTTCTTCTGAGCAAAACTCCCCCTCCCTTTTTAATTCCCCCAGCTCGCTCCCGCTCTTTGTCTGTTGAAAAAGAGCTGGAGCAAAAAATTAGCAGTAGGTCTGCATCGCCCCCCCCCCCCCCCCCTTCGAGTTAGGGCAAAACGAGAAAAAACCTTTCTAACCTGGGGATCAAATTTGTGATGTTGATCCCCACCACGCTGCAAAGGACTTAAATTCTAGGTAACGAGGAGTCCTCAGACCAATGCAGCACCTGACTCAGGTCCGGGAACTGGAAGTTAGAAACCCTAAAAACTTCCCTAATGCCCCCTTGGTAACAACATTCCTTGGAAGTAAAAGGGTGAGGCGCACTAAGGTGCTATGGAATATGGTGGAGGCAGCAAAGAATGCAATACCTGGCTTGAGATTAGTGGAGGAGGGGCATGACTCCCTCAAACAGCTGGAGTCTCTCTGCACAGGGAGGGTCCCCATTTACGTCCACCCCTCATTTTATAAGGCCCTCAAACTAACTTTCCCACTGGATGTCGGAGGCATCGCTCGAGATAAACAGTTTACATCCAACCTGTTTACGGGCAGTCTCGGCTAAGCCTGCGGCATCCTACATCCCAAAGATTTAAGTCTGGTGATTGACACTGAATAGTGCAGATGGCCACGAACTTGATTCTAGGGAATTTGAACACGAGGGGCATGAGGTGCTTAAGCAAAGCTTCACGCATATTGGAGGATCTCATGTTCTTTTAACATAGATGTGGCTGCGTTACAAGAAACTCACTATGATTCGATCGACGATCACAGACTGCTGTCGAAGCATTTCGTTGTTTTTTTAGCATTTGGTGACTGTCGTGCTATGGGAGTTTCCTTGTTAGTAAGACGCACCCTGTCCGTAAAGGTAAATGTTGTTTACACGTCAAAAGTGCCGGGTTTCGAATCGTCGCTGTTTATGCGCCGAATATCGCTCAGGAGAGAGCTCTCCTTTTCCGGGGGTTGGAGGGGTTCCTCAATGGTTCACAGTGGTTGATTTTACTGGAAGATTGGAATGCCATCCTTGATCCCAAAATAGATAGGGTGGGTTGGCCTAGAGAATCGGATGGGTGTGAAACAAGTCTGTTTGATCTGATGACTGAATGTGATCTGGTCCGTCGATCACCCGAGCGGGAGTGGTGGATGTGGCTTTCTAACGGACCTTCTGCTCTAAGTACTTACTTTGATCGGTTGTTAGTGAGAAGAGGCAACGTAGACTATATCTCTTGTTCCACGTCCCACTGGTTAGGCCATTCTGACCACAAATTACTTGTGGTCAGTTTGGAATTAGAAAATAGAACTCCTAAGTTAGCTGGGTACTAGAAGTTAAATACCTCCTTACTGGAGATACGTGACTTCCGTGACAGGCTAACACTTAATTTTCAAAAGGGCTTAGTGGGGGCGGTAACCGGGAGTAAGTGGTGGGTTTACGCCAAATGTGGTATTAAGCGCTTTTCTGTGAAATATAGCCACGGTCTCGCCTTAAGAAAAGTGTTTAGAAAATAAGCTGTCCCTGGCAGTGGATGGGTGGATTCCGTAGGCATAGAATCAGCTAACGAGCGGTATGAAGGTCAAGTAGTCAGGGCTAGGTTAGAAAGAGTGTCCAACAAAGCTGTGAATGTTGACTCTAAAGAGCGTAGAGCTCCACTATGTCGCAACTCGGACTGATATATTCGTGAAGTTAAAAGCCTGGAAGGACACGTCCTTGTGTCGGCTCAGGAGATTTGTAAGGGGTTTTGTGAGCATTTCGTGGATCGCTTCACCCAACTGTCCAGACTCCGCGTCTAGAAGTTTAGCCACTATTTATCTGATTTGCCCCGCCTGGAGGCGGCCCGAGCGGCTAGTTGTGATGGGCGTGTTACAGAATGTGAGGTCCTGTCTGCGTTGAAGCAGGTCGGCTACGACAAATCTCCGGGACTTGATGGTTAGCCCTATGAATTGCTCTTGAGGCTGTCACATATCTTCGTACCTATCCTGACGGGTGTGTTCAACCACTAGTCTGAACAGGGTTCTATGCCTGGTCAAGTCACCAGGGGAGTGATCATATTGCTTAAGAAAAAGGGCGGGCATGTTGGGGGTTTAGATGATTATAATCCCATAACTCTGTTAAAAACAGACTTAAAGATTTTGACCAGAGTTCTTGCCAATCAGTTGCAGGCTGTTATTGGTGAATTGATTGAACCCGATCAGAACTATGATGTAAAGGGGAGATCGATTCAGAATAACTTGCATCTGATACGCACGATCTTAGAGGGGTTAGAGAAGACGACACCGCGCTGATTAATTTAGATCAGTCCAAAGCTTTTGATAGAGTCGACCATCGGTTCTTGGAATCTGTTTTAGAAAAATGAAAAAATTGAAATAAAAAAGAGTATATCATAGAACGGCGCGTTGGAATTCATGACTGAGACTTGGTGAACAAATCCTGCATCGTGTGAAGTTTATTTTAACCAAATATAGTGTGATTGTAAAAAAGTATTGTGATTTTTATCAGCGATTACATATGTAGCATGGGGTGGGGGGAGGTCAGCTGTACCCTAAAAATTGAAAAAGTGGAATTTACCAACTGGAAAACTAGAAATGGAATTGAACAAAAGTGGAAGTGCATTTAAGGAATGTTTGAAACTGAAAATTTGACTCTGCAAATAAAAGGTGTCAAAATAATGTCAGATGCCTTTGGTTATTTGAGTGGGATGGCTTTTTATATTTACGGTTTTATATTCTTTGACATAAGATAGAGTTGGGTTTGTTGGAATCGAAATGCCAGTTTGAGCAATTACAGGAAAAAAGAAAATGTTAACAACTTGTTGGCATCTTTTTACAAAAAATTAGAGAAAAGAAATCCTACGCTATTCATGTTTTCACATTCTAAAATTTTTTTAATGAGGAAATCTCAGACTCTACATCTTCTGTTTCTTTTGAGGCTAAGTTTTTATTCAATCACAAATACCCCCTTTTCCCCTAGTAATTGTCTTTTTCTATGACCAATTTTATCGTTGATTTCGTTTTCTTTTTTCTTGTGTCTCTTCTGTAAGTAACTGATTCTAAAAAAAAAATTGTTTTTTAAATGGGGGAAACCAAGCCAGTCATGAATTTACATGAAAATTCTTTTTTTTTTTAACCAACCTCCCCTATGTGACACCGGGCTGATCCTCAATGTGGGGCAGGCCATAAGCAGCACAAGAACTTACAAAAATCCACCCAAATTGGATGCTTGCTTGTTTTTCTGAAGTGAATTATCAAGAAATGTTTTACTTGAAAATGGATGTTATAAGATGAGCTTTATTTATTCTTTTTAAGTAAACACTTTTTTGTAAAAATGATTGTCAAAAAATTGTTATATATTTAATCTAAATGAATAAATACAAAAGCTTTTTTGTTTTTTTTATCTATCACTCCTATATTACCATCAAAATGGGTTACTGTTATTTAAATCAATAGAACATATTTTGAAATACTGTGTGTTTGTGTTTAAAACGGTTTTTGAAACCAGTAAAATGCAGAGACTTTTTTTTTTTTTAAATAAACATATTTATTTAAAATTCAAATTTTCGATTCACACAGGAATCTTCATCAGGATAATAGACAATATTTATTTATTTTTTTACGACATGGTGTCAATTGATCTTGTGCCTTACTTAAAAATGTTAATTGAAACTAATACATCTGAGCTAGAAAGAAAAATATGCCCATGAAGCATAAGAGTTCATAGAGATGGGAGGAAGTGACTTTTGACTCGCTCTCCTTTCTTGCTCTCGCTCTCCTTCCTCCCCCTGGCGATGGCAAATCTTTTTTATTCTTAAAGATCCCCCCTCCTCCCTCTTACACGCACCATCTTTCAGGCAAATTTATTTCTTTACTGTCTTATTTTAAAGATAAATGAATTTGTATCCAAATTACCAAAATGTTAATATTTCTCTATTTATATGAATAAATGCGAAAGTTTCTGCCTCACGTTTACAAGAAATTTATGAATTAAATTGTCATTTAAAAATTCTTAAATTATCACCTGAATAGAAAAATTGTAAACATGCAGTAGGGGGTTGCATGTTTAGTATTGGATGCATGCGAATAGCAGACTTGCTGCAAGTCAGTAATATTTAATAAGAAGAAAAGGGTCACACACAATGAATTGAAAATATCTCTGATTGTGAGTTGGGCCACCCAAAAAATGTTTTTTTGCTTGAAATAAAATAAGTGCCTCATTAAACGGGGAATTATGCCGGCGCCAACCTAGTTGCGAAAAGTAATGTTGCTAGATGATCTGCAGATCTTTTGTCCTTTTGATTGGACACTGTCTAGCCATTATCTCGACTAGATAGCTTCTTGTTGGTTAAATGGGGATGACCGAGAAAGACCAGAATCTAAGTTTTCCACTAAAAATATATTCCAGCCTATGGGCAGGGGAGAAGGGTTAGAGCAGACTCTCTGGGGCGTGAGGTAGTCAGAGTTGGATGTCTGGGAGAGTTGGATCTGTGTGCCTTTTCAAGCAAGGTGGGCCCTTGGGGCTCTTAGGTAAGGGATTGTGTTGATTGGACTTATTTTTTGATTTGTCCGAGTAAAAAATCTCATTTTGTAAGTCTGCTATTCAACCTAAGAAAACAAGTACCATCGTAACCTCCAAAGTAAAAGAAACCTTAATTGTTTTTAAACTGGAGTTGTGCTTTTTGCTTGGAGGGATAATTTTTTTGTTGCAACACTGACTGAATCAAACAACAACCCTAACCACAACGAGCGCGATAATCATGGCCTGTGCAGTGGATGCACACGTGCATAGCAGAACCAGCTAGTAATATGCATAACAAATGCTGACCAGTCATGCGTGGTCTAATAGTACTTAGAAGTTTTATTTGTTACAGAAAAGTATCACAGGTTTTTCAGTTTTGGTACGAGCATGACTGATGAAAACATTTGACGTTTATTAGACGACAAAAGCAAAATAAAAATTGACCGTTTTGACATGCGACTGCTTTGTTAAATAACCTTAAAGGGGTTCTCTGCTGTAAAACAGACATCAAACATCCTCATGAGGAGGGGGTAATAAATACATCTATATAATAAAAGGTAACATGTGTGTCAGACTCGCTTCAATAATTACTTATGCAAATTCAATTTTTGATGAGCAAAGGAAAGGATTCTTAATCTTAATAGCTGATAATCTATTATATAAAAGAGAGTTGTATGTGTGTATGCCCAGCTAAAACTACAAAACACAGACCCATAAAGTTTGCATTTTCTTGATCGGCGTTGTCCCGAGTGAATAATATAAAAAATTTAGAAGAAAAAAAAATTCCTTCTTTGACCCTAAACTGGCGCAAGTTTTGTCAGGGGAGGTTTGTTTTCCAGCCATTTGATGTATTAAACGGAAGTAACTTTGATTTTTTTTTTTTTTTTTTTTTTTTTTTTTTTTTTTTCCCCAATGAGTTATTTTCCTTGAGTAATCTATAAAAGTGTGTCAAGAGAGAAGAATGGGCTGGGCAGAGAAGAAGGGGGGGGGGGAAGAGAGAGATAGTAGTTTTAATTGAAATATGTTACACTTTTGCCCCGGGCAACGTCGCGTAACTCTGCTAGTAAAAGATAAAAGAGAGAATTTCTTTCACTTTTAATTGACACAAAAAATCTTCCCGAGTCTTTAATATTTTTGTGACTAAAATAGAAATTAATCTCGACACACAGATGCTTTATTTAGATTCAGGAGTGGATTAGTTAATTTTTTAAGTAAAACTCACATTTTTTTTAATTAAAATTTTTTTTAATTTCGTTTTCGTGAGATTTACCTTTCATATGACAACAGTACAAAATCAAATGTTATTGATAAAAATAAATTACTTTCTACTCTCCGAGTAGCCCTGCTAGTGTTAAAT
The DNA here is from genome assembly GCA_963556195.1 of Sepiola atlantica. Lineage (NCBI taxonomy): Eukaryota > Metazoa > Mollusca > Cephalopoda > Sepiida > Sepiolidae > Sepiola > Sepiola atlantica. The sequence continues at coordinate 148,490,230 of OY744519.1, forward strand.
AAAAACCTGAAGAGTTCCACAGTTGAATGCTTAATGGTTTGGCAATCAATCAAAGGAGTAAGAATAAAGTAAATGGCAAAATCTCTATCCACCTGTGTTTTTGTTTTTGAAGAATCAGTCATACCTATCAAATGATCCCCCCCCCCCCATCCTTCTCCCAGCCTAGAATGTAATTCCACTTCAAAAAATGCTACAGATCCCAATTCTCAAAGATATCAAGTGCTTTCTACTCTTTCTATAACCAGAAAAATACTGGCATAATCCGGTTAGCATCTAAATTCATTGCTTTAGGGGTCAAGTCAGATCTTGGGAATCTGAATAAAGTGTTTAAACTACCAATTTCACAACCCTGTGTGTGTTTTTATTTTAAATTTTTTCATAATGCTACTAAATCTTGTGTTTAGAATCCTTATTCCAATTTTGATCAAAATTCATTAAAAACAAAAAGATAAAGGTTGAGAGCTTTGAAAAACGTCCGTCATCTTTAAAATATAAAAGTAGAGTCAATCTCTTTGTGGATATGTAAACGTTAAATGTCTTTTCTCATACAAGATCAATATTTTAATTCTGTTTCGACATAAATAACTGACAGACATCAGGATATGCTCTTCAAAAAGAATGTATTTCAAATCAATTTTATTGAAAACGCATGATTCTAATCGATATTTTATATCTGCTTAGTGATATTCAGAAGAGGTAGGAGTTTTTCTCTTCAGAAAGTACTACTGCCACAACTCATTAACAGTTGCAAGATTTTTGATAACTGCCATCTTTTTCTATGCACTGGTATTAAGTCCTGTTTAAAAAAAAACTTGCTTGAAATATGAATTGCAAGCTCAATCCTCTGTCTTAACAAATTAGTGTGACCACTTCTAAGAACCCCTGCAGCTGTGAGGATATAAAGTTTTAATCATCTCTAATAAATTGTTATAGGTGAAATCTGTGATACGAAACATGGTGTACTCTCTGAGAGAATACCATGCATATGTCATCAATCCACCACTGCCAGGGATGACATGGACAT